>BTPG01000007.1:106049423-106649423 GCA_036245525.1 Semisulcospira habei | reverse complement strand
ACTGCCAACAGACACTACCTACTTACTGTATACTTGCTTAGCCCATATCATACTGAGGCTAAAAGCTTCAAATTTGCACACTGCCATATGCAAGCTACATTATAGTAGTTACAGATAAGGATATAGACCAATGGCTTTAGTTCAAGGGTGGTGCCAGAATAGCTTGGCACCTCAGGCACTACCCTTGAACTATTTTCGTCAAACTGATTTCACACACTGGTGTATTCCAGATAAGAGTTAAGGAGCAAATCTTTCACATCAGTTGTGCACTGTTGAAAAGACTACATCATATAAAGTGGATAACAGAAATACCCTGGACAGAAATAAGCAGACTAACACTGATTCATTATGGACTCATATGTTTTGAAACTGGAAATACACACGCACAGAAAACACACTTTTGTCAAAGTACATGTACCATAAAGAGTTTTTGTTCACTTTCAGATCTCTGAACATAAATAGTAGTTATGCACAGGCAAAAAAAAAACAACAAACAAACAAACAACAATGTAAGATCTATAATGGCTGCTATGGTACATTTTCACCAGATTAATCTGATGCTTATTAATTTAATAAATGAACCCAAAAGGAGAACTTTTTGTTTTGAGGTTGGTTTAATTTGTATGACAAAAATAAAATCAGACACAAGCACACCAGACTAGCATTACAATTGTTGGTCGCACCTCAAAGAGATTTCCGTATCTGAGCATACCCAGCATGGAGTGGATGTGAGATTCACTGGTGAAGTATAGGCGAGTTCGCACAAACCGCTCTGGGGACGCCACACCTTTGGAATACCTGCACAAACATACAAATAACTTGCTAACATGCTGAGTATGAGGCATCTGGTTGAGAAAAGGAAAGCTGCATGATGGTGCTTGTGAGTATTGCAAGAAAGCTGTCAAAAACTGTAAGAAATAACTTACAAATTGTAACGATCACATTTTCCAGCTGTGTATGGTAAAAGCCTTTTTGGGCAACTCATCTTTGAGGCAAGAACCTCACATTTCACAATTTTAGTACATTTAAACAATTTCTATTAACTCATTCAGCCCGACGGCCGTATTTCCCAAATTTTGAAGGCATCTTCTAATGACTATGCACTAGTTGCAGGAGATGGATCGATCATAATTCAAGGGCAGTGCCAGATTAGCTTGGCGCCAACATGTGCCAAGGTAATCTGGCACTACCCTTGAATTATCATGGTCCACCCATCTCCTGCTGTAGTGCGTCAGGGCTGAATGGGTTAAACTTGTTCTGAGCAATCAACCACTAATCAATGTTCTAAAAATACCACTAAGTCATTGGAGACAGAGTGGAAGGAGCACAGGTACTCAAGAGAAAACATTGCCTGCTGGGACTGAAGCAAAACAAAAGTTTTACACAACAGGCAGCTGCCCAAAACAGTACTTTAGAACCTTTAGGTTAAGAAATGTAACACAAATGTATGTAATTTTTTACCGAACGACCTTGGGCTGTAAGGTACCAAATCACACACATGCAAAGAAATATTGACTTTTAAACTAAACAAGAATTGCGCCTTTACTAGAGGTTCTCAACAGCTGAAAAAGAATCGGTCATAACGTTAACTTCTTGAATCCTTGAAATAATGTAACCGCACTGCAGTTTTTATGAGCAAATGATGTTTAAATTCTTGATCCCTGAAAAGAATGTAATTTAGATTTGAAAGCTTCTAGGAAGAAAGTTTAACAAGACGAGGGTCGTGCTTACACTCCAGCTTCAGCCGGGTCACATGAGTGGTAGCGTAGCTCTCCAAGTTCGGCCAAAAGCGTGGCGTCGCACACACGACTGCAGCGACAATGTCAAACTTACAGTTAATAACAGGGAGCTTCCACATGAACAAGGCGGAATCAGGCACATCAGTTTTCCCAAGTCAGGGGTCACACATGATCTAAAACCATGCATAAACAAACTACTTGCAATCTACAAAAAGCAAAGTGCATCTGTAGTACCGCTGCATCGGCATCATTTTTGCGATGGACCCGGGCCCAAAAACTGGTCATATGAAACTGATGTCACACAGAACACAACTTGATGTATAGCCGCTTGAGCAAAGCTTGCCTCGCATTTATTGCCAGCAACTTGTGAACACAGGCATTTCAAGACAACTCTAAGAAGAAAAGGTTATTACCAAACTTGTACCTATATTATTCTTTCTTTAGCACACCCTGCAAAGCCTGGTTTCAGCAATGTTGGGAAATTCTGGACATGACTTATTCAAACCTGACTTAACCCTTTTCATCCTGATACCCTACGCTTGAAATTAATTTGACTATGATAGTTCAAGGGTGGTGCCAGAATAGCTTGGTGCCTCCTTCAACTAAAATGGTTGATCCATCTCCTAATCTGTAATGAAGCCATCATAGGGCAATAAGCAAATCCTAAAAAAAAAAGCAGCCTAAAGATGTAATGGGTTAATTCAATATAACCTGACCGTGCACCACTAACAAGCACTGTCATGTTTATTCCAATTCACATTCTCCATGTTGGATGTTCATAGTCTGGTCTTGCAAGGTGTCTGATCCACACCCAGCCTGTCATAGTTTCAGCATCAGTAATGCAAGTTGGTGGTCACACGGCCTGAACAGGGAATTTCTTTATGTGCATCATCACCTTGATCGTGAGGGTGGAGGCCAACCAAAAACAAAATAGGTACAAGTTTGGGAGTGACTTTTGTTCTTATTGTTTGTCTGGAAACATGTGCTTTGGTAAGTTATCTGGAAACATGTGCTTTGGTAAGTTATTTGGAAAAGAACTGGAGGCTAATTCAACACAAACAACTCAAGCCAAACTCTTCACAAATCACTGGAACAGCTTGCGCAACAGATGCATTTCTACTCTCAAGCCACTGCGCTCATACATTTCCAGCATCACAATTTAACCCTTTCCCTGCAAAGGCCATCCACCAGAGGCAAGAGACATAGATCCTCATGAGCCCCTGCAACTGCAGGGGCTCATGAAGATCTATGTCTCTTGCAGATGTATACATCCTATTCCTATGCTTCCTGCTGACACCACTTGACATCAACCTTCCTTGGAGGGTTGGAGCTCTGGTCTTGAATTAACAAAGACTTCAGAAACAATCGTGTCCAGTGACAGTCAAGAGGTTAAGCAAGGTATAATAAGCATTTGCAATTTGGTCAGCAATTTTAGGCCTTACAGCTTGCTGCCGTAAGACGCTAACATCACAGACCAGTACACATTGCATTCATTCTTTTTTTTTTCTTTATCTTTGTCTACATTTTGGGCAAAGCTTGCTCACAAAATCCCATGCGGGTCAGTAGTTTGTACAAACAAAATGAAAAATTAATTCAAAAGGTTTATCTAGCAAGCTGTTCTAGTGATACGTTCCAAGCTGAGAAGGTGTTGATACAATTCAACTAAGTCAAAGCTGATCAGTACCTGCTGTAAAGATGTGCTTGGCATGCCTGAATTAGTCATTAATTGTCCTTAACCCATTTAACCCCACGGCCACATTTCCTACATTTTATAGGCGTCACCTACTGACTATTTCCCAGTCACAAGAGGTGGAACGACCATGATAATTCAAGGGTAGTGCCAGCTTAGCTTGGCGCCTAAAGGCGCCAAGCTAATCTGGCACTACCCTAAAATTATCATGGTCAATCCATCTTCTGCTGTAGGGCGTCAGGGCTAAATGGGTTAATTGATCTACCAATATACGAATAAGTGAACAAACATCTCATGGGTGAGGCACTGCAATTCTTTTTTTTCTTCTAATACATACCACACCATACACAATTATAAAAAGAGAAATACCAATAACTTTCCGTGTTCTGGTTGGAATGAAGCACATACATGAGACAAAACACTCCTTAAAGAAACAAACATAAATAGACTGTAACATCTTTTCCCGTACCATTTGCCGGAGTACTCTTCATACAGCCCCTCTTGGAGAGTATGCCACAAAAACACTTGATTCTGAAGAGATGGTTAGCATCTCATTTGAATAGAAGTTCACTTGTGGTGATAGCGTCCCATCTGAATAGAAGTGTATTTGGGGCATACTCCCCTCCCTGAATGGGTCTATCTGGTTAGTACTCCCGCAAACAGTATGATTACTGATAACATAGTTTTCAAAATAGTAAAACGGATGAAAAGGATTTGGTACTTTCTTTACAATGCCTCATGGAGCCCCAAAACACATCATAAACACAAGGTCATGTCTGACTACACAACTATGATGAGACCATAAACGAAGGAAGGACAACAGATGACCCATTACGTGCTCACTTTTGCTATCACACATGAGCCAAAATGGCTAGACAAAATACAAAACAAGAAAGGCAAAGCCAATATGGCTCACATGTATGACCGATACACATGTGACCTTTGTGACAATAAGTAAAGGGCCGCTTCAGCACCAGCAAAATCGATGTTTTCTCAAAATTTAAGCATTTTTGACACATCTGTAAAACCCCTGGGACCCTTGACCTTTGCGTTGTGTCGACTTAATTAGTATGTGTACAAAATGTCTTGCCATCAGCAAACTTCACGCCAAATTTGATTGAAGAGTTTGCTAAAACTTTGATAAAAACTACAATTCTAACCAAACAAAAAAGGCAAAGCCATTAAGACTCACATGTATGACCGATTTACATATGTGTGACCCTTGTGACAATAAGTAAAGGGATGGCTTCTGCACCAGCAAAATCCATGTTTTCTCAGAATTTGATCACTTTCACACATCTGTCAATCCCCCACGACCCTTGACCTTTGTGATGAGTTGACTAAATTAGTATGCATAGGAAGGTCTTATCATCAGCTATCTTTGTGCCAAAATTGATTATAAACTTTGCAAAGTGTTGATAATACCTACAATTTTATTTTTAAAAATGGGCATTTTGCACACATTTGACGGTCTCTTGTGACCCTTGACCTTTCTGAGGGGTCATCCAAATTATTATGCATAGACAGGACTTACCATTAGGTATCACTGTACCAAACTTGGGTTTGAAGTTGTAATTAGTATTTGAAAACAAACATCTTATGTCAAGATATGGCTATTTTTTACCTATTTCCTGAGCTCTCGTGACCCTTGACCTTTCTGAAGGATCAACCAAATTAGTATGCATAGAAAGGTCTTACCATCAGGTATCTTTGTACCAAGTTTAATAATTATAATAATTAATAATAATTACGGTATTTATAATGCGCTTATCTTGTGAGTGCGCGCTTAGAGTTATATTATTATAAGATAAGCGCATTATAAATACACAACTCGCGCACACATGCGTACGCTTTTGACAATGACTCACATACCGCAAATACATTACGACAGTCAGCTTGGGGTGGGGAGTGTGGTGATGTTATAGAGCTAGAACTGTTGAAAGAGGTGAGTTTTGAGGGCGGACTGGAAGGAGGAGAGAGAGTGTTTCTGACGGAGAGAGAGTGGGAGAGTGTTCCAGGTGGATGGACCATAGATGGAGAAGGAGCAGGGGCCGAAAGTGCTGAGTTTGGTGCGGGGGATGTGGAGGCGGAGAGGATCAGAGGCGGAGCGGAGGGTTAGTTATTTGGGTTTAACGCCGAGCAGGCGACTAAGGCCATCTCACGGTGGGATGGATAAAAATCTGGTCAGCCAGACTAAAAGCAAGGTCTTAAGACAAGATGTAAATATAGATTAAAAATCTCAGGCTAAAATGTCGCACGTCTTAAAAGAAACGTCTACAGACTCTCAAAAAGGGCAAATAAAAAAATTCACATAGTCTATGAATGCTCAGATCTTGTTCAAAATATTGCATTCTCTCACAAAATTGAAGATTTTGTCTGGGGGAACATTCCGGAACAAAACCTTCAAGGAGTCTGCTGTGAAGTGTTTATATCTGGTGTCAATTAGGTCAACACAATACAGCAAAAAGTGTCGAACAGAAAACTGCTCATCACAGGCAAAACACCATGGACGCTCATCCTGTTTAAGTAAGTAAGAGTGCGTAACATACGTGTGCCCGATGTGGAGCCGAGCAAGGACAGTCTCCTCACGGCGGCTGCTGCAGCGGAAAGGTAGACTGTCAGACAACTTAGGAAGAGCTTCATGAAGCTTGTTCCCTTCCTTTTTGTCCCACTCGGACTGCCACTCGCGGGCTATGTACGCACTAATCACAGGTTTAAAATCACTATAGACAGTCTGTGTGTCAGGGACAGGGTCACTGCGGGCACTGTTGGCAGCAGAATCTGTGATTCTGTTGCCTTCGATGCCCACATGGCCTGGGACCCAAATAAAAATGATGTCATAAATTCCTTCATCAAGACTGCGTAGAGCTCTCTAATCTGCACCAGCAGTGGATGGTCTGTTCCCGCGCCCTGAAGGGCCTGCAGGGCAGAAAGACAGCCAGACAGAATCAGGAAGTTCCTTTCCCGAGACTGATAGGCATGCTTGAGTGCCAGCAGAATTGCCTGCAGTTCTGCACTAAAGACAGAGGAATGGTCAGGGAGACGGAGCTTAAATGGGCGTTTAGGATGGCGAGAGGACACTGCAGCCGCAGCCATCCTCCCATCCTCAGACTTGGACCCATCCGTATAAAGACGACAATAGCCAGGAAAAATTGAAAGGAATTCATTGAGGCTCTGTTGGTATATGGCTGGTGGAGTACAATCCTTCTTGTGGGCGGTCAAGTCCAGCAAGATGTCAGGAACTGGTAGTAGCCAGGGTGGAGTGACGTGTTGCAGATTCCGAAACTTTGTCCAGGTCCACTCCGGCCGCCTGCAGATGAGGTCGGACACGGAAGGAAAGTGGACGGACAGCTCCCGGATGGGCATCGTAAATCTCTGCAAACGACGGGTTAAAAACCCAATCATAGGCAGGATTGTCTGGATGGGCCTTCAGCTTCAGAACGTAGCTGAGCATGAGGCGGATGCAGCGGAGCCCGAGAGAAGGCCCCCCTGCCTCTGCATACAGACTAGGAACTGGAGATGTCCTGAAGGCTCCCAGACATATGCGCAGACCTTGATGGTGAATTGTGTTCAGACGCTGTAGAACAGACTTTGAAGCCGAGCCATATACCACAGAGCCGTAATCCAGTTTGGACCGAACAAGGGCCCAGTACAGTCGAAGTAAGACAATGCGGTCTGCACCCCAGTCAGTATGACCAACGACACGAAGAATGTCGAGGGCCTTCCGGCAAGAGGTTCTAAGGTAGTTAATATGGTTGCAGAAGGTCAATCTTTTGTCAAAGATGACCCCAAAAACTTTGCCTCTTCGGCCACCTTAATTGGCACTCCAGCAATGCTCAGGCTAGGTTCTGGAAAAAATTTCGTCTGGTTAGTAAAATGCACACAGACTGTCTTGGAGGGCGAGAACCTGAATCCATTGAGAGACACCCACCCCTGGATGCGATCAACGCACAGCTGCAAGCGCCTCTCAAGGGACGCAAGTCCTCGACCTCGTGCACACAAAGCAAAGTCGTCCACAAACAAAGAGCATTCAGAATCATCTTTGACGGCCTTTACAATGTTATTTATTTTAATGCTAAATAAAACAGGAGATAGAATACTGCCCTGCGGGACACCCATCTCCTGTTCAAAGGAGTCGGAGAGGGTGGAGCCCACACGGACATGGAACGACCTGTTTGACAAAAAATTATGAATAAAAACGGGCAGATGCCCTTTAAAACCCATGTCCGACAAATCAGACATTATACCATGCTTCCAGGTAGTGTCATATGCCTTTTCAAGATCAAAGAAAATTGCATAGACATGCTGCTTGTTGACAAAAGCATCTCGGATAAAAGACTCAAAGCGAACTAGATGGTCAGTTGTACTACGGAAGCGCCGGAAACCGCACTGGAGGTCTGTGATGAGACCCTGTGACTCAAGATGCCACACCAGTCGGGCGTTGACCAAGCGTTCCATAGTTTTACATAAACATGATGTCAAAGCTATTGGCCGGTAGTTGCCCGGGTCAGAAGGATCCTTACCCGGCTTGGGAATTGGCACAACTACAGCCTGGCGCCAAGATGGCAGAAAAAAAACGGTTATCCAGATATGGTTAAAGGCCTTGAGAAGTACAAGGAGTGAATCCTCAGGCAGATGTGTTAGGAGCTGATAGTGGATGGTATCTAATCCAGCAGCAGAGTCAGTACATTTCTGCATGGCTTGCTGCAATTCTGAAAACGTAAAAGGGCATTATAGTCTTCCGAGTTATCCGATATAAAATCACAAGTACAAGATTCTCGCTTCTCCTTCTCTCTCTGGAAGAAAAGTGAATAATGCACTGTTGAAGAATTATGGGCAATGGTGGAGGCAAGCAAATTGGCCACAGCCTTTTTATCTGTGACCAAACTGGCACCATCTCTAAGATGGCCGACAGAAGCCGAGCCACCCCTGCCCCTAATTCTTCGAACAGCCTTCCAGACATTTTGGGATGGAGTCCTAGAAGATAAAGATGAGACGAAGCGTCTCCAGGAAGCACGGCATTCACGTTTAAAAATGTAACGGGCTTTCGCCCGCTGTCTTTTAAATGTTAAAATATTTGCATGTGACGGATTACGAAAAGCACGTCGCTGAGCAGATTTGCGCATTGTTTGGGCCTTGCGGCACTCTTCATTGAACCATGGTACTCTCAGCTTCCGATGGAGTGATGTGGAAGTTCTAGGGATGGTTTCACCTGCAACCTCCAACAAAATAGCAGTAAAACAAGAAACAGGTTCTTCAGCTGACATGACCACCTCCTCTGTAAGACGAGACTGACAGAGAGAGGCGAACAGAGACCAGTTAGCTTTCTTGAGATTCCAGCGCCCCACCGGCGAATCCTCCTCACAGCTGACCGATGACAGGACTACTGGGAAGTGGTCACTACCACACAATCCAGACCAAAAAGGTGACTGCCAAGCGTGTAATATGCAAAGAAGTACCCAACGGAGAAAGAAACATGCTTAGAAAAGACGGGTACAACACAATTTATTAATATTTCGGGTAAATACCCTTTGTCAAAATAGACAAACAAACAAACATAGAGATTAGCCGCTACTTATCTTCAATGGCAGAAGGAATGTGGCAACATTATATATTAATATTAATAAATTGTGTTGTACCCGTCTTTTCTAAGCGTGTTTCTTTCTCCGTTGGGTACTTCACTACCACACAGGTTGTCGTGAACCTTCCAGTCAAAGTCCAGCATGAGAGAAGGATCACACACAGTGAGGTCTAGAACAGAACTAGATCCGGAACCTGAGTTAGAGTATGTAGGTGAGCCATCGTTAAAGACACATAGGTTAAGTTGAGAAAAAACATCTTCTAACATCTGACCTCTGCCATCATAGTGGTCACTACCCCAAAGGTGAACGTGACCGTTAAAATCCCCCATGAGAATAAAGGGAGGGGGCAGTTGATCTACTAAGTTAAAAATATCATTGCTACAGACCCGCAGTGATGGTGGCAGGTAAATACTGCATATGGTTATGGTCTTCTTTAAGGTAACCCGAGCTGCGACAGCCTGAAGACAGGTGTCGATGCTAACGGGGCTACATAAAATTTGGCTACTAATGAGAAGAGCTGCTCCACCCGAGCGCCTCTCCGAATCAGAGCCTTTATGTATAACATTAAAACAATTAAAGGACACAGGGTCAGAAGTCTTCAGGTAAGTCTCCTGAAGAGATATTACTGAGGGGTTATAGAACTTGACTAAAAGACGTAATTCCTCAAAGTTAGCTTGAAAACCACGACAATTCCACTGAAGCAAAGAGTACATGATTAGGTTTTATCTGGGGGTAAGGAGTTTTTCCCCCCTTTTTCCTTTACCTTGGAAGGAGTTGAAGAAACAGAGGGGGGCCGGCTCCCGGGCCTCCTCTGGTTCTTCGGAGATGAAGGGGGTGGAGCTGCCGCAGCATCAGCAACGACAACTTCCACTCCCTCCATCCGCTCCTCCAGTGCAGCATATTTGTTTTGAAGGGGGACATCAGTGTTCCCCTTCTGGGCCCGTGCGCACAGCGGTCCCATAGATTTCTTAGACCCCTGGTCCTGGGAAGCGTTCCTGCCGCTAGAGTTAGCGGCCTTAGAAGGCTGACCAGAGCCAGAACCCTTTGGAGTTGACTGACTAACAGGTTTGGGTGGGGGCTGAGGCTTAGGGGCAACAGAAGGCGGCACTACCGGACCGGCAGTGTCCGGCTTCTGCGTTCCCTGGCTCCTCTTCACCACCGGAGGAGGGTTACTCTCCAGGGGCGAGATGAGCCGAGGCTCCGTCCCCAACCAAGAAGTTGGGGTTTGACATGAAAAGTCTTTGGTGGGGCGCTTGCCTGCCACCGCTGCACTAAAAGTATACACCGAGGTGTTAGAGGTTGGGGCATCCGCAGCTGCACCAGGGCCTTCAACCAGTTTTTTGGCATCCAGAAAGGACAGACCCTTCTCCGCACGCACCTGCTGAATCTTGCACTCGGATATCCAACGAGGGCATTTCTTATCCGAAGCCATATGCGTTCTCTGGCAATTCACACACAGGGGGGTGGCTGTGCAGGACTCAGCAGAGTGTCCGGGCTTAGTGCAACGGGCGCATGAAGCCTCTGCCTGACGGCATGTCTTCTGCCCATGGCCATACTTTTGGCACTTAAAGCACCGGAGGGGGAGAGGGACGTACTTTTTCACTCTCAAGGAGTAGTAACCTCCCCAGATGGTAGTAGGAGGGGTGGGGGTGCCAAACGTCAGGATGATGGTAGGGAGACGGATCCCGCCACCGAGCCCAACAAGGGAAAGTGCAAATGTCGGCGGGTCTCCAGCCGACGCACAATGAAGACTGCCCGAAAGATATACTCAAGGGGGTAAGCCCGATTGAACCGTTTGAGCCACCGCCTTCTATCACACTGTTGAATGCAGGGGAATACTGGCGTAAAGCACCTAATCAGCAGCAGAGGCTATAGCATGGTGCTCAGCATAGCAACCTGCATGTCAACAGTGGGATAGGGCTCAACGTGACAAGAGCCGAATGACTAGGCCGGTACGACTAGCCTCCCGTTTAGGTAGACGTCAAGGCCGAAGTGGAGTGTTGGCACCAGTGAGCCGCAGCCCAAAGGGAACCTCAGCCACCAGGATCCTCTTCTCCCCCGACACGGGTCTCCAAGCACGGCAAACACTTGGGATCCAAAGGACCAAAAAGTCACGAGTATTTTTAAGGACCAATCCAACATGGTACAACCTGGGTTAGCACAGCTCCTTAAAAACCGGACCAGTGAAAAAGACTGAACAACATATCTGCTGACATCAAGTCCTAATCCTGGACAAAGATGGCACCCGTCTGCTAACCCACTCAGTCATTGACTGAGGAGACTACCCACCCACGCCACGTGGAGGCCAGTGCCGAGTGGGCAGCGGAGCGGAGGGAGCAGGAAGGAGTGTAGGGGTGAAGTAAGTTGTAGAGATAGGCAGGAGCGTAGTTAAGGGATTTGTAGCAGAGAGACAGAATCTTGTATTGGATGCGTTGGGGGATGGGAAGCCAGTGAAGGAGTTTGAGCAGGGGAGTGATGTGGTCGGATTGCTTCTTTCTGAGGACGAGGCAGGCAGCATTGTTCTGGACATACTGGAGAGTGAAAGTGGTGGAGTAAGGGAGGCAGGAAAGGAGAGAGTTGCAATAGTCGATGTGAGATAGGATGAGAGAGACAGCAAGTTTGGTGGCAGCTTCGGTGGTGAGGTATTTTCTGGTCTGACTGGTGCGACGGAGGTGGAAATAGCATGCCTGGGCCATGGCTGAGACAAAGCTGGTCATGGAATGAGAGGAATCGAGGATAACTCCGAGGTTCTTGGCCAAGTCAGAGAGGGGGATGGGGGTGCTGTCGAGTTGAAGGTGGAGAGAGGGAGGGAGCTGGGAGAGTTTCTGGCGAGTGCCTACCAGCATGGCTTCCGTTTTGTTGTCATTCAGTTGTCATTCAGTTTGTTTGTTTGCCGTCATCCAGTTTTTCACATCTTCGTAGCAGTCAGCCGTGCGAGTCTGTAGTGACCGAGTGTTGTCGAGTTTGTGTTTGACTAGTAGTTGTGAGTCGTCAGCGTCGAGGTGGTGGTGTATGTGATGAGACTGGATGATGTTGGACAGGGGAGAGGTGTAGAGTGTGAAAAGGACCGGGCCCGGGACGGACCCCTGTGGAACTCGGCAGGAGAGCCTGAACTGGGTTAGAGGAGATGCCGTCGATGGTGACAGACTGCCGTCTGTCAGAGAGGTAGGAGAGAAACCAGGAGTGAGCAGAGTCAGTGATGCCAAAGGAGTGGTGAAGGCGGTGGAGGAGGATAGAGTGATCTATAGTGTCGAAGGCGGCAGAGAGATCGAGTTGGAGATGTTGCCCCGAGTCAGTGGAGAGGAGCAGATCGTTTAGGATATGTAGAAGGGCTGTTTCTGTGCTGTGATATTTGCGATAGGCAGACTGGAAGGGACTAAGGAGATTGTTGTCGGCGAGTTGGAGGTTGAGCTGGTTGAGAACCTTCTCAAGAAGCTTGGACAGGAAAGAGAGATTGGAGACTGGGCGATAGTTCTTGAGTTCGTTTGGGTCGAGGTTGTGTTTTTTGAGGTGAGGACGGACGATGGCGGACTTGAAGATATCGGGGTTTAAGTTGTGAACAGTATTTGAGAAAAAATAAATTATGTGAACAGTATTTGAGAAAAATGTATTTTTATTTTTTCGAAAAATACTTACCGATGGCATTACTGTATGGAATATACCCCTTTACTTACCCGATTTCAGCCTAAGCACCCTTGTGTAAACCTACCCAACAAGGGGCATAAGAGAGAGAGAGTTGTAACCAATGACCGGGTAGTCTCCCCTCCCTCCATCCGGTCAGCGCCGTACCTTCCCGCCAGTCGTACACTTTGCGAAGAGGCGGCAAGCGGGGTAGGTGGGCGGGACCTCCGAGTAATGCCATCGGTAAGTATTTTTCGAAAAAATACATTTTAAAGAAAAATACATTTGTTTCCTCAAAATCCATTACCGATGGCATTACAGTATGGAATGAATGGCAAAAAGGAGGAGGGTGCCACCCCCATACCCATCACGGCTGTAAGCTGAGCATTGAGGGGCAACCTCCCGACAATTTCAGCGAAGGGTTACCTTAAGGCGCCAGCGGCGCATGGAGGGAGTGTTGCGCTGCCAAGAGATCTCCAATGAGGGCCAGGTTGTCCCGCTGGCCGGAGAGATCCCGGAGATAGAAGCGGGCGAAAGTGGACTCTGACCTCCAACCGACCGCCGCGACAATGTCTCTGACCGCGCAGTTGCGGTGGAACACAATGCTGGCAGCAACTGCTCTAACTTCATGAGCCTGTATCCGCATAGTCTGGGCCACCTGTGGGGACAGATCATTGTAAGCGGAACGAATAATGCAACGCAACCAAGACAATATCGTCTGGGCGGAAATATCGGCCCGGCCTGTGGCCAAGGGCAGGAAGAGGCGGGAGTGACCTCTTCTCCAGGGCTTGACCCTGCGCGGGTAGATCTTTAGCGCTCGGACCGGGTCCTGCAGTCGTGATGTCTGGGACTGGTCAAATCCTGTAAGAGGCCGAAGACTCCATGTCTGGGGCGCAGCCGAGGGGAGCCTGTTCTTGGCCAAGAAAGAGGGGTTGGTCAGAAGCTGAACCGAACCGTCCGTCCTGAACTGCAAGCAGGCCGGGTCAACAGACAGGGCATGCAGTTCGCTGACTCTGGCAGCTGTGGCGAGGGCCAAAAGGAAGCAGGTTTTTCTAGTCAGGTCCGGAAGACTGGCGCGACGCAGAGGCTCAAAGCGACTGGAGTTCAGCCATGTGAGGACCCAAGGGAGATCCCAGCGTGGAACAAGGAAACGAGTGACTGGCCGTTGGAGGTCGAAATGGGACATCAAGTCAAGAGGGTGGTGCCAGAATAGCTTGGACTCCATGCCTGGGGCGCGGCCGAGGGGAGCCTGTTCTTGGCCAAGAAAGAGGGGTTGGTCAGAAGCTGAACCGAACCGTCCATCCTGAACTGCAAGCAGGCCGGGTCAACAGACAGGGCATGCAGTTCGCCGACTCTGGCAGCTGTGGCGAGGGCCAGAAGGAAGCAGGTCTTTCTAGTCACGTCCGCGAGGCTGGCACGACGCAGAGGCTCGAAGCGACTGGAGTTCAGCCACGTCCAGACCCAAGGAAGATCCCAGCGCGGAATGAGGGAACGAGTGACTGGCCATTGGAGGTCGAAATGGGACATCAAGTCTGAGAGGTCTTTGCATGCTCCAGGATCCAGACGGCCTAAGTGACGATAGGTGTCCGCCACCATGGCGAATGGTAATCGGTGCAAAGTTCTGGTCATGAAACTGCCACAAGAAGAACTTGGCTAGCTGTGGAGTAGTCAGTGCCGAGGGGTCCAGATGTCTGGTCTCACACCAGGTCCGAAGGACGCTCCATTTCCCTTCGTACACACGGAGGGTGGACTCTCTGCGGGCTGAAGCAATCGCCTCCACTGCAGCATCCGAGAAACCTCGGGATGCGAGGGCCTGCTTGACAACCGCCAAGCGTGAAGCAGCAGTATCTCCGGACAGGGGTGGAAGAGGTTCTGTCGAGGCTGCTTCAGCATCGTCCGAGGCGTGGGAAGCTGAAGAGGTGGTTCGGTGGCGAGACTGAGAAGGTCGGTTGTCCACGTCCTGTTCCAATTGAACGGAGTGACGAGCAGTAGGACCGTGTTGCATCCCCGAAGCTTGAGTAGAATCTTGGGTACAAGAACTGAGGGAGGGTACGCATAGGCTACGAGGCCCTCCCAGCAAATCGACAATGCATCCACCGTCCAGGCGAGAGGGTCCGGAATGGGGGAGACAAAGAGCAGAAGCTGCTTGTTCCATCTGGTCGCGAATAAGTCAATCATGGGGGTCTCCCAATGAGCGCAGATCATGTGGAAGATGTCCGGCCGCAGAGACCACTCGGTGTGGAGAAGTTGTCCCTGTCTCGAGAGGGAGTCTGCAAGAACGTTCAGGTGTCCCGGGATGTGACGTGCCCAGAGTGAAATGCTGCGATCTCTGCACCAGAGCAAGATCTGGTAGAGCAGCATGCAGAGGGTCGGCGACCGAGTACCACCTTGCTTCTGGGTGTAGGCCACGACCGTCGCATAGTCAGATAAGATCAGGACCTTCTGTTCCCGAAGCCATGCTTCCCAAAGGATGAGGGCTAACCACACCGCTTTCAACTCCAACCAGTTGATATGTCGGTGCGGCCAACGTGTAACGAAGAAACGGCCCGAGGGAAAGCATCCAACCGTCGCGCAGAGGGTCTCTTCCTAGGGCTGCGCGAACGGCTGAGACGACCAAAGGTCCGAGGGGCGCGAGGGGACCGGCTACGGCCGGGAGCCCTGGCAGCGCCAGTGGAAGGAGACCAACGTCGCGGGGACGGGCTCCTGTCGAGGTGGCGCGGGAAGGCGCGCCAGTCCGAGGACGGAATCCTGCAAGGGCGAGCAGAGGATGACGGACAGTGTCAACGGGAAGCTAGTGAAGGCGGAAGGGAGTCCCATGTGCCCTGTCTCTCGGCCACCCCTTGCGAAGGGCCATGCGAGACGGGTTGGACGCTACCGCCCATCACTGTGAGAGGGCGAAACGGTACAGAGTCCATCAAGCGCCGAGAAGAGGGCCCCACTATCTCCGAAGTCGCCCGCGGGCATGGAGATTTGAGGAGGGCAGAAGCTACTGGAATGACAATGCTACGCACTGACCTGACTTGTTTCATTGGCGTGGTAGCTTCCGAAGCCCCAGGGCGGCGCCGCTGATAAAATTCCGACAGCTGCGACCATTTGCTTTCCTTCCAAGTCGCACACACTGCGCAGGAACGAGCAGAGGAGCAGCCGGAACAAGGAAGACACAGTTTATGGTCGTCCAAAGGCCACTGAAAGCCTTTGCAACGCTTGCAGGTGCGAAGCTGTACACTGCAACACAAAGCAGACGCCATTTTGAAACAACATGTGGGCCATACACGAAAAGGCCCGTGAACAGTACTCACAACCGGTTGAGGGCTAAGCCCGCAAACAAACGAAAAAATTCCAAGGGAGGTGCCGACGAGAAAGTAAACAGCCCGTTCACTCGTAGGCATAACCCGAGGCCTTACCTCATCATCCTTATATAAGGCACTAAGTTGATGAGAGAAGAGAAATAAATCCAAAACGAGAGCGGCTGAAGCCAGTGACCATCTACGTCAGAGCAAAGGGTACGACTGGCGGGAAGGTACGCGATGCCCGGATGGAGGGAGGGGAGACTACCCGGTCATTGGTCACAACTCTCTCTCTCTTACGCCCCTTGTTGGGTAGGTTTACACAAGGGTGCTTAGGCTGAAATCGGGTTAGGTTGAAATCGGGTAAGTAAAGGGGTATATTCCATACAGTAATGCCATCGGTAATGGATTTTGAGGAAACAAAATAAAATGTCATCCAAATCCGTCATCCAAATTAGTGTGCATAGATAGCTTACCATCAGGTATCTCTGTACCAAGTTTGGGTTTGAAGTTGTGAATAGTATTTGAAAAAAAACATCTTTTGTCAAAATATGGCTATTTTGAACCTATTTCCTGATCTCTTGTGACCCTTGACCTTTCCAAGGGATCAACCAAATTAGACTGCATAGGAAGGTCATACCATCAGGTATCTCTGTACAAGTCAGGTTTGAAGTTAATAATAATAATAATAATAATAATAAGCGCATTAAATAGGCGCTTTATCCCAATTGAAAATCGGCTCAAACCGCCGCCGCGAACTGAACCCAACAAGCACACTTACGTGAAGCACGTGCATTCATTCACACACTGTACATAAACACAGAACATTCATGTGGTGCTAAGGGCAAGCTCAAGCGAGCTACTGAAGTTTTGGAAATTCAAATCGTTTTATATTTGAAATTTGATTAAGTGGGCTAAAATTGATATCAAAGGCGTGGGGGAGGAAGAGCCGGAGTACCCGGAGAAAGAACCCCTGACGGTCCGCCCGAATTAACGACGACACTTATTAGAGGAGAAAAGTCCGACGCCAGAACCGGGTATCGAACCTCGCATCTCTTGCAGGCGCTTTTACCGCTGCGTCTAGGACCGCCCCATTGTGAATTTGTGAATAGTATTTGAGAACAAATAAATTCTGTCAAAATATGGCTATTTTTTTTTTACCTATTCCCTCATCCCCTGCGACCTTGACCTTTGAGAGAGGTCACTCGAATTGTTATGTTTGGAAAGGTCCTGTCACAAACAATTCTTGGGCAAAGTTTGAAGCCTGTGCCTTGAATAGTGTCCAAGAAAACGCCAACATTAAAAGTTTACCATGAACAACGTTGGACGGACAGATGGACGAACACTGGCCCAGAACATAAACTTTTGCTCACAGAGCTTTCAAGAGAAAAAGAGATAGCACAAAGCTGGATGAAGAGAAAGAGTGACACACTGGTTGCCTCCCTAGATTTGCTACCACTAATGGCAGTCACAAATAAGAGAGACAACCAGTATGAGAGCGACACTGAGGAACACAGAGACAGGCACACAAAGAGAATGTGGAGTTTTTGTATGAAATAACCTGGAGTCAAGACGTGTCGTGTCCTCGTCGATGTTGGGGTTGTTGATGCACTGCAGGAAGTCAGAGCGGATCTTGCGCAGGAAGGCTGAGCAGTAGTTCTGGGCAATGTGCAGTTTCTCCTCCACGGTGATGCCATACTCCTGTAATATATATATATATATATATATATATATATATATATATATATATATATATATATATATATATATATATATATATATATATATATATATATATATATATATATATTACAGGTATTAACTCATTCAGCTCGACGCATGTATTTCCTAAATTTTTTAGAAGTAATCCAACGACTGCGCACCTGTTGCAGGAGATGGGTCGACCATGATAATTTAAGGGTAGTGCCAGATTAGCATGGTCGACTCATTTCCTGCTGTAGTGCGCCAGGGCTAAATAGGTTAACCCTATGGCTGTCACTAGCGCACTTGGCTCAGGAGATTCTATCAGGTCAGGTAATTCCTGATGAATCACCTCAACAAAGAAACTATTTGTGTCTGGCAGACTGTGAACAAGAAAAAACACCATGTTAATTGAGGAAAAGATGAGTCTTGGGGCTCTTCAAGAACTAGACCTCAGTTGCATGAGCAAACTTAGATCCTGCACAAGCCACTAAGCAAAGTGCTCCGCTAAAGAGAAGCACTTTGCTTAGCATCTTGTGCAGGATTCAAGCTGCCTCATGCAAGATGCATTAGACTAATCAACCATCACTACTCCCGAGTGGTGTCTGAATAGCTGAAGCACTACCTGGAGAGGCGCCAAGATATTCAGACACAACCACTGAGCTGTCGCCATCAGCCGTCACCTGCATAATGAACGCAATACCTGGTAGGCTATTTAAAATGTTGCCTTTGAAAGACTGACTGAATGATGCTGGCTTGGTGAAGAGAACCAGGCAGTTGCTCTACAGCATTTTTTAAAACTCAGACAATATTCCGGTAGAACAAAACACTGTTTTATAGCCAAATTGCATGGCATTATGAACTGTAAAGGCAAAAAGACATGTCGTCAATGTTTGTAAGCAACATTTTCAATGCAATACAATGAAAATCTTACTTTTAACACATTCAGCCCCAGGGCTGAAATCCCCAAATTTTGAATTTGCTTTCTGAAGGACTGTATTACAATTCTAGAGAGAGATCATGCATAATAGTTCAAGGGTGGTGCCAGAATAGCTTCTGGCACCACCCTTAAACTATTATGCTCGAGCCATGATTTGCTGTGGTGTGTCGGGGCTGAATGAGTTAACCAAACTGGACTTACCATCCTTTGCCTTTCTAGGGCCGTACTGACCACATTAACTCTTAAACTCCCAGAACTAAATGACTTCCGTTCTACAGAATGAAAGTCATTTAGTTCTGTGAGTTCAAGAGTTAAACTAACCTGTGGTATCACAATATCAGCCAGTGCCTTGGAACACATAAAGAGCTCATTGGCACGATCGTACTGCAAGGTTTTGTGGTTGTGCTGCAGGTCATATTTGATACAGTCGTAGATGTCCGGGATCTTGCTGATCTCAAAATGGCCGCTCTTCAACATGAAGTCCTTTTCCAGTTTAGCCCAGCGACGGATCAGCAGTTCCCAGGACTCCCCGTTGTACAGTGGCAGCTCTGAGCAAAAGCAATCCAGCCATTAAAAGTTAACCCCTTCACTGCCGAAAAAGAAAACATGGTCCAACTGAAGAGACATAGATCTTAGTGAGCCCTTGTAGCTGTGGGAGCTCATGAAGATATATGTTGCTTGCTGACATTGCTTTGTACTCATGTTTCTTGGACAGATAGGGTTCTTTGGTGCTGAATGAACAAACACCATTTGTGACCAATTGCAGTGAAGGGATTTGGGGTCTGCATTAAACATAAGTGTTAACCCTTATAATTTGGAATACATGTAAAATAAGTTGGACTAAAATAGTTCAAGGGTAGTGCCAGAATAGCCTGGCGCCTCTAGGTGCCAAGTTATTCTGGCACCACCCTTGAACTACAGCCATTGGCCTATATCCTTATCTGTAAGTACTATAATGTAGCTTGCATATGGCAGTGTACAAATTTGAAGCTTTTAGCCACAGTATACGTGTTAAAACAAAATCGATTCCTGCAACAGGAGGAGTATAACAATTTGTCAAAATATGGCTCTCTTCTTTTTGGCCCCCCTGTGACTTTGACCTTTGCGAGGGGACCACTAAATTAATATGCTTATAAAGGTCTTATCATCGGCTACCTTTGTGTCAAATCTGACTGAAAATGTGACCAAAACCTTTATTAAAAACTACAATGCTATCAACAACTGGCATTTTTTACACATTTGCCCACCTCTTGTGATGCTTGATCTTTTCGAGGGGTCATCCAAATTAGTGTGTATATCAGGCATCTCTGCACCAAGTTAGGGTCTAAAGTTGAAAATAGTATTTGAGGAGAAACAACTTGTGTCAAAATATGGCTGTTTTCAACCCCTTTCTGGGCCCCTTGTGACCTTGACCCTTGAGTTCACTGAAATTGGTGTGTTTAGAAAGGTTGTACCACAAAGTACCCTTGGGCCAAGTTTGAAGTCTGAGACTTGAACAGTCTCTGAGAAAATGCCATGGTTAAAGTTTACCATGGACGAAAGACGCCGGACCGACGGACCCATTACACAGACTCACATCTGCTATCGCAAGTGAGCCAAAAATGGAAAGACTTATGGACTGATTGCCAGAAATATAAAAGAGCTGACAAAAAGACAAGTACCACCACAGAATGACAAAGAAATTAAAACATTTTTTTTTAAAATAATTTTTAAGACAGAAATATAGGCTCTCAGGTCAGTTGACTTAACCCATTTGTCCCCAACACCCTACAGCAGGAGATGGACTGACCATGATAATTGAAGGGTAGTGCCAGATTAGCTTGGCGCCATCAGGTGCCAAGCTAATCTGGCACTACCCTTCAATTATCACGGTCAATTTATCTCCTGCAACTAGCATATATTTGGGAAAGTGACCTTGGGGTTAAATGGGTTAAAGCTGTGGAGACGCAAGGTCCCAAATCACAGACAAACACATAAAGCAGCACTACACCTACCTCTGGATTTGAGTTCGACCTTGAGCGAACGGATTTTTGCTGTGATCTCCTTGATCATCTGATGAATGTGCTGACACATGGCTTGTGGATTCTTCACAAACTCCATGGCATTGCTCAGGGCAATAGCATTTGTAGGGTTGAGCTTTAAAAAAAAAAAAAAAGGAAGGCACAATACAGATGCAATACGCAAAAGGTCCTCAGCCCGAAATCAGTCACTGTTGGCCCACACACAGCTGTGCACAAGCCAACTGCCTTATGTTTTTTTTTTTTTTCTTTTTTTTTTCCAAATGGAAATGGATAAACAAAACGTTATTACAATGATGTTTTGACTGGGTATTCACTAGTACACACCTACACGACTGGATACATGCACACATTACAAAAGGTGCACAGCAAAAACACATTCAGTATACCGGATAGTGTAGCTGGGCATGGTGCAATTTTCTTGAGTTACGTCATTCTCTAAAGTTAGGAGCCATATGTCTCATGACATCATGGGCATGAATAAACTTGCTGTTAACCCATTGCATCCTGAGGCTGATTTGCAACATTTGCTTACTGTCCTATGAAGGCTACATTACAGATTAGGAGACAGCTTGACCGTTTTAGCTCAAGGGCGGTGACAGAATAGCTTGGCGCCTCAGGCGCCAAGCTATTCTGGCACCACCCTTGAACTATCACTGTCAAATTTATTTCAAGCAATGTGTGTATCAGGATGAAAAGGGTTAAACATGCTCCCCTGTTCTCCGTTTCACTATCTGCTTCTTACATTATGAATAGACACAAGAAAAAGGGTGAAAATATCACACAATCAAGCTGCAGACTAGTGCTGAAGACTAGTGTGATAAAAGAAAAAAGTACACAAGAAAGGCAAAGCCACTATGGCTCATGTATATGACCTATTTACAAATGTGTGACCTTTGTGACAATAAGGGCTGGCTGCTGCACCAGCAAAATCCATGTTTTCTGAAAAAGCATTTTTCACACATCTGTCCACCCCCATGACCCTTGACCTTTGCAATGAGTCAACTAAATTAGTATGTATATTATCTTATATGCATCTTATCATCAGCTACCTTTGTGCCAAATGTGATTGAAAATTTTGCAGAATTGTTGATAATACCTAAATTTTATCAAACATTTGCCGGCCTCTTGTGACCCTTGACCTTTCCGAGGGATCATCCAAATTAGTATGCATAGAAAGGTCTTACCATCATGTATCTCTGTACCAGTTTTGGGTTTGAAGTTGTGAATAGTATTTGAAAAAAAAATCTTTTGTCAAAATATGGCTATTTTGGACCTATTTCCTGAGCTCTTGTGACCCTTGACCTTTCTGAGGTCTCATCCAAATTAGTATGCATAGATAGATCTTACTATCATGTATCTCTGTAGCAAGTTTGGGTTTGAAGTTGAGAATAGTATTTAATTTGAGAAAAAACATCTTTTGTCAAAATATGGCTATTTTCGCCTATTTCCTGAGCTCTTGTGACCCTTGACCTTTCCGAGGGATCGACCAAATTAGTATGCATAGAAAGGTCTTCCCATCAGGTATCTTTGTACTGAGTTTGGGTTTGAAGTTGTGAATAGTATTTGAGAAAAAATAAATTATGTCAAAATACAGCAACTTTTTACCTATTTCCTGATCCCCTGCAACCTTGACCTTTACGAGAGATCACTCAAATTGGTATGTTTAGAAACGTCTTGCCACAAAGTATCCTTCAGCCAAGTATGAAGACTGTGGCTTTAATAGTCTCTGAGAAAATGCCAACGTTAAAGTTTACCACGGACCACAGACGACGGCGGACAACCACTGGCCCAAAACATACTCACTTTTGGTTCGTACGTGAGCCAAAAATTAGGAGGAAAAAATCAACAAACCTTGTAATTATCCTCTTCATCAAAGTCTTTGTCCTGGTTGAACACTTCTTTCAATTTTTCCTTTACCCTGTACACATATTTACAACAGAAATATTTCTCAAACACAATTCCTGTTTTACTGATCTTTGTCTGAAAATGTAAATGCGGTAAACTTTGCTTATGGCAGGGTCAGGTATTTGTCAGAGGTCCCCAAAACACCTTTTAACTCATTCAGCCTGATGGCCGTATTTCCCAAATTTTGGAGGTGTCATCTAAGACTAGTGACTATGCACCAGTTGCAGGAGATGAATCGACATGATAATTCAAGGGCAATGCCAGATTAGCTTGGCGCCAACAGGCGCCAAGCTAATCTGGCACTACCCTTGAATTATCATGGTTGACTCATCTTCCTGCTGTAGTGCATCAGGGCTGAAGGGATTAAATATAATTTATGTTGCTTACAATTACAAACAATTTGGGTCCCCTTCTCGTCTGCTACATACAAAGTTTACTGTATATTCACTTGAATCAAGAATGTAAATAATCCACACAAACAGGTTGGTTGGTTGGATGTACATTGCTTAATGTCCCGACAGCAACAAGACTTTCTCAGGATGTGCCTGCACTGCTTGTGAAAAAAAACAAAAACCAGAATATTGAATGTGTGTCTCCAGCCGGTCTAATATGCTAAATAAACCCAAGACCATTTAACAACACACATCCAATATCAAGAGCTACAGGCAGCACAGGCAGTAGGGAGAGTTTAAAATAGGAAAATGCAGGTGAATGGACCAAGGGTAGACAGAAACACATGCCCCAGAATAGAGGGGAAAACCCACCCTGTGGGGCTGACCAGGGTGACCCTGGGAACTAAAACGTAGTTAACCCCACCCAAGTCCCCCAGGGCAGACCCTGGTGGGGGCACACAAACAGGACACGCACAGCCTTGTGTAAGACAAATTGTTGAACTGCAATAACAGCCACACACAACATTTATAGCCACATAGTGATGCTTTTCACCCATACCACCACCACCTCTTTTGTAAGACAAAGTGGTTAACCCCTTTACTGACAGGATTCAGAAATGCTGTATCAGAAATCACCACTGCTGAATAACCTTGCCTGCTGCAAGCACCAATCCTCACGAGTCCCCGCAACTGTGGGGGATCATGCCCAGTGCACAAAGGCCATCGGACCGACATCAGCCCAAGCACAACTGTGTGCAGGCCAATTGTGGCTGATGGCCTTTTGTGCATTGGGATGAGGATCTATGCTTCTTGCATTTGGATGCTGCTCATGGAATGCTGGAATACCGCACTACTGAAATGGTGCAGGAAAATCGTCAAGAAACACGCTTGGATAAGACAAAGCCCTTATGGCGCATGCGTGTGACCAATCCACATAATAAGAGTGACCTTGACCTTCCAACAGCTCGAGGTGACCATGAATCAAACAGTTTGAGAATAATCTCTCGGTGACTATGAATCAAACAGTTTGAGAATAAGCTCTCGGTGACTATGAATCAAACAGTTTAAAAATGGGAGTCGCTTGTTCTGTCTAGAAATGATAGTATACGAACACTCGACTTCTATGCTATACTGGATTCAGTAGTGCAGAGTTTATGTGTCTCAATGCTGTTTGAGCACACAGAGGAAAACCTCAAAACATTCTGTGCACTCACACAATCTGACTTTTGGATGTCTTCCCCTCTCCATCTAAAAGTCCATTAGTGTTGGCTGATTTCACCATCTGCACCAGGATAGGAGTTAATTCCCCTTCCAAGGCCAGCAACCCCTTCGTGAAGGCTGCAGCGGTCATCTGAACACGACCTTCATCGGAGGCATAGATTTTCAGGTCATGTCGGAAAGTGCTGTGAAGCCGCAGGAAGCCGAGACCAGGAGCCTCAAACTGACCTGTAACAGTGTTATCTGGATGGTTCTTCTTCACTCTTTAACCAGTGTAGATTCTATAATGTTAATCATTTTAGCCCCAAAGTCCCATTTCTCAAATTTTGGAGGTGTTGCCTAACGACTATGTACCAGTTGCGGAGGATGGATTGACCATGATAATTCAAGGGTAGTGCCAGATTAGCTTGGGGCCTGAAGGCACCAAGCTTATCTGGCACTATCCTTGAATTATCATGGTCAATCCATCTCCTGCTGCAGGTAATCAGGGCTAAATGGGTTAACATGCAGCTGAAAGTCCTGACTTTGCCCATCTTTATCAGGCAATGCTTCTAAAGTGTATCAAATTTAAAACGTTAACATAAAAAATGTGCCTTGTACAAAATTCTAGCACAAAACACCAGCGTAGATCATATTCATAAAACTTCCAAGTTAAAACATTACTAAGACATAATGTTAAGAATTCTCACCTTGTCCACCTGGGTAGAGGGTGCGGAAAGCCTTCCCTAAATTCTCCGCCTGAATGCGTCCAGCTGGCGTCAGCTCGCCGCCCCATTTCAAAATCAACAATAGGGATGGATCTCTTGGTGCATCATCTGTAAACAGCAAAACTTGTATTAGCACCTGTCATCTTCAATAAGATTGAAAAAGGAGAAGGACAGAAAGAAAAGACTATGTATACACTGTCCAGTTTGCAATGCAGACCCCCAAAAAAGTTTTGGGCAAAGCTGCACGACAGTTTTTTTTTTAAATATACATCACCGTCTGTGTGATAGTCTATGATTTTTGGCCTTATGGCTCTTGGCCACAAGATCCCAAAATCATAAACACCACACTTAGTATGACAAGTATGACAAAACCATTTCTGTCAAAACTGCAAAATGAACAGAAAATATTCTATTAGCACTGAAGGACTGTCAGAACGATTCCTGTGACAGCGTCAAAATTGCAAAATGGATGGAATATGTGTATATATACATGTATATGCAGTCCCAAAAGAGACAGCAGACATCCATAAAAATGAAAATATACAAAGAAGCATACTGCGTAAACAAATGTGTAAAGGTATGCAAGATGGGGGGGGGGGGGGGGGGGGGGGGAAGAATATACACCGGCATACCCATGCACAGAAAATACAAAGGATACAGATTCCAAAACATGTTCTGGTCCCTGCCACCAAGAGCACAAACCAGAACACAAATGAATATTTAAATTTAACTCATTGTACCCCAAGACCGAAATCCCCAAATTTTGCCGTTGTCCTCTGAAGACTGCTTTGCAGTGCAGGACACAGATATGAGCGCCAAGCTATTCTGGCATCACCCTTGAACTATCATGGTCGATCCATATCTTGCTGTGGTGTGTCTGGGGTAGAATGAGTTAAATGGTTTCAGCATCTTGCATGGGAGATCTACTGTTGACTCACAGTGCATAAAAATTCATCTTTTCTGAGTAAGGGACATGATGCACGAGTTTTACACATTTCCAGAAGATTCATCTCGTTCATTTTCCCTACTTGCTTCTAGCAAATTAATTTCCATGCACGCATGCATTTGATAAAGAAACAAGGCAAGGCACACGCACTGAACACTAAAACCTCTTTGACAGACCAACTAGAAACCATACCTGTTTGCCAAGTATTTTGTCAGGTATTATGTGAATGAATGAAGGTGTTCTTTGTGTTACATATATATGTGTGCTGGTCTGCGACGTTTGGACCATAAGACTGTAAGATCCAAAATTAGAGACCAATGCTCACAACTACTTAAATGACTAACATCAGCTATTAATCCACTATCTAACTGGGGCGGTCCGTGGTGCAGTGGTTAAGGCGCCTGCCACCAATGCCAAAGGTGCGAGGTTCGAAAACAGGTTCCGGCGTCGGACTTTTCTCCTCTGGTGTCACCATTAATTCAGGCGGACCATCGGGGATCTTTCTCCGAGTACTCCGGTTCTTCCACCCACCCACCCACCCACTCCCCCCCCACACTTTGGTACTGGTTTCAGGCCACTTTACAAATTTCAAATACAAGCCATCAAAAATCTCTGTAACTTCAGTAGCTAAACTGGCCCTTCGTCTGTCTTGTACTGTGTGTCTTAAATGGCACAAATCCATGTCTGTTACGTGAGTGTGCGTGTTGGGTTTCAGTTCATGGCGCTTTGAGTCGATTTGCCCAAAAATTGAGAAAAAGCGCCTATATAATAACGGTATTATTATTATTATAACCCCACTGAGCTGAGGTTGGGGGCATGAGAGTTCAGGGTGGTAGGGAAAAAAATTCCTTTGCTGACTGAAATATGCAGAATGTCAAGAAAGTACTTGGAACTATATAAACAGTACACATATAAATACATTTTAAATAAATAAACAAACAAATAAATAATTTTTAAAAATTAATAAAATAAAGTAAATAAATAAGTGACACTAGCCAAACTTTATGATGAAGCTGTGAATGCAGAACTGATACAGTTACTGACTATAGACAACAGAAAAATAGACAATATAACAGAGAATACATTTACTGGGTAGGCACCACAGACACCAGGAGTGACAGCAAACAGTAGATAAGTATCTTCCACCCAAAATATGAAGTTAATTTATCATGCAATATGTGTAACTTCGTTGCTGTTAGTAGGAAGCTTTACCAGATAAACTGAACATCTACTTTATTAAAATAAAAATGGGCGACTGCTAGCACTTGCATTTCAGGATATGACAAGAAGTGGGTAGAGCACAAAAAAAAAGCACCAGTAAGGGAGAGACAGCTGTTCTCACAGCTCTCTCCCTTACTACTTTGGGGGTTGGCAGCGGATTTAGTCTCGATGATTCCTGCAGGAATCATCGTGACTAAAACCGACATCGACACCCAAAGGGTTAAAGAATTTGTGCTACCTGCAGGAGACGGATTGTCCCAAATATTAAAAGGCAAAGCCTGATGTAATCAGGCTTTGCCTTTTAATATTTTATAGTTTGGCAATCACCTGCCACAGCTGAAACACAGTCTTTCGGATAAGTCTGGCGCCATCCCAGTCCAGCTAATCATGCAATACTCTTGAACTAGGCTCCAAGTACTGCAAGACTAGCTTGGCACTAACGGCCAATTCATCTCTTCCTATGGTATCATAAGAGTGAATTAGTCAAAGGGTGCAAATCCTACAATGAGGCTGTATGTCACATGGGAAAATTATCAACTTGTAACTTTGTGTTTTTGTTTTCTTAAACACACAAAAAATGTAATTCACAGTGACAAAACAATGCACATGAAAACACACAAAACCAAACAGTGACAGTAAAGAAGCACTTTACGCACATCACCAAGTCCTTATTAACATGAGATGATTGCCTTTACTGTTTATTTTGTCAAATAACCCAAAAGTCTGACAAACCATGCATTAACTCAATCGCGGCCCATTGCATCCGGATGCGGCTGGCCGTGAGTGAGTTAACCCTTTGGGAGTGCAACCACTTTTCCTGTTTACAGTAGTGGTAGTTATATCACAGGAATATCTGAATATATAATTTAGTTTACTACAGATTAAGAACATGCACTGCATTTATCTGAACAGATCGTTAACTACACACACGCACACACACACACAAACAAAAACATAGAAACACAAAGATTCAGGACATTAACATACAAAAATCAAACTTTTTGTTGTTTAGTTTTTAATCTTTCACGCGCAAAAAAAAATAAAAAAATTCAACCCAAATGATTTTTGCTTTTACAAAATCTACCAGTGCAGAGTACAATATTCAGAAGTTGTGTATACTGTAAGATGCCAAGTTGAAATAAACATTCAGCTAAATTAACATACCAACAAAAAAAAGCTAAACATTCTCTTTAAAAAGAAAAACAAGACAAAAATTATCTGTTTTGATCCACCAAAAGCACAAACAAAACAGCATTGAAAGACACAATATTCTTTTTCCTAAGAAGATAAAGACAAAGATCATCTATACCCCCTTTAGATACTCTCATCATTCTTCCATACTGAAAACACTACTTGTTAATCGTTTACTGCTAAACTGGCCATTTCGTTTACACTGCACTGCGCAGAAGAAAGTATGGGGACAGATTAAAGGTCTGCTGTTCTGGTGACCTCAAGTGTTGAAAGGCAAACATTTGTTGTTGCTGAAGTGCATACCCAATGTGCAAAATGCCATCGGGCCGGCGTTGGCCTTCACGCACTGGGTAGTCAGCTCTACAAGTTACAGTTTCACTGTCCTCAGTGACCCGATAAATTCTGGCACACCAGTGCTCGTTTCATTTCACTGCCGTCTGGCCTCATGAACAGATCGTTATGTATTGCAGTATATACTGAAAGTCAGCTACAATTGTAAAGAAGCGTGCTTGTTGAGCAATGCAATATGTTTAATAGTGAGCCTTTCACTTGACCAGCTGGCAGTGAAATGAGGTGTGGAAACAGATGCGTGTCATTGGGGACTGTGCTTATGCCGCGTATCCGGAGGCGGCAGGTCTGGAAAGAGTTAACAGAGATGAAAAAATAAATTTTGTTGGACCTCTCAGCACTTGTGATTAGAATAGCAGATATTTAACTCTAAAATGAAGGCGACATGTTTACAGATGAACAAAATGAAGAAAGTGGAGACTACATAATCAAATTAGTACACATACCAGAGAAATCACTCAGTGCTGGACAGTTAGATATGTTCGTTCATCCAGCCCAGCCTGAGTGATTTTCCTAGTGATTTTCCTTGGTATGTGTACTGCACCTAAAAGTGCCTGCCTCGCCTTTGCTTTATGATTCATCTTATTATTTGTAAATAACATGATTATAGGGTAGTGGATTGTCTCGAAGAGAGGTTTTGAATAGAGAAATGGTCCAGAAGGGTAGACGACACCCAGAGAACAAAAGGTCCTTTGGCAAACACCAGTCTCAGCTGACAGGATGACCATCATTCACTTGGCACAATTAACTCATTGTGTCTCAGGTACAAAATACCCACATTTTGGGGTTGTCCTCCAAGGACTGCATTACAATTCAGGCGACAGATCGACCATGATAGTTCAAGTGTGGTGCCAGAACAGCTTGGCGCCCATAGGCGCAAAGCTATTCTGGCACCACCCTTGAATTATCATGGTCAATCCATATCTTGCTGTGGTGTGTCAGGGCTAAATGAGTTAAAATCTATTGATTGCACTAGTCCATTGTAAGGAGATCCCTATAAGACATAAAGTACATTTGATACACCCAAGAAAGAGTGATTATGCAATGAGACTCGTATACTCCTAGTATCATAAAATCAACGTGGGATAAATGTCCACATGCTAGCTCTCACTAAATACAGGGTGGAGAATAAACTCAAGTAAAAATCTCTAAAAAGTGGTCGGGTTCCAAGGGGTGGGGTCCAGGGGCAAAGCCCCAGTAGGGGGCCCCGGGGGGCATAGCCCATCAGAAAAATTGATATTTTTCATTTTCCGAAGGTAAATATTCTGGCTCCTGGCCCACTGTAATCAAGTGATGAGTAAACCTTATATTGGGCAGTGCATACTATGTTACACTCGCGGGTGCCACATTCAGTTACGAGAAAGTAAAAGCTGGACACGGACCTGAACTCGTCCTATTTTTGAACTCGAATGGAGACTTGGAGAAAATGGGTTTCGCGAATTTTTTCTCGGAACTCTATTTCATTTTCTCGGAAGTGACACTACCTTTCCTTGGAAAATCGCGGATCCGAGGAGAGTTCTCCAGCCTGTAAATATTATGAAACAAAAACCTAATCAGTCACACAAAAACTGTTGAATTTTTTTTTTATGTGATGAAAAACAAACACACTAAATGTAAACAGTTTCAAATGTGATCAAATCTGTGTTAGAGCCATAAAATGAAACACACTGAAAGGCTGTTGAAATGATTGTTACTACAAAGTTTGTACTGAAAAAGGATTACAGCATTTATTAACCCATATCATACTGAGGCTAAAAGCTTCAAATTTGTACACTGCCATATGCAAGCTACATTATAGTACTTAAGATAAGGATACAGACCAATGGCTGTAGTTCAAGGGTGGTGCCAGAATAGCTTGGCGTCAAGCTATTCTGGCACTACCCTTGAACTATTTTAGTCACACTTATTTCACACACTGGTGTATTCCGAATGGTAAGGGATAATAACAAAATGTTACAGCAAACTAAATCTCACTACTCAAATTCCGTACGTGTCCTGATGTATTTTGCATGTGCTTTAATTACTTATTTTAGAAGTATTATTTTTAATCTGATCTCTGTGAGAGAGTGGGCTCTTCAATTCTTTTATGTATTTTTCTGTTGGTCTGTGATTTTAGACTTCAAGGCCCTTGGCTGTCAGGCCCAAAATCACAGACCTGCACATACAGGTTTAGTATCAAATGAACTCTATTAAAAAACAAGAGTAACTCACACTGTATAAAGCCAAGTTTACAATGTACATACTTGCTTGATGAGAGATCAACACTGTGTGAGCACTGCCCAATTGGGCAAATCTTTCGTCAAAGCTAAACCACACCAGGGCGATGCAGCCCCCCTTTTTCGCTATGGATGCTCATGCACAAGTAAGTGGATTTCCTACAAAAAAATCTTTTTTTGCTTTCACTTTTGTTTTTCATCGAAAAAAAGGAAGTTCACAGGATAGAACTGAAAAACTGGCACAAACAAATTAACCACAAAATATGTGTGCTGGTGTGAGAATTGGACCACATTGCTAAAGCAGTAAGTTAAAAAACCAACACACAAATAGAAAGCAACCTTTTAAAATCATCTCTCAATTGTGACAAGTATATTTCTTTAAAAAACAATTACTGGGACCATTGTTAGGAAGACAGCCAATGTCCATAGACTAATGGCGTTAATCCTTTGGCTGTCTACAGTACGTTTTGTCAAGGCAATGCCTGCATTTTTGTCAATGTGATTCCTGCAGGAACAAAAGCGACCAAAAGCACTATGGACAGCTGAAGGGTTAAGTAAAAACAAATGTATGCTGGTGTGTTATTCTGGACCTTACAGCTTTGTCATAAGGTCCAAAATCACAGATCATCACACAAAGCATTGCCAACATGTCTCAAACAACAGATTTTTTTACTAAAATAAAACAACAAAGTTTTTGCAGCCGGAGCAAAAGCCAGACTTTGATGTGTTATAGCATGAGCTACCATGGAAAACATTTTTTTTAAAAGGGGGATAAGCATGCAGCCCAGAGGCTAGTGGGAGTGAGTGATGGAGACGAAAGAAAGGGAAGAAACTCTGGTTTACCCAACAGCGGACAGTCCTGGACAGGGGCTGAGCAAGGGCTTACGTCGGACCCTTCGGCCGAACCAATCATCGACCAGAGCTCGTCTGCCATGATGAGAGGAGGCAAAACACACATTCGAAGAGTTCCAGACAAACAACAGCGCATTTATCGTCACATGTACACACACACACACACACACACACACAGCAGAAGACACAGAGACAGACAGACCTCACACTACTTAAATGCACTGTGATTTTGGACCTTACGGCTTTTCGCCATAAGATAAAAAATCGCATACAAGCACACAATTGGATCGCAAGATAGCACATAAGTAGCATATTGGATATAAAGTGAGTGTACAAGATTTTACACCACACACAAGACTTACTGAGAGGTCAAACGGAACAGATGTGTGCAAACTTAAAGTCACACACATACAAATGCACACACAGAAAATGGAAAAAGATACAAACAAACCAGATACATAAACAAACAATGAATGTGATACAAAAACAACTTGCGTGCACACTCTTTTAGAGAGAAAGACTGGTCCTGATGGGTTAAAGATATGAGTAAAGTTAAATTCATCTTTTTCTCTCACTTTATCTATGGTGATAAAATGTATAGTTTCACTTATTTCACTTTTCAGAAAAGAAGCTGAAACCATTTGAAGACAGTTACTGTCTAGAATCATTAACTCATTCTACCTGAAAATCAAAATCCCAAAATTGTGAACTTGCTCTATGAAGGACTGTAGTCTGTATTACAATTCTAAAGACAGATTGAGTATGACAGTTCAAGGGTGGTGCCATAATAGCTTGGCGCCCATGGGTGCCAAGCTATTCTGGCACCATCCTTGAACTATCGTGCTCGATCCCAGTCTTGATGTGGTGTGTCGGGCTGAATGAGTTAAATTATATTTGAAGAATTTCCCTGCAATACACTTTGAATCAAATCTTATGTACCAATACTGAAGAATGCAAAATGGAAAGAATCAACAAAGACACACAGTGAACCACACAGACAGAGACTGGAAATACAAAAATAAATGTGTCGTATCTGTGATTTTGGAACTGATGGGAGTACAGCTGTACAGTCCCAAAATCACAGACCTGCACAGACTATGAAGGAGTCGGAAGTTAAAAAGTGACTGATTTCCTGGGAGATGTTGGTACACAAACAATAGGCATCCAACCCTGGTAATTACTTTTACTCCTTGGCTGCTACTGACCATGCTGCTCAGTAGGACGGACGTATATTGCCCCTGTAGCAGTCAAGGAGTTAAAGGGTCTGCTCTAAAACAGTCTACATTTTGAATTCCATGACACCCCCCCCCCCTCCCCCCCCCCCACACACACCCCACCTCCACCACCACCAAAGGGACTTACTTCCATCAATTTTCAAACCACCGCCAATATCCCAGTTTATTAGTATGAACATCTGATGGTTTGTGATGTGAGCTTACGGCTACGGGCCACAAGGTCCATAATCACACACAAGTACTCATTATCTAGGGCACTATCATAAATCTAGGTGAGGAAAATGTGTGATGTGCAATAGTGGTACATATTGAGGCAAACTCGGCACACATGAACACAAACACTTGCATGAAGTCAAACCACACAGAGCCATGCTATTGGTATGATGTCCATTTGTGATAATGAAGATGATGATAAACAAATCCCACAACAGTAAATACATACAACACATTAAGCAAGCAGAAAATAAATCCACTGATTATGTCTTCTGCACATGATCCTAATGGGATCCTAGATTCCTAGAGATAAATGCAGTGAATAGTTGTATGATCCGAATGCACAAGTATTTCCTACATTCCTTTTGTCAACAATTTAAACAATGCTAATTTGGAAACTGAACAAATTTGTAACAAAGTTTTCGTAAACACTGTTGACGAGTAGAGATCAAAGGCCTAACCGTAAACAAACAATTTTTGTTTCCTTAACCCCTTCACTGCCGATATAGAGAGAATACAATTTATACAATTCAACTGCAGGACACATAGATCCCCATGAGCCCTGCAATTGCGGGAGCTCACAAGGACCGATTCCTCTTGCTTACACCACACTGTACCCATGTTCCTTCGATGGCTGGGGCTCTTCAACATTGAATTAACAAAGATTTCAAAAACATACTCTGCCTCACCTGGCAGTGAAGGTGTTAAATACTTTTTGACAACTAACAGAGACCATATTAAGTTTGCCTTTCTCCTGAATAAAAAAAAAAATTGCAATAAATAATAGTCTTAACAGTGGCGATTATCATAAGTCGTATTTTATTCATGGTTTTATCACATCCTGCCCCAGGACCGAAATTCCCAAATTTGGAAGTTGACCCTTTTAGGACTGTATTGCAATTCTAGAGACAAGATGGAGCATGATAGTTCAAGGGTGGTGCCAGAATAGCTTGGCGCCTATGGGGACCAAGCTATTCTGGCACCACCCTTGAACTATCATGCTCGATCCATGTCTTGCTGTGGTGTGAGGGCTGAATGAGTTATACAAGTAACGAAGCCTGTTACTGAAAGTGCTGACTGCATCTCAGCAGCGCAACACTAAGTATGCGGCCGCGAATGAGTTAAAGCAAATGACAAGCCAGACATGCATACTAACGCACGTGGAAAATCGCCCATTTTGAAAAAAGAATCGCAATATGTCTGCTGTTTGCAACATAAAACAAATAAGAACATAGCCGGCCGCACTTTATTATTTCACTCTGAATGGATAGGCGGAGGCCTTTGGCCAATGGATACACACACAAGACCATAGTATCATTAGAAAAATGTGCTAGTACTGTAAGGAACAAGTGAAGACGGATGAAAGATGCCAGTATTCAAAAAAAGAGCAAGTAGTCCATTCCAGTAATGCAAAACTGAAGGTGCGTGAAAATTTTGAGTATTTATGAAAGGAGTGCTGCTGGTCCATGATGTTGGACCTTGAAGCCTAAAGCCACAAAAGGCCAAATCGTGGACGAGCACACGTTGTTAACCCCTTCGCTGCCAGACACAAAGAGTGCGACACACAAAATCCTTGCCTCTCGCTGTTCTCATTTTGCAACTATGTTCCTCGGACGGCGGGGGCTCTATGATGCTGAACTAACCCGTTACATCCTGAGGCTGACTTTTTTTTTTTTTAATTGCTTAATGTCCTATGAAAGCTACATTACAAATAAGGAGATAGATCAAGTATTTTTTAGTTCAAGGGTGGTGCCAGAATAGCTTGGCGCCAGGCACCACCCTTGAACTGTCATAGTCACATTTATTTCAAGCAATGGGTGTATCAGGATGAAAAGGGCTAACAAAGATTTCAGAGACAAACATTTGTGACCACTGGCAGAGAAGAGGCTAATATGCCAATGCTTCAGATGTGCTGCAAAGAGTCATTCCGTGCACCAGAAAACATAAGGATCTTTAGGTAGAAAGAATCCAGTTAAACTTCCAATTGAACCAGTGTCCGAAAGACTGCAACTGCAGAAACCTCAAACAGCTTTCAAAAATATTGAAAAATTAAAGCAAAGAAATCATTCACAAATAATTTTTTTTTTTTTTTTTTTAGTAATTGTTAGTATTAACTTATTTTGGGGTGTGGTCTATATTCGTTCATGTTCATCCCATTTTTTTCATAAATGTACATCTCAACAGACACTGAATTTGTTTTGTTATTTTCATCATAGCCTTCTCTAAGTAGAGGAGGAGAGTGTATGCGGGCTTGTGGGCGAAAAGACATATATGCAAGCAAGTCAACAAAGTCTAACAAAAGATTTTACATCAAAGATGTCACATTTCTTTTGCTCTTTAGTATAAGTCTGCCACTGACAAACACTGCAGTCAAAGTCAGCACGTCCATTTCTGAGAAAAGCGAGATTTTGATCGTTACATAAAAATAGACACACTGGTTTGTGCCACATGATGGCAGAACACTAGGACCCAATGCAAAGATGCAAAGTAGCAGGTGTATTTTCTACTAACAAACAGGATTACATAACTCTCCCCAGTTCAAATCTGATTACCGAACCTCAGCCAAATTTGAAGGTGAGTAGAACATTGAACAATTAATCATGCTATAACATCATCAGCCAAATTATAAACAGGGATATCACGTGTCATTGTCAACCAGAAGGAAACTTTACCAGGACAGAAACTTAAGTTGCCATGCATAAACATAACTTGGCATATTTAAAGGCTGGGACTTTAAAGCAACCTGCTCCAGGTAATAAATGGTTAACAGTTCACAAAATTTCATGTGTGTTTTCAGTACATCTTAGAATAATGCTCCATAAAAAAAAAATAACTTGTAAGGTTGGACAATGTAGGGATGGGTTTTTTTCATTCATTTTCTCCTTTTTTATGCAGCAGAGTTGCAATGACATGTGCCAGGAACAATGCTTGTTCATACCCCAGTAGCAAAACGTCTTCGGGCCCACGATGGCCATAGTGAGCCTGCGCACAGCTGTGTGCAGGCCCACTGTGGCCGTCATGGGCTGAAGGACATTTGCTTACTGGGTAAGGATTGTGATAAGGAGGGCAGAAAAGGCAACACCAGGAACCCATTGTATTGATGAATATTAGCAATCAAAGCCAACCCTGGAGCAAATCACTTTAATGTAAGTGTGTTGGTCTGTACTCTTGAACCTTAAAGCCTTCAGCTGAATAGTCCAAGATCACAGATCAAGACAAATTTGGAGCACAAGTGAGAATCTACAGCCATGACAAAAAGAAATGTGACAAATTTGAAGAAAAAAGAGCAAGTTGTAATTGTCTTGTAAAACAGACCCACTGCTCAGTGGTCTGCATGGCAATTTAATTTGTTGTGAGTTACAATTGCCCCCCCTTTGACAAAGCGTACAATAAATATAGCACAAAAGCCCTTTGTACAAGGATGCCTTCTGTTTCACGTCCTCTGCAGCCACTCTAAACAAAAGCGATCATGTTAGTGACAACATTTCATCTGCGAAAGAACAAGGCAAACAGTGCTTATTAGACATGGCTGCATCTTCTCAAGACGGACAAGTCTTTTGGATCAGTGTTACATCAAACAAACATCTAAAGGTAAAACGTCTTTGGATAATAAGCACAATCTGCACCTAAATTCTTCCTGGCTCAAATTGATGGATGCCTTTAAAAAAAAAGGGGAACAATATGGAAAAAATGCTACATAGTGAACCCCTCTAAGTAAAAAATACCTTGGTGGGAAATTTTTAGAAAAACTAATGAGTGTCATGGTAAACAAACAAGTCTTTTTCATTCTTTAAAAAAAAAAAAAACCAGCATGAACAGTTCTATTATTTCCTGAAAAAAATTGAACAGGATGTTAAATTTTTCAAAATCACTTGTGTGCTATTAAATTCATGCATACCATAAATGCTATGATATTTTTTTGTACCATGCAACTATTTTTTTTAACCAAACTTACAGAACAGGATTAAGACGCAACATGTACTAAAAGATATCTCACTTAAAAAAGCCACAAAAATTATCTTCATATTTGAACAAAATTGTAGCACCAAAAGATGCAACATTACTATTTTTAGTCATTATGCATTCTGAGAAATTCAAACTTTAAAATCATAATGCCAAATATACATGTGTGTCAATAAAGACCAAAATTGCTTTAAATCATCGTTTCTTTATTGTTTTATAATGGAACAAAGAAAGATGTTTTGAAAACAAGAGGATACTTAGTAGGGTTCAACTATGTAATCTAAATTAAAAAGCGCAACAATTTTTCAAGACCACACTTTGCGCAAAAACTGACCCTCACTGGAGGATGTGTGTGGGCGACCAAGTGGCTGATACTTGAGTTGCACCTTGCGATGGATCCCAGTAAACTCGTACCTGAAGCCCCAAAAACATGAAAACAGTTTTCTCTCAATGAGTCTAAGCCTGAAATTTCAACATAAACCCACAAAAGCCATGATACTGGGACTCTGCACAGCTCCCAGTGGGACAGCAGAAACCAGTCAGCGAGAGAGAAATCTGTGGCTGCTCTGCAAGTTCAAATGAAGAATTAATCTTTGAAGTGTAAAGCTGTGCAAGCAAGGATGGCAGTTTTGTGACTTACTCCACATAATTCAGTGTCTGAAAAGATGTACAGATGACAACAAGGATGAATATGATGTTTGAAATGACCAAATGCACAACACATGTGCTGGTCTGTAAGGTCAGGTCCAAAATCACAGACCTGCGATTAAATGATGACTTGTCAATGACAAACTGAAAACATCTGATGTGCAAACTGGCTGTCTCATGCTCTCTTACATGAATATGCATAGATTTCTTGCTTGTTCAAACACTAGACACTGTAGTAGAGAGATCTATATTTCTTGCTAGGGCAACACACTCGAAAGTTAAGAGGTGTCTGATCCAACGTAAGCAACTGGGTGCATTAACTTTTAGAGCTGTTGTCACCCAAAAAATATGAAATAGGATGGAGGTACTTAGTATAAACAGCTTAGGTGATAGGCTAGTGGAAAATATGTCACTAAGCTGTGATATTGGTGGGTGAAATGCTCAGTGAAGCTGACACTGGCCACCTACCAAATCACTGCTCCATTACAAATTTTTATAAAACACTGGACCCCTATTGTCCTAATCACTGTAGTCTTACAATAAACTCCCCTACCAATATAGCCCCGTTTTAAGGACAAAGAGGATGGCACACCAGTTGTCTCCCTCATTTTGGTATCACTGATGAGCAGTATCAAATCCACAAAAACAACCAAAGTGAAGAGGTGGAATGTTCTGGTACGGAAATCATAACTGACTGACTGACTGACTGTATAATGTTTAACATCTAGACAGCAGCAATCACTTACGCAGGAAGAAGAGCACACTGAGGGCGCAAATCAGTTTTTGTAGAGCAAAGCTTGCCAACTCACTTGAATAGAAGTGTACTTGTGGTGTACTCCTTGAGTGGGTCTATCTGGGAAGTACACTTGCAAACAGTGATAGATGCCTGTTAGCTTTTGACTAAAAAGTGTTACAAACACATAAGAAGAGTCCTCTTCTTTTAACATTACATTCAGAGCACTGCTGTTCAATGAAGAGCAGTGTTATAACTCACATCCTGTCTCGATGCAATCATGTGCACTGGTCTGTTATTTGGACCTTACGGACTCAAGCTGCAAGGTCCAAATTCACAGACCAGCACATAATTATGAAAGTTGCCACTAGCTGATGCCTATGAAAACAGCAAAATCTGAAAGTACAATAAACCCATTGAAGTGAACATGTGTATTGTGAAATTGGATAAGAGATCAGAGATCCCACACTGTTCACGGGAGTTTTCCCCATAGAAACCCATTTGGGGAGTATGCCCCAAGTTCACTTCCATTCAAATGACATGCTGAACATCTCATCTGAATGAAAATGTACTTGTGGCGTACTCTCTCACTAGGTCTATCTGGGAAGTATCCCTGCAAACAGTATAGGATCGTGAACACATCTGATCTATAGTTGTTTGCCATCTTCCTACTGTTGGGATAGGGATGAGCTTAGAATGGAAGTAGAGAACTTCCTAACATAAGCAATACTAAGAACTGAGAGAAGCTCAGACAGTGGAATAGGGACTGGATTTTGAAAAACAAAAAAAAAAGAAAAGGCAGGCGGTGGGGGGGGGGGGGGTGAGTGGGGGGGTATAATAATTTGTAGTACATTGTGTAATGTGTGCTGGTCTATGATTTTGTACCTTGGATATAAAGTCCAAAATCACAGACCAGTGCACAAATATAGAATGCTATTTGTATACAGAAACAAGCTCTACAAACAAATTATTTTTTTAGATTTTCCAAGACAACCTACAGTAACAAATAAATTCTGTGTAAAAAAATAAACCAAAAAAACAGCAGCTAACAACAGATGAATGCTTAATTCCTGATTATGAAAACGGAAACACTATAAACGGAAGCCACCACTGCACTGACTCAGTGGGACTGCAATGAATGAAGCACAAAATGCATAAGGCAATGGACAAAGAAAGTCACACAAATGCAAGCAATTAAAAAGCACAACTAACAACTATAAATGAACACACATGTATATACTGTCATTAGCAAGCAATGGTCTTGCATGTTAGCCATTTCCCCTTCACAGCCCGCAGACACAAATGACTTGAAAGGTTCTCCTAAATCAAAGTGGCACAGTTTCACAGCGCCTGAATTGATCAGTGTTCAGGTTGTACTCCATGGGCAATAGATTTCCCTGTCCTCCATAACCCACCCGTCAGGGCTGTCCATTATCACTTCAGTGCCATGGACGTTAAACCCCGAATTAACCAACCAACCAAATGACTTTTAACCCGTTCAGCGCCCGTTGACAGAACCTGTGCTTCTGCGGTCTTCATCAATTCAACACCAACAGCTGTCACAGGAACATGATTCAAAGCGGTGTCAGCAAGAGGCATAGATCCTCATGAGCCCTCGCAACTGCGGGGGCTCATGAGGATCTATACCTCTTGCAGTTGGGTGTGTTCAAATTTTCTCGGCACTGAACGGGTTAATCCAAGGCAAATGCAATGCTGCAAATCCTCCACCATCCAAAGTCTGATATATACTGGGCCAGCAAGAGGCAAAAAAATATGCAAAGTTCCTGCATCTGAAGGAGGTTTATGTGATTCTTTGCCTTCCTACTGGGCAAAAACCGATGGACTGACATTTGGCCTCAATTAGGCGGACTTCAGCTGCCGTTGGCACGCGCACAGCTGTGCGTGTGCCAACGGCAGCTGAAGTCCGCCTGATTTTTTTTTTGTGCATGCCGGGTCTCGCAGCCTGGATGTTGGCATTTTCCCTGCTGTGAAGAGTTTGACTGGCAAGCCACTGTTTGAAATGTACACGTAAACCACACAAGCAGTGACAATAGGGAGTTAAAATGAAAATTTAAATAAGTGAAGGCAAATGAAAATATTAAAGTGAAAAGCACCTAGCAACGGCCTGATGGGTACACAACTTTACACAAGCGATGACTGTGAAATTACTCAATGAGAGTACAATGGAAGCAATACCCATTTACAGCATGAAGTTTTCAAAGGTATCCCAAAGACACTTGTCTCAAAGGTATTACCTTGCTGAGATGTAAGTGTGAAGAAACTATCGTAAACAAAAATTAGTTGAAAAAGCCTCCACACACCCCAATGGCAAGTCCCAAGAAGATTTGGTGATAGGAGTGGGATGAAACAAAAAAAAAGATAAATATGAATATGTATGATCAGGCTACACACCCTCCTCACTGCTGGAACGTTTGGGACGCCCTTGCGGCTGGTACTTCAGCTGCACTTTGCGATTGATGCCAGAGAAATGGCCATACCTGAAAATTTATTTCTCTCAAAATGAAATCTATGACAACAAACTGGCACAACACCCAATGGCCTGTAAATAAGGAAAATGTTCATGAGCATGGAAGGTGTGAAAGGATGTGATAATCCAGACACAAACCTCGTTTACACAGTATGTGCGACCTTGAATTTTCAAACAGAAACTGTGAAGTTTAGAAACACTTTGCTTTCACTGGGCAAAAACAAATGAGATTTCCTTAACCCCTTCACCACCAGTAGACGCTGATTTGTTATAAATCCTTGTAAAATTAAAGAGCCAAAGAGTCGTAGCCATCAAAGGAACATGGATCAAAGTGGTTTCAGCGAAAGGCATAGATCCTCAAGGTCAAAGTCTAATGCAGCTGGGTAGTGTTCAGTTTTTCTTGGCAGTGAAGGGGTTAATCAACAAAACGTCCATCTCGGGTGGAAGCTTTATGTGCCATCTTTGGCACAAAGATGATGAAGTAGGAAAGTAACAAAATTAACCCATTTAGCCCTGGGACCCTGCAGCGAGAGATGGATTGATTATGATAATTCAAGGGTAGTGCCAGATGAGCTTGGCGCCGGAAGGTGCCAAGCTCATCTGGCACTACCCTTGAATTATCATGATCAATCCATCACCTACAACTGGTACATAGTCGTCAGACAACGCCTCCAAAAGTTTGGAAATGCGGCCGTGGGGTTAGGAGGGTTAATAAAAACAGTCTCAAAAGTAAAGGTCACAAACAGGGAGGACCAAATCATTATTGTAAGACCCTAGTCGCCTCTCAGACTGCCACCTAAGTGAAATCTGGCAGCCCAGATTATTCTCTGGTAGCCCGAACAATGTCATGGATATACTTACTTACGCCTGTCACCCCTCCCAGGGTATAGGCCGTCGACGAGAGACCTCCAGCGACTCCTGTCCTGTGCTTCTCCTTCGATTTTACTCCAGGTGGTTCCCAGTCTCTTGATGTCTGCTTGGAGGTCTCGATGCCAGGTTTTTCTCGGCCTGCCTCTTTTTTCCCTTTCCCTGGGGGTTCCATGACAATGCCTGCCTAGTGATACTGGAAACTGGCTTTCTCAGACTGTGACCAATCCATCCCCATCTTCTTCGTCCAATTTCATTCTCAGCTGTTATCTGCTCTGTTCTCTCCCAGAGTCTGACGTTGCTGATCTTCTCTGGCCAGTGGATTTTCAAGATTCTTCTAAGGCAACTGTTTATGAAGATCTGTACTATGTTGACTGTGGTTTTTGTCAACCTCCAAGTCTCTGCTCCATATAGGAGAACTGCTTTTACGTTTGAGTTGAAAATCCGGACATTGGTGTGTTGTGACAGCTCTCTGGAACTCCACACTTTGTTCAACTGGAGAAAGGCTGCTCTGGCTTTACCGATTCGTGCTCCGACATCTGCATCAGTGCCACCTTTTTTGTCTATGATGCTCCCGAGATAGGTGAAGGACTCCACCTCCTCCCAACGGGGTGTCAGCAAGCAAGACTGGTTCTTCCCTGGTTGCGTTCAGCCTCATTGTCTTTGTTTTCTGTTTGTGGATGGTGAGGCCTACTTGGGACGAGATGTCAGCAAGCCTTGTGGTCTTGTCCTGCATTTGTTGATGAGTGTGGGGCAGTAAAGCCAAGTCGTCTGCAAAATCGAGGTCGTCAAGCTGTGTCCACAGTGTCCACTGTATTCCACTTCTTCTCTGCTCTGTGGTCCTCTTCATGACCCAGTCTATGGCCAGTAGGAAGAGGAATGGAGGCAGCGAACACCCCTGCCTGTAGCCGGTTCTGACCTGGAGCTCCCTGGTGAACTGCCCTTCATGGATCACGCGACATGTCATGCCATCGTAGCTGCTCTTGATCAGGCAGACGAGTTTTGTGGGTACACCGTAGTGTCATAGGAGTTTCCACAAAGTCTCTCGGTCCACGCTGTCAAATGCTTTCTTGTAATCCACAAAGTTGACGTACAGCGGGAGCTCCACACCAGAGACGGCTCCACGATGATGCGGAGAGTGGCAATCTGGTCTGTACATGATCGGTTTTTCCTGAATCCTGCTTGCTGGTCTCTCAGCTGGGGGTCGACGGAGCTCTTCATTCTCTCCAGGATGATCCTGTTGAAGACCTTTCCTGGTACTGACAGCAAGGTGATTCCTCTGTAGTTGGAACACTTGCTGAGGTCGCCTTTCTTGGGAAGCTTGATTAGGTACCCCTCCTTCCAGTCAGCCGGCATCACCTTCTCTTCCCAGATCTTTCCAAACAGTGGATACAGCATCTCTACTGTTGTTTCTAGGTCTGCTTTCAGAGCCTCCGCTGCCGGATGCCATCTGGCCCTGCTGCTTTGCCGTTCTTCAAAAATGCCACTGCTCTTCTGATCTCTTCCCGGCTGGGTCTGTCACAGCTGATGGGTAGGTCAGTCTCTGCTGACTGGATGTCTGGGAGGTCGGGTGGGGTGGGTCTGTTCAGTAACTCTTCAAAATACTCGGCCCATCTGTCGAGTTGGTCTGCTCTGTCTGCAATAGGCTTGCCTTCTTTGTCTTTTACTGGTCTTTCTGTATGGCCATACTTGCCAGACAATCTTCTGGTAATGTCGTAGAGCTGTTTCATGTTGCCGCTGCCTGCTGCCTTTTTTGCCTCTGCTGCTAGGCCGTCTGTGTAGGCTTTCTTGTCTGCCCTGATAATCCTCTTCACCTGGCGGTTGGCTTCCGAGTATTCCTCATGTGCCCTTGCTTTGGCTGATCTCGTGCGACTGTTGTTGACAACTGCTTTCTTCTGCTTCCTCACTTCTATCTTCTTCAAGGTCTGTGCCGACAGCCAGTCCTTGTGATGGTGTTTTTTGAACCCCACAGTGTCTTTGCAGGTTGAGTTCAGTGCCTCTCTAACTGCCTTCCACTACTGCTCTGTGGTGACCGCCTCCTCTTCATTTACTAGCTCCTGTAGCGCTTGAAACCGGTTGGACAGCACCAGTTTGAACTCTTCTCTCACCCCAGTCTCTCTCAGGAGGCCTACATTATAGTGCTGTCTTCTTGTTGTCCCTGTGCTGCTTTTCTTTAACTTGAGCTGTATTCTTAAGATAAGCAGATGACGGTCTGAGGCGACATCTGCTCCCCTCCTCACTTGAACATCTTGAAGGGATCTTCTAAATTTTTTGTTAATGTAGATATGGTCTATTTGGTTCTCTGTAGTATGGTCAGGTGAGACCCACGTTGCTTTGTGTATTCTTCTGTGTAGGAAGATGCTGCCTCCAATGACAAGTCTGTTTAGAGCACAAAATTCTACGAACCTCTCCCCATTCTCACTCATCTCCCCTAGTCCCTGTCTCCCCATCACCTCTTCGTATCCGGTGTTGTCCTCCCCTATTTTGGCATTAAACTCGCCCACAATGATGGTGATGTCTCGCTCCGCACATTTGTCCAGAGCACTCTGGAGTCGTTCGTAGAACTCTTGTTTCTCTTCCTCGTCACTGTCATTAGTGGGCGCATAACACTGGATGACATTCAGCTTGATCTCTTTCCTGGTTCTAAAGGCTGCTGTGATAATTCTTGGCCAAGAGGTTCCCAGCCCATCAGCGCTCTCTGTGCCACTGGTGACAGCATGAATGCTACACCTTGTGTATGGGGGGCATTCTCCTCTTCATGACCTGAATACAGAATCATCTCCCCACTTAACAGCCTTTTCTGGTCAGACAGCGTCCATCTGGCTTCACCGATACCTAGCAGGGAAAGGTTGTACTTTTGCATTTCCGCTGCTATCTGGGCGGCCTTGCCGCTCTGGTACATGGTCTTGACATTCCATGTGCCCATGATTGTGTCCCTGGTTAGAGCGAGGTGGCTCGGTCCTGTGGCTTCCGAAGACTTCCGGCTTTCAGCACACGACGTCATAAATCTTCTGGTAGAAGAACCTTCCTCCTCCTGGAAAGGAATTGCTGTTTGTCTATTCGTCGGCGTTTTTGTAGCAATTTCTTTATTTGCAGGGTGGGGAAGCTACCCCCACGCCCAACCCCCTTACTAGGAGGACCAGGGTTTTTCTGTCGGGGTCTCCTTCCCTTAGACCATGTTGGTTCACGGCACCTTATTTCATTCGGTGCACCCCTCTCGCGAGGGACCCCCTATCCACCACCAACGGGACGCGCCTCAATGCCATATGGTCCCAGCACGAGGTTCATGGATATGCATACACTGAAATTCATGTTCGCCATTTGAGCTTCAAGAAAGAAACTTCGCCGCACAAGAAGAAATCCCCTAGCACTTGACAACAGACAAGCGGATGTGGTACTCCCTAACATAGAATAACAATTAACAAATACAAAGACTTTCTCTTCATACATTTGGTAAAAACTGTGGCCAAGGCTTTAAAGTAAAATTCAATAGCATAGTTATATTTGGCCAAAGAAGAAAGAGGTTTTTTTCCAAAAGTCAAGAAAGCATTGTTCTCACCAAATCCCGTCGGCCAACAACCAAATGAATCAATGCACTGAATGAACAACTGAGTGAGTTCATTCTAGCATCAGAGGATTTCACTGGCATTCACTCACATTTCAAGGACGAGCTTCATCTGCTGCAATTTGGCTTTCTTGTCTTGAAGGTCAGGGTCACATTTAACGGCACTGGAAGCAAGCAGTTGTCGCACAATATCCAACACCTCTTGCAACTGTTTTGGCCGCTTGAGTTTCAGGTGGCCAGTGCGAAATCCTCCATGCTTCTCAAACAGCTCAAAGAATCTGTAAAATATGAATGAAAAACATGCAGTTGTTGTTTGAGCAAGAAAGGAACAGCTCTCATTGCTCCCATGCATGTTTGCATGTGAGCCATGAGGGCTTTGCTCTTTTAACTTTTGGACAACTCAAACAGTTTTGCTAATCTTCACCTTTTAGACAGGGCCGTAAAATGAGCAAGCATAAATCTGATTGTACATTGCTTAACGTCCCGACAGCAACAAGGCTTTCTCAGGACGTGCCTGCACTGCTTGTGAAAAAAAACAACCAACTAAACAGAACATTGAATGTATGTCGCCAGCCGGTCAAACACATTAAATAAACCTAACACATGGGGCCTAAATAAAGCTAAGACCATTTAGCAACACACATCCAATATCAAGAGCTACAGGCAGTGCAGACAGTAGAGAGAGTTTAAAAAAGGCAAATACAGGTGAATGGACCTCGGGTAGACAGAAACACATGCCCCAGAATAGAGAGAAAACCCCACCCTGTGGGGCTGACCAGGGTGACCCTGGGAACTAAAAAATACCTAACCCCACCCAAGTCCCCCAGGGCAGACCCGGGTGGGGTAAGCATAAATCTGTCCTGACATAAACCAACACCATAACAAGTTTGACTTGAGAGCTGTACTTAGTGCCTGCAACATCATACCTTTTCAGCAGTGATGTCAAGCTATTCTGGCACCACACTTGAACTATCGGTATCCTGCTGCAGTGTTAAGCCTGGTTTAGTAAACCCTTTTAGCCCCGGGCCCCTGCATGGATTGATCATGATAATTCAAAGGTAGTGCCAGATGAACTTAGGCGCCAAGCTCATCTGGCACAACCCTTGAATAATCATGATCAATCCATCTCCTACAACAGGTACATAGTCGTTAGGCAACACCTCCAATATTTGAGAAATGGGACCTTGGGCCTGAAAGGGTTAATTACTTAGTTTCTATCAGGCAGGCACACATGCACACACTTCTAGTGCTACTCACAATTTGTGTTTCACCTCCATCTTCATCTTCTGTTTGGGCGTGCGGTCGCCGTGACGAATGAGCGCCACAACACTGCGCAACTCCATCCTGTGTGCAAAGACAAAACTAATAAAGTGCGCAAAAAAATAAAAAAAAATAATGTTAACAAGCAGAAGGAGAGGGATATCATGATGCAACTGAGGTATGCAAACCCATAATATAACAGAAACTGACTGAAAAATGAAGGAAACCGTCCTCACGGAAACATGCAAACGACCGAAGAAAACAAAGTACAATAGCTATGACAAGAGATAACTACCCAATGTGCAAAAGAGGGCCAACGTCGGCCCAATGGCCTTTTGCGCATTGGGTACAGACTCGGTCTACTGTGTCTGCTGGTCTATCAACTGACAATTCTTTAACAGTGAAAACTAAACTCACATGAGTCCCGAAGTGGTGGGTACAACTGGAATATCTTCTGGTGCCGGCCCGACGGGATATGGAATATGGAGCGATGGGCACACTGCTCGGAGAACCATTGTCCTATAAATTACGAGGAGACAACGTCATTGAAACAGATGGACAAAACTACGATAACACCAACTTCACAATAGCACCTGCCTAATGATCCAAACAAATGTTGCTCCACATCAAACAGCAAAATTAACCCTGTGCTTACGTTGTGTGTGCTGATCAGCGGTTGTGAGGTACAAAATCAAAGACCACCCATATATGTGGATATGGGTACTGCTAACTAGTGTATGACAGATATCCCGTACTGTTTGGCTGGTTGGTTGATTGGTCTGTGGTTTAACATCCACAGTGCTGGAGTGATAATGGATGGCCCTAATGGGCAGGTTATGGTGGACAGGGACAACTATCGCCTATGGAGTACAAACTAAATGCTGATCAATTCACGTGCCCTGCAAATGTGCCACCTTGATATACCAGGACCTGTCTGTGGGAGTATTCTGCAAATATGTATATACTCACTCAGGGAGTACACCACAAGTACACAAATGGAAGTGTACTTGTGGCGTTCTCCCCTAGTCAGTCATTCTTGGGAGTATTCCACAAGTACACAAATGGAAGTGTACTTGTGGCATTCTCCCCTAGTCAGTCTATCTTGGGAGTACTCTCACAAATTAGCATCTTGTTTAAACAAAAGTGTATTTCTGGCATACTCTCCAAGTGGGTCTAACCCCCTCCCCCCCTCTCCCACAGTAGGGGATGATACAAACAAGGTGGAAGCCAAGTACATACCCTAGTATTCTGGCACAGTCATCGTAGTATTTACTTGAAGTCTTGACAAAGCTGAACCCATTGACATCACAAACATAGCACTTGCCGTTAGCTCGCAGCAGATCAAAACCACAGACATTTTGCTGCAAGCAAAATATGATACAAGTTGGAATGGGGAGGAAGATCACATTACTGGTATAATAACATTTTTTAAGCTGTATTCAATTCTACGTCAATTTAATGTCAAGCAAAACATCTTATGAAATGATCCGTGCACCTGGTGTCAGCTATAGCAGAGCACCTCGCTTAGTGGCTGGTGCAGGACTAAGCTCACTCATGCAACTGCCCCCTGGTCACTAGAGAACATTCAAAATGTCAACGTTCCATATTTTATTCTCAAAATCATGTCACAATACAAACAAATCTATTTTCTTTCACTGACAAATGTATTTAAATAATAATGATTGACTGAAACTTTATTTATTTCAAAGGTCTTTCTTCCAATCTGTCCTTGCTACATTTACTGACATACCCTAACAAGCAAAGTTACATTACACTCACAAACAGCATTGAACGTAATATGAATGACAAAAACACTACAGACAGCAACAATGATTTAACAAAACGTGAGCAGACATACAAGCTTACACATATCAGTCATTTCACACACACACACACGGCTACAACGAGGAAAACCGTGATGGTCTGTGATTTTGGACAACATGACTATGGTCAAAACCAAAGACCAGCACCCCAATTGGCCACAACTTACTCCAAACGCCAAACAGACTTTTCTGGCGATGAGTTTTTCACTGGCCGAGAGCAAAACCGGATAGCGGACTTCCTTCCCGTCTTGATCTCGCTCCACTTTTCCGTCAAGGCACGGCGACTTGCGTGCTTCTGCATGTTGGTAGTCTGTGCCAACCGTGTACACCTTTAAGCACAAGAGATTAACCCATTTAACCCCACCGCTGCATGTCCCAATTTCATCTAACAACTAAGTACCTTTTGCAGGAGATGGACTGACCATGATAATTCAAGGCCAGATTCGCTTGGTGCCTGAAAGCGCCAAGCAAATCTGGCACTACTCTTGAATTATCATGGTCAATCCATCTTCTGCTGTAGGGTGTCGGGGTTAAATGGGTTAAAGATGAACAGCAATACAAAAATACAGGTCAGCCTCAGTATAACCGTGCTTCAGAAGTGAATATCACAAAACACTGGATGTACTGCAGTCAGGTCTGTCACTCCCAAGTATATACTCAATGAACAAAATGTTGTCCAGCCTTACTCATCAGGCTGACGTCAGCTGCCGTTGGCCTGCGCACAAAAGTGTGCGGGCCAATGGTGGCCAGATGGCCTTTGCGCACTGGGTTAGTTGGAACACGCATGGCTCTGTGCGAGCCAACTAAGGATGGAGTCAGCCAGAGGGCTTTCTGCTTACTACGGAGGCCCAATGCAAGCACATTTCTTGCCGGGCGAGGCAACGTCATGTTTCTGGGAGCCCAAACTGTGAACACAAATTTCACAATGCATGCACACACAAAATTGTTTGGGATCCCAGAATTAACTTAGATTGTAGTCTGAATGGCTAAAAGGGTCCTAGAACATTTGGTCCTTCATACTTATTGTTTGTTTTTTCTTTATAATACTATGAACGTTAAGCACAACATTGACAAGAACACCATTAATGCTGTCTGACTTTATGGCTCACATGTATTGCGATACCAGTTCACTGAGGCCAAATTGTACCAATCACAGCCGATAGCTACAAAGATATGCAAACACTATTTATGTGCTGGTGTGTTATTTTGGACATTAACCCCTAAAAGTACACAACAGGACTTCATCTCAAAATTGGTTAGGAACAGTACCAAATCAAGTATGTCTGGGCTGAAGTATTTAGATCCCTCTCTCTCTCTCTCTAAACCAAAGCAAAACCTTGATCCAATAAATCCGCCCTGCCCCCTCCCCACCCAAATGTTTCCATGTCACAAAAGAATCAGTAAAGGTGTTTTAATAGCAGCTGAAAAATAATTTCACTGAACAATGCAAAGCAGCCAACCCAAGGCCGTTGTGAGTGTCCCCCATTCCATTAGCCTCGATTTAGACTGAGCAATCGGATGCAGTGAAGGCCGAAATGAACTTAGCAGTGCAGGCTCTGAAGGCACATTGAGGGCTTCGCGAGGTGTCCAAAGTACCTTGCTGAAGCCTCCGATGTCCAATTCAGATACTTCTCCAGGCACCGCTTACGACATATTAACCCATATCTTACTGAGGCTTAAAGCTTCAAATTCGTACACTGCCAAACGCAAGCTACATTATAGTACTTACAGATAAGGGTATAGACCAATGGCTTAAGTTCAAGGGTGGTGCTAGAATAGCTTGGCGTCTACAGGCACCAAGCTATTCTGACACTACCCTTGAACTATTTTAGTCAAACTTATTTCACCCACTGGTTTCCTACATTTTGGAGGTGTTGCCTTTTGTACGAGGTGCACGAGATGGATCGACCATGATAATTCAAGGATAGTGCCAGATGAGCTTGGCCCCTTCAGGCACCAAGCTCATCTGGTACGACCCTTGAATTATCATGGTCGATCCATCGCCTTCTGTAGGGCTAAATGGGGGTTAAGATGCACCCAAATGGTATCAGCAGTAGTCATGGGGGTTAAAACCCACCCGTGACCACTTTCCACTCACCTTGACATCTGTGCCATCTGTCGGCATGAAATCTTCATACAGGAAGGCCCCGTTGCGACGCACACGACTGGTATGGGAGTACATACTGCTTCTATCCTTCACCTGGTCAACACACAAAGATGCAAAACACATGGCACACCTAGCTACAAACACCTGTCTGGCATCTATTTGTACCTAGTTCTACTTATGAGAGGTAAGATGAACGCGATCAAAACTGGATACGCGATCAAAACTGGATAGAGACTGTAGGCGCACAGTCCGTTCTCCATCTGAGTGGAGATGAGAAAGACAACAGTATACCTTCCAAGAGAGTGACAAAATCATGTATGTTTGTGTGTGTGTGTGTGTGTGTGTGTGTGTGTGTGTGTGTGTGTGTGTGTGTGTGTGTGTGTGTGTGTGTGTGTGTTTGTGCGCGTGCATGAGCGTACATTCACATCAGCACATGAGCAAGTGTGCTTGCGTTGACGCGTGTTGTTTGCATCAGATTGGAAGTCTGCAAGATCTACACAGGTACAGATTTATTTTAACCCATTACATCCTGAGGCTGATTTTTTTACAATTTCCTTATTGTCCGAAAAAGGCCACATTACAGATCAGGAGATTAGATCAACCATTTTCGTTCAAGAGTGCTGCCAGAATAGCTTGGCGTCATAGGTGCCAAGCTATTCTGGCACCACCCTTGAACTATCATAGTCGAATTAATTTCATGCAGTCATGTATCAGGATGAAAAGGGTTCAAGAAAATATAAACATCTATTGCTGAAGGTGGACATCCCTGGCTTCTGTTTGTAGGAACACATCGCGGGATAAACCTTGATCTACGCAAGTTCGTATATAACTTGAACCCCTTCACTCCTGAGAAAATGTGAACAAGATCCAACTGAAAGACACAGATCCTTATGATCCCCTGAAATTGTGGGGACTCATGAGGATCTATGTCTCCTGCTGTCACCACTTTGTATCCCTGTTTCCTGGGCGGCTGGGGCACTTTGGCGTTGAATTAACGAAGACTGCAGCAGCAGAATCTGTGTCAACTGGCCATGAAGGGGTTTAAACAAAATGTCCGCAAATTACACCAAAGGTGCACACTATCGTCTTTTACACTGCACGGTGGTCTGTGATTCTAGACCTTACTGCTGCAGGTGGAACAGTAAAAATGGCGGACCTCAACACCACTGACCCGTCAAGAACAGTATATTCCAGCAGACCTTTAACGATCTTAACCCCAAAGGCCCCATTTCCCAAATGTTGGAGCTGTCACCTGACTAATATGTACCAGTTGCAGGAGATGGTTAGACTGTGATTATTCAAGGGTAGTGCCAGATTAGCTTGGTGCCTGAAGGCGCCAAGCTAATCTGGCACTACTCTTGAACTATCACGGTCCATCCATCTCCTGGGGCGGGGTCTTGGTGCTAAATGGGTTAAACCATGTCCAGTTATTTCAACAGTTTCTCACTCTCACCAGTTAGTTCATAGCAAACCTAACATTTTTCGGGTAGTTTGATTCCATGCAGGTGAACATAAAATAACACAAGGAATATGGGGAAAAAGGGTAAAGGATGACAGGGGCGAAAATGACCTTGGATAGGGGAGAGGGACCAAAATGGAAACGGCTGGGCACCTAGACCATGAAATGCTAATATTTTTTTAAAAAGAAGATTGGTTGTTACACTGCTTAACGCCCCGATAGCAACAAGACTTTCTCAGGACATGCCTGCACTACTTGTGAAAAAAAACCTACACAGAATATTGAATGTATGTCGCCAGCCGGTCTAATACGCTAAACAAACCTAAGACCATTAAATTTTAGCAACACACATCCAATATCAAAGAGCTACAGGCAGCACAGACAGTTTAAAAAAGGAAAATACAGGTGAATGGACCAAGGGTAGACAGAAACACATGCCCCAGAATAGAGGGGACAACCCACCCTGCGGGGCTGACCAGGGTGACCCTGAGAACTAAAAAGTAGTTAACCCCACCCAAGTCCCCCAGGGCAGACCCGAGTGAGGGTTTAAAAGAAGTAAAAAAGCAATTTGTACAATCACAAGGCAAAGAGGTGGAAACGTTCATTAGAGGAGAACAACTTAAATATTGTACAAGAGGAACATATTAACCCATTTAGCCCCAACACCCTGCAGCAGGAGGTTGATTGATCATGGTAATTCAAGGGTTGTGCCAGATTAGCTTGGCACCTTCAGGTGCCAAGCTAATCTGGCACTACCCTTGAAATATCATGATCAATCCACCTCCTGCAACTAGTACACAGTCGTTAAGTAACACTTCCAAAATTTGGGAAATGCACCTGTGGGGCTAAAAGGCTTAAGCGTGTATTGTTATTTTTGTCTGAGAAAATTACAATGACAGCCCCTAGCAGACTAACAGAAGGAAGATCTGGAAAGAATCACATAATCTACTGAATGACATTAGAATTACATACTGCAACTGACAGATAAACCCCTTGTGTACACAGTCAGCGGTACTGGTACTGTAAACAGTGCTGGTGGCTGTATGCCAAAAAGAGATTAACCCTTTGACTGCGGGGGAAAATTTTGTTTAATGCAAAAAGATATAGATCCTCATAGCTGCAGGGACTCATGAGGATCTACACCTCTTACTGAAGCCACGTTGTGCCCATGTTCCTTGATGGATGGGGATCTTTGACGTTGAACTGACAATTAATTAACAATAATTAAACAAAAATGGCAAAGCCCTCAAGGCTCACGATCATGACCGACCCATATAATTAATTAATAACATCTGTGTCCTTGACCTTCCAACAGGTTACTGAAATAAGGAAGTGTTCAAGTGTTTTAACATAAGTAAATTGTTGGCAAAAATCCATGTTTTCTAAACATGTGCATTTTTCACTTTTGTCAACCTCCCTTGACCTTTTTGAGTACAGAAAGGTCTTATCATCAGCTACCTTTCTGCCAAATGTGGTCGACAAGTTTTGCAAAAATCCTGCAAAATTCTACAAAATATAGACATTTTTCACATCATTTGCTATCTTTTGTGACCCTTGTCCTTTCCAACAGGTCATCTAAATTAGCATGCATAGGAAGGTCTTACCATCATGTATCTGTGTACCAGGTTTGGGATGGAAGTTGTATATAAAATTTGTGGAAAAAAAAATTTTTTTGGTCAGAAAATAGCTATTTTGGACCTATTTCCTGATCTCTTTGACCTTTACGAGAGGTCATCCAAACTAATATGCATAGGAAGTTCTTACTATCAGGTATCTCTGTACCAAGTTTGGCTTTGAAGTTGTGAATAGTATTTGAGAAAAAGCATCTTTTGTCAAAATATGGTTATTTTTCACAAATTTCATGTGCTCTTGTGACACTTGACATGTCCAAGGGGTTAACCAAATTAGTATGCATAGAAAGGTCTTACCATCAAGTATCTTTATACCAAGTTTGGGTTTGAAGTTGTCAATAGTATTTGAGAAAAAATTAAATTTTGTCAAAATATGGGAATTGTCCTAACCTATTTCCTGATCCCGTAACCTTGACCTTAAGGGAGATCACTCAAATAGGTATACTATGTTTAGAAAGGTCTTGCCATAAAGTATCCTTGGGCCAAGTTTGAAGAATGTGGCTTGAATAGTCTCTGAGAAAATGCCAAGTTCAAAGTTTACCACGGATGCCACACGGACGACCACTGGCCCAAAACACAGGCTCACTTTGAGCCAAAAAGCACAATCTGCATCCACTCGTAGTTAAGGGATTAATAATAGATGTCAAACAACATCAAGAGGTCAGTAACACTGAGATGTCAGGCACAGTCCACATGCAGTGGGTTGCTCAGCAACAACTAAACCACTTCACTAATCAAGCCTACCAAATCTTAATCACCCACTGAAACATCACTCCTTCCAAACTCTTTTCAAATGTCAGATGTGTACACGAACACACACAGACACTGAGCTGTCATCATTCATAATAAGCTGTGTGCTGTATCACTCATAAACTAAACAGTGAAAGGATCACATATCAACAGAAGTAGACAAATTCCACACAAAAATCAGATGCATAAATTTCCACTTGGTCTTAGTATTTATTTGATGAAAATGTATGTTGTTGTTTTTTTTAGCACTCCTGAAACACAGTTACTATCAACTAACAAAATGAAACCTGACAAAATAGCAGCAAGTGCACTTTAAAAATACAGGGGGGAAATACTGCATGACATTTATATTTTAAATCACTCAAAATGGAGTTAATAAAAGAATATAGTAGGGTGGTGTTAGGTAATATGGTTGATGGTAAAGGGTGACTAAAAAAGTAATTTAGGCTAAAATGGTTTCTGTCAAATAGCTGGAGACACCCCATACCATTTACAGGAGTACTCCCCACACACAACCACTCCAGGAGTATGCCACAAGTACATTTCTATTGAGATCAGATGGTCAGCATCTCATTTGCATAGGAATATACTTGTGGAATACTACCAGAGTGGGTCTACTTGCGGAGTACTCCAGCAAATGGTGCGGGACTGCACACCATGTACAGTTGTGTCTGGCCACGCAGTACATATCTTAAGATTTCAAGCCACAATAAACATTTGACATCTTGTCTATGTACAAGAGAAACCTGACACACATGCTGTATGCGCTGTACTTTAACCTATTTAACCCCATGGCTGCATTTTGCAAGTTTCTAAAAATCGACTATATGCCTCAGAGATAGGAGATGCCCTGATGGCGCCAAGCTAGTCTGGCACTACCCTTGAATTATCATGGTCGATCCATCTCCTGCTATAGGGAATTGGGGTTCCATAAGTTACTTAACAGATTGAAAAATATTTTTTAACAAGAAAGGCAAAGCCATTATGGCTCACGTGTATGACCGATTTACATATGTGTGACCTTTGTGACCAGGGCTGGCTTCTGCAGCAGCAAAATCCATGTTTTCTGTAAATGTAAGCATTTTTTCACACGTCACCCCCCCCCCCCCCTCCCCCATGATCTTTGTGATGAGTCGACTAAATTAGTATGCATAGGAATGTGTTATCATGAGCTATCTTTGTACCAAATTTGGTTGAAAAATTAGCAAAAATGTTGGCAATACCTACAAGTTTATCAAAATCGGCATTTTACACACATTTGCCAGCCTCTTGTGACCCTTGACCTTTTCAAGGGGTCATGCAAATTAGTATGCATAGATAGGTCTTACCATCAGGTATCTCTGTACCAAATGTGGGTTTGAAGTTGTGAATAGTATTTGAGAAAAAACATCTTTTGTCAAAATATGGCTATTTTTCACCTATTTCCTGAGCTCTCGTGCCGAGGGATCAACCAAATTAGTGTGCATAGAAAGGTCTTCCCATCGGGTATCTCTGTAGCAAGTTTGAGTTTATAGTTGTGAATAGTATTTGAGAAAAAACATCTTTTGTAAAAATATGGCTATTTCGGACCTATTTCCTGAGCCGTTCGTGACCCTTGACCTTTCCGAGGGGTAATCCAAATTAGTAAGCATAGATAGCTCTTACCATCAGGTATCTCTGTACCAAATTTGGGTTTGAAGTTGTGAATAGAATTTAAGAAAAAACATCTTTTGTCAAAATATGGCTATTTTTCACCTATTTCCTGAGCTCTTGTGACCCTTGACCTTTCCGAGGAATCAACCAAATTAATTAGTATGCATAGAAAGGTCTTACCATCAGATCTTAAAGGTGACCTTGACCTTTGTGAGAGGTCACTCAAACTGGTATGTTTAGAAAGGTCTTGCCACAAAGTATCCTTGGGCCAAGTTTGAAGAATCTGGCTTGAATAGTCTCCGTGAAAATGCCAACGTTAAAGTTTACCACGGACGATGGCGAACAGATGATGGCGGATGGACAATGGCGGACGGATGACAGCGGATGGATGACAGAAAACAGACAGACAATCACTGGCCCAAAACATACTCACTTTTGCTTCACACATGAGGCAAAAATACCTTTTAAGACAATTAGTAAGGACAATGAAAGTGAAATTACAGGTAAAATACATGTATAAAAACTGCGAACAAAACAAACCAAAATACATGAGCCTGCTAATGTGTGCTTTTTTTCAGTGGTGAATGTTTCTTCCTCTTTTTTAAAAACTGCCATTAAATGGTGTTGCATATCATGTTAAAATCAAGCAACACAAGACTTTAGTAATGACATCAACAGCTGCAGAAACTGTCAGTTATATATATATATACAGCAGAGTGTGGAAATACTAAACTGAAAAATGGCAGCAAAAATTACTGACTGTTAAAATCAAGATTGCTACAAACCAGAAAGGATAAAAGATCACAACAAAGCTATTAATAGAGCAAGACTACCAAAGTATTGCTACTGGATTAGGCTACAGCAGCGACAAACAAAAGATAATACCTTCACAAAAAATAAATGACGGAAATTGGTGAATCAGAAGTCAAATGCTAGGAAAAAAGTACTGTTTGTTCACAAAAGTACAGCTTCGTGAAACTGGGGGGAATATTTAACACAGTAAGACCCTGTACTGACCACAAGCGTTCACTTGTATTGCATGCACATACCTTTTAAGAACTTTACAACATGATTTTGAAGGTTTTAATACACTCTGTATTGCAAAGTGTACGTGCAACCCTCAGTAAACATCAGTAGCATCTCCCCCCCACCCCTCCCGACTCCAACAATTCCCCCCCCCCCCCCCCCACCTCAAAGAAAAGTAACAAGACAAGGAAATTACCAAAACAGAAGAAACACACTATGTAATAACATGTACCAAACAGTTGACTAAATCTGTCTTTTTCAGAAAGTAAGATTTAGTACACGGATTGTCCCAAATGTAGCTCACCACTTTTGTTCTTCTTTTGAGGAAGCGTGCTGCTTTCTGCACTGGTTATTTCTTTGTATTTTACATCCTTTTGGTCTGGATTTCAAAATGACAAGATGTCTTGCTTATCTGAACAACTGTAGGTCACTCACATCAACAGTGTATGCAGCAAAGGTCTGACATGCCTGAGATCTACAAAATGGTTTTAAAAAACCCAAACATTACCATCACCATGGAAGCAGTAACATGATTCTGTCATGGGGGGGGGGGGGGGGGCAGGGGGAGTTAATGGGGGAGGGAGGGGGCACCACACTACTGTAGCAAAATGTACATAATGTAGGCTGATTTTATGGCATCCGATTGCCACATTATACTGAGGCATACCCATACTATTCAAATGCAGTATCCGAAAGCAACTGAAGTGCTAGAAAAATTTCCCCCTAACCCATTGCATCCTGAGACTGATTTTGTAAAATTTGCTTATTGTCCTATTTAGGCTACATCACAGATCAGGAGCTAGATCAACTGTTTTAGTTCAAGGGTGGTGCCAGAATAGTTTGGTGCCTGAGACGCCAAGCTATTCTGGCACCACCATTGAATTTTCAGTCTACTTGATTTCAAGCAATGGGTGTATCAGGATGAAAAGGGTTAATACGGGTAAATATGTATGTCAAATCAATGGGCATGCCTCATGTTTAGTGGTGTAAAGTGGGTAACACTATGCTTAAATGCCAGATTAATAATGCACATGCACATTATGCATATAGTGCAACAGATTCATTCAGAATAAATGCCTAGAAGAAAATGCCATTTCTGCTCTTTTTTTAAATGTTTGCTTTTTGGAGATCAGTGCCGATATTCTTCCATTTGGTGACAGATTCATCGCATACACTGTGTGCTCCAATATCACAGACAATCACACCACTTTTCCCACAGTATTTCTGTCCTGTCCACATCCAAAAGCACGGAGACATGCTAAAAAGGTGTGAGGGTAGATAAATGTTTGCCCGTAGCAATAATAGGGTAATCTTTCACAAATCCTGCATGGTATGTGTTAAGTGTGCTGATCTGCGATTTCAGACCTCTCTGCTTCACAGCAGAAAGTTTCAAAACAACAGACCAGCAACGAACACTTGAGAAAATGTTACGGACTTTACTGCCTGAAATAAATATTCCGTCATTTACTTTTTGTCCCACACGTGCCACATAAAGAGAACCCCAAGGCTACATGGAAGCATGCCCAGGACGGGAGTGAGCGGTACTTACGCCTATTGTGCCTGGAATCTGTGTCAGGCCCTGTTTCAGAGCAATCAAAACCCACTATGATAATCCATGGATGTTTGTCATTCAGTATACATACACAAGAGTTAATAAAGTGGGTTTTTTTGCTAATCTGATTTTTGTTCCCCTTCAGGTTTACATAAGTGTATATTGGGTGATGTGCCATACTTTTCACTTTTTAAAATATATAAAATACAGATCATCAGACCTTAAAAGAAAGTATAATAAATGAAGAAAAACACAGTAAATGTACATGTAAGAGCTACTTTCTTACTTCAATTTGTAAATCTTAAAATGTTGCTTGTTCAGCGTCGGTACTGAGATCACACGAAGTGTCAACTTCAGCAAATCAGAGATTTATCAATAGAGATGCTTCTGTACTTGCAACAATGCATCAAATTCAAACTAAGCCAGACTTGTGCACTGCATCATCATGCAGGGCAGGCAGGGCAAGTAGGGCACCTTACATAAACATTTTTAACTCATTCAGCCCCGACCACAACAAGACATGGATCAAGCATGATAGTTCAAGGATGGTGCCACAATAGCTTGGCGCCAAGCTATTCTCGCTGGCACCACCCTTGAACTATCATGCTCGATCTGTATCTAGAATTGAAATGCCATCCTTCAGACTGCAAGTTCCAAATTTGGGGATTTCGGTACTGGGGTAGAATGTGTTAAAAGTGAATGAACCAAGATCTGTTTAGGTTTCTGCTCCTCCCATAACCAAAGGAGCAATGGGTGCACACCCAAAAGTTGGATACACTGTTAGGCTCCTCAAAAATATTTGATGGGAAATAACATAGCAAAGGGAACATAATTATGGTAGTGATTATGCGAAGCCTTGTGTACATTGTCAGATTGTGTTTTCTTGCGGTTTCTTTGTTGTTTCAAAGTGCCGCAGGCAATGTCAAGTGCATGTTTAGAAACTTCATTTCAAAGTATCATGTACCTGAAGTTTCCAAATTACATGTCCTTTCCCCTTGGTTACGCAAACGTTACACTTTGTTTATATAATCTAATAAATCACATTACAAGTTCACACACAAAGAAGGAAATAAATTCAAAGAATGCATGCTTTAAATTTACAGTTATATATAGTACACACTCCAAATATATAATACAACATACAAAAACAAAGGACGAAAATGTTTTTTATTTTTTGTGCTATTCAAACGAAAATCAAGCTGTTGATTAAAGTGAGTTAGTCTCAGAATTACGTTCGCAAAAGAAAAAGGGTTACACCCTTGACTGCTAAAGACGATACTGCTCAGCAGAATAGACGCACAGTTAAGCATCTTTTTGGCTGAGCTGTGGGTCAGTTGCAGTCAACGGGCTACATTACATGTCTTTTTCACCAAATGGTATAATCAGTATCAAGTGAATGAACCAAGATCTGTTTAGGTTTCTGCTCAATCAACTTAACCTTTATCATTCGGAATACACCAGTGTGTGAAATAAGTTTGACCAAAATAGTTCAAGGGTAGTGCCAGAATAGCTTGGCGCCTCTAGGCGCCAAGCTATTCTAGCACCACCCTTGAACTAAAGCCATTGGTCTATATCCTTAACTGTAAGTACTATAATGTAACTTGCATATGGCAGTGTACAAATTTGAAGCTTTTAGCCTGAGTATGATCTGGGTTAATACTGACTTCCACTTTTCATGAGGCATCTATGAAGACTATGTAGTGGTTCCAACTGTAGGGGGCAGACAGGCCATGATAAATAAAGTATTATCAAATTAACCCAATACATCCTGAGGCTGATTTTGTCAAATTTGCTTATGAAGGCTACACTGCAGATTCGGAGATAGATCAACTGTTTTAGTTCACGGGTGGTGCCAGAATAGCTTGGCGTCTCAGATGCCAAGCTATTCTGGCACCACACTTGAACTGTCAGTCAAATTTATTTCAAGCAATGGGAGTATCAGGATCAAAAGGGTTAACTTAGTGCCTTCCTAAGTGCCAGGCAGATCTGGCACTATGCTTGAACTATCATGGACATTTCATCACCTGCTTTGGTGTATTTCGGGCAAATGTGTTTAGAACACACTAAAGTTGGAGCATCAAGCACATGTAACACTCAAAATTGATAGAATCCATGCGACTGATAGCTCGTTAACAAGCGCATACTAAGGTATAGCTCTCGGGGTCCCGCCTATGTGAATATTGCGATTTGCGTAGGACTCGTGGCATGCCGCTAAACGATAGAAATATTAAAAAGAAAAAAAGGAACCCCAAATGCTACTTTCATGGCCCAACAGCTACTGTGATGTGAAAGATGTCGGAGCTCAAGCCATTTTGCCCACAAGATTTTGGGATAAGCAGATTTTATGGCATCACCTAGATAATATTATAATGATGATAACAAAATAAATTTATGTTGCTTGAGAGCAAGATGATGTCTTATTCTTATAGTACATAATTTCTTTAACATCTCATTCTTGTAGTATATAATACGATTCTTGGAAAATACTCCTTGAGAAAGGATCTTTGCGGGAAGAAAAAGAAAAATAATAAGTTATTTTGCACTATCAGCTATATCTTTGTCCCTAGGCCCTCTGCAGCGGAGATAAATACATCATGTGATAAAAAAAATGGAGATTTTTTGGGGGGTCTCACAATCAAAACGATCAGATCTGCTCATCTTACAGTGTGCACCAAGACATAAACAGTGAACTTAGCATTTCCGAAAGCGTGAGCACCCAAAATATCTTATGCGTCACCATCTCAACAGCTAAATTTATGCATCACCAATTCTATATAAATGTATACGGCTCCTCAGTTCTAGAGCCCCCATAAATGAATGAGGCCCCGGTCGGGGTCATCTGACTGGGTATGTTAGTTTTGTCTGGCAGTACAATTAGCGATTAGGTTTAGCATGCACACATTAAAACTCTGATCATTTGTTTAACAAGAATAAACCTGATACAATAATTTATTTTGGGGGTTAATTAATCTATTACATCCTGAGACTGATTTTTTTTTAAATGTTTATTTTCCTAACTCCTATAAAGGTTACATTATAGATTAGGAGATGGATCAACTGTTTTAGTTCCAAGGGTGGTGCCAGATTAGCTTGGTGCCTCAGGCGCATCAGCTGATCTTCCCCTCTTTTATTGGTCCCTTCTATTTATAGAAGGGTCTTTTTTAAAACTCCTTATGCCCTGAGGACAAAATTATCAAATTTTTGTAGATATCCTCTGCGGTCTGTATCACAGTCCTGGAGACGGATCGACCATATTTCACGGATAGTGTCAGAACAGCTTGGCACCTAGAGACGCCAAGCTATTCTGACACCAACCTTGAAATACCATGGTCGATCCACATCCTGTCTTTCAGGGCTTTAAGGGTTAAGATGGGTCGCGGTGGAGTGAATTCAATAGCATACCCATTTTTGGCAATCTGACAGCTGAAGTAACCAGATAAAAATTATGTCATGTCTAGTCACACAAACCTCGCAGCAGAACAAACTCCTGTGGCGAAGCGCTGTGTGTGTGTGTGTGTGTGTGTGTATGCGTATGTATGAAATTTTAAAAAAATCTCAGACATCTGTGTATGTACAGGCTTAAACATTCAGGACATGATTCTTCAATGGGTGCCTAAGACAGCCTCTGAGGATATTGAAGTTGGCAGCCTCATAGAAGAGTTAAATGACCATTTATAGAAAGTTGGTTGACCCACATTGGAGTCTTTAATTTTTGTTATAATCACTTGTAACTTTTGGATCTAGCTAGCTTGAAGAAAGACATTGGACGAGTTCATCAGCCAGCTTTGTAAAAGAATTTTAAAAAAGAAAGGCAAAGCCATTATGACTCACGTGTATGACTGAATTACATATGTGTGACCTGTGTGACAAATTACTATGCATAGGAAGGTCTTATCATCAGCTATCTTTGTACCAAATTTGGTAGCAAAATTTGCAAATTCCTACAATTTTATCAAAAATCTGCATTTTACACACATTTGCTAGCCTCTTGTAACCCTTGGCCTTTCCAAGGGATCATCCAAATTAGTATGCATAGATAGAGCTTACCATCAGGTATCTCTGTACCAAATTTGGGTTTTAAGTTGTGAATAGTATTTGTGAAAAAAACATCTTTTGTCAAAATATGGCTATTTTTCAAATATTTCCTGAGCTCTTGTGACCCTTGACCTTTCTGAGGGATCAACCAATTTAGTGTGCATAGAAAGGTCTTCCCATCAGGTATCTCTGTAGCAAGTTTGGGTTTGTAGTTGTGAATAGTATTTGAGAATAAACATCTTTTGTCAAAATATGGCTATTTTTTACCTATTTCCTGAGCCCTTCGTGACCCTTGACCTTTCCAAGGGGTAATCCAAATTAGTATGCATAGATAAGTCTTACCATCAGGTATCTCTGTACCAAATGTGTGTTTGAAGTTGTGAATAGTATTTGAGAAAAAAACATCTTTTGTCAAAATATATGGCTATTTTTCACCTATTTCCTGAGCTCTTGTGACCCTTGACCTTCCCGAGAGATCAACCAAATTAGTATGCATAGAAAGGTCTTACCTTCAGGTATCTTTGTACCAAGTTTGGTTTTGAAGCTGTGAATAGTATTTGAAAAAAAAAAATTATGTCAAAATATAGCTATTTTTGACCTATTTCCTGATCCCTTGACTTGACCTTTGTGAGAGGTCACTCAAACTGGTATGTTTAGAAAGGTCTTGCCACAAAGTGTCTTTGGGCCAAGTTTGAAGAATCTGGCTTGAACAGTCTCCAAGAAAATGCCAATGTTAAAGTTTACGATGGACGACGGCAGCGAACGGACAACGTACGCACAACCACTGGCCCAAAACATACTCACTTTTGCTTCACACGTGAGCCAAAAAGTAAAAAGCCGACTTCAGAATAAATCAGACAGTGACTGTGGCATAAAAGCAGCAACTTTCGCCACCACGCAGACATTGATGCAATATGCTAGATATGACGTAATTCTCTCTCACTTTCTCTCTCACACAGACACACACGTGCTCACACACACACAAGCATGCGCGTACTCACACACACATTGTCACACTGTCAGAAAAGCATGCTCGCGTACAGCAGTCAGGCATCAGAACTGTTCACCCAAAAAATATCTGAAAACGGCGATTTTGAAAAATTGTAGAGTTATTTAAAGCCATTTCCAAGTCAAAAGTGTTATTAAACAGGGGCCAGGAAAATCTGAAAATCGCCGAAAATCGGACAGTTCTGATGCCTGAGCAGTATATCACGTATCATGTGGGCAAAGTCAACACAATTTCACACAGTATATAGTAAGACTGAAATTGTACTGTGAAATTATAGTTTTGTCACCATTTTTCTCAAGTCTAAAAGACAAAGTGAAAACATCCCCGATGCTATGCACTGTGCCCCTTATTGAGCTCACTGACTGGCAAATCTGTGAGGCTTTTTCTATAGGAGATATTTCAACATCAGAATCAGGTCAAAGACAACAGGTAGAGACCCTTGACAGCGAGGACAGCTCTCATATAGAAGGGACTTTGTGGGTTATTGTTCATCCCATCTTATTTCTAATTTCCTTCATTGCAATACATGGGCTTCTTAATCTGTTATTGGCGTTTATGTCAGTGGGGTGATAAATTTACAGAGATAAATTGTGAAGAAAAAACATCCAGCAAGACAAAACCTTGTGACCAATGCCATCACTAGCGAACCCATACATGGCTATACCCAGGCCAGTAAAGGCTAATGTCAGCCAGTGGACTTTTTGCACACATAAGTGACCCTCTCTCACGAAATCAGTCTTAACTTGCATTTTGGGTGTTTTGAGATATATACATTTCTGAAATGTACAGAGCCTGCTGATTAATTTGATATATGAATGAATGCTGTAGTGCAAAAATTGTAGAAGTTATTAGGGTTTAAAGTTGTTAAATGCACCGGTGGCCATTTTGAGAAAACAGTCTGCAAAGTTTATGTGTGCATGTCTTGCACACCTACCTTAGCAACGGGGGTTCAAAGTCAACCAATCAACCTGATATTTTACATGGTGGTTCAGTTAGTCCATCACTATGTGTAAAACCTCACATTAAGTTGCTAGCTAGTCAGGATCTTGTGATAAATAGCCCCCAAAAGTGCCATACCTAATGTAAACATGACAGATTTGGGGGAAAAATGCATTTTCATATTTTGCTATCAAACTCAAGGCATAAATAATTTCAATTCTGTTTGAGCATAAAAGTATATTGCTATAATATATTTAGGCAAAACATGTATGAAAATGCTGTGTAGCACTCTTATTTAGTGGCAAATGTTATCTAAAATCAGATTGCGGACGCGTTCAAGGAACGTGAAAACCACCATCACCAAGGCAAAATAAAAACCATCATTACAAAGACTGAATACAATTTACATCCAATTTATGAAGTTGCCAATCACTTTATTTCATTGTTTGTCATTTAAACCCACTTATAATTGATTCAAACTGAAAAGGACACTAGACAGAAATTATCCTTAAAACATGCAAAACAGAAGTCACAGTCGGCTGCCTGTTGTCCCAGACTGAAATGAATACTATTTACTACCACTACCCTGCAAAATGAAGTCACAAAAGCTAAAAACAAATCTACAAACTGAGTATTAGTAGTTCCACATTCATATATAAATTTGTAAACATGCAACAATTTAAAAAAACAAACACAATATTTACTTACAGGTTGCAGAAGAAATGTAAAAAAGGAAAGTCCTCACGTATTGCAGGCAGCATACCGCTTCACCAAACAATTCCCTTCAGTATACAATTATCCACTCAAGCACAGCAAACTACACCACACAAGCACAGTAACCACACAAGCACAGTAACCAGACAGTTGTCTTTGCACACTGGAAATCAGCTGTGAGGAGGAGGGCACACAATGTCACACTTGTCGTCTCGAGCGTAGTCCTGAATGTGTTGAAATAGGTACTGTTGTATGTCTCTGAAAAGTCCAGGAACTGGTATGATGGCTGCCAGTGCCATGGTGGGGGATGGGGGGGGGGGGGGGGGGGGGGGAGTGAGCAACATGGCCAGGAACAGCCAGCACCTTGTCCTCTTCAGCGTCGGTGATGTGGGTCGTCTTGTAAAACTTAAAACACCTTTCCATGGCGACTGAACCTGAAGCGTCCAACAGTCTTGATCCCATTCAAGCTACTCGTTGTCCTCCTATGCACAGTTTTTTAAATAAAGCGCACCACGTGGTCTGTGTCGTGGAGCGTCAAGCTGAGGGTGTTGTTCTTTTGCCCCCAGCCTTTTGTCATGTTGGCATCAGTCCCTGTGTCTGGTTGTACTTTGAAAGGCGTGTCAGGATTCTTGGCTGATACTGAAAACAGAAACAAAAACAGTAATGAAGTCAGAAAACAGCAACAAAAACAATAATGAAGTCAGAAAACTGAAAGAAAAACAATAATGAAGTCGATGAAAATAAACTGTCATTGCTCACTAGACACAACACATGAATTTGCATGATTCTGTTTAGTGCTTAAAATAATGTATTATACATACCCAGCGTTCATGCTGCACTGTCTTCAGTCCGTTCCGCATGCACTCACTCAGAATGCTGGGGATCATCCACTCCTTTGCATCTGAACAAAATAGTACAAAATCATTTTAAACTGTCTGTTTATGTGAGCCATTTCTGTATTGCCATTAGTAGTACAATTAGCCTATTCATCTTCTGTTGAGAGTTGGTCACACACACACACACTCCACACACAAACACACACTCTACACATACACTCCACACACACACACACACACACACACACACACACACACACACACACACACACACACACACACTAATGATCATACATCTGCATTCAGAAATGATGCACATACCTCGATCCATGTGTTGAATTGAGAGTTGAAGACTGTGGTGCAGCCGTTGCTTCTTCGCTTGTTTCTCGATCGGCCGGTTCAAACTCAAAATCGTTGTATGAGAAGCTATCGTCGTGATAAGAATCGGCGACGAAATAGTCTGTGATCAGGTCGCTCAATTCTTTCTGATCTGCAGGCGTTTTTTTGCCTGATTTACAATAGTTTAATCGAGTCTTGCTTTCATTTTCGCGTGTTGTAAACAGACGAAAAGTGAACAGCGGAACAGGATGCAGTTGTGTCCCTTAGTTTTGTCTCAGCCAATGAGAATTCGTGTAACTTCATCGTTACCATGCAGCTAAGAGTTCTACTCTCTGATTGGTCAGAATTGAACATTTGTGTACGCCCTTTTTTCCTTATTTGGGAGGAACACATCCGTTTAATGTAGAACACGACCCAAGCCCGCGAAAGTGCGGACAAAGGCCTTTCCAACGGTATATAACTTGATGGGGTTCTGTAGGGGATGCAACGTGTTCTGTTATGTTAAAAATGGGTCATTTTGCACAAAACAAAAGAATAATTGGGGCCGAGCTCAGACTTTTAAAATCATTTTAACCTATTTAATGGCATTTTTCATGATAAAGATTTTAACCATACGATACTTTGGTGTATGTAGAATACATTTCTGCAAAAAAGTGAAAATGACCCAGATTGACCCCCACCACATATTACTGCGTGTAGCGCCGATCGGCTCGCTGCGAGTTAAGACTGGTTTCGTGAGAGAGGGTCACACAAGAGTCACAGACCTAATGTTATATCCAATTTTGAGATTTTCTGATGCATGTAATATTGAGGCTGACTTGTTGATGTACTGGTGTCCATTAACATAAGAACGTGCCCAGGATGAGGGCTGCCAACAGAGAACAAACTGCAATTTTTCTTTGCAGTAGGGCCAGTCTTTGAACACTGATTATGCACAGTAAAGATGCAGCATAGCAGAATAACTTCTTCCTAGTATTTGTTGTGTTATATACATTACAATTTGCACATATTACTTAACTGATTCAGTCCCGACACACCACAGCTAGATATGGATTGACCATGATAGTTCAAGGGTGGTGCCAGAATAGCTTGGCGCCAATAGGCGCCAAGCTATTCTGCCAACACCCTTGAATTACCATGGTTGATCTGTCTCCTGAATTGTAATGCAGTCCTCAGAGGACAACTCCAAAATGTGGGTAATTCGTACCTGGGACACAATGGGTTAAACATCCTTTCCAGCCACTGTATAAGTACACTAACGCCATACACATTGCAACTTCAACAGATTATTCTGTCAAAACTGCATGTGTCTCGACAAAGACAGTGGTTTAACAGTCTGGATTAACATGACATTTGTCTGGGCTTTCTGGTGTAAGTACACTACCGGTAATAACACGCACACAGCAACTTCCACAGACATTTAGAAATCAGAAGTAGGTAAAAATTGCAAGGTTTGGGAAAAGGTGGTGGATCAAAAGTTCAGACAACCATGTGCTTTGTCCGGGCTTTTCATCCACTGTTCACATCGAAAGACACTTAAAAAATAACAATAAAAACCTACATCTGATCATTCCAACCACCAACAGTAAGCTATGGCATTAGTAAAGCAACTAAAGTGTGCAAAGAGTGTGCGCACATCACTTCACACCATGCCACCAACTAAAGCACTGGTTACAACCGGGGTAAGACCAAGAGAACAGAGACAGGACTGGAACAAAGGTTGTTACACACACACCAGAATATGGTGTAGTAAAGAACTGTTAGTATGCTCATCCCAGGCTTTCCGTTAACCCATACAGCCCCGACGCCCTACAGCAGGTGATGGATCAACCATGATAATTCAAGGGTAGTGCAAGATGAGCGTGGCTTCTGGCACCATCCTTTAAGTATCATGGTCGATCCATCTGCTGCAACTAGTACATTGTCGTTAAGTGACACCTCCAAAATGTTGGAAATGCGGCCTTGGGGTGAAATCCATTAATGGAAAATTCTCTGCATTTAACGGACACCATCTGACAGGCACAGAAAACATGGAAGGCCATCCGTCCCCATGACCGATTAATCTTGAGAAAAAAATTAACTTATCCCTGCTGGGTTTCAAGTACCCGATGGACTGTAGAGGACTTGGGACGGATTTTTGTTATGCTGTCCATCCTCATGACAGACAATTTTAAATTCTAGCGGAAAGCCTGGAATCCCCTTGTACTTGCAGTCACGAATAATGTTTACAGAACAGTACTAGCGGATATACGTACAAGGGGATTAGATTTAAGGATAAAGTGTTAGTGCTAGTAATTTAGTGATTAGGCTTGAGGGATAATATTATGTCAAATCACACAATTAACACAAGCTGTAAACTCTGATTTCAAATAGTATTCTGATACATACTGAACAGTTCTACTTCAGGTTTCAGATTTCAGCTATACAATGGTCATTCTTATGGAATTCAAGACAAGTTTCATCGCATGGTGCAAAAAAAAAGTTCTACGGACAAACATTTGTAATTTTAGCAAGTTAATTTGATTTGAAAACAAAAAAGAAAGATTAAAGCCAAATTTCTATCACTATAAGTCCACATAACACTCAGACTCAAAGGATTAAATCAACTAGGTGTACCAAACGAATGCTCAAAAACATTCTTGTACGAGAAAAATATAAATGTAAGTATGAAGTAAGTATGTTTCCCTCAAAGTAACAAATATTTCAAACTGATTAAATAATACAGTCAAACAATCAGTTCACCTAGTACATAAAGTACAAAAAGAAACTGTTTAGAATCAGTCTGCCCAAACACACTGGACATTTCCTGCAGGCAAGGGATTGACACAACAATCAGCATGTGTGCAGATCGAGTTTGGACTTTAACCCCTTCACTTGCAATGGGCGCTGATTGTGTTCCTGAAAACTTTGTTAATTTAACGCCAAAGAGCCAGAGCTGTCCATGGAACATGGATGCAAGGTGGTGTTAGCAAGAATCATAGATCCTCGTGAGCCCCTGCAACTGTGGGGGCTCATGAGGATCTATGTCTCTTGCAGCTGGATCGTGTTCACTTTTTCTCAGCCATTAAAGGGTTAAAATCACAGGTCAGCGCACAAATATGTTTGACAGAGCTCCCACAGACCCAAACCAATTTACATCTGAATTAAAAACCCCCTTCCATTTCCTTATCCCACAGACAAAGGAAAATTCAGCTTTGTCCATCTGATCAACTGTACAGGGACTACCACTAACAGACTTATCATTAACCCATTCAGACCTGCGGGTGCATGTCCAAAATTTGGGAAGTGTCACTTAATGACTATGTACCTGTTGCAGGAGATGGCATGTTACGATTGTGGTTGTGTTGTTCTGTGGGAGCATGTGTGTATTTATCGTAGGAAACGATCCAATATTTATTTGAGCTATCATGATTACGAATCACGTACCTTTTTAGTAAGATTCGCTATCGTTCACACAGAGAGCGGAATTGATTGTCTTTTGATATATGGAGTTGAATCTTGAAGAGTCTAGAAACCGCTCGAATAATCTCCATTGTTTTCTGTGAGCGTGAAGTTAACAGCCAGGATGTATTAGGCGGAGTCTTGAAACTTCCGGAGAATTCGGGCAAGGTCGTGACCTGTCTAGCATATTCTTGTGTGAAGTCATAACACACCGGGATTTCCCAAAATTGGGAGTGAAATTAGCAGTCAAATTTTGTAGACTATTGTAGTCTATTCTAGATAGTTCTTCATCAATATTTATGAGTTTCGGTTACGTGTTCTGTTCTGATTGGTTGTGTTGTATAAATTTGCTAGATTATTCTGGAAAGCTATTATACTATAAAAGATTGTGCTGGGAAGCGCGTTTGTACATTGTCAGTGATGGAGTTATGCAGTGTATAGTGTTTACATTGTATATAGCCACAGTGTGTCAAAAGCGTGGATACATTGTAGAGGAGACATTGTATCAGTGTTGGTGCATTTGTGAATGCATTGTTTGGAGATCGCATCGCTGCAATAAAATATTGTTGGAACTGTTACTCCAGTGTAGTCTACATCCTTAAGCCACGTGTGACGGGTTGCAGCTAAGTGAAGTTTCTTTAAAAGAACCTTACGTGTGTACGTCTGGTGTGATATCATAATACGACTACGACTCAACACGTAACAGGGCATGACCATGATGATTCAAGGGTAGTGCCTCAACAGCTTGGTGCCTGAAGGCGCCAAGCTGATCTGGCACTACCCTTGAATCATCATGATCAAGCCATCTCCTGCTGTAGGATGTCGGGGCTAAATGGGTTAAAAACTACAATGTGAGAAAAAGGAGCTCTGACCTACAAGCAGTCCAAAAAGTACAGCCAACTTAATGCAACAGCATTCTAGAGTTACTGGAATGAATCCAGATCACAGCCATTAGCTTAACCCCTTCACTGCAAGTGGATGCCGACTGTTTTCAAAATCATTGCATATTCAATGTAAAATCACCCGCTGTTAAAGGAACATGGATTCCGTAGTTTCAGCAAGAGGCATAGATCCTCATGAGCCCACTCCATTGCGGAGACTTATGCGGATCAAGACCTCTTCCAGTTGTGTGGTGGTCAATTTTTCTCAGCAGTGAAGGGTTTAACGAAAGGTGGGCTGGTCGTTTTTTTTTGCGCCAGTGCTGTAAGGTCCAAAATCACATAACAGCACAAACAAACCTTTTTACTTAACTAAATGCATTCACAAATGTGTGGTGATTTACTATTTTGGACCTTGCAGCAGAGAGCATTATGGCCCAAGATCACAGACCTACACACGTTTTCCACTGAACACAATGCATACTCACAATTGATTGCATGAAGCCCTGGTTGCATATGAACGGGGAGTTACCTTCAGGACAACAGAGAAGGACCCACCTTTCTAAACAAACGTGTGCTGCCCCCTCCCGCAGCTTGAGGGAAGTAAATGTACACATTGTGGTCCTCAGCGTAGATTGGTTTTTCTACAAATGGCTTCTGGTGCAGCTGTCCGTTGATCTCAATAGAGTCTTCTGTTTCCACCACTTTACCTGCAGACATAGATATCAAGATTCACATGCAACTGCATAGGACTGATGTACCGGTACACATTTTTAGGTGTCTATCGTGTCTGTGTCAGCTATGGGAGATTGATCAGCATTTCTTTTACAGCATTTCTTTTACAGCATTTCTTCCACCCATTTTTTTTTTTGTTGGCTATGAAATATTCACACAATCCATGGCAGTCACCTTTTTGGTCTGGATTACACAATCCATGGTCATTGATATGAAAACAAGAACATGTACATCAACAAAAATGATGGTAACAGTCTGTTAAAAGAAAGTACATGGACCAATGAGCCCAAGAAATGACATGGAATAAATCAATGTGGCCATATGGTTCAGAACACACACAAACCCACAAAAAGCACGTAAGTGTGTGTGTGCAAACATTTGTAGTGTATCACCAGTCCTAATACTCTTGGAGAATATTGGAATGGCAGCACTGATAGTAAGATAGATCATGACTGTGTGTGCGAGTATGCACTAGGTACTCACAGTCAGGGTCTTGTTCCCGGTTCAACACAGCGTAGCGAGGGTGTGGAATGTTGTGCTGCTCAAGAATGCGGTATACCTCAACCCTGCAAGAATTAAATCGAGACAAATGCTATAAATTCATAGTAAAGCAATTCAATCACAAGCCATCACGAGTACCCGTATCCTCATGGGAGCCAGAGACATGTGAGTGTGTTATTTTACCAGATACCAGGGTATACTGTAGCGCATAACACTTATGATGACCTGGCTTCCTTCCCTGTATTTCGGCAGACAAGGATGTCTTCAGTGCCCTGATTCGAATTTTGCATGCAGTTTTTCAAGTTACTTCCCTCTGCCTACTGAAAAAAATACAGGGCCGCACACCAAACACACTATGAATTTTACCCCCAAAACTGGAAAACTGAGCTTAAATTACCCAAACCCTCCTTTTTACCAAAGGGACAAAACTCATTACTGGTAATGTCAAAATTATTTAAGTATCGGCCGCGGCAGCTTTTGTTAACTTGTGACCAAGTTGGCTTCACTGATAGTTCACCTATATTCGGCATGCTTTAAAGTGACCTTATTGTGTCAGTAAATGGTTAACAGACCGCAATCTCTCCTTTATAAATGTTCTTAATACATGTATGTATAACATCCTCCTTCTTTGTAAGCAAGAGAGTGCCTTCTGTTACGCTCAAAAGGCAGAGGAAAAACCTTTTCAACGGGTGCCTACTCACACGGACTGTTAAAAGAAGGGTAAAAAAGTCTTCGCCCTGAGGCAAGACAACACTGATGACACACTGTATCTGTGAATGTTAACAATGAAAGCCCACCATTGAGCAGATCACTTTAACCCTTTTCATCCTGATACACTACTGCTTGAAATTAACATGACCATGATAAGGGTGGTGCCAGAATAGCTTGGCGCCTAAGGTGCCAAGCTATTCTGGCACCACCCTTGAACTAAAATGGTTGATCTATCTCCTAAACTGTAATGTAACCTTCATAGAACCATTTTTAAAAAAATTAGCATCAGGATGTAAATTGTAATGGGTTAAGTAGTAGTAAAAATGTTTGCCCAACAATGGTAAAATGTATTCAACTTGTTTCAAGTGTAATGTGCTCTTAACAAAGTCATCTAGCATATAGTCCACAACAACTTGAACAAGATGGCAGTTACAAGGTCTTATTCAGGATGTAGCAAGGGTGTAGTATTAGTAGCAGACTAAATTTATGCGTGTTGCACTGCTAGAGACTAAGCAAAATTTAGTCCAAAACACTGCTGTACTACATAACTTTCTCCCTGACATGACATAAACTGGGTGATTCAAATTCAAATAACTTTATTTATCCCTTAAAGGGCAATTACATTTGTGTGGACAGGGGAAACAATCAAATAAAAGTCATTCAATAAACATTAATTAATATCAGGACATTCTAATATCCCATTTGTACCTGATATTAATATGCTAAATCTGTAAGACTTATAATACTGATATTAAGACATATTAAAACTCTAAACTAATACAATTATTAAAACATTATTTAAAACTTAAAAGCATTATTAACGACATTATAGATAGATTTATAGATTGATCATGTACTATTGTCTTCTTTCAGTCTCTTTACACTTTTTTCCATTGGTCTGGCTCTATTCAACATTTTTCCCTTGTTGTGTTCAGGATATATTACCAATTTCATACAAAGAATGACTGGAAATGTGTTAAATTAAAAAAATACTTTAAGAGAGAAATTCCAGGCGAACGCAGTTTGCGCAAGGTTGTTGACCGACAGTCAAAAGCACTGAGATTTATGTCCCCTGCATTTCTAAGTCACACATACGCAGCTGTTTTTTTTTTTTTTTTTCAAGGTTACACATCGCGCTTAATCTTACAGTTGAAGACAAAATCGTTGTATTACGAGTTAGGCCTTCAGCCTAACTCATAATACAACTAATAAAGTCCACTGACAAGGTAGCGATCATTAGAACATGCACCTACTGACGATAGCAAATTTATGATACTACAAGCACACTACAATGATGTCATTATATTCCTTGTCAGTGTGCTTGCTTCACAGCCACAACCAGGATAGTCCCTTCATTCTCTTACACTGACGCTTACCACCCATGCTGTTGGTGCTCACATTGTATGAAGAAAGTTTCCTCTTCGTTTTTAAAGAAAAAAAGATATTGGTCTTATCTAGATGCTTCATTTCAGTAAGGGAACAGGTGTGTCTTTTCAAATAAACATAGTTATGTCCAATAAAGGTACTCTCCACTACAGTCACAAGCAGAGTAATGAATGCAAATAAACAGAACAGTTATTATATTAATATATTGAGCAACATTTTGCTTGATATAATGCTGATATCAGGCAGATGTGATTACGAGACCCGAATCAAAATGTCCAAGTCGTAAGGCGGGGACATTTTATTTGGGTCAATTAATCACATCTGTCGGTTATCTGCACTATTTGAAGCAAAATGTTGCTCAATATAATTTATGTACCCAGTCCAAATCAAAACAAAACATTTATTTTGCGGCTGATTGCAGTGTTCAGACAAAACACATGAATGGCAGATGACTGCATATCGCTGTTGACTCAGCGCCTAGGTTTCATCGGACTATGAGCACATCCAGTATTTTGTATAACCGTGTTAGATCATGCATAATTGTGGAAAATGCCAGCAGGTTTGTTTATTTAGTTCTTTTCTCAGGTTGTCGATATCACCAGCTGACATCTTGTCAATTTCACTAGTCAGTCCAGCGACTCACACGTTTCCTGGTGCATGTTCTTCGTTCGTGTTTGTGTATTGGATGTAAATTTTGAGCGTTCATACACACTAATAAGTATTTCGTTACTACTACATATAAGAAGCTTGTTAATGTTGCCATATGAAAATATGTTGCATTTCCGTTTTGAAAATTGTGCTTATCATCAAGATCGTATCTTAGCACAAAAGGGATTTTGGGAAAGAAAATATATCAATCAAATTCATAAATATTAATTTGCTTGTTATACAATATATCAATACATGTGTCAAAGAAGGAAAAACTTTATGGAATGGGTACATACAAGCATAGCGATTTATCAGATCTAAATAGCGAGGCTGGGGTATTACTATACCTGTCTTGCAGTTTCAACTGCATCTCCAAGTCATTGACAACAAAAGGATCTCGCAGATTCTTGTAGGCGATGGCCTTATCCAAAGGAAACCCCGAAGAGAAAAACGAGATGAATGCGTTCACAATAGGCCAGTCTTCCACTGAGTGGTTGAGAATCACGTCCTCATCAAAGATCATGATCTGAATTCTCGTGAAGTTTTCCAGACGTCTGACGATTTCTTTCATGGGCTTGGAGTTGGATTTCTTGGCCATGGCACAAATGCCCACTACCACCTTCTTCTCCATACTCTCCTGTTACAACAAAGATAGGCAAAAAATACAATTTATCTCAAAAAATTAAAAAAAAACCGTTACTCTCTCAAAAGTGAGAAATTGCAGAACTGTATACTGCCGTGAAATAAACATACCACAGTTTTGTATTTAAACAAAAGAAATTAGATAAGAATGGGAGAACCAAAGTAGAGGCAGATAATGTGGTCAGGGTGTGATGAAGCCATCAATGTGCACCATTCCTTACACTGCTGTCTTTGCTCTAATAACACAGATGACTGTTGGTTGGTTGTACATTGCTCAATGTCACGACAGTAACAAGACTTTATCTGGTTAAGCCTGTGCTGCTTGCGAACATAAAAACAGAATATTGAATCTATGTCACCAGCTGGTCTAATATGCTAAATAAACCTAAGAATGCTAGGGATGATGCACTTCTTGCTAATTTATCATACCTGAGTTTACAACAAAAGAAAAGAGTACAAAATCATAATAATTACGCAAAAAATGTACCGATACAGGGAAATGATTTTTTTTAAACGCATTAGCCACACACATAAATCATTAATCTCTTAGGTGCAGCAGACCATTTAGCAACTTTTATCCAATACCAATGACTACAGGCAGCCCAGACACTGAGACAGTAGGGGGAGTTTTAAAAAGGAAAATACAGGTGAATGGACCAAAAGTAGACAGAAACAAAAAAAAAGAGAGAAAAACCCGCCCTGCGGGACGGACCAGGGTCACCTTGGGAACTAAACAGAGGGGGATAAACAGAGAAATCCAGCTGAGTTGATCTGTACCAACAAGACTGAGGTGCAGACTCTCATGAGCCCATACTTTTGCAGGGGTTCTTGAGACTTTGCGTTTCTTTCTAATTACAGCTTGGGCTGGATGAACATCCTACACATCATGTCTCTGACCTGATTCTGATTCAGAAATACATATTAAGATTTTATTGTGGCTCACATACATTTTAGTTGAAACAGATTGTAAATTACCGGTACATCTTAAAATAAAACAAGAATGGCAAAGCCCTTAAAGATTGTACCATGGCACAGGCATGCTATTTCCACCTCCGCCGCATCAGTCAGATCAGAATATACCTCACTGCCAAAGCTGCCACCAAACTTGCTGTCTCTCTCATCCTATCTCGCATTGACTACTGCAACTCTCTCCTTTCCGGCCTCCCTCACTCCACCACTTTCACCCTCCAGCGTGTCCAGAACAATGCTGCCCGCCTCGTCCTCAGAAAGAAAAAATCCGACCACATCACTCCCCTGCTCAAACTCCTTCACTGGTTCCCATCCCCCAACGCATCCAATACAAGATTCTGTCTCTCTGCTACAAATCCCTGAACAACTGCGCTCCTGCCTATCTCTCCAACTTACTTCACCCCTACACTCCTCCCCGCTCCCTCTGCTCCGCCTCCGACCCTCTCCGCCTTCACATCCCCCGCACCAACCTCAGCACTTTCGGCCCCTGCTCCTTCTCTGTATACGGTCCATCCGCCTGGAACACTCTCCCACTCTCTCTCCGTCAGAAACACTCTCTCTCCTCCTTCCAGTCCACACTCAAAACTCACCTTTCAACCTAGATTTGAATTTCCATGCACTGAGTGGCTGGAACAGTGGATATGTGATACGCCCCCCTTCGGGGGGGCTTCCATATGCATTGCTTTCGGTCACTTTCTTAGCGCCCCCTCTCTTTCCTATCTTTTTTTTTTGTGCTTTGGCCACAGTAGATCTATGATCACTGGTCGATCATGCACATTTCTCTCCCCTGACAGTGCTATAACCTACTTTACTTTGTAACCTTCCTAAAATATTAGCACTGGCAGTCTCCCCTTTTCTTTTCATTTATCACTACAATATCGACTGCAACCCCTTCCCCCCTTTTGGTAGGTTCTCTTTTAGGGTGCATGGAGATTTGACTCTGGGTGGTGGCATGGAATGTGTGCCCCTGCAGACGCCACAGTAAAATGTGGTTGTCATTGCAGGTGGGCGGAATTTCCTGCCTCCTCCAGTGTTGCCGATGGTGTGCTGAAGAGGTCGCCTAGACCGAAACAGCTGTCCACACCGGCTAAATATCTGGACCCCCCTTGGGGGACCTAGATTTGAATTTCCATGCACTGAGTGGCTGGAACAGTGGATATGTGATACGCCCCCCTTCGGGGGGGCTTCCATATGCATTGCTTTCGGTCACTTTCTTAGCGCCCCCTCTCTTTCCTATCTTTTTTTTTTTGTGCTTTGGCCACAGTAGATCTATGATCACTGGTCGATCATGCACATTTCTCTCCCCTAACAGTGCTATAACCTACTTTACTTTGTAACCTCACCTTTCAACAGTTCTAGCACTATATCACCACACTCCCCACCCAAGTCGACTGTCGTAATGTATTTCACTTTTTGTGGTACACGAGCCGTTGTCTAACTCTAAGCATGCGCATGCGTGCATGAGTTGTGAGTGCGCGCTTAGAGTTATAATTATTATAAGATAAGTGCATTATAAATACCGTAATTATTATTTATTATTTATGCATAAATGATCCACATAATTAGTCTGACCTTTGTGATGGTTGGTTGGTTGGTTGTACATTGCTTAACGTCCCGACAGCAACAAGACTTTCTCAGGACGTGACTGCACTGCTTGTGAAAAAAAAACAACTAAACAGAATATTGAATGTATGTCGCCAGCCGGTCTAATACGCTAAAATAAACCTAAGACCATTTAGCAACAGACATCCAATATCAAGAGCTACAGGCAGCGCAGACAGTAGGGAGAGTTTAAAAAAGGAAAATACAGGTGAATGAACCAAGGGTAGACAGAAACACATAGAGGGGAAAACCCACCCTGTGGGGCTGACCAGGGTGACCCTGGGAACTAAAAAGTAGTTAACCCCACCCAAGTCCCCAGGGCAGACCCGGGTGGGGGGACCTTTGTGACCTTGACCTTTCCAATGGGTCAATGAAATAGAGATGTGTTCACATGTCTTAAACAGCATAAAGGGGTCACTTTTGTACTGCAAAATTAATGTTTTCTCAAACTATAGCATTTTTCACAGACTTGTCAACCTATTTATCACCTGCCTTCGTGCCAAAACTCACAAATGTTTGTAAACACACAGATAAAATTCTACCCCAAAACCCACATTTTTCTCACATTTACCAACCTCTTGGGACGCCTTACCTTTCTGAGGCCAAACTACATGTAGTATGCATAGAAAGGTCTTACCATCAGTATCCTCTTACCTTTTTAACCCTTTTAGCCCCAAGGTCCCATTTCTCAAATTTTGGAGGTGTTGCCTAAAGACTATGTACCAGGTGCAGGGGATGGATTGACCATAATTCAAGGGTAGTGCCAGATTAACTTGGCACCTGAAGGCACCAAGCTAATCTGGCACTACCTTTGAATTATCATGGTCAATCACTTGCTGTAGGGACTCAGGGTTAAATGGGTTAAATTCAAATTGAAAATAGTATTGAAGAAAAGCAAATTCTGTCAAAATATGGCTTTTAAACAAAAATATTTCTAGAACCCCTGTGACCTTGACCTTTGATAGAAGTCACAGACATGAATAATGAAATACTGATATAGGTCTTGCCAAAGGTATCTTTGGGCCAAGTTGGAAAACTGTGGCTTAAGTAGTCTCTGCCAATTTTAATGTTTTAGCACAGATGATGGCGAACTGCACATGGTGGATGGACGCCGGATGGACGACCACTGAGTAAAAACAAAAAGCGCGACAGAAGTGAGATGAAACAGCAGTCAACGTGGAACAAGAAAAACAAAACAGATCTTTAATGAGCATCGCTAGATTCTTTGTTATAAACACCACGGATTTTAAGAACGCAAAGAAACAGCAAATGCAAATATATATATAGTAAGTTATACTTATAATGCATGTTTAGTTAAATTTATGAATATAGACTGAATAAAGTACAAATCAGCAAGTGCCAAACCTGTCTATGATTGCATCCATTAACAAACATTTGCTGAAGATCTCCATCCCTTAGATATCTTGCATTTCGAACTATACAAGTTTTACAACATCTGATACATAGGCAGCAGTGATATGGTTTCGTCATATTCGTAACACTTTCACAATTCAGGTTGTTTTAATAATTTCAGGTTTAAAGACCTTTACTTTTTACACTAATTTACTTCAAATGTCGTTTCTGCAAAGTTCTTAATAAATATGAACATATGACAATGAATTTCAGAAACGAGGTACATGTACACGTAGCTAGCAAACCGATAGCAGTCAGACTCAGTTATGTGCACAGAACACATGATCTGATTTCTAACACTGGTCAAAATTTTGATGTGTGTCCTCAAATGAGTACTTGAGTAATCTCGCAATAGACTGACCCAGTATGTGGAAAAGTACTCTACAATTATCATATGTACTGATCGGTAATCCAGTGTATTAACCCTTATCATTTGGAATACACCAGTGTGTGAAATAAGCTCTAGGCGCCAAGCTATTCTGGCACCACCCTTGAACTAAAGCCATTGGTCTAAATCCTTATCTGTAAGTACTGTAATGTAGCTTGCATATGGCAGTGTACAGATTTGAAGTTTTTAGACAAAACCTTTCAAATTCATGTAGACTCTGATCAAATGCACTGGTTGCAGATGTCTGTAACAGCTGGCAAAGAAAAGAACTATAGATAAGCCTGCAAAAACAAAAAAACTATATACCTGAGCCAAGTTGAACATATGAATGAAGTGATAGTATCTGCATATGAGCTATGGGACTTAACCCTTATCATTCTGATACACCCATTGCTTGAAATAAATTTGACTAATAGTTCAAGGGTGGTGCCAGAATAGTTTGGTGCCTGAGGCGCAAAGCTATTCTGGCACCACCCTTGAACTAAAACAGTTGATCTACCTCCTAATCTGTAATGTAGCCTTCACAGGACAATAAGCAAACTTTACAAAATCAGCTTCAGGGTGTAATGGTAAATAAAAATAGCAAACAGGTGTGACCGAAGGGTCAAAGAAAGGTCTTCTTTATTCTTATCTTATCGGCATGAAAATAAATTAGCTGTTTTTCACGCCAATAAAGCCAACAGCGTCCTTTAATGCAACCATTTGAAAGGGAAATTGGAAAGCAGACCATACATGGGAAATAGAGACTGATGAATAGTTTTTTTCAATAGTTACAAATAAAGAACAGAAAGCATACAACGATAAGGGAACCCCTGCCTCCTTCTACCCTACTGTCATCTCTCACATTTAGCAGACCTCTGTTTATTTCAAAACTGTCAAAAACTGCCTGTCTATCAAAAACAGGTGAGTAACATACAAAAATATATGTATGGTACAGCAATGATGTAGTTAGTTATTAAGCTTTAACCCATATCATTCGGAATACACCATTGTGTGAAATAAGTTTGACTAAAATAGTTCAAGGGTAGTGCCAGAATAGCTTGGCGCCTCTAGGCGCCAAGCTATTCTGGCACCACCCTTGAACTAAAGCCATTGGTCTATATCCTTATCTGTAAGTACTCTAATGTAGCTTGCATATGGCAGTGTACAAATTTGAAGCTTTTAGCCTCAGTATGATATAGGTTAACAAAGATGATGATGATGACGAAACATTTTTATTCAGGATAAATTTTTGGCATAGCAATGCCTATCTTCCAAACTGTCCTGCTACTCTACACATATAAAAGTACATTAGACCATACAGCAAAAGATAAAAAGTAAAAAGACCCATCCCCCCCCCCCCCTCAGAAAACACAATATATATATATATATATTGCTGCGGACCGTGACACCTGGCGCTCCACCATTTACAAGGCAGCTGTCTCCTTTGAGGACTCTCACAGAGCTCGCCTTAAGGACAAGCGGCTCAGGAGAAAAAACAGAGATGCTGCAGCTCAGAACCCTGGCCATACCTTCCCCTGCAGCCACTGCGGTCGAACCTGCCTGTCTCGGATTGGCCTCCGCAGCCACGAACAAGCCTGCAGACGTCGTGGGCAACTCCTATAAAATCTTCGTTCGCGAAGTCAAGCCAAGAGAGATATATATATATATATATATATATATATATATATATATATATATATATATATATATATATATATATATATATATATATATATATATATATAATATATATTACACACACACTGGTATGAACCTGACATGTAAATGCAGACAGTCGAACTATTACATAATCTGCAGCAACAGTAGAAGATTATTAGGTAATAGGAAAATTGTCACTAACTATACGAATAGTAGTATATGGGAGCTGAACATACTATTACTTCTGAAGTAAAAATTTATGGAGGCGATCTTTGAACACACTAATCTTACAAATTGATTTCACATGTGGAGGTAAAATATTCCACGCTTTAGCGCCTGAAAAGGACAGGCTGGTTTTACAGATGTCTAATCTAATTTTTGGAAGGTGGATCGAACTATTTTTTGTGTTTTTTCTATTATTGTCGGAAAATTGAGTTCTTAGATAGGGTGAGGCTTTTCCGTGCATGATCTTGTGCAGTAGAACACAGCGATTAAATTTAAACTGTTTATTCAATGTTAGTAAATTGAGAGATTTTAATTTTTCATCAGTCGAAGTAGGACCGGGAAGTATTAATTTAATGCCCCAACGATACAAGGAATTAACTTTTTTCATGTGAACTTCGCTGCATCCATCCCAGATGGTAGAATTGTAGTCACAATGCGTTTTAATATGCGCATGGAAAGAGTTTACGGATATCAGTATTAACTATATGGCGTAGTTTTGATAACAAGAACAGATTTTTGGAGATTGTTTTGCATGTAGAGTCAGTATGCGGTTCCCAGCTTAATTGGTTGTCCACTATAACGCCTAATAAGCGAGAGCAGATGATGAGGGCCATCTCATGGCAGAGTAAAGTAATAATGTCTGCTGGTCTGTGATTTTGGACCTTACAGCCTATGGCGGTAACTTAGTGTAAGGTCCAACAAAATCACAGAACAGCACAAAAATAAGTTATTAAAGTGATTCTAGTCCTGCGCATTACTAGTGGGATAACAATTAACATAAACATGTACAGACTCTATCTGACAGATGAAACAACTTTCGGGCTTATACTACGCCACATCATGATCATCATTGTACACTGCTGTACGGTTGTAAATTGCTACAGGAATAACATGAAAACTTACCGATCGAACACTGGGCGGTCGTTTTCGTCGTTCATACATCTTTTAATGTCACTACTTTCAGCACGCTCTTACTATTTGCGGAACACCAAAGACAACAGTCCAACGTGCGACACAGTACCAAGGTATATGTACTTTATACTGTAGTAGGCCTTAGTGCATTAGTGCCACACTCTGAAAAAATGTCACCTGATCCTACAGTAAGCCAGGAAAATATGCCACACCTGCTAAACATCTAACCCTCTTGTACATGCAGCCACTGGTACTGTGAACAGGGGCTGCATGCACAATGGGGTTAAAAAGTAACACTAGCCTCTCAATACCAACAACGCAATGCTGCACTACACCGCTCTTGACTGGCATATTCCAATAAAACTCTTCCGCTGGAAAACCACAGAGTTATACAGCTGCACAGAAGAATTGTTTGCCAAACTTGCTGATCTAGTTCTGTATACATGTATGATAATACACATTGGCACCTTCCATATATTCAGTTTCACATTACATCCAACATTAGCAAATTAAATGCTATTAACCCTTTTTATTCGGAATACACCAGTGTATGAAATAAGTTTGACTAAAATAGTATTATTTATTGTACATTGCTTAACGTCCCGACAGCAACAAGGCTTTCTCAGGACGTGCCTGCACTGCTTGTGAAAAAAAAAACTAAACAGAACATTGAATGTATGTCGCCAGCCGGTCAAATACATTAAATAAACCTAACACATGGGGCCTAAATAAAGCTAAGACCATTTAGCAACACACATCCAATATCAAGAGCTACAGGCAGTGCAGACAGTAGGGAGAGTGTTAAAAAGGCAAATACAGGTGAATGGACAAAGGGTAGACAGAAACACATGCCCCAGAATAGAGAGAAAAACCCACCCTGTGGGGCTGACCAGGGTGACCCTGGGAACTAAAAACAAGGGTGGTGCCAGAATAGCTTGGCGCCTAAAGCTATTCTGGCACTACCCTTGAACTAAAGCCATTGGTCTATATTCTTATCTGTAAGTACAATGTAGCTTGCATATGGCAGTGTATAAATTTGAAGCATTTAGCCTCCGTATATGGGTTAACTGTTCACTATCGAAACGTAACACAGTAACCAGCTATTGACAGCAATGTAGCTTTGCTAATCTTATGCTTATACCTTATCTTATGCTATACAAGTCCTGTATCATTTGTCCACTGTTTATATTATTCGGTAAAATTAGTCCTTGACCAAATGAGATCAGTGTTGATCAGTATATGGAAGACAAGTTACATGAGGTTTATTGTCCCTCTGAGCCTGAGGCAGTTGCACGAGTGAGCTTAGTCCTGCACCAGCCACTAAGCAAAGTGCTCCACTACAGCGGAGCACCTTGCTTAGTGGCTGGCACAGGACAAGGTTACTCATGCAACTGTCTGCCATTAGCACATTCTCATGAGCTGCACTTGTCATGAGCTGCTACAAGTGCAGCGGCTCATGAAAATCTTTTCTTCTTGCTTTCAGAGATGGGTCCACTTTAGATCCTCAGGCAGGGGTCATTGTCCTGTGTTAAACTCAACAACTGTTACACACCAGTACATAATGTATACCACACTTGTGTCGTTAACCCCAGTCTCTCCTATAATTTCATCATGCAGATTAGAACAAAATCTGTAGTAAAACATACGCCAAATTAGCTCCTTAAATGCAAGTTACATGACATGTGTACCTCACCATACAAACTTAGTGGCCTTGACCATACAAACTAAACCATCTCATGCAATATTTTAAAGTATATATATCAAACAACACGATTGTTGTATGCACATACCACTAAAACCACACAAAGTAGCTCGGTGAGTCACAAGTTCCAAGGGATTTATTTATGAACTTTCTTCATCTGTACCAATGTCTTTCCTGTCATTCCTTGATTGTAATGAAATTGAACACTCCAGCTATATTGATCATAACAAACCAACTGTTATCCAAACCTACAGCTCTTAATTATTTTCCTTGGCATTTGTAAAAAAAATGCATTGTAACAAAAATGCAAAGTTATGTAATAATGTATGCAACTCTAGATCCTTGAGATCTAACATTCCAGCTACATGTGTTTAGTTAATTACCTGTCACAATACCGCTAAAATTGTTATCTGAAGTTCCTATATATAGCTCTATATATCAGTTCCCTCAACCGTGACATTTGCTTCAAAATGACACCTATAAAAACCATTTCCACTCTCAACCCTTGGCATCCAGTATAAAAAATGTTGTCAAAAGTGTTTAAGCACAACAGATACTTCTCCCTGGCGTTCATTTTATGACTATAAGTACAACTGTAATAGATACATCCTCTCCCAGTCTTTGACCAAATGATTTGAACTGACACTGACAGAGGTTATGCTGAGGTCATGGTAGCAAGGACTCCTCTGCCATTCTAATTCACAGCACTGCCGATGCCAATGATTTTATCTGGACTATAATTATCTGCTGGCATGTTTCCTTCCTCAGTACACCAGTGAACCCCTTTTCAATGTGAGAACAGATCCTCAAAAGCCATGTAGCTGGCATGAATCGGCCTTTTCCAAAGTCAGCTCAGCACCTTCTATCCGTAAGAGGCATTGATTTTCATGAGACCCTCATGGCCTCATGAATCTATGCCTCTGGTTGACAGAGACTGTGCCACTTTATATCCTCCAAAGAAAATGCTGTAAGATCCAACATCACAGACCAGCACACCCTACAAATGTTTGTGCAGTCATCAGAGTTTCAGCAACAAGCTATGTCTGATGCTTCTGTTAATCATGCATTTTCCCTGTACGCTGTGCGTGATTGCCATGTTCCTCTGCAGGTTTGCCTGGTCAGTGGTACACGCTGCTTAACCCATTAACATACTGAAGCGGATTTTTAAAACAAATTTGCATAGTGTCCTGTGAAAGCTACATTACAGGAGACAGGTCAGCCATTTTAAATCAAGGGTGGTGCCAGAATAGCTTGGTGACTCAGGCGCCAAGCTATTCTGGCACCCTTGAACTATCATAGTCAAATGAACTTCCAGCAGTGGTGTATCAGGATGTAAAGGGTTAACCCGGATACCGTGCGTGTCTTGCGATATAGACCGAGGCAGTCAAGGGGTTAATCACAGGCCAAAAGCCATAGACCTTTTAACCCATGACTACTGCCGCTGGGATCCTGGCGATATATATACAAGGTGCCTCGTAACCAGCAAGATTGAGTTTTACATCTGTGTTCCCCCAGACGGATGTAATCGCTCAAGGGTTCAGCCTGTGCGAGTGCTCTGGGACTAACCCTGGCAGGGTTGCCCGCACAACACTAGCCAATGGCGGCGCTAAATGCAAAATGTCTTGGGGGCAGCCACGGGAGGAAACTAAAATGGGCTCACAACCTCTTCACCGCCAATGGACGCAGATCGGGTGTCGGCGCCAAGCTAATCTGGCACTACCCTTGAATTATCATGGTCGACCCATCCCCTGTTGTAGCGCGTCAGGGCTGATTGGGTTAACTAAACGCCATAGAGCTCCAGGCGTCCAGAACATAGATGACCCATTGCCAAAAGGTGTTACTAAGATGGTTGACCAAACTATATGCATAATAAAAACAATTCCAGTCCTGATTCATCTGTTTTTAGTAGTTAAGATCATGGTAAAATGCCTGAATATACACTAGAAATAACATTACATGGGAGACACATTTTGAGAGGTTTAGTGACTGTATGATCAAAATGTTGGCCAAGGTTGCAAATTTCCCTTGCCAGAAAGCATCACCGATCGACCTCGTGTGAGCGATGTGATAGTGTGCAAAGAAAAGGTCGATCTACTGGTTTCATATCATCAATTCTGTGAGGCAAGTCATGTATAAATATTTACCAGTTAAGAACAGATATGTTCATGTGCGAAATATTGCGGTATTGCCTATTAAAAAGTGGCATGTTGAACGTCAGGCGTGTTGTAATTTTGCAACAGAATATCTCTTCCCTGCACTTCGCACAATGTGAACCTCATAGCAGACGAATTATGACCATCACTTCCTCTCTTGTACATGCATAATGCACCCACTTCGCACGTTTCAAGATAAAAACACAAACAGCCTTTTTTGAAAAGCGAGTTTACTTCCACCGGTTTTTGTTGTAATAATCGACGTTCGACATAGTTGTCTTTTCTTCCTCAACTGCTGCCGATTTCATTTTTGAAAATGTACCCATCAGTTCTTCGTATCACGTGATGCATAGGCGCTATGCTGGATCGATGATTGCGGCAAGCTTCAAACCGACGGAACTCGGGAAAGGTATGTTGTAATATTCGCCTTTGTCTGACGTTCGACATAAAATCCACATTCAACATAGTTTCTGTATAGTTTTTGCATAACAGTTACCTAGACAAAGGATTGATATGGCATTTGTTCCGATAGGATATATACAAGCTGTGCAGATTGAAACAAATCTGGCAGTTTGTTGTCGCCAACCATGTGCGTTGAAAATGATTTAGCGAGTTGTACGTCATTACATTACCACAATGTGTGTGTGGTAAACATGACATTCGATCAAAGAAAGGTGATATTTGGTGCAGCATCTTTGTCTGGACCACTCTCTGGAACGTCGTGTTTGGAGAAAACTGCTAATTTGTAGCATGTAAAACCGATTCAGACAAAATGCGGTCACACATGTTTGTAGTTGTTGACAAGCTTCCTTTTCAAGGCATGTTGCGTCGACCGTCAAATTTGCAACACGGTCGATGTTGTAAACCTGATGTGCAATCACCTGTTAAATGGTGGTGTTGTTAGAACGCCTTTCGCACTCATATCGCCATTGTTGACACTTTCCATCTCGTAGAGTCACCCATGGAATCGTGTGAAAGGCCTTGAGAGGGAGAGTGTCATGTTTGATAATAGAAAATGCAGATGAAGTGTTGAAAGTGTACATGATACATGAAAGTGTAAATGGAGATGGCAACTGTTTTTTCAGAGCGCTGAGCCTTCTAATATTTGGCACAGAAATGTGCCATGAAGAGCTCAGGTGTCGCATTGCTATTTGAATGGCACTGCATCCAGACAGTTTTCTGAATGGTTCTAATTGGTGCGCTCCTCATGACTCTGTGTCACCAGTTGAAGTTATTCAAATGGCTGTGCTGACCTCAGTTTCACCTGATGCTTCAGAGCGTCTGTCGTTTCAAGCTGAAGTGATGTCAGTGGTTAAAAACTGCAGCTTGTCAGGGTTGTGGGAGTTTTGCGCAGCCAGTTTTGTCCAAACCAGTCGGTTTTTCCAGATCTTGGTTGGGAGATGTACAGGCTTCACTGCAGCGCAATTTTCGCGCTCCCGGTTGTGAGGATGGACAGAAATTGTTCATCATTTGTTGCCACTCCGCAGTGACATGGTTGCTTATCACTGGGTGCCAAACCACTTTGTGCCTATCATTCTCCGCACACACACTCAAGCTCCAGTGGTTGGAACCTTCCATCTTGTTCAGTGGAATGGAACTGAATATGTTGGGCAAGTTAAACATGTTGACGAGCTTCTGCAGGTTGCCTGTGTGAGTTTTATGTCAAAGCGCCGGCACTTGTACTGTTGGCCTATCCGCTTTGACTACTCGTGGGAACCATTTGATTCATTTTTAAGGGGGGTCTCTCTCAACCTCGATAAAAGCACATCCAGTCAGAGGCGTCAGTTTTTCACAGTAATTTAGGACAGATACTGCATATAAATTGCAGAAGAAACGGATATAAAATTAAATCAGTGATGTCAAGGTGTTTGTTTTCCTACACATTTCAGTATATTTACTGACATGTAGCAAAACAAACGTGACATTTGTCTGTTTCTCCTGCAATTTCTATTTGCTTGAAGACCCATACTGACCATCTGTCACTATATTAATAGTTCTCTGAGTGGAGCCCCGAGACGCCTACGAAAGGGTTTTGGCCCAAGTGTAAAAAAAACCCAAAATAACATATATTCATATAAATGTATGCATTTTTTACACTGTTTTAACCTTCATTGTGGTGAGACACTTTTGAGAAGAAATAAGTGTAAAACGAGATGTGATTTGCAGTTTTAAGGATTGATGAGCAGTCGAAATACACGAAGAATAGTGCAGAACGATATGTGATTTAGCAGTATTGCGGATTGATCAGCAGTTCAGGTAAATGAGAAAATGTGTGTGTGCAGTGTTTGTAGCGGAAGAAAAGTGACTTGTGGGAGAACTTGTGGTTTTGGATGGATAAATGGTACACCTCCGTTCAGTTTGTTGTAATTATGACGTTCGACATAATATCTGTTTTCCTGAATTTGCATTTATTCTTCCTGTACTTGAAATAAAATGATCATAGGAAATGTTGCTGTTCTCTCTCTGAATTCTTTTTACATCCCTGAGATTGTGGTTTGAAAGAGAATGTGGCTGCATTTCACATTTACAACAAACAGAAAGAAGCACCTGTGTCGGATGTCGGGTATTACAACAATTCATCTTTTTCAGTGACACTCCGAAAAACTGAATGATTTAGTTTTGCAACAGAAATTCACATTTACTTACTAATCTTTTTGACTGTTCTAGTAAACATTTTCCAACTTGGATCAATAAAAACCCCAAACTTACCTTGTTCTGTTGTAATACCTGACCTCCGACATAATGTCATATAACAACTTCTGAATGAGATTTCTCTGAAACTAAGGAACAGATTATATTCCAATTTCACATACTATTTGCACATGCTACAAACTGTCCAAAATGGAATTTTCATGTAATTCTATCACTTTTCATTTTCAAGCACCCTTGTTGCCTTTTCAGTAACACCTTTTGGCAATAGGTCAGATACAAAGTGGTGTCAGCAAGAGGGATAGATCTTCATGAGCCACTGCAGCTGCGGGGCCTCATGAGGATCCATGTCTCTTGCAGCTGGATTGTGTTCACTTTGTCTCGGAAGTCAAGGTGTTAATGACCCTACACAACAAGCACAGGTGGATCCTGCCCGTTTTTCACACAGGGAGATGTTCGAAATAAGAGGTTATCTGGGCCATAGATCAGAAGCATGCTAGAAAATGTGCACACCGCCCTGGACTGTTACACCGGCTACAGCTGCAAAACATGTTCATAAGCCCTTGTAAATGTTGGGGATCATGATCAGTAGGAAGCTCATGTCAATGTATGGCTCATGCTGCATTATTTAACCCATAAAGCCCTGAAAGAGTACAACAGGATGTGGATCGACCATGATATTTCAAGACTGGTGTCAGAATAGCGTGGCGCCTCTAGGCGCCAAGCTATTCTGACACCAACCTTGAAATTTCATGGTCAATCTGTCTCCAGAACTTTGAGAGTCCGAAATAGCTCAGGCGGTTAAACGTCGGAGCAGGAGAGCGAAGGGAATCGCCGGGTCGTGGGTTCGAATCCCGTCCCGGCCCCGGTAGCTGGACTCACAATCCAGGGGGAAAAAAAACGGATTTGTTCAATAGCATGTCCGTTGAAAGGTCCTGGTAAATCAAAGTGGCACAGTTGGGAGTGCGCCTGAGTTGATCAGTGTTCAGGTCGTATTCCATAGGCAATAGATTTCCCAAGCTCCCATAACCCGCCCGTCAGGGCCGTCCATGATCACCTCGGTGCTGTGGACGTTAAACCCGAACTAACCATCTCCAGAACTGTGATATAGACCTCAGAGGATATCTACAAAAAATATCTACAAAAATTTGATTATTTCATCCTCAGGGCATAAGGAGTTAAGAACATGTAGCTGCGTTTATCTCCCCAGTTTGTTTAACTTATGCTACTAACAATCTAGGATACAATTTTGCACACTGTTCTTTCTCCTGGGGGTTAACTGACAGTGACACTGTACCTGAAGCACATTTCAAGCCCTATTTTCACACATGTGCTGATTCAGTTCTATTCAATTCTATTTCCACTTTAGTTTACAAGTGGATTGTATACAAAGACTGAAGAAGTAGATACATGTATATGATCACTCTGATCACAAATTCAGGTATTCTTTACCTTCCAATCCAAATATTGGCATAGCAAGGCTTAGTTTCAGCAAAATTTGCATTAGCAGCATGCCACAGGCACAAAGTTGCAGCTTGCAGTATGAACATTGCCATATGAAGTGTCAAAGTAAGCAGTGTGATGTGTTCTGATAATGTACTTATCAGTTATCCCCCATGTATCTTTGTAATCTTAGTGTACCACTGTTTACTGTAATGGAAATCTTACTATTTAAAGCAACATAAAAATAAGAAAAATTAATCAATCCAAAACTGCAAAATATATCCATAAGCAATGAAGTGTATATTTCTTTATTAGCATCTTATATTCTACTCCTTTTGTTCAACACATCAAGGCACTGCGTGCCAAAAACCAGAAACATTCAACATGAGTCTGATTCAAATAAAAAGTACCAGAATTCCAAGTTGTAGCCAAAGCAGGCGTCCCAAAAATGTTTCCAGGTACAACTGGCTTAATTCTGTGAACACAATAACACACATGACTGCTGCTAGGAGAGGTGCCAACCAAAGGTCAGCACCATCACCACTACGGTGGGTATGCTGCAGAATGTGAATGCAACCAAGTATACTGCTTACTGTACCAGTGACTGCATGAACAAAGGCGGTTACCCCTGGCCGCAGATCAGGTTTTAAAAATCTTTGTCAGTTCTGTGTCAGAGCGCGCACACCGTTCAAGGTGCTTGAATACAAAGTGATGTCAGCAGGAGGCAGAGATCTTATCGAACCCTGAGGTTCATGGGGATCTAAGCCTCTTGTTGCTGGATTGTGATAACGTTTTCTCGGTGGTGACGAGTTAACCCATTTAACCCCAAGACCAAATTTCCCACGTTCTGAAGGTGCTACTTAAGGACTATGTACCTGCTGAAGGCGATGGATCGACCATGATAATTCAAGGGTGGTGCCAGATGAAGGCGCCAAGCTCATCTGGCACTATGGTCAATCTGTCTCCTGCTGCAAGGTGTTGGGGCTAAATGGGTTAAGGCATTAACAGGTCTTTGGCTCCAAAGTAAAACATCTGTAAAGTCAGCAACAAAATAATATGAGCGCAAATCGCATGGCCTAACTTTACAGCTCCCACTTGTTTCCCACTGCTAGTTCTAGCACTTCCTGTTCTATAGTTCCCCACCAACACGGAGTTTTATATTGGGGAAGTTTCCTAAGCTGCAGCAGATGGATCACCCATGATCATTCAAGGGTAGTGCCAGCTTTGCTTGGCATCTTTCCAAAAGAATTTCCAGTCCCATACTATCCTTACTCCCTTGACTGCTATCATGATTCCGTTTGGCGAAAAAGACATTTTCTGCCACACAGTATCATCAATATCAGTCAAGGGGTTAAACTATCCTGGGTGATCAACTTACAATGTGGAGTCCTGGCTGAATTCATAAAAAAATAAATATCCAACCTACTCTGGATCAGCACATGCAAATCCAAACTGCAAGAGCCATGGATCCTCACAAGCCCTTACAACCTGCAGAGGCTAATGAGGATCTCTGCATCACACTGCCTTGGTTAAGTAATATATCTTCTTGGTGTTCTCACGCTCAGGCAAAAGCTCTGAGATCATACTAACTTTAATTTAACCCCGTGTGCATGCAGCCACCAGGATATAAGTGGCGCTGGTTGGTAGGAAGTTCTGGTGCTTTTTCCTACCTACCTCCCTCTTGCCTTATCATGGAATATATGCGCTAGCAGCCACCACCTTTTATTTCATACATTGCAACCCTAGCACTTTGAACTGTAGTGGTGACTGTATGCACAATAGGGTTAACCCTTCACTGCCGATTAAAATTGAACACAATCCAACTGCACCAGGCATAGATTCTCATGCACCCAGCAATTGCAGGAGCTAATGAGGATTTATGCAACTGTTCTTTGAATGACTTCAAGTTTTATGGTATTGAATAAATGATGATTTCAGAATCATGATATGCGCCCATGACAGAGAAAGGGTTATGGAATCCAGGCAACATCTGGAAGCCAGGAATAGCTGCTGGGGCAATGAGGTGGTGGGTGGGGTTTGTTTAGATCTTTCTCACCTTGACATAGTTTTTCCACATAAAGGGTAGACATACAGAATCACCTGTCTAGGCAACCATCTGTACTGTTCATCCGCCAAATAAGGCTTATTCTTATTTCAGAATTATGTAAGCAATAATGTAAGCAATATTAGGTAGTGCCCCATGACAAGAAGATATTCAAGAAATATTGCACGTTTACAACAACTGCACTAGAATACAATTTACTTTCTATTACAACTAACGCAAACTTTAGATAACAAATCACCTGGGAACCAAATTTTTCGAGCTGGTATATATGTGAAACTTGTTTATAAGTAATTAACATAAAAAGATCTACAAACTGCAGTTTGAACCTCAAAAAAAGTGTTGTTATAGCCAAGCTCTAACTGTATTGAATATCGTAAAACAAAGACCCTCCCCCCCCCCTCCTCCCCCCATGATTTCAACATATTAAGTGAAACTAAACCTAATCAATGAATCAATGAAACTTTATTTTACATGGTTAAGGCATTGACATCGTCATTGACAGCCATTTTACAAACCTGCCGTTGCTAACAACTACAAAACTAGCTACACATGCACATACATATAAGTAAAACATAATATTTGCAAACAATTGACAACACTGTTCACATAGGCAGTAGTTCAAATGATAAATGCAAAAGATAACAGGCTTAATTGCGAATAAATTGGACCCAGCATAGAGACATATAATACATGTAGTTAAGGCATCCCTAGGCCCTACGAGTGATCCATAAAATACTTGCAGAGACCCTTTTTAAAAAAGGCTAGCGAGGAGGTGGATTTTACATGGTCGGGAAGCGCATTCCAGATAAGTATCCCTGAGAAGGATAAGCTGGTTTTATATAGATCGATCCTTGGTTTTGGGACTATGAAAAGCTTTCTGATGTTTCCCAGCTTGGACTCAGACTTGCGGAACAAAGTGGAGATGTACTCAGGTGTTTTGCGCTTCCACACATTGAACATAAAAATTGCTTTGTTATATTTGAAATGAACTTGATCAAGATAATGAGCTGATACATCTAGAACCAGTATGTGAACACAAAGAGAGTGCCATGGGACCATTATGATAATGAAATTCTGTAATTAAGGGCATTGCAGGAGTGAAAAGTATTGCTGGTTAATTATTAAACTGATGGGCCAGTGCCACAAACAATGTCACATTTTTTTCAGGCATTATGTGAAGAGCTAAGAGAGAAATGTCCACTAATGTCAAACTAATGATGCTACAATTGTAATCAGAAGCATCTGCAAAAGGAATGTATCTTCATGAGCCCCCTCATCCTGCACTAGATATGACACCAAATATCCGATGTTGAGAAACATGTTCGATTGGTTTGAGACGAAGCTGATGTTTCTGATGCGTACCAGTAGTCATTAGTTAACAGTATAAATTTAACAAAGTGCAATTTCATCATTGCTTTGTTGCAGTAGACTATTAACCCTAGTTCATAGTAGTTAGCCAAAAGGTACCATTTCTCACATTTTGGAGGTGTTGCCTAATGACTATGTACCAGTTGCAGGAGATTGATTGACCATGATAATTCAAGGGTAGTGCCAGGCACTACCCTTGAATTATCATGGTCAATCAATCTCCTGCTGTAGGGACTCAGAGCTAAATGGGTTACGCATTGATTCATGAATTTGCTTTAGAAATGTGTAGTGTAGACAGCGTGCCAGAGAGAGAGAGACTGTGTGAGTGCTCATGTGTGTGGCTGAGTGGTGTAAAACAGTGATATTTGCAACTGCCTGGTCTACCGAAAGAAAATACCGTTAAAATTATGGTACAAATTTTCATACCAGTATGCAACTCTCATCATTTCATCCTCTGATTTTTTGAAAGTCTGAGTTCTCTTTTTACTACGTCCCTTGAATTCTGATTCAGCAACAACTTCTACTTAATTTTTTTAAAACACAGATACAGCAAAGCCTTCATGGCTCACATGCATGACTGATCAACATTTATCTGCCCTTCTGTGACCGTAACCTTTCTAACAGGTCACACATATCAGCAGGTGTTTCAATGTCAAATGGCAATAGTAACTAAAACATCTTATCTCCTAATATGTGCATTTTTCACATATTTGTCAACCTATTTTGACCCATGACCTTTTCCAGTGGTCAGCTAAATTATTATTTTAAGTTCTTTTTTAAGCATTTCTCGACGTCTTTTGACCCTTGACCTTTCAGCGGGGTCACTCAATTTAGTATGCACAGGAAGGTCTTATCATCAGGTATCTGTATACCAAGTTTACCTTTGAAGTTAAAAATAGTATTTGATAAAATTTAAAAGAGAATTTTTGTTAAAAATATGCAATTTTGGATCTATTTCTTGACCTGTGACCTTTGAGTGAGTGAGTAAGTATAGATTGCTTTACGTCCCGCAAGCGACAAAGGCCTTCTCAGGACGTGCCTGCGCTAAATGAAGAAAAGAACTGCAAGAAGCGCAGACAGGAGGGTGAATTTCAAAAGAAAAATACAGATGAATGGACCAGAAAGACAGAAATACAAACCCCCAAAAGAGTAGAACCCACCTTGCAGGGGTTAGACAAGGTGACCCTAGGAACTAAAATGTAGACAACCCTACCAAGGTCCCCTAGGGCAGTCCCGGTGGGGGCTGTGACCTTTGAGCAAGGTAACTCAGATTGGTATGTTTAGTGTTACATGGTAGTCGTATACTAATGGTCAAAACTCAAGGGTCACCCCATTTTTCTTTGTCATTGTTTATCATCGCAAGTACGCTAATAAAATACAATGTCCTTTCGATCCAAATGGGTTAAAAGTTGACCTTAGACAGTCCACTGTACAGGGAACAATAGATAAACAATTCATCAATTTCCACGAAAGTGTCAAATGCACATGAAACATCGTCAGTTTTTGTGAAAAGCTGTGTGATATTGGCAAGCGTACCAAAGGCAGGCAGGTGGAAAAACTCAGTAAAGTCGTGATGCACGTGCTGAAGTGGTCAGTCATGAACACTGAGCACTTCTGTTTCGCTACAAATACCGGTACAATAAGGGCATAATTGTCACTTTCCTAACCATGCCACGACGACGAAGTCTAACGCCAGTAGATCAAGGCTGTGCGCTAGCATGGCTGCAGGATGGAATTTTCAGACGAGAAGTTGGGAGACGTCTTGGGGTGTCCCATTCAGTGATCCGGAGGCTTCTGGCACGATTCCAAGAAACTGGAAGGGCAGAACGACGACCCTGCTTAGGACACCTGCACTGTACCAGCAGAAGGGAGGACAGATACCTCTGTGTGGCGGCTCTGTGCGACCGAACCGTCACATCAACCATTCTGCGACGTCAGCTGATGCAAGCTGCAAACATTAATGTCAGCAGAAGCACAATCTGCCGACGTCTGTGCAAAATTGGCCTGGCTTCATGCACAGCAGCAGTGAGAATACCCCTCACTCCATCTCATCGCAGAACCTGGGTTGCCTGGTGAAATCAACATGTGAGGTGGAACAGACTCCAGTGGACTCAGGTTCTGTTTACTGACGAGTCACGGTTCACTGTGTCCTTCAACGACGGCAGGGTGAGGGTCTGGAGACGCCAGGGTGAGCGATTCATGGATGGATGCGTCCAAGAGATGGATCGCTATGGAGGAGGCTCAGTCATGGTCTGGGCAGGCTTCAGCAGGGAAGGCAAGACCCCCTCCACGTAATCCGAGGCACCCTGACTGGACTGCGCTATCGGGACGAGATTGTGCAGCCCCTCATCCAGCCAGCTCTCCAAGCCATCGGCTACAATGCTGTTCTGCAGGACGACAACGCTCGACCTCATCGCGCCCGTATGGTGGATGAGTACCTTGAGCAACGGGGCATCATGAGGATGGAGTGGCCAGCTCGTTCACCTGATCTGGCTCCCATCGAGCACCTCTGGGATGTGCTGGGGCAACGTGTAGTCAGCAACCACTCTCCCACCTCAAGGCGCCCCCCAGCTCACTCAGTTCCTGCATCAAGAGTGGGAAGCGATCTCACATGTTCTCCAAACCCTGGTGAACTCCATGCATCAACGCTGCATTGAATGCTTGGCTGCAAATGGTGGGTACACTCGCTACTGACTGGACCATTCCTGTGTGACTTTTCAAATGAGGAGTGGGTGAACATTCTAATGTACTTCTGTTGTTACAATTGCTTGATTTACTCAAAACTTAAATGAAATTGTTACTGAATAAATTAGCAAAGTACTGACTCCAAGTATTGTTACATTATTTGTGTGGTGTTGTCAGTGCGTCTGCGATAAAAAGTGGCCCTTAAGTTTTGACCATTAGTATAGTATGATACAATCACACCAGACGCACGCACGCGCACGTAAGGTTCTTGTAAAGAAACTTCACTCAGCTGCAACTCGTCACACGTGGCATAAGGCTGTAGACCACACTGGTGTAACAAACAATATTTTATTGCAGCGATGCGATCTCTGCACAATGCGTCCACAAATGTATTCACACTGATACACTGTCTCCTCTACAATGCATCAACACTTTTGACACACTGCGTCTCTCATACATTGTACACACATATTTCCTAACACGCTCTTTTATACTATTACAGATTTACAGAATAATCCAGCAAATTTGCACAACACAACCAATCAGAAAATAAAACGTAACCAAACCTTACTAATATTCATGAAAAAAAAATGCTCTAAAAATAAATTTCCACTACCATCTAAGCTCCCTTGATACAATGTTACAAAATGTTGCCGACAATTTTGACCTCATATCTGAGGTCACTAGAAAGATTGCGACCCTGCTCGAACCTTCCAGTCTAATGTAGGTCAAACTTTACAACACTGTAGCGAAACTATGCCTCACACATTTTTTTTTTATCACAATTCTCTGTGCAAAAGAAAATGAATCCTACTAAAAAGGTACGTAATTCTTATCCAAAATAACTCAAATGAATATCAGATCTTTCCTATGATTAACACACACATGCTTTCAAAAAATAACACAACCACAAACGTAACATATCCTCGCGCTAGGACCATATGGCGTTGAGGCGCATCCCTTGGGTGGTGGATAGGGGGTCCCTCGCAAGAGGGGTGCACCGAATGAAATAAGGTGCCGTGAACCAACATGGTCTAAGGAAAGGTGACCCTGACAGGAAACCCTTGGTCCTCCTAGTAAGGGGGTTGGGCGTGGGGGTAGCTTCCCCACCCTGCAAATAAGGAAATAGCTACAAAAACGCTGACGAAAAGACAAACAGCAATTCCTTTCCTGGAGGAGGAAGGTTCTTCTACCAGAAGATTTATGATGTCCTGTGGTGAAAGCCGGAAGTCTTTGGAAGCCACAGGACCGAGCCGCCTCTCTCTATCCAGGGACACAACCATGGGCACATGGAATGTCAAGACCATGTACCAGAGCAGCAAGGCCGCCCAGATAGCAGAGGAAATGCAAAAATATAACCTTTCCCTGCTAGGTATCGGTGAAGCCAGAAGCCAGCTTCCAGTATCACTAGGCAGTCATTGTCATGGAACCCCCAGGGAAAGAGGAAAAGAGGCAGGCCAATAAACACCTGGTGTCGAGACCTCCAAGCAGACATCAAGAGACTGGGAACCACCTGGAGTAAAATTGAAGGAGAAGCACAGGACAGGAGTCGCTGGAGGTCTCTCGTCAACGGCCTATACCCTGGGAGGGGTGACAGGCGTAAGTAAATAAGTAAACTTAACATATAGAATGGTTTTGTTACAAAGCATCCTTGGGCCATGTTTGAAGTCTGTGTCTCAAATAGTCTCAAACAAACTGCCAACATTAACGTTTATAAGAGACGACACAGGGTCAATACTTTTGCTATCGTAAGGGGGCCAAAAATTAAAATTCTGATATCATGAATGCATTTCAAAATTCGCAATTTTCACACACTCGTTGACCTCTTGTGACCCATGACCTTCTGAGGGGTCATAATACCATCAGGTATCTCTGTAGCAAGTTTGGGTTTGAAGTTGAAAATACACTGCAGTATTTGAGAAACAAGATGGGACCCCAGCCCAAAATTGTTCCTATTTTTAAAATTGTCCTTCTGATCCATCTCCTTCTACCCTAACCCACCCTCTGATCCACAAACACTGGCACACAGAAATAAAGACGGACAAATGGCACTTCACACCATTTGTATGCTCCGTGGGCTGGCGCAGCAACAGCTATTCTGACAAAGAATAATAGCACGAGCAGCAAAATGACTTCATGGGATCGTTAGTCCCACGACGCTGTATACATAGTGATGAAAATGATGTTATTTGTCACTCATCATAGTATTAACATTTTGCGTATTAGAGGATCAAAGTTGCAATTTTCTAGCTGATTTTCAAAACTAGAAGTTTTAGGTCACAATTTGACTTAAGCCTATCCAAAAGCCATGACAAACAGCAGGCTTAGGCAAACACTGTTTATGAAAAATCATTTGGGTATTAATGAGAAAACTTTTTTTTCGGAATAAAATTTAAAGTTCTGTTAACTGTTTGGAAAATAAGTCTGAAAAAGTGGTGCCAAAAATCACAATTTTATCCTAATCGTACCCGACATCTGAGAAAAACTGTAGGCCTATGTAAATACCATTTATGAAAATTTTTTTTTTTTTTAAATCATTACTGAGAAGATCGCTTTTTTTCACAAAAATATTTAAATGTTTTAAGAAAAATCCCAAATAATTAAAAACAAACATGACTTTTTTAATAAAAGTAAGGAATTATCTCTCCAAAAGTTGAAGAGTTACAATGCTGGTTAACAAACTCATTCAATGCCTTCCTTTAATCTAGTTATATGCAAAATATCTACATGTAGTTGTCACGACACGGGGGGTATTTTTCGCCTAATTTTGTAGGGGAGTAAGTTTAGAGGGGTGACAGGGTTTAGTTAGTCACTGGGTAGCGATAGCATAGGTGTGTAGTATTTGGCCTGTACACGAGTATTTGCTGCGGTGCGACAGTTTGGATGTTGTCGTACCACATGTGATCGTTCAGTCTGAACGCGATCGGGTGGTTAGCGTTTCACGGGTTTTTACATCACATGACTTAGTGAGCGCTTTTGTCGCTAACCTAACGGTATCCAAATTGAAGGGAGTCGCATTTCCACCAGCGAACAAGGCAGTCGTCTTTTGCCAACAGTCTCCGAGGGTGGTTTTCCAGGCGTGGTTCGCCATTTGCTGGAGGCCACAAGCAGCTGTGTCGGTCGGTTCTATCGTCCCTGCGATACGGTTTTGGATCATCCCCAGAGCCAGTGTCCGAGGAAGGAGAGAAGAGAGAGAAAGAGCTGCGACGACTTAACCCCTGGCTTGTCTTGTCCTTGTTTGTCTTCGTCCTAGCCGGGGCGTCTTCACGGATGACAGTGAGTACACGCAACAATTCACTAGTGGCCATTTGCTCGGGGGGGTTTGTTTGTGTTTGCTTGTTTTGTTATTATTATTATTTTGGCTAGTGTATTGGGGGGCAGGTGCAGAATAGAAGAGAACAGAATGTAGAAGGGAATGCCATCCATCATATTTTGTAATATTTAGAGTATCTAGCGGCGGATTAGTTATTGGGGTTTAACGCCGAGTAGGCGACTAAGGTCGTCTCAGTATTTAGCGCCGGAGAGTGTATTCGGAAGTGAGTCACGTGGTGACGTGTAAATATGTATTTTGTTGAGTTTGAAGTTATTGTTGTGGGAGAGAGGTGAAGGGATTATGTTGAGGTTGAATTTATTGTTGCGGGAGAGTGGTGAAGGGAATATAAGACACGGCAGTGAAGTTGCGGGAAGGGTCGTGTGATTATCTTGTTTCTTTTGTTAGTTATTTATATGTGTATTTTTGCACCTGTGTTTTAGTGCATCCAAATTCTGGTTCCTAATCTAACCCAACGGTGGTACTGAGAGGAGGCTGACTGTGTCACTCCACCGTGTGGGGCTACGACGCCGAACCTGGCTGCTGTTACGCCGCGTGTTAGTCAGGTCGGGTCGTCCCACTTAATTATTTCTAACCTGTTTAAGGAAAAATTTGTATGTTTATAATATTGTAAAAAACGTTAAGATTTATTTATTTATTTAAGATTATCTCCTCGAAGTGACTGTATTGTGAGAGGAGCTTTGTCACAGTGACATTTTGAGTTATTGTACTATTTAAAAGCAGCCTGTGTTACGGAAGACCTTATCGCGGAAGCAAGAGCGTCGAGTTGAGCTGCGCTTAACGGTTGTGCTTCCGGTGAGAAGGTCCTGTGACGTGAAATATATTATTTATTCAACTTTCAGTTATATTAAGTTAAGGACATTTGCTCCATTTGCATATGTGATATTGTTTAGTCTCCATTTGCATGTGATATTGTTTATTCTGAAACGTTGCTAGTTAAAGGAGCTTTGTTTATTCTGAAACGTTGTTAGTTAAAGGAGTATTGCTTATTCTAAAACGTTGCTAGTTAGAGAAGCCTTGTTTATTCTGAAACGTTGTTAGTTAAAAGAGCCTTGTGCTGTGAATGTCTAGTTTGCTAGAGCATTAGTTTAATTCGAACTTGTCGTTCGTGCTCCCGCTGAGGAGATGTAGTAGCTTTTGAACAATATTCATTTTTCTCGATCTTCATTTGTGTGGTAATAAACATATTTGTTTGATCATATATTTGATATTGTGTTATTTGCCATACTATATTACTTAAGGAGCCACTGGCTGTGAGGGACTCTTCGCGGAAGCAAAGGTGTTTGTCTACTGGCGTTAGCGCCCGACGCTTGTGCTTCCGTCGGGGTCTGGAGGCTTTTGGGTTTAAGTTTTTCAGTTTCGTTGTATTAAGGATAGTAGTTTTATTTATATATTGTCCGTTTGTATTTTATTAGGGATATTTAGTTTATTATATATTTTGTTGGTATTTTGTATTGTGTACAGTGGTTAATCGGTTTAGGGAGTTTGGACGTATGTGTGTGTGAATATGACGTGTGAGCGTCTGGTTACGATTGAATGAGGGTATAGTTGGTTATTGTTAGGAGTGTATGTAATAAATGTCGTTGTCATTGTTCCTCTGGTGTTTGTGTTAGGTTTGTGTTAGTGTGGGTTGGGTGTATCTCGAGTGTCAGCGCTCATAGTCCGCACCCCGGAAGCGGGGTCGTGACAGTAGTAAAAATAAGAAAAATGACAGACTCCCATGTGGATCAACCGGTATTTGTGAAACGGACATTTTCTCACAAACGTTTTTTTTTTAATTTAAAATTAACAATAAAGGCAAAGCCCTTATGGCTAACATGCAAGTCCAATCTACATGTGTGACCTTTGTGACAATAATAAGGGATGACTTCTGCACCAGCAAAATCTATGTTTTCTCAAAATGTAATCAGTTTTCACACATCTGTCAAACACCCGTGACCCTTCACCTTTGTGATGAGTCAACTAAATTAATATACATAGGAAAACAAAGCTACCTTTCTGCCAAATTTGATTGAAAAGTTGGCAAAACTGTTGATAATAACTACAATTCTATCAAAACTTGGCATTTTACACACATTTGCCGATGTGACCCTTGACCTTTCCAAGGGCTCATACAAATTAGTATGCATAGATAGGTCTTAACATCAGGTATCTCTGTAGCAGGTTTGGGTTTGAAGTTGTGAACAGTATTTGAGAAACAAAATCTTTTGTCAAAATATGGCTATTTTTAACTCCCTTCTTAATAGCATATCCATGATGTCAAAGGCGGGCAGGCTAAACCCCTAACAATTGAAGTAACAAGATAAAAATTACGTCATGTCTAGTTACGCTAACCTCGCTGCTGAATGTACATTTGGCGCGAAGCGCCGTATGTGAGTTTGTATGTATGTATGTATGTATGTGTGCACGTATGTATGTAAACAAGATTAGTCAGTTATTTGGGTTTAACGCCGAGCAGGCGACTAAGGCCATCTCACGGCGGGATGGGTAAAAAGCTGGTCAGCCAGACTAAAAGCAAGATGTAAATATATCTTAAAAATATATCAGGCTATAATGTCGCACAAGTCTTTAAAAGAAATGTCTACAGACTTTCAAAAAGGGCAAAATAAAGAAATTGACAGTCTATGAATGCTCAGATCCTGTTAAAAATATTGCATTCTCTCACAAAATTGAAGATTTTGTCCGGGGGAACATTCCGGAACAAAACCTTCAAGGAGTCTGCTGTGAAGTGTTTATATCTGGTGTCAATTAGGTCAACACAATACAGCAAAAAGTGTCGAACAGAAAACTGCTCATCACAGGCAAAACACCATGGACGCTCATCCTGTTTAAGTAAGTAAGAGTGCGTAACATATGTATGCCCGATGTGGAGCCGAGTAAGGACAGTCTCCTCATGGCGGCTGCCGCAGCGGAAAGGTAGACTGTCGGACACCGTAGGAAGAGCTTCATACAGCTTGTTCCCTTCCTCTTTGTCCCACTCGGACTGCCATTCGCGGGCTATGTACGCACTAATCACAGGTTTAAAATCACTATAAACAGTCTGTGTGTCAGGGACAGGTTCACTGCGGGCACTGTTGGCAGCAGAATCTGTGATTCTGTTGCCTTCAATGCCCACATGGCCCGGGACCCAAATAAAAATGATGTCATAATATTCTTTCATCAAGTCTGCGTAGAGCTCTCTAATCTGCACCAGCAGTGGATGGTCTGTTTCCCCTCCTTGAAGGGCCTGCAGGGCAGAAAGAGAGTCAGACAGAATCAGGAAGTTCCTTTCCCTAGACTGATAGGCATGCTTGAGTGCCAGCAGAATTGCCTGCATTTCTGCACTAAATATAGAGGAATGGTCAGGGAGGTGGAGCGTAAATGGGCGTCTAGGATGACGAGAGGACACTGCAGCCGCAGCCACTCTCCCATCCTCAGACTTGGACCCATCCGTATAAAGACGACAATAGCCAGGAAAAATTGAAAGGAGTTCATTGAGGCTCTGTTGGTATATGGATGGTGTGGTACAATCCTTCTTGTGGGCCGTCAAGTCCAGCAAGATGTCAGGAACTGGTAGTAGCCAGGGTGGAGTGATGTGATGCAGAGATTCCGAAACTTTGTCCAGGTCCACTCCGGAAGGAAAGTGGACGGACAGCTCCCGGATGGGTATCGTAAATCTCTGCAAACGATGGGTTAAAAACACAATCATAGGCAGGATTGTTTGGATGGGCCTTCAGCTTCAGAACGTAGATGAGCATGAGGCGGATGCGGCCGAGCCTGAGAGAAGACTCCCCTGCCTCGGCATACAGACTAGGAACTGGAGATGTCCTGAAGGCTCCCAGACATATTCGCAGACCGTGATGGTGAATTGTGTTCAGACGCTGTAGAACAGACTTGGAAGCCGAGCCATATACCACAGATCCGTAATCCAGTTTGGACCGAACAAGTAGAGGTGCACGGTATTACCGTATACCAGTATTATATCGGTTCGGAAGCCTCTCGATACGATATACCGGTACGGTCCGGGAAGGGTCGGTATACCGCGAATTGCAATAGAAAGTAAACTTTTTTTTTAAATAAACCGAAAGTAAACTTTTTTTCCTAGAACAAAGAAGCAGTTCCGTGAAAGTGCGGCAGACAAAGGCACAATGGCTGAAAGCGAGTACACGATTGTGGCAAATGCTAAAGCAAAGGCCCCTATATGGAAGCACTTCGGAGTCAGAAAAAGAAAAATGACGGTTCGATAGTGGAGAATATGGCGGTGTGCTTGACGTGCAATGGCGATGTAAAAACTGCTGGTGGAACCTCCAACATGAACACCCACATCAGGAGACACCATCCACAGTTATTGATTACCACACAGACGGAAACCTCAAGCTCACAGAGTCAGCAGCCCCCAAAGAAACAACAGCACCAGCAGACCCTTGTGGGAGCTTTTCAGATCCTGGCGAAAAAGGCAAAGTATCCTACAAATTCTCCTCGTGCAAAGGTCATCACAAACCAAATTGCGCTGTTCCTCATCAAAGATTTGCAGCCTTACAAGTTGGTGGAGAGCAAGCACTTCCGAAGCCTGATTGAAGCACTCGACGACCGTTACCTGGTTCCTTCTCGTAACCACTTTTCAGAGCTGGCTATCCCTGAGATGTACAAAAACATGAAAGCCAAGATGATTGATGACCTTCAGAAAGCCGAACAAGTAAGTTATAGTATGATACTGCATGCGTATAAAGTTGTGCATGTTAAAGATTTTTTTCTCAATTAGCGGTTCAATGAAGGTGTGTGTGTGTGTGTGTGGGGGGTGGGGGGGTGGGTGGGCTTGCTATATCTGTCTGCAGAATCAGTCAAATAAGTCTGAAATTTTCACTTTTAAAGTCTTGATTATAATTAAATTGCCAGTCTGTCTATAACAAAGTAAGTCCTGTAAAGAAATTATGAGCGTACTAGCACTGAAATTGAAAGGTGATATACTGATAAATCACAACGAGGATGCAAAATAATAGACATGAATTCAGGTGCAGGTAACTGTGACTACAGATGGATGGACCTCCAGAGCAACAGACTCCTACGTCACTGTCACTGCTGTGTTGGTGGTTGATTGGCAGATGGTGAACTATGTGCAACAAACAAGACCAATGCCTGAGAGCCATACAGGTAATACAGGTCTCTCTCTCTCTCTCCGTGTGTGGTGTGTGTGGTGTGTGTTTGTGTGTGTGTGTGTGTGTGTGTGTGTTGTGATAAAAGCTGTAAAACCAAAAAATCAACATTTAGGAATGATTGTGAGTTTTTTTCTCCTTTTGTGTACATTTAAAATAAATAGAATTGATTGATTTTTTATTTCATCTGTTACAGCTGAAAACATCACCAGGGTCATCACGGAAGCAATCAAAGAATGGAAACTGCCGGGTGTGCTGGGTCGGACAACGCATCAAACATGGTCAAGGCTGGAAAGCTGCTGCAATGCCATCTGCTTTGCACACACACTCAACCTTGCAGTTCAGAAGGCGCTCAAGGTGGATGGAACCGCAGCCATATTGAGTAGAATCAGGCGGATATCTACCTTCTTTCACATTTGTCATTTGGCTTCCAACCTTCTCCATGCTTCAACTGAAGGCAAAAAAGCTGAAGGTTGATGTTTGTACCAGGTGGAACTCCGCCTTTGACATGCTGTCACGATTTCTGTACCTGCAGGATGCTGTCGTAGCTGTGATTCGCTCCAAAGAACTGAGCTATCTCAAAGAGCATGACATCACGAGTCTGAATGACGAGGAGGCCGCCGCCGCACATGAACTTGAAGCTTTTCTGAAACCTCTGAAGGACATGACGACCTTCATGTGCACGGAGGAGATGCCGACTTCGTCTGTGATTATGCCCCTTCTTGAGAGTCTGCTTGGCGAAAAAGGACATCTTCGCCCAAAGCCAGACAACTCCATGTCCGTCCAGCAAATGAAGGCTATCATGGCAGCAGATCTGGAGGGCCGGTATGCAGAACAGAGAGAGATGTTGCAGACGATTTCAGCTTTGGACCCGCGCTTCAAGTCTTTCTCCTACATGGCACCAGAACAACGCGATGGCATCTTCCGCAAACTCACTGACATCACAGTGAGCTTGCACACAAAACCCAAGACTGTCGAAGCAGTCAAAGCAGATCCTGGAACTTCAGCCACCCCCAGTCCCCCAGCTCTTGATGAGCATGCCCATGATGTTGAGGTTCTTGAGGAGATCCAAGAAGAGCATTTTGTAAAGACAGAGAGACCCGAGGACGAACGGAAGTACGAGAGCAAAGGAGCGTGCCTGCTTGACTCCCTCCTGGCAGATGTCTTTGTAACACATGTCGAGCCGAGCAAGACCACCTACCAGCAGGGAGCTGAAGAAGTCGAGAAGTATTGAGAGGAGAAATCGATTGGCATGGCGGAGAACCCACTCTTGTGGTGGAAACAGAATGAGTACCACTTCCCTCTGTTGGCTAGGGTGGCGAGGATTTACCTCGCCATCCCGGCTACGAGTGTGCCCTCTGAGAGGGTGTTTTCGACAGCTGGGGACATTCTGACCAGCCAAAGGGCTACCCTGAACCCAGAGCATGTGGATAATCTCCTCTTTCTGAAAAAGAACTTGTAAAGTCATGCACTGTTCTTTTCAGAAAGTGGAGACTGTCCTACTGATATGGCTGCCATGCCTAATCGTTTTCGTACAGTTCAATAAAAAAAAAAATTAAAAAAAAAAAAGCATTAAAAAGTTTCTCTTAGTAGGAGTGTAATTTTCATTTTCTGTTTTTTTGTTTTTTTGTTTTGTTTTTGTTATCCATCCAGAAAGTCTACGTCCGTAGGTTTCATTTAATGATTCAGTGTTTTTTTTTCCCCATAGTATTTGTTTACCTGATTTTGTATTCAAAGTGAACACTGAATAATTAGAGTTTGTTTATAAAAAAAACGATCACTGGTGTGTTTGAGTCTGTCTTTTCTCATTTTGTTTCAACTTCTTCATGCATTCTTGTACGTACAAGTGGCCAGATTGTCATCAAATTACATGGGATCAGGGATGGCGGTATACCGTTGGAAAATATCAGTACTGGCAAAAAAATATCGCGGTATATCGCGGTACGGCCGTCTTCACGGTACACAGCTCTACGAACAAGGGCCCGGTACAGTTGAAGTAAGACAATGCGGTCTGCACCCCAGTCAGTATGACCAACGACAAGAAAAATGTCAAGGGCCTTCTGACAAGAGGTTCTAAGGTAGTTAACATGGTTGAGGAAGGTCAATCTTTTGTCAAAGATGATCCCCCAAAACTTTGCCTCTTCGGCCACCTTAATTGGCACTCCAGCAATGCTCAGGCTAGGTTCTGGAAAAAAATTCGTCTGGTTAGTAAAATGCACAAAGACTGTCTTGGAGGGTGAGAACCTGAATCCGTTGAGAGACAACCACCCCTGGATGCGATCAACGCACAGCTGCAAGCGCCTCTCAAGGGACGCAAGTCCTCGACCTCGTGCACACAAAGCAAAGTCGTCCACAAACAAAGAGCATCCATAATCATCCTTGACGGTGTTTACAATGTTATTAATTTTAATGCTAAATAAAACAGGAGATAAAATGCTGCCCTGCGGGACACCCATCTCCTGTTCAAACGAGTCGGAGAGGGTGGAGCCCACACAGACATGGAACGATCGGTTAGACAAAAAATTGTGAATAAAAACGGGCAGGTGCCCTTTAAAACCCATGTCTGACAAATCAGACATTATACCATACTTCCAGGTAGTGTCATATGCCTTCTCAAGATCGAAGAAAATTGCATAGACATGCTGCTTGTTGACAAAAGCATCTCGGATAAACGACTCAAAGCGGACTAGATGGTCAGTTGTACTACGGAAGCGCTAGAAACCGCATTGGAGGTCTGTGATGAGACCCTGTGACTCAAGATGCCACACCAGGCGAGCGTTTACCAAGTGTTCCATAGTTTTACATAAACAAGATGTCAAAGCGATTGGCCGGTAGTTGCCCGGGTCAGAGGGATCCTTACCCGGCTTGGGAATTGGCACAACCACAGCCTGGCGCCAAGATGGCGGAAAATGACCGGTTATCCAGATATGGTTAAAACCTTGAGAAGTACAAGGAGTGAATACCCCGGCAGATGTGTTAGGAGCTGATAGTGGATGGTATCTAATCCAGCAGCAGAGTCATGACATTTCTGCATGGCTTGCTGCAATTCTGAAAATGTAAAAGGGGCATTATAGTCTTCCGAGTTATCCGATATAAAATCACAAGTACATGACTCTCGCTTCTCCTTCTCTCTCTGGAAGAAGGGTGAATAATGCTCTGTTGAAGAATTATGGGCAATGGTGGAGGCAAGCAAATTGGCCACAGCCTTTTTATCCGTGACCATACTGGTACCATCTCTAAGACGGCCGACAGAAGCCGAGCCACCTCCGCCCCTAATTCTTCGAACAGCCTTCCAGACTATTTGGGATGGAGTCCTAGAAGATAAAGAGGAGACGAAGAGTCTCCAGGAAGCACGGCGTTCACGTTGAAAAATGTAACGGGCTTTGGCCCTCTGTCTTTTAAAGGTTAAAATATTCACTTGCGACGGATTACGAAAAGCACGTCGCTGAGCAGATTTGCGCGTTTTTTGGGCCTTGCGGAACTCTTCATTGAACCATGTTACTCTCGGTTTCCGAGGGAGTGATGTGGAAGTTCTAGGGATGGTTTCACCTGCTGCGTCCAACAAAATAGAAGTAAAACAAGAAACAGGTTCTTCAGCTGACATGACCACCTTCTCTGTAAAACGAGACTGACAGTGACAGAGGGAGGCGAACAGAGGCCAGTTAGCTTTCTTGAGATTCCAGCGCCCCACTGGCGAATCCTCCTCTCAGCTGACCGATGACATGACTACTGGGAAGTGGTCACTACCACACAGGTCGCCATGAACCTTCCAGTCAAAGTCCAGCATGAGAGAAGGATCACACACAGTGAGGTCTAGAACAGAACTAGATCCTGAACCTGGGTTAGAATACGTAGGTGAGCCATCATTAAAAACACATAGGTTAAGTTGAGAAAAAACATCTTCTAACATCTGACCTCTGCTATCATAGTGGTCACCACCCCAAAGGTGAGCGAGACCATTAAAGTCCCCCATGAGAATAAAGGGAGGGGGCAGCTGATCTACTAAATTAAAAATATCATTACTACAGACCCACAGCGATGGTGGCAGGTAAACACTGCATATGGTTATGGTCTTCTTCAAAGTAACCCGAGCTGCGACAGCCTGAAGACAGGTGTCGATGCTAACGGGGCTACATAAAATTTGGCTACTAATGAGAAGAGCCACTCCACCCGAGCGCCTCTCCGAATCAGAGCCTTTATGTATAAAGTTAAAACCAGGGTCAGAAGTCTTCAGGTAAGTCTCCTGAAGAGATATTACTGAGGGGTTATAGAACTTCACTAAAAGACGCAATTCCTCAAAGTTAGCTTGAAAACCACGACAATTCCACTGAAGCAGAGAGTACATGATTATGTCTTATCTGGGGGTGAAGAGTTTTTCTCCCCTTTTTCCTTTGCCTTGGAAGGAGTTGAAGAAACAGAGGGGGGGCGGCTCCTGGGCCTCCTCTGGTTCTTTGGAGAGGAAGGGAGTGGAGCTGCCTCAGCATCAGCAACGACAACTTCCACCCCCTCCATCCACTCCTCCAGTGCAGCATATTTGTTTTGAAGGGGGACATCAGTGTTCCCCTTCTGGGCCCGCGCACACAGCGGTCCCATAGATGTCTTAGACTTCTGGTCCTGGGCAGCGTTCCTGCTGCTAGAGTTAGCGGCCTTAAAAGGCTGGCTCTGGTGTTAGAGGTTGGGGCAGCCGCAGCTGCACCAGGGCCTTCAACCAGTTTTTGGGCATCCAGAAAGGACTTCCCCTTCTCCACACGCACCTGCTGAATCTTGCACTCGGACATCCAACGAGGGCATTTCTTATCTGAAGCCATATGCGCCCCCTGGCAATTCACACACAAGGGGGGTGGCTGTGCAGGACTCATCAGAGTGTCCGGGCTTAGTGCAACGGGCGCATGAAGCCTCTGCCTGGCGGCATGTCTTCTGCCCATGGCCATACTTTTGGCACTTAAAGCACCGGAGGGGGAGAGGGACATACTTTTTCACTTTCAGGGAGTAGTAACCTCCCCAGATGGTAGTAGGAGGGGTGGGGGTGCCAAACGTCAGGATGATGGTAGGAAGACGGATCTCCCCACCACCTCGTTTGGAAGCGAAGCGCCTGACGTAAGTCACCCCCTGAGACTTAAGGTTCCGTACAAGTTCATCTTCTGACAATTCTGCCAAAGCTTGATCTTTGATTACTCCTCTTGACGAATTCATAGTTTTGTGGGGTGTAACCTCCACTGGAGTGTCTCCGATGGAAGAGAGCCTCAGCAGCCCACTGGAGTGTGCCCGGGTATGGCACTCCACCAGCAAGTCACCAGGCCTGAGGCTCTGGGCGTCAGGCCTGCCAACACGGCTCCTGAGGGTCTCCCCCACCAGAAATGGATGTAGCTTGGAAACAGGCTCGTCTTTCATCTTGCTATGAACAATGAGGAAGCGAGGCCATACGGCCGACGCCTGAGGCGTCGCTTCCTCACAGTCCGGGTCACTGTCATGTTCAATGTCGGTGGCTATGTGCCGCTTCTGTGCAAGGTTTTTTTTTTTGTTTTTTTTTTCCATATTATAATAGTAGAGATATTCATCCCCCGGGGGTCCCCGCCCACCATCGAGCCCAACAAGGGAAAGTGCAACTGTCAGCGGGTCTCCAGCCGAGGCACAATGGAGACTTACTTACTTACTTACGCCTGTCACCCCTACCCGGGTATAGGCCGTCGACGAGAGACCTCCAGCAACTCCTGTCCTGTGCTTCTCCTTCGATTCTACTCCAGGTGGTTCCCAGTCTCTTGATGTCTGCTTGGAGGTCTCGACGCCAGGAGTTTCTCGGCCTACCTCTTTTCCTCTTTCCCTGGGGGTTCCATGACAATGCCTGCCTAGTGATACTGGAACAATGGAGACTGCCCGAAAGATATACTCAAGGGGGTAAGCCCGATTGAACTGTCTGATCCACCGCCTTCTATCACACAGTTGAATGCAGGGGAATACAGGCGTAGAGCACCTAATCAGCAGCAGAGGCTATAGCATGGTGCTCCGTATATCAGCCTGCATGTCAACAATGGGATAGGGCTCAACATGACAAGAGCCGATTGACTAGGCCGGTACGACTAGCCTCCCGTTTAGGCAGAAGTCAAGGCCAAAGTGGAGTGTTTCAGCCACCAGGATCCTCTTCTCCCCCGACACGGGACTCCAAGCATGGCAAACACTTGGGATCCAAAGGACCAAAAGCTCACGAGTATTTTTAAGGACCAATCCAACATGGTAGGACCTGGGTTAGCACAGCTCCTTAAAAACCGGACAAGTGAAAAAGACTGAACAACATATCTGCTGATATCAAGTCCTAATCCTGGACAAAGATGGCACCCCTCTGCTAGCCCACTCAGTCAGGGACTGAGGGGACTACCCACCCACGCCACATGGAGGCCGGTGCCCAGTGGGCTATGTAAACAAGAGAATCTCCAATATTTATGTACACACAAGCTTGAAACTTGGCGAAATACTTTCTTAAGTGGGTGGCTAAGAGATGCTCTGAGCATGAATGTCTCATTGAAGACATAAACAACAGTTTATATATAGGAAGTCGGTTGACCCAGATTAGAGTCCGTAATTCTTGTCATATTTACTTGAACTTTTGCATATAGCTAGTTTGGAGAAAGACATTGAACAAGTTCGTTAGCCAGCTTTGTATCCTTTCAACTTCTTTAGTAAAAATTAATCAAAACTCTAAAAAAAACTTTACTTCTAGAGAAAGTCGGACAGTGGCGGTGACGTAATAGAGGCAACTCCGTCACCACGAAGACACTGACATAATACTCTAATATGACGTCATTCTCTCTTGCGCGCGCGGCTCTCTCTCTCTCACCCACAAACATGCGTGCATCTCCAGGAGGAATAGATCTTCATGCACACACACACATTGACGCGCTTTCAGAAGAGCATGCAGGTGACCTGTGTACTTAGTATATCATGTAGCTAGGTAAAGTCAACCTGATTTTACACAAATTATAGCAAGACTGAAATTGTACTGTGAAGTTCTAGTTTTGCCATCATTTTCTCAAGCCTATGAAGCAAAAGTGAAACTCATATCACGTAAAATATAAAATTATGTAAAAATTAAAACTTACGTCATGACAAATGACGTTTGACAAATCAATGATGTGTATGTCCTGTGCCCCTTATAGAACTCACTGACACATTGGCAGATCTGCGAGACTTTTTCAATAGGAGATAATTCAACAACAGAATCAGGTCAAAGACAAAAGGTAGAGACCACTGACAGCGAGGACAGCTCTCATATAGAAGGGACTTTGTGGGTTATGGTTCATCCCATCTTGTTTACCTTTTTCCTGAGCTCTTGAACCTAGACCATTCCGAGGGATCAACCAAATTAGTATGCATAGAAAGGTCTTCCCTTCGGATATCTTTGAACCAAGTTTGGGTTTGAAGTTGTGAATAGTATTTAAGAAAAATACATTATGTCAAAGTATAGCTATTTTTTACCTTTTTCCTGATCCACTATGATCTTGACCTTTGTGAGAAGTCACTCAAATTGGTATGTTAAAAAATGTCTTGCCACAAAGTATCCTTAGGCCAAGTTTGAATACTATGGCTTGAATAGTCCCGAGAAAATGCCAACGTTAAAGTTTACCACACACGACAGAAGGCGGCAGACGGATGAAGACTGGCCCATAATGGAGACCTACTTTTGCTTTGCACATGAACCCAAAAAGTGCTGAGATACCAGTAATTCTTTTAGGGACAATATCCTAGATTTTCAAGCTTGTCCATCCACAAATGTGGGTCCTAGTCGCTGTCACATACACACACACAAACACACATGTACGGCCCTTGGCGCCAAAAGTACGTTCTCCAGCAAGGTTTACATAACTAGACATGGCGTCATTTTTATCTTGTTACTTCTTTGTCAGAATATGGGGAACACCTGCCCATGACGTCATGCACATGCTATGACACATGCTCCGATGAGCCCCTTTTCAAAGTTGTTCCTATTTCTAAATAGAAACAACAAAAACAACTTTTGTCAAATATGACTAACCTATTTCTGGACCTCTTCTGACCTTTCTGAGGAGTCATCTAAATTAGTATGCATAGACAGGTTCTACCATCATGTATCTCTGTACCACATTTAAGTTTGAAGCTAAAACTAAAAGCAGTAAAATAGTACCCAACGGAGAAAGAAACACGCTTAGAGGTCACTGAAACTGGTATGATTAAAAAGGTCTTGTCACAAAATAACCTTGGGCCAAGTTTGAAGACTTTGGCTTGAAATAGTTTCTGAAAAAATGCCAACATTAAAGTTAACCACAGGCAACAGACGACAGATGACCCAATATGTGTATGTTCAGTTGCCACATTCCTTCTGCGAATGAAGATAAGTAGCGGCTAATCTCTCTGTTTGTTTGTCTATTTTGACAAAGGATATTTACTTACTTACTTACGCCTGTCACCCCTACCCGGGTATAGGCCGTCGACGAGAGACCTCCAGCAACTCCTGTCCTGTGCTTCTTCTTCGATTCTACTCCAGGTGGTTCCCAGTCTCTTGATGTCTGCTTGGAGGTCTCGACGCCAGGAGTTTCTCGGCCTACCTCTTTTCCTCTTTCCCTGGGGGTTCCATGACAATGCCTGCCTAGTGATACTGGAAGCTGGCTTTCTCAGTGACCGATCCATCCCTATCTTCTTCGCCCAATTTCATTCTCTGCTATTATCTGCTCTGTTCTCTCCCAGAGTCTGACATTGCTGATCTTCTCTGGCCAGTGGATTTTCAAAATTCTTCTAAGGCAACTGTTCATGAAGGTCTGTACTCTGTTGACTGTAGTTTTTGTCAATCTCCAAGTCTCTGCTCCATATAGGAGAACTGCTTTTACATTGGAGTTGAAAATCCGGACTTTGGTGTGTTGTGACAGCTCTCTGGAACTCCACACTTTTTTCAACTGGAGAAAGGCTGCTCTGGCTTTACCGATTCGTGCTCTGACATCTGCATCAGTGCCGCCTTTTTTGTCTATGATGCTCCCGAGATAGGTGAAGGACTCCACCTCCTCCAACGGGGTGCCAGCAAGCAAGACTGGTTCTTCCCTGGTTGCGTTCAGCCTCATTGTCTTTGTTTTCTGTTTGTGAATGGTGAGGCCCACTTGGGACGAGATGTCAGCAAGCCTCGTGGTCTTGTCCTGCATTTGTTGATGAGTGTGGGACAGTAATGCCAAGTTGTCTGCAAAATCGAGGTCGTCAAGCTGTGTCCACAGTGTCCACTGTATTCCACTTCGTCTGTGCTCTGTGGTCATCTTCATGACCCAGTCTATGGCCAGTAGGAAGAGGAACGGAGACAGCAGACACCCCTGCCTGACACCGGTTCTGACCTGGAGCTCCCTGGTGAACTGCCCTTCGTGGATCACGCGACATGTCATGCCATCGTAGCTGCTCTTGATCAGGCGGACGAGTTTTGTGGGTACACCGTAGTGTCGTAGGAGTTTCCACAGAGTCTCTCGGTCCACACTGTCAAATGCTTTCTCATAATCCACAAAGTTGATGTACAGCGGGGAGCTCCACTCCAGAGACTGTTCCACGATGATGCGGAGAGTGGCGATCTGGTCTGTACTTGATCGGTTCTTCCTGAATCCTGCTTGCTGGTCTCTCAGCTGGGGGTCAACGGAGCTCTTCATTCTCTCCAGGATGATCCTGTTGAAGACCTTTCCTGGTACTGACAGCAAGGTGATTCCTCTGTAGTTGGAACACTTGCTGAGGTCGCCTTTCTTGGGAAGCTTTATTAGGTACCCCTCCTTCCAGTCAGCCGGCATCACCTCCTCTTCCCAGATCTTTCCAAACAATGGGTAGAGCATCTCCACTGTTGTCTCTAGGTCTGCTTTCAGAGACTCTGCTGGGATGCCATCTGGGCCTGCTGCTTTGCCGTTCTTCAAAAATGCCACTGCTCTTCTGATTTCTTCCCGGCTGGGTCTGTCACAGCTGATGGGTAGGTCGGTGTCTGCCGGCTGGATGTCTGGAGGGTCGGGTGGGCTAGGTCTGTTCAGTAACTCTTCAAAATACTCAGCCCATCTGTCGAGTTGGTCTGCTCTGTCTGCAATAGGCTTGCCTTCTTTGTCTTTTACTGGTCTTTCTGTATGGCCATACTTGCCTGACAATCTTCTGGTAATGTCGTAGAGCTGTTTCATGTTGCCGCTGCCTGCTGCCTTTTCTGCCAGGCTGTCTGTGTAGGCCCTTTTGTCTGCCCTGATACTACTCTTCACCTCGCGGTTGGCTTCCGAGTATTCCCCCTGTGCCCTTACTTTGGCTGCTCTCGTGCGACTGTTGTTGACAACTGCTTTCTTCTGCTTCCTCACTTCTATCTTCTTCAAGGTCTGTGCCGACAGCCAGTCCTTGTGATGGTGTTTCCTGAACCCTACAGTGTCTTTGCAGGTTGAGTTCAGAGCCTCTCTAACTGCCTTCCACTGCTGCTCTGTGGCGACCGCCTCCTCTTCATTTACTAGCTCCTGTAGCGCTTGAAACCGGTTGGACAGCACCAGTTTGAACTCTTCTCTAACTCCAGTTTCTCTCAGGAGGCCTACATTATAGCGCTGTCTTCTTGTTGTCTCTGTGCGGCTTTTCTTTAGCTTGAGCTTCATTCTTAAGGTAAGCAGATGGTGGTCTGAGGCGACATCTGCTCCCCTCCTCACTCGAACATCTTGAAGGGATCTTCTAAATTTCTTGCTAATGCAGATATGGTCTATTTGGTTCTCTGTTGTATGGTCAGGTGAGACCCAAGTTTCTTTGTGTATTCTTCTGTGTGGGAAGATGCTGCCTCCAATGACAAGTCGGTTTAGAGCACAAAAGTCTACAAACCTCTCCGTGTTCTCACTCATCTCCAAGCCTAGTCCCTGTCTCCCCATCACCTCTTCGTATCCGGTGTTGTCCTCCCCTATTTTGGCATTAAAATCGCCCATGACGATGGTGATGTCTCGCTCCGCACATTTGTCCAAGGCACTCTGGTGTCGGTCGTAGAACTCTTGTTTCTCTTCCTCGTCACTGTCATTAGTGGGCGCATAACACTGGATGACGTTCAGCTTGAGCTTTTTCTTGGTTCTAAAGGCTGCTGTGATAATTCTTGGCCCAAGAGGTTCCCAGCCCATCAGCACTCTCTGTGCCACTGGTGACAGCATGAATGCTACACCTTCTGTATGGGGGGCATTCTCCTCTTCATGACCTGAATACAGAATCATCTCCCCACTTAACAGCCTTTTCTGGCCAGACTGCGTCCATCTGGCTTCACTGATACCTAGCAGGGAAAGGTTGTACTTTTGCATTTCCGCTGCTATCTGGGCGGCCTTGCCGCTCTGGTACATGGTCTTTACGTTCCATGTGCCCATGGTTGTATCCCTGGATAGAGAGAGGCGGCTCGGTCCTGTGGCTTCCGAAGACTTCCGGCTTTCACCACAGGACGTCATAAGTCTTCTGGTAGAAGAACCTTCCTCCTCCAGGAAAGGAATTACTGTTAGTCTTTTCGTTGGCATTTTTGTAGCTATTTCCTTTTTTGCAGGGTGGGGAAGCTACCCCCACGCCCAACCCCCTTACTAGGAGGACCAGGGGTTTTCTGTCGGGGTCACCTTCCCTTAGACCATGTTGGTTCACGGCACCTTATTTCATTCGGTGCACCCCTCTCACGAGGGACCCCCTATCCACCACCCAGGGGACGCGCCTCAACGCCATATGTCCCAGCGCGAGGAAAGGATATTTACCTGAAATATTAATAAATTGTGTTGTACCCATCTTTTCTAAGCGTGCTTCTTTCTCCGTTGGGTACTTCTTTGCATTTTACACACTTGGCAGTCACCTTTTTGGTCTGGATTGCTAAAAGTAGTATTTGAGAATTTTTTAAAAATCAAAACAAGGCTATTTTTTTTTTTTTACCTATTTCTGGGATCTTGTGAGCTTTACCTTTGAGAGAGGTCACTGAAACTGGTATGATTAAAAAGGTCTTGTCACAAAATAACCTTGGGCCAAGTTTGAAGACTGTGGCTTGAAATAGTTTCTGAAAAAAATGCCAACATTAAAGTTAACCACAGGCAACAGACGACAGATGACCCAATAGTGTAAGCAAAGTGTAAAATCGCTACACTGAACAAAGAAACTAATTGCAACACTGGAGTTTATATGTGCAACTTATTCAGTGATGCCTCAATAACAAATGACGTTTCCCAAAAATTCTCAGAGGCCGTTTTTTTCTGCAACTGTTGTGAAAACACACGCACACGCTCATTCAAAAGCTTACCTTTAAAACAATTACAATGCAGTGCATAGATGACACATCTCAAAATGTGACGTCAGCAGATTAGCAGTCAGATTTGGTTGTGATGTCATTTTCTATTTTTAGGTCAAAGACATCATTCATGAGCATGCTGTGAAACACAAAGAGGCCTATAATCATAAATCTCTGCCTTAGCTGCAAACACTAATTTTTAAAGTAGAAATGTGATGCAACCAAAATTTGCCTAATTTGATGAGAAAGAGCAATGTCTACCCAACTGACTATGGTACTATTCGCTACTGTTGCAATTAGTTTCTTATATTTTATCTTTATTCGCCTACAATACATAGACTCACTCTTTCTTGCTATCGCACGAGCCAAAACAGCAAATTCTTTATCGTCAGAGCCTACCTCACAATAAACTTCCTCTAAGAATCATGTCCGTCCACCATGCTGCCACAAACCTACAGTGATTGAAAATGACTGATAATCACTGTTAGAAGAGACCCAACTTAGAAATACTATTCGAACACGATATGAACGGGAAGTCCATTCATTTTCATGTGTGGTGCACGTCCTGTAACTGTTTTCCATTACCCTAGTATAAGCACTAAAAAATAGGCCAAGCAAACATACTGTACTGTAAGCAGCACACACCCACATCTGTGTGACAAGAGAAACACACTGGAGGCAGATTCTGCTGATAATAGTAAGCAAAGAGCTACATGGCATGATTTTGAAGCACTTTTGTCCGTTTCTGTGTCCAGAATTGTGAATGGGTGCCTAATCAATACAAAGGTGTACCGATCTGTGATATTAGACCTTTCAGCACTACACCCATAAGTCCAAAATCACAGACCAGCACACAAAGTAAGAAGAGAGACTGTACCTTATCATCCAGATACTCAGCAAGCTCTCCAAGGTAGAAGGCTGGCAAGCCCCTGTCTGAAGAATCCGACAATCTCCTCGACCGTGGGGGTGATGGCATTCCGTATCGACCTCCCACACTGCTGGCCATTTTTGCTTCTGTGCTGCCGTCCACACTGGAGTGATCCATGGCTAGGTCCTCAGTGGAGGAGAAACCCGTGGTTTAATCGGTGTCTGCTGAAAAGCTGTCTCACCAAGCAGTCGGTTTGGCCAGATAACTTTAGCGACCAGTGTCAGCTGAGACCCATGGCTCTGTGTGGCCCTCTCTCCTATAGCAAGATTTAAAGAAACAACTGACATTGTATATGTAAGCATAAACATCCTGCCCATGCAGTCACCAGTAACCTTAACAGTATCAGTGGCTGCTTGCTTCCAACCCTTTGGATGTTGGTAACCATCTGGGTCAAGGTGATTCCTGCAGGGAAAAACAGACCAAAATTGCTACCAACAGCCAAAGGGTTAACTCATTTGCGACCAGCCGTGTGTTACGATTGTGGTTGTGTTATCCTGTGAGAGCATACATGTGTTATTCGTAGGTAACGATATGTTGTTTATTTGAGCTATCACGGTTATGATTTTGTGCCTTTTTAGTAAGATTTTCTTTTGTTCGTGAGTAGAGCCGATTTCATTTTGTTAAGTTTAGTCCGGTGCGTTGTAGAAGGGTCGCACTGTCTAGTGGCCTCGTAAGTGTCACGTCAGTTGACATTGCAACATTTTTGCTACTTTTTGTTTTCCTGTGCGCGTGTATCGAGCAGCCTTTATTTTGTTTGGTGAATATTCTCGTACCTTTTTGAGCTATCATAGATAGGGATACCATACTTTATTATACGCTAGAATTTAGAGCTGAAGTGAGCAGCCGTGTTTTTGTAGCCTGATATATTGTTTCTGGAAAGTTTATGTTAATGAGCTTCGGCTGCGTGTTTCGTTCTGGTTGTTCAAGTTCATGATTTCCGTAGAAGATTCTAGATTTTGATAGTGTATATAAGGAGGGCGCTGGGAAAGCCCGTGAGTAGTACATTGTCTTGCTTTGTCAGTTGTAGAGACACGTAGTTTATTGAGAGAGACGCTGTGTACGAGTTGCAGTGTGGACATAGCAGAAGAGACTTTGTATTCAGTAGTTTGTTCATTTGAAAGAGCATTACTGTGAGGATATCGCATCGCTGAATTAAATATTGTTGGAACTGTTACTCCAGTTTTGTCTACATCCTTAAGCCATGGTTGATGGATTGCAGCTGAATGAGGTCTATTTAAAAGAACTCTACGTGCGTGTGTGTCTGGTGTGTTTATCATACTTCGACTACAACTCCACCACGTAACACCGTGCATCCAGATGTGGCTTGCCGCGAATGAGTTAACCCTTTTAGCCCCAAGGTCTCATTTCTCAAATTTTGGAGATGTTGCCAAATGACTATGTACCAGTTGCTGGAGATGGCTTGACCATGATAATTCAAGGGTAGTACCAGATTACCTTGGCACTTGAAGGTGCCAAGGTAATCTGGCACTACCCTTGAATTATCATGGTCTAGCCATCTCCTGCTGCAGGGATCTGGAGCTAAAAGGTTAAGTAAGTTAAACATAGTATGACAGTAGTACTAGTGGCTGACACTCTGCTGTAGTCACTGGCATGATGGAGGGTGGGGGAGCATAATCAACATCACTGAACTGTAACACTAACAGCTAATGCAAAATATAGTACTAAAAATGCTTATTGATATACATACAAACTGTAATAATTAGAGTTGCATACCGGGATGAAAATCCATACTGGTATTTTAACGGTCGTATGTCGTATCAGTATTATCTTTTGGTATATCGGTAACTGCAAATATCACGGTTTCACAACACTCTGCCAGACACATGAGCACTCACACAGTGTACTCTCTCTCTCTCTCTCAAAACTACACATTTCTAAAGGTAATAATTCAGTGGGGGTTAATAGTCTACTGCAACAATGATGAGATTTAATGATGGCCGTATAAAAACCTCATGCCAATCATCCCTTGTATGCCGTTAACTACATGATAGAAACATCAACTCCATCTCCGTTTTCTCAATAATGAACCCATCAAACTTTTTTCTGGACGTTGACTATTGGGCGTTATTATATAGCCTGTCATAGCTAGCAGACCAAAAATTGAAATGGGAGCCTCACATAAACAAAATGTGTAAAACTAATGTATACCATCTTAAAATTCAGATTATACTCAATACTAACAGCTGTAAACTATTCTTTCATATTTAATTTCATGTTTAACCGGTAATTTTGTAAAACGTTTCACTTCATGCATTTTGACAGTTAACTCATTTAGCCCCGACACACTGCAGCAAGATATGGATCAAGCATGATAGTTTAAGGGTGGTGCCACAATAGCTTGGTGCCCATAGGCAGCAAGCTATTCTGGCACCACTCTTGAACTGTCATGATCGATCTGTCTCTGGAATAGTAATACAGTCCTTCAGACGCTGACTTTTAAATTAGGGATTTCGGTCCTGGGGCAGAATGTGTTAAAAGGACAACATGTAAGATATGCACTATAATGTCTATTTCTTATCCTTTACTGAAAGCTTTATATCTCTCTCACACACATGAGTATGGTGACTGAAGGGTAGTGCATGATCTGCCTGGTGCCATGCCAATCAGTTGAAAAGCTTGAACTTAGTGGCTGATCTATTCACCATGATTTGTAAGTACCAGACATTTTTGAAACGTCATGTAAACAAAAGCACGCTTTAGAAAACAGCTAACACTAGTTACCTTCGGGTCTTGAACAGCTACTTTCTTCCCTTTACTTTTGTTTCGGTTCACTGCTAATAATAGTCCAGTATACCGATACACGGAATCCATACCAGTACAATGTCATGCCGGTATAACATGCAAATCTAGTAATATTACTAATAACAACTCATTACATCCTGAGGATGAAATTATCATTTCTGTCGATATCTTCTGAGGGCTACATCACAGTTCTGGAGACAGATCGACTACGATAGTTCAAAAGTGGTGTCAAAAGGCGCCAAGCTAATCTGATGCCACCCTTGAACTATAGTGGTCAATCCACATCCTGTTGTAGCATGTCAGGGCTTAATGCAATAATACAAACACCATGTATCAATTAAGTTTCAGCCATAAACTGGTTTGAGCTAATAAGTAATATAAAGAGAACAATACACTGGCTGGCAGTTTACATAACAGTACCAGCAAAAGAATGCACAAGGAGGCTAATATAGAGCATCCACAGTAGTACACTTTCCATCAAGTTGAGTGTAGACCTAGCAGAGTAGCACACTGATCGCAATCACTCCTACGTGTGTGGCATAGGTGTCCACTTGTGAAGATAGGCTGTGATGTATGAGAGAAGTCATCATGCTGACAACTATATTTTAATTTTTATTGTGTCAAGAGTACACCCTTGTGCATACAGCCACCATTAAAGTACCAGTGCAGCAGCTAAACACATAATCAGGTTTATGTAGCCTACTGCTGGATGTCACACCTGGATGTCACCAATTCGTTGCAAGATAGAAGCATTGGAGAATTAAACATGTTGTTCACAATACTTTTATTAATGACTAAAAGTTCACTGGATGAACCTTCCCCACAGTCTCTTCTCGCGCAAGCTTACATGCATTTTCACACTTTTAACAAACCGGTAATACACTTGCAGACGTAAAGCAGGTAGATCCATTAGATTCATACATGTACTTACAAACCCAATAGTTGAGGAAAGCACTGGTAGAAACAGTACACGTACCAAGATGGTCATATATATACATCCATTCAAGGGATGTAAATGATCGTCTTATACTTTATTTGTGCATTTTCCTGTGAGTGGGTAATCAAATGCCTGATAGGAAGGGGCAGGAGGCATAACTGTTTCCATTTGTCTGTCCAGCACCAAATAATTCCCCTTGGGTTTTTCCCCAAACCAAACTGTTACCTGTCTTTTTCTTTCCGATTCTAGTTTTGATGTCACAGGGAAGTGGACGCCAAATGTTGGGGAGGGATGGTTAGTTAGTTATTTGGATTTAACGCCAAGCAGGCAACTAAGGCCATCTCACGGTGGGATGGGTAAAAATCTGGTTAGCCAGACTAAAAGAAAGGTCTTAAGACATGATGTAAATATACCGTAAAAATATGTCAGGCTAAAATGTCGCACAGGTCTTTTAAAAAAAATGTCGACAGACTCTCAAAAAGGTCAAAATAATAGAAACATCATAGTCTATAAATGCTCAAATCTTATTAAAAATATGGCACTCTCTCAGAAAACTGAAGATCTTGTCCGGGGTCACATCCCGGAACAAAACCTTCAAAGAGTCTGCTGTGAAATGTTTATACCTTGTGTCGATTAGATCAGCACAAGACAGCAAAAAGTGTTAAACAGAGTACTGCTCGTCACAGGCATAACACCATGGACGCTCCTGTTTTAGTAAATAAGAGTGCATAACATACGTGTGCCCGATGTGGAGCCGAGCAAGGACAGTCTCCTCACGGCGGCTGCCGCAGCGAGGTAGACCGTCGGGCAACTTAGCTTGTTAGCTTCCTCTTTGTCCCACTCGGACTGCCAATCACGGGTTATGTACGCACTAACCACATGTCTAAAATCACTATAAACAGTCTGTGTGTCAGGGACAGGGTCGTTGCGGGCATCGTTGGCAGCAGAATCTGCGATCCTGTTGCCTTCGATGCCCACATGCCCTGGGACCCAAATAAAAATGATGTCATAATATTCCTTCATCAAGTCTGCATAGAGCCCTCTGATCCGCACCAGCAGTGGGTGGTCATTTCCCGTGCCCTGAAGGGCCTGCAGGGCAGAACGAGAGTCAGACAGAATCAGGAAGTTCCTTTCTTTAGATCGATAAACATGCTTGAGTGCCAGCAGAACCGCCTGCAGTTCTGCACTAAATACAGATGAGTGGTCTGGGAGGCAGTGCTTAAATGGGTGAATAGGATGGCGAGAGGACACTGCAGCTGCAGCCACTCTCCCATCCTCAGACTTTGACCCATCCGTATAGATACGACAATAGCCAGGAAAAATTGAAAGGAGTTCATTGAGGCTCTGTTATATGACTGGTGGAGTTGAGTCTTTCTTGTGGGCAGTCAAATCCAGCAAGATGTCAGGAACTGGTAAGAGCCAGGGTGGAGTGATGTGTTGCAGGAATTCAGAAACTCTGTCCAGGTCCAATCCGGCCGCCTGCAGATGAGGTCGGACACAGAAAGAAAGTGGACGGACAGCTCCCGGATGGGTATCATAAATCTCTGCAAATGATGGTTTAAAAACACAATCATAGGCAGGATTGTCTGGATGGGCCTTTAGTTTCAGAACGTAGCTGAGCATGAGGCGGATGCGGCAGAACTTGAGAGAAGGCTCCCCTGCCTCGGCATACAGACTAGGAACTGGAGACATCCTGAAGGCCCCAAGACATCCGCAGACCTTGATGATGAATTGTGTTCAGACGCTGTAGCACAGACTTGAAAGCTGAGCCATACACCACAGAGCCGTAATCCAGTTTGGACCGAACAAGGGCCCGGTACAGTCGAAGTAAGACAGTACGGTCCGCACCCCTGTCAGTACGACCAACGACATGAAGAACGTCGAGAGCCTTCTGACAAAGAGGTTCTGAGAGAATTAATAATAGGTAAGTCTTTTGTCAAAGATAACCCCCAGAAACTTTGCCTCCTCGGCCACCTTAATTGGCACTCCAGCAATGCTGAGGCTAGGTTCTGGAAAAAATTTCGTCTGGTCAGTAAAATGCACACCGACTGTCTTGGAGGGCGAGAACTTGAATCCATTAAGAGACACCCACCGCTGGATGCGATCAACGCACAGCTGCAAGCGCCTCTCAAGGGACGCAAGTCCTCGACCACGTGAGCACAAAGCAAAGTCGTCAACAAACAAAGAGCATTCAGAATCATCCTTGACAGCCTTTACAATGTTATTAATTTTAATAATAAATAAAACAGGAGATAGAATGCTGCCCTGTGGGACACCCATCTCCTGTTCAAAGGAGTTGGAGAGGGTGGAGCCCACACGGACATGGAACGACCGGTTAGTCAAAAAAATGGGAATAAAAATGGGCAGGTGCCCTTTAAAACCCATGTCCAACAAGTCAGACATTATTCCATATTTCCAGGTATGCCTTCTCAACGACTCAAGATCGAAGAAAATTGCATAGACATGCTGCTTGTTGACAAAAGCATCTCAAATAAATGATTCAAAGTGGACTAAATGGTCAGTTGTACTACGGAAGCGCCGGAAACCGCACTGGAGGTCTGTGAGGAGACCCTGTGACTCAAGATGCCACACCAGGCGGGCGTTGACCAGGCGCTCCATAGTTTTACATAAACATGATGTCAAAGCGATAGGCCGGTAGTTGCCCGGGTTGGAAGGATCCTTACCCAGCTTGGGGATCGGTACAACCACAGCCTGGTACCAAGACGGCGGAAAATGTCCAGTTCTCCAGATATGGTTAAAGGCTCTGAGAAGTACAAGGAGTGACCTCTCAGGCAGATGCGTTAGGAATTGATAGTGGATGGTATCTAGGCCAGCAGCAGAGTCATTACATTTCTGCAAGGCTTGCTGCAATTCTGATAATGTAAAAGGGGCATTATAGTCTTCTGAGTTATTGGACTTAAAATCACAAATACGAGACTCTCGCTTCTTTTTCTCTCTCTGGAAGAAGGGTGAATAATGCTCTGTTGAAGAATCATGGGCAAAGGTGGAGGCAAGCAAATTGGCCACAGCTTTTTTATCTGTGACCAAGCTGGCACCATCTCTAAGATGGCCGACAGAAGCTGAGCCACCCCTGCCCCTAATTCCTCGAATAGCCTTCCAGACTTTCTGGGATGGAGTCTGAGAAGTTAAAGATGAGACAAAGTGTCTCCAGGAAGCACGGCATTAGCGTTCAAAAATGTAACGGGCTTTTGCCCTCTGTCTTTAAAAATAAAAGGTTAAAATATTCACTTGCGACGTTTTATGGAAAGCACGTCGCTGAGCAGATTTGCGCACCTTTTGGGCCTTGCGGCACTCTTCACTGAACCATGGTACTCCCAGCTTCCGAGGGACTGATGCAGAAGTTTTAGGGATGGTTTCACCTGCTGCGTCCAACAAAATAGTAGTAAAAGAAGAAACAGGTTCTTCAGCTGACATGACCACCTCCTCTGTAATACGAGACTGACAGAGGGAGGTGAACAGAGGTCAGTTAGCTTTCTTGAGATTCCAGCGCCCCACCGGTGGATCCTCCCACAGCTGACCAATGCCAGGACTACTGGGAAGTGGTCACTACCACACAGGTCATCGTGAACCTTCCAGTCAAAGTCCAGCATGAGAGAAGGATCACACACAGTGAGGTCTAAAACAGAACTAGATCCTGAACCTGGGATAGAGTAGGTGAGCCATCATTAAAAACACATAGGTTAAGTTGAGAAAAAACATCTAACATCTGACCTCTGCCATCATAGTGGTCACTACCCCACAGGTGAGCGTGACCGTTAAAATCTCCCATGAAAATAAAGGGAGGAGGCAGCTGGTCTACTAAGTTAAAAATATCATTACTACAGACCCACAGGGATGGTGGCAGGTAAATACTGCATATGGTTATGGTCTTCTTTAAGATAACCCGAGCTGCGACAGCCTGAAGACAGGTGTCAACACTAACGGGGCTACATAAAAACTGGTTGCTAATGAGAAGAGCCACTCCACCCAAGCGCCTCTCCGAATCAGAGCCTTTATGGATAGCATGAAAACCATTAAAGGAGACAGGGTCAGAAGTCTTCAGGTAAGTCTCCTGAAGAGATATTACTGAGGGGTTATAGGACTTGACTAGAAGGCGTAATTATTCAAAGTTGGTGTGAAAACCATGACAATTCCACTGAAGCAGAGAGTACATGATTAGGTTTTATGTGGAGGAGAAGAGTTCTTTCCTCCTTTTTCCTGTGCTTTGGAAGGAGTCGAAGAAACAGAGGGGGGGTCGACTCCTGGGCCTCCTATGGTTCCTCGGAGATGAGGGGGGTGGAGCTGCCGCAGCACCAGCTACGACAACTTCCACTCCCTCCATCTGCTCCTCCAATGCAGCATATTTATTTTGAAGGGGGACATCAGTGTCCCCCTTCTGGGCCCGTACGCACAGCGGTCCCGTGACTTTCTTAGACTTTTGGGCCGGGGCAGCGTTCCTGCCGCCAGAGTTGGCGGCCTTAGAAGGCTGACCAGAGCCAGAAGCCTTTGTAGTAAGATTGACAGGCTTGGGTGGGGGCTGAGGCTTAGGGGCAGCAGAAGGCGGTGCCACCGAACTGGTATCGTCCGCCTTCTGCGTTCCCTGGCTCCTCGTCACCACCGGAGGGTTACTCTCCAGGGGCGAGAGGATCCGAGGCTCCGCCCCCAACCAAGAAGTTGGGGTTTGACAAGAGAAGCCTTTGGTGGGGCGCTTGCCTGCCACCGCAGCACTGAAAGTATACACTGACAGAGGTGTTATTTGAGTTTGGCGCAGCCTCAGCTGCACCTGGGCCGTCAACCAGTTTTTGGGCGTCTGCAAAGGACAGCCCCTTCTCCACACGCACCTGCTGAATCTTGCACTCGGATATCCAATGAGGGCACTTCTTGTCCGAAGCCATATGCGCCCCCTGGCAATTCACACACAGGGGGATGGCTGTGCAGGACTCAGCAGAGTGTCCGGGCTTAGTGCAGCGGGCGCATAGAGTCTTCTGCCCATGGCCATACTTTTGGCACTTAAAGCACCGGAGGGGGAGAGGGACATACTTTTTCACTTTTAGGGAGTAGTAACCTCCCCAGATGGTAGTAGGAGCGGTGGGGGTGTCAAACATCAGGATGATGGTAGGGAGACAGATCTCCCTACCACCTCGTTTGGAAACGAAGCGCCGGACGTAGGTCACCCCTTGTGACTTAAGGTTCCATACAAGTTCATCATCAGACAGTTCTGCCAAAGATTGATCTTTAATCACTCCTCTAGAAGAATTCATCGTTTTGTGGGGAGTGACCTCCACTGGAGTGTCTCCGATAAAGGAGAGCCTCAGTAGCCCATTGGAGTGTGCTCGGGTACGGCACTCTACCAGCAAGTCACCAGACCTGAGGCACTGGGCCTCAGGCCTGCCAACATGGCTCCTGAGGGTCTCCCCTACCAGGAAAGGGTGCAGATTGGAAACAGGTTTCTCTTTAACTTTGCTGTGGATAATAAGAAAGCGAGGCGACGCTTCCTCACAATCGGAGTCAATATCATTCTCAAGGTCAATGTCAGTGGCTATGTGCCACTTTGGTGCCAGTTATTTGTTGTTGTATTTTCCATATTATAGTATGATAGATATTCTGGGGAGGGATGGGGCAGTGTAAAGTAGTGTATGCTTGTGTGTGTGTGTGTGTGTGTGTGTGTGGGAGAGGGAGAGAGAGTGTGCTCTTGTGCACTGTATGTGTTTTGGTCTTTAGCAGCCTGTACACGACGCTAGAAATGGGACTATCCTGCCCTATCCGCGCTTATCCACCCACTCGATAGTTTGTCGATAGGTCTCGCTAGCTCGGCGATACTTTTCTATCCACTCAATAGTCCGAATAGAACCTACTTCTATTTTTCCTATGCTAGCCAGCTCGCCTATCCGCAAACAACCAATCAGCAGAGCCCTATGCGTCATGCATCAGTGACGGTATCTTGCTGTCAGCAGTTGTTCCACACGGCTGTGAACTTCATTGTGTTGTAGCTGCATAGATCTTTCGCACACATCTCTTGCACAAGCGTCGCTCTCAAAACTAGACATTGAAGTAGCCACTCCCTCATCCAGACGCGTTTCTGGTTCTCTATCGCAACGATAATTGTGGTTGCTGTGAACTGTTCTCAATTCTTCTTCTTCGTCTCGTGAGTCGTTGTCTAAAGCGTGCGCATGTGTGCGCGTGTTGTGAGTGCGCGCTTAGAGTTATAATTATTATAAGGTAAGTGCATTATAAACACTGTAATTATAATTATTATTATGTCTCGAGGACATAAAAGTTCCCCGAGATTTTCCATATAGCGCATACGCAGCTTGTGGAGATATATTGCTGTGTACGGCAAAAAACTATTGAGTCAATAAGATATTTTGCTGATAGTATTCTATCAACATGTCAAAACTATCCACATGTACGTTTGCCTTTAGCGCAGGGAGTTACTAGACAGGGAGTTCAGTCTTTTCTGGAGAACAGCATTTTACAAGATAAAGAACTATGTATTATTATTAAACCCAATCAGAACATTAATTCATTTTCAAAAAGGCAATGCAGCGGCTGTTTCTTCTGAGGAAACTCCGTAGTTTTGGGGTCAGTGAGTCCGTGCTTGTAAATGTGTAAAAGTCTCATCCAAAGTTTGTTATCATTCGGGGTGGTCCGTGGCGCAGCGGTAAAAGCATCTGCCACCAATGCAAGAGGTGCGAGGTTCGATACCCAGTTCCGGTGTCAGACTTTTCTCCTCTAGTAAGTGTCACCGTTAATTCAGGTGGACCGTCGGGGGTTCTTTCTCCGGGTACTCCGGCTCTTCCTCCCCCACGACTTTGGTATCAGTTTCAGCCCACTTAATCAAATTTCAAATATAAACGATTTGAATTTCCAAAACTTCAGTAGCTCGCTTGAGCTTGCCCTTAGCATCACGTGAATGTTCTGTGTTTATGTACAGTGTGTGAATGAATGCGCGTGATTCACGTGAGTGTGCTTGTTGGGTTCAGTTCGCGGTGGCACTTTGAGCCGATTTTCAATTGGGATAAAGCGCCTATTTAATGCGCTTACTATTATTTTTATTCAGCATCACAGTGAGTGCAAAGAACAAGATGACATTGATTAGAGTTGTGAACACAGCCAGTAAGATTATATATAGGCAGACCACAGTCAGCTCGGTGACATTTATACCGTTTCTGTACACAGAAAAGCCATTTATTTCCATCACATCAGACAGTTGTCACTCGCTGCACTGCCAGTTTGAGAAACTGCCTTCTGGTAGGCCTGGCTCGCAGAAATCTTTTCAAAAAGTCATATAACCTTGCTGAACTCCATCAAGTAAATGTTGGACCATATGAGTTATGACCAGTAATATTTTGAGCACAGTAACTCTGCATAGTATTAGTAACTTTTCACAGTAGCAATGTATGTGGCATAAATGTCCATGGATGACAGAGTTTGCGTGCCTGTGATTCTGTACATGTACATTCGAGCCTGTGCAAGCATGTACAAGGTTATCAATATCGTATTTGCACCTATGGTTATTATTCTGATATAATAAATAAATAATAAATAAATCTGCGCATTAAATAGGCCCTTTATCCCAATTGAAAATCGGCTCAAAGCCCCACCGCGAATTAAACACAACAAGCACGCTCATGTGAATCACGCACATTCACTCACACACTGTACATAAACACAGAACATTCACGTGGTGCCAAGGGCAAGCTCAAGTGAGCTACTGAAGTTTTAGAAATTTAAATCGTTTATATTTAAAATTTGATTAAGTGGGCTGAAACTGATACCAAAGTCGTGGGGGAGGAAGAGCTGGAGTACCCGGAGAAAGAACCCCCGACGGTCCACCCGAATTAACGGTGACACTTACTAGAGGAGAAAAGTCTGACACCAGAACTTATTAAGTGGGCTGAAATTGATAGCAAAGTCATGGGGGGGGGGGGGGGGGGGGGAGGAAGAGCCGGAGTACCCGGAGAAAGAACCCCCCCGACGGTCCGCCCGAAGAAGGAGAACGTCCAACGCCAGAACCAGGTATCGAACCTCTTGCATTGGTGGCAGGCGCTTTTATGCTCTTATGCGTGTTTTAATGTCAAAGCCGTAGAAAAATTTCCATCTCATTGACAATAAAGTGCATTGTATTTTATTATGTATTGTATACTGTTTCTAAAAACGCTTGCATCACATGGTCGGTTTGTGAGTATAGATCTGGTTAACCTACCTACTTTGTACCTTATTCTCGATGTTGTTAAGAATAAGATACAACATTGGCTAAAGAAGGCTAGTAAATTCGACGTACTCCCATTTTGGTGTTGGATGTCTTTTCCGTATAATTCTCTATGAATCTGACCCACTCCCAATATGGTGTTGAATGTTTTCTTTCATATTATTTTCTATGTTCTGTTTAGCTTGGAGGGTCTCATTTACATCCTTATTGTCTACCGTATTAAAAATATGGTAGACTTAATAAGAAGAATAAGAGTACTTTTTTTATTTTAAAAAAGAGAAATTTGTTTGTGGTACATTTATAACAAATAGTACAAACAAGATATGTAAACATAATAACATAATTATGAACATTTTCTCCCTGCACTTACACAGCTACAAATTCCAAATGGACATAAATATACAGTGACACTACAAAATCTTTACACATAACTCTTACACATCTTACACATAAACATGTTTTATAAACTGAACTGAGCAGCACTTACACATTCACACCCATCTCTACACGTGCATACATAATACGCATGTTTCAACCTAATCCTAACCCTCACTGCTTATTAATATTATACAAACGTCTCAATACATTATTACATAATCTGTATAATTAAAATCTAAATAGTAAAATAATCAGTAGGTAAACAAACAGTAACAAAAATCCCAATATGTCCATGACTTTGAGATGGGGATGGTCGGAGCACGTTCCGTATCATGCAAATGACGAAATAGTTAATGGGGTTTGACGAAATAGGCGGGCACACATCAGACTCCGACAGTGAAGTAACATGATAAAAATTACGTCATGCCTAGCTACGCCGAACCGTGCTGTTGAACGTACATTTAGCTTTTTAGATTGGATTTCTCATTAAAAAGAAAAATTGCCGTTTATACAAAGTCGGTTGACTCGCATTATTTTGAGTCCGTAATTTGTGTTATATATTCATCTTAAATTTTGAATACAGCTAGCTTCGAGAAAGAAATTGGATGAGTTCATTAACCAGTTTTGTATCTATTCAATGTTTTTGTACAAAAAATAATTCATCGCAGAAAAAATGTTATCTGGTTGTCGTTGTCTTAGTATGATGCAATCACACCAGACGCACGCATGTAGGGTTCTTGTAAAGAAACTTCACTTAGCTGCAACTCGTCACACGTGGCATAAGGTTGTAGACCACACTGGAGTAACAGTTCCAACAATATTTTATTGCAGCGATGAGATCTCAGAACAATGCATCCACAAATGCACCAACACTGACTCCTCTTACGGCTATACAATGCATCAACACTTTTGACACACTGCGTCTCTTATACAACGTACACACATACGTCCTAACACGCTCTTTTATACTATTACAGATTTCCAGAACAATCCAGCAAATTTTCCCAACACAACCAAACAGAGAAGAAAATGTAACCAAAACTCATCAATATTCATTAAAAAAAAAGAAATCTCTAGATGTTACTACAAATTTTCACTACCCTCTAAGCGCCTTTGATACAATGTTACGAAATGTTGCTGACAACTTTGACGACATATATGAGGTCACTAAAAAGATCGCGACCCTGTTTGAACTTTCCAGTCTAATGTAGGTCAAACTTTACAACGTAGTAACGAAACTACACGTCACCAAAAAAATCGATCAAAATTCTCCGTGCAAAAAAAAATGAAGCCTACTAAAAAGGTACATAATTCTTAACCAAAATTGGAATTTTGCATAGCTAGCTTTGAAATAGACATTGAATGAGTTCGGAATGTCAGTACCTCGTCAACTTTTTGAATAATAATTAATTCATTTTTCATCGTTTGCAAGTTTTGGATCCAGTATACTTCCATCAAACATTCAGCCCTGGCAGAGGCTGTGTGGAAGAATACAGTCGGATGAGTCACGTAAAACATCAAAATGCTTCACTGTGTACATGGCATTGTGAGACCAGCGATGCCATGACGACAAACTTATAGTGACGTCAAAAAGTAGGTAAAAGCACTGTCAGGGGAGAGAAGTGTGCATGATCGACCAGTGATCATAGATCTACTTTGGTCAAAGCACAAAAAAAGATAGGAAAGAGGGGGTGCGCTAAGAAAATGACTGGAAGCAATGCATATGGAATTGGAAGCCCCCCCGAAGGAACAGTGGGATATGTGATATGCCCCCCTTCGGGGGGGAGGGAGGGGGGGGGGATTCCATATTATATGCATTGCTTCCAGACACTTTCTGCGCGCACCCCCTCTTTCCTATCTTTTTTTTTTTTTTGTGCTTTGACCAAAGTAGATCTATGATCATTGGTCGATCATGCACACTTCTCTCCCCTGACAGTGCTTTTACCTACTTTACTTTGTAATCTTACTAATATATTAGCACTGTCAGTCTCCCCTTTTCTTTTCATTTATAGTGACGTCATTTTGCTGCTCATGCTATTATTTTTCAGAATTCCTGTTGCTACACGAACCCACAGAACATACTAATGGCGAGAAGCGCCATGTATCCATCTTTATTTCTTACTTGTGTGTGCCGGCATGTGTGTTGATCAAAGTCTGACTCAGATAGGAGGGAAATGGATCAGAAGGATAAGCTTAAAAAAATGAACAACTCTGAATGTTCCTAAAAGAAAAATGCATGTGAGCTCCAAACAATACAGTAGACTTTGGGATGAAATCCTCATCTTGTTTTTATTTGAGGTGCTTCTATGGGGTCAGCTGTACGACTGTTCCTCAGCCGCATCCTGCAGAGGTCGCTGCGATCAACTGAAACAGTACCTTACACTGCTTGCACTCTCCTCACTGTAAAGTAGCACTATCTACCGGTATTGTCTTCCACATGATCATAGTGTGGAAATAACCTATACTTAAAATCCTTGTTGATGGGGCGATGCCACACTGAGCTTTTCAAGTTAAGGGACATGTATAGTACTTTTTAGTGAATAATCATCCACGCCCATCATTAGATTTGAAAACATCATTTGTCATGATTTATTTTTATTTTCTACATCACTTTCTACGGATTCAGCACAGTGCAAAGAATCAAAATCCTGATGAATGGTGATTAAAAAAAAAGAATTTCTCATTACAATTTTCTGTTACAATTTGTGTGAACTCAGTTTGAATTTGCCTGTGCAGGGAATGCCGCTGCACATTTCTCAGTCACAGTATGTGTGTGTGTGTGTGTGTGTGTGTGTGTGTGTGTGTGTGTGTGTGTGTGTGTGTGTGTGTGTGTGTGTGTGTGCGTGTGTGCATAAGTGAGAGAGAGTGAGCATTAATTACATCAAGTCCTGAACAACACTGATGTGTCTGGTGCTTTGCACTAATTCAAATATAACAGACATGTCCAGTGCTATTATGTTACCATTACCGACTGATAGTGACATGTCTTCTGCAATAAAATAATTTTTTCACAAAAAATTTGAAAAGCTCGTCAATGAACTCACCCAACGTCTTTCTGTAACAAGAAAAAATAATGACCTCAAAGTTCAAACATGGCCAACCAATTTTTTTATAAATGAGATGACAGCGCCTTACTTTCCCTTCAGCAAGGGTCATCTGATGAACATGGACCCTCATTGACTGACTTTGTTCAATGGTGCGATAACTCGTTTTTAGAGCTTAAAGTGGGTAAGACATGTGACCTTATTGTTGACTTTAGGATGAACAAACAGGATCACAGTAAGACTATTATACATGATAAGGAAGTTGCCATTGTCCAGAAGTATAAATACTTAGGCACCATCTTCGATGATTTAAACTGAATTGGGATGACAATACTGAAACTGTTGTGAAGAAAGCCCAACAGAGATTGTTTTTCTGAGAAAGATGAACTCTTTCTCTGTTGACAGGACTATTTTAACTTTGTTTTACAAATCTTTATTAGAAAGCGTCTTGACTTTTTCATTCATTTGCTGGTTCCCAAATCTTAGTGTAAAAAACAAAAACAGTCTTCAGAGAATTGTTCGTCTCAGCTCAAAGATCATTGGGGAAGAACAGAGAAGTTTAGCCGTGTTCTGCGATCGTCAGATTGTAAGAAAAGCTACTTCCATCCTGGCTAGTGATGCTCACGTGATGGAAGATCTCTTTGAATTGCTCCCGTCTGGCCGCCGATACAGACAACCATCATGTAAAACCAACCGCAGGAAACTGTCTTTCATCCCCGTTTCTGTCCGACTCTTAAACATTTAAACATTTTGTAAATCTACACAGCTGTTAAAAGTGTGTGTGTGTGTGTGTGTGTGTGTGTGTGTGTGTGTGTGTGTGTGTGTGTTTTATACAGCCATTTCAGCGCGTGAGTATCGCTAGCCTGGCAGGGTGTAAGTGGAATTAAGACGTTAATGTGTTCGCTGACAATGTCATTAATAATGCTCTTTAAGTTTTAAATAATGTTTTAGTAATTGTATTAGTTTAGAGTTTTAATAGGTCTTAGTCTTAATCTTGGTATTTTCAGTCTTACAGATTTAGCATATTAATATCAGGTACAACTGGGATATTAGAATGTCCTGATATTAATTAATGTTTATTTAATGACTTTTATTTGATTGTTCCCCCCATCAACACAAATGTAATTTTGCCCTTTATTAAGGGATAAATAAAGTTGTTTTGAATTGAATTTTGAATTGAATTTGAATTTTGAAATGACTAATTTTCTTTTAAAAGAGCTGCCTATTTTATAGTGAGGCTTTGTCAAATACATCTTAATTAAAGAAAGCACTTCCTCAAGACTAAAACTTGTACAGTACAAAAACACCGGAGAAATTACACACACATGACATTTTGCGCCACAAGTACGTTCTGCAGGAAAGTTAGTGTAACTACAAACTAGACACAATTTTTATCGTGTTATAACTTATATCAATTGTCCGAGTTGGAGATCTGCCCGCCTATGAGTATGACATCAAGGGTATGCTATTGAATCCTCTCTAAATCATCCCATCCTAAAAGACTTAAATAGAAAAGATTATGTTCATGAGCAGAAACGGGCGAGCTGTTTCAGTCAAAGGTCCTTCTCTAATTTAAAATACTGTTCCTTAAAAAAAGGATTGTGTGTTATGCATGGAGTCACACTCTGCAACATTTATTTAATACAAGAAGATGATTAATAGGCAGTTAAAATCCTTTCTGGTAGATACTAGCCTCACACAGCATGATGATAAGTTTGTCTCTCAAGTTTGTATGATCATTTGGTTGGTCACCATTCAAAGACTACAGAAAGTGATGGTGTCATTGTTTGTGCACTAGTCGAGTAAGCTTGAATTTCATAAAATCCATTTACACAAAAACAGTTGGTCCTATTGCTTTTATTACATACAATATCATTAGAAGTGCACTTTAGTTTATGGCATGATGTTTATTAATATTACTACCTCTTTCTACTACTTTTTAGTCACCAACAGTGGAGAATAACCCATGTCTATTTTGCAAAAGTTAAAACCCAACATGTTAATAAATTGTGTTGTAATGTAACTGTTCTTTTATAAGTGTGTTTCTTTCTGCGCTGGGATGTTTTCTGCATTTTGCAAGCTTTGCAGTAGTAACGTTTTTGGTCTAGACAGAATCCTCTGCCCTACCCCTTCATCACAAATCTTTCTGTTTTTTGTTTTGTGTCTAGAGTATCCATTTTCAAACACGTTCATTAATAACTTTCGCCGCAAACAAAAACTGTGTAATCGTATGCCTTTGAAGAGCCTGATCCCCTAATTTATTTGGCCCACTTCGAAACCCAATCCTTGAACAACACATCTTATGCTTCGACCTCTAGTAAACAAGCATGCTTTTCTGCTTCTGTGTTGCATTGCTAGTTATTATGCTGCTACATATTTAATTCAGCTGCTTGAAGTTTGTACTCACCGTACTTGGAATAGGACTTTCTTCTAAATTCTTAGAAAAAATAACAAATTCTGAGCAATTACGATAGGCACAGATAACCGGAAATTGGATACGTTCTTAAGAGAGTTCGAAGAAAGGGAAGTAACCACTGTAGATTAAAACGGTAACGGTCCGTCATTTTACCCAAATGAAAACATCATAAACCCAAATGATACTGTCAGTGTGATGTGTCCATCTTTTTACCCAAATGATGCTTAATGAACCCGAATGACTGATACTCAGTGTCAGGGTGGTGTGTGCATGTGCATGTGCTGGTGTGTCCGTCGGTGTGTGTGTTTATGTGTGTGTGTGTGTGTGTGTGTGTTTGCAGGGGCGGGTTCCAGGGCCGGCGGGTTGACCCCCCCCCCCCCGATCCAATTTGCTATAACAAAGTCCCTTGTTTGGGTTTTTGCCCCCCCCCCCCCCCCCGCCCCCTTTCCCGTTGTTGTCTTGTGGTAAAAATGCTTTGTACACGTTTTTTTTTTTTTTATTGTATTATTTTTCTTCTCTTTTTGCGTAGTCAGTGTGCTCACTGAGACCTACGTAGTTCAGCTATTTCTGTCTTCTGCAAGCTTGGAATTTAATGTGTACATTTACCGCAAGTAGTAAGAGTTTCCCTTCTTTCCAAACCTCTGCTACGGTGCCAGACAGCAGCTGGTTACTGCGGAGTATTTTCCCCTGACGAGCTGTGGGATTTTGGGTTGTTAACTCCGTAGTTTTGTAAAAGTACGATTTTTTTATCTGCAAGAGGATTTTACAACAATATAGTGTTTGAAGGGCTGTAAGTGTTGGTAATAGTTTCAGAATTTACAAAAGCGTATTCAGCTAGGAAAGTAATGTTCTATCCCATGGAAAAGTGCTTCACCATTTTGTAACACGTAATGATTTTGGTCAGGCGAGAGAGGAGGCGGACGGCCAGGGCCTGGACATGGGTATACGCTACTTTCGGGTCGAGATGAAACGTGCGCGAATGGCAGACATCCCCACCCTCCTCAACGTCGAGATGGACGATGAAACGCTCAACTTCCTCGTCACGGTCAAGGGCAGGGTCTCCACTTGCCTTGTCTGCGACCAACTCGGGCACACTCGACGAGAATGCCCTGCCATCCCACGACGCAACAACGGCGGCAGCAACAACGGCGGTGGCAACAACGGCGGCGGCAACAACGGCAACAGTGACGGCAGCAGTGGTGGCCCTAGAGGCAGTGATACTGTTCGCAACGGTGGTAGGTCCGGCAGTGGCCCTCGTAACACTCTCCAGAGCAGTGGTAGAAGTGATAGCGATGTTACTTCCTCTCTTACGTCACTCGGAAAAGTACGTAGTGCAACAGCCCACACCAGTGTCGCCAGTCAGCAGCCGGAGCGGCCCACCCAAGAGTCTGACAGGGTAGAGGAGGAAGACGAAGTGACCCAGGTGATTCCCCCTACCCCTGCCACAGAACACGGCGAAAGCAGCCAAGACAATACCCCTCCGTGCGGACAGTCCAAGTACCAGTCGTCCGGGGCTAGTGTGGTGGAGGCTCGTCACGGACTACTCACACAGCTTGCTGCCACACAGCCCCGACGCGACACGGCCCGAGTGGTGACCAAGCGCCAGGCAAACGACAGTGACGAGGAACTGTCTAACGCACCAAGGGGACGATACTGAAATCCTCGACATGTGGGACTCTGAGACGGAGCCCACGCACCGCAGGAGATGGTCCAGTAAGTACGGCACATCATCGTGGCGCGTATGTCTCTCCTGACTTTGTACAATGCCATCATTATACCATATTTCAGTGCTACTGTGCAGGCCCGTGACTTTGAGACTGGTGGCCCAGGCCAAAGACTCAGATGCGGGCCCACATACAGCCATCCGGCGTATGTTGTATGCTCCGTACTTTGACGAATGGTCCATCAATGTAAGATTGCAGTGCCTATGTACAGGCTACTTGAGATGTCCATCAAAAGTATCGGATTGCGGTCCACATAGACTCTGCATAGTTTGATCCGTATTTGCATCTTTCTGTACTGTATGCCATGCTAAAATAGGTCATCAATTGTACGGTTCGGATTCTTCTTAGACATACTCTAATAATCATATCGTATTTGTCTTCGACAATTATAGATTTCATACTTTGATTTTCTTGGACGATATGTATATGTAGATATTATTATTGACAGTTTCCCGGTTAGAATCATGAACGTTTATGCCCTAATAACCATCTGGAACGCAAAGAATTTTTTGTCGATTTGTACTGATTTGCCCCTTAACCGCTCTGATATGTAGATTTTTATTGACTGTCACCTCTATACCGCTCATATTTGGTGGAGATTTTAATTGCATTTCCGACTCATCTTTAGATAAATAGGGGGCAACCCAGAGAGAGGGACAGACGGTTGGGCGGAATTATCTACCCCTTCTCAGGGACCACGGTTGTTAGACGCTTATCGGATTAAGCACCCCCATACTTGCACTGTCACGTGGCGCAGTTCCAGTGTCGGCTGTCGCCTTGACAGGATTTACCTATCGGCCTCTATTGCTGGGCATCTGACCCACTGCACCCATGATATTTGTTCCTTTTCTGATCACGATTTTGTCCTTGTCCACTTGTCGTCACTGTCCCACACGCAAGTTGGAAAAGGTTACTGGAAGTTCAATAATTCCCTTTTGGAAGATATTGACTACGTTAATAAAATTCAGCAGGTATTGCACTTTGCATCTGGCGCCGTTCCCGACAGCCCAGAGATCCTGCACTGGTGGGACGATTTGAAGCAGGAATTACGGCAGATCACCTTTAACCATAGCAAAATAAAAAGTATGACGCTCCAAGCGGAAATAAAAGCCCTAAGTGCACAATATCATATTCTGGAAAGTAAAAAGAAGCTAAAAGAAATGAAAAATGTGAAAGATAGGATCCGCGAAATTGAAATTAACAAACTCACGGGTTCTCAGGTCCGCTCACGAGCGAAACTAATAGAAAACCAAGAAAGACCTACGAAATTTTTCTACAGGAAAGAATTGAAACAAGGTAAAAAGAAATTAATTAGCCAGATAGAAACGGAAAATGGCAACATTCTGTCTGAAACACAACAGATCAAGGAAGCCTTTCAAAATTTTTACTCTAACCTTTACTCAGCCGAAAATACTGATCCTGCGGCTCAAGACACATTGTTTGAAGGTCTCCCTAAAGTAACAGGGCTAGAGGCCGACATGATAGGCGATGAGATAACCCAACAAGAAATAGAAAATGCCATTAAAGACATGGAAAACAATAAGTCTCCCGGTCCAGACGGGTTTTCTAAAGAATTTTATGCAAAGTTTCTCAAGGACCTCAGCCCGATCCTATCAAAAGTCTACGAAGCTGTGCATAAGGTAGGGTACCTCCCCACATCACTAAAAACATCCTACATTACTCTGCTTTGTAAAGATGAAAATAATCCACACTTGATGAAAAATTATAGACCCATCTCGCTACTCAATGTAGATTACAAGATTCTAACCAAAGTACTTTGTTCACGACTGAAACCTCTCCTTTCCCAGATAATTCACCCTGATCAGACCTCCAGCGTGCCCGGGAGGTCCATTATTGATAGCTGTCACTTGGTCCGCGACATAGTTGATCACTGTAATACTAGAGGTATATCCAATATATTATTGTCTGTGGATCAAGAAAAAGCCTTTGACCGTGTGAGTCACGAATACCTAGTCAGAGTCTTGAAAGCCTTCGGCTTCAGTGAACATTTTATTCGCTGGGTGTCAGCCCTATACACTGACATCAGCAGTTGTGTCATTGTTAACCAGTGTATCTCCGAGCCCTTTCTTGTTGCTCGATCGGTGAGACAAGGATGCAGCCTCTCGCCTCTTTTGTACGTATTATGCCTCGAACCTGTTTTGTTGAAAATTAGAAAAGACGCATCCATTGTCGGTGTACAGATACCAGGCAGATCCGACCATTGTAAAGTCGCCGCCTTTGCGGACGACTGTAATTTTTCACTTGCCAATGAATCGTCAGTGACACGTGTTTTGTCAGTTTTTAATCTGTATGGAAAGGCTTCAGGTGCCAGACTGAACCGGGGAAAGACCAGGGGAATGCGTATCGGGAGATGGAGGAGGAGACGAGACGCTTCCCTGGGTATTTCCTGGGTGGAAAGCCTGACCATTTTTGGCATCCCCTTTGGAGATGTCTCACTGGACGCAGCCTGGCAACCTGTACTAAATAAAATTTGCAAGCTGTTGAACATGTTTCGTGGCCGCTATCTTTCTGTTTACGGGCGAGCCAAACTTGTAAATACTTTTATTTTATCAAAACTGTGGTACATGGCCTCGGTATTGCCTCCACCGAGCCATTTTATCAAGCGGGTGGAAAGAGAGATTTTTAGGTTTCTGTGGTCCAGTATAAATGAACCTATCAAACGGGCCACGATGTACTTGCCGCCTGAGGAGGGCGGGGCCGGAGTCATCAGCATCCGCACCAAAATTGACAGTTTGTTGCTGATGCAGGTGGTGAAGGTTCTGAGGGGGTCAGTTGACAAGTGGACAGCTTTTGGTCACATGTGGCTAGGGCTTCAGCTCAAGAAGATTCCCGGGTACCAGTTTAGTAACTGCAGGCCGCACAGCCGGGACGACCCCCCTATCTTTTACAAAGCGTGTCGCAAAGCTCTGGCCGCTTTTCTGTCCGTGGCTCCGGACTTCAGCGCGAACTCTGGAGCCACGTGCAGGGGAGTGTACAGAGCGATGCTGAACACTGTCACGTCACCCCCTCGCGTCATTGATATTTTCCCCCATATAGACTTTAAACAAGCTTTTAAGGGGGCTTCACATAGCTTTTTAGACCCGATCACCATGACTGTATCTTTCAAACTAGCCCATGACATTGTACCTGTGGCCCACACACTGTACCTTCGAAACATAACTGGCCACAAAATGTGTTCTTTTTGCCACAAAGATGTTGAAACGGTTGAGCATTTGTTTATTTGTTGTGACCACGTCAAGCCCTCACGCGGCTACCTGGCCAAGTGGCTGAGGACAATCACTGACACCCGCCTCACAGCCGACTGCATACGATTCACTGTCTTCGCTCAGTTCCTACCCCCCAACGCCCGCAAGGCCGCGACAGCCCTGCTAGCGGAGTACAGACACGCAGTATGGACTTGTCGCAACAAAGCTCGCTTTGACAAAAAGCGTGTTACTGTAACAGAGGTAACGGCCTTCTTTTTGGCCCGAGTCCGCATTCGGCTGTGGGTGGACAAATCAAGATTGCCCCCAGACACATTTCAGGCAATTTGGTGCCACTCCAGTTTGTGCTCCGTCAACGATGACGGAAGTTTCTCGGTGAACTTCTGACATGTAGTTAAGAAAAGTGTTAGGTGCGCATGCGCGCACCTCGGTGGGTGTTAGTGGCGTGAAAGCGGGGGGGGGGGGGGGGGGGGGGTTTGAAAACGTGAGAAGGGGGGGGGGGGGAGGGGGTATGGACAGAGGCAAGCGTGCGCCGTGCAGCAAGTAAGCGCGCCTCGCCTCCAGTCTGGAACCAAGGTTATGGTAAAAAACCTTTCGCCACAGCACCAAGTGGCGTTTATTGTGCTTTAATATGCTCATAATTTTACCACGTAAATAAGTTTGTGTTCATAGTTGTGACATGTAAACAAGTTGTTTTACCATGTTTTATGTAGTTGTATATTTACCTCACACTACGCTGTGCCAACCTCTCTACGAGCACGAGAGAAAACGCATTATGTACATCCAAACTCATGTCCATCTTATGTAATCTTAAACTTGTAATTCACGGATGTATTTCGCCATAACACTAGTCATTTCAACCACTCAGTATTTTAACAAACGCAACCTTTGGACGGCAGCGTCGTACGATTTTTATTCTAAATGTAAAGCACCTCTTCTCGATGGATATCAACGTTTACTCTTAATCAACCAGTATCAGGTCCACAACTGTACATACGGCGAAATCTATACAATTGTTATTTTTATGTTTTGTTATGGTCAATAAACCAATTGAAAAAGAAAAAAAAGATCGCGGTGTGGTACCTGGTCTGCGGAGAAAGGTGGATTTGAGCGGTTCTTAGCCACGACTGCTTCTACATTTGCTGTTTCGACTTTGCCGTTTTTTTTTTTTTCCAGACAGCATTTAGGACTGTCATTTTTCTGAGCCTCCTTTGAACGTGAATCCTGGACTGTCGTTTTTTTGGATGCCTGGGACTTTGCCAAGAAGCGAGGTTTCCCTTTACAAAGGGCGCTTCGGACTTGGCCATTTTTTGGGAGTCTTCGGATTCTGCCATTTTTTTTTTTTATAGTCTTCCTTCATAACGGGCGTCTCGGACTTTGTCGTTTTTCCGAGGCTTCCCAATATCAAAGGACGTTTTAGACTCTGCCATTTTTTGGGAGTCTTCGGACTTTGCCATTTTTCTGGAGTCTTCCTCGATAACGGGCGTCTCGGACTCTGTCGTTTTCCGAGGCTTCCCTTTATCAAAGGACCCTTCGGACTCTGCCATTTTTTTTTTTAGATAGTTAGTTATAACGGGCGCTTCGGACTTTGCCATTTTTCCGAGGTTTTCCTTTACAAAGGGCGTTTTGGACTGTTATTTTCGGGGCTCTTCTTTTGTAACAGGCGCCTCGGACTCTGTCGTTTTCCGAGGCTTCCCTTTTACAAAGGGGTGCTTTGGACTTAGTCATTTTTTTGTACAGGTCTTCTTTTACCAAAGACCTCTCTGACTTAGTTACTTTTATAGACTTTCTTTTATAAAGGGCACTTTGGACTTTGTTATTTTTGCCGAGGCTTCCTTTTATCTAATAGCCTCTCCGACTTAGTTATTTTACTAGATTCTCCTTTCGTTCGGACTTTGTTATTCTGTTAGAGACACGACTTAGATATTAGTACTGTGCTGCGCTACTGTAGTAACGTCTGATGACATTGTGACCAGCAGAGAATATACTTTTCTCAAACGGCCTCATGCCGGGGCATTTGTTGTCGCTTTATCATTATTAGCCTTACTGCAATATACTCACAAACCAGATAGGTGAGGCTAGCGCTGGCAGAATTGTCAGTACTCAAACCAAGGGGAATCACAGCGCTGGACAGACAACAGTTAGACAACAGTTAGATCTAACTGTTGTCTGTCCAGCGCTGTGATTCCCCTTGGTTTGGTTACTGCAATATAGTCTATACGAAATGCGATCTTCGTTTCACATGTTTTATTGTAGTTAGTACCGAGTGCGAGTGACTGTGCTTGTGTGTGTGAACTTGGCATCCTGACACGAGCAAACATTTACATACACATTCACCGGTCACACAAACATTGCACACGGTCAGCGACGCTGCAGATTTTGCTGTCGAAGGCTGGGGTGAGGCCGACACTAACTTTGAGAGTGGGGCTGGTCGGAGCACGTTCCGTAGCATGCAAATAAAGAACATAGGCGGGCACACATCATACTGACTCGGACAGTGACTGTAGTCAGTCCCCCTGTACCTCTCCTCCAACCCTTCCCGTAGCCTAGATTCTTGTTCCCATAAATTACTGGTCCAACCGAGGGTAAACTTGAAAACTGCAGGTGGTCGGTCTTTGTTTCAGTACCAGGTCCGTCATGTGTGGAACTGATCTCAAGTTTACCTCCGCATGTTCGTCAATCTCGGACACTCTCAGTCTTCAAAACCAACCGGCTGAAAACACGGTATCTTTTTAATTTGGCATATCAGTATTAATTTTCCTTTGCTTCCGATCATGTGATTTTTAGATGGTGTTACTGTAAACAGAATGTGTTCGTTGCCGGTGTGGAAAGACTGTGGTTAGTATGATTGAACTGTTTTTGTTGTTTGTAGTTTACTGTGTGTGTTTATATAATTATTTGTAAAGCGTTCCGAGCCTGCGTAAGTGGGAAGGACGCTATAGAAAAGCGCTGTATTATTATTATTATAATTATTATTATTATATCATGTAGCTAGGTAAAGTCAACCTGCTTTCAGACAAATTATAGCAACTCAGTTGAGACTGAAATTGTACCGTGAAGCCCGTTCTAGTTTTGTCACCATTTTCTCAAGCCTATGAAGCGAAAGTGAAACTCATATCACGTAAAATATAAAACTACGTAAAAACTAAAACTTACGTCATGACAAATGACGTCTAACAAATCAATGACGCATATGTCCTGCGCCCCTTATAATAGAAACAAAGACAATACATTATAAGACAGATCACTCCTTTATAAGGCTTACTGAAAAAAGCGAGGTCAGTGTAGCAGTTGCGTCCCATGGTGTAATCGTGTTGTGGCCGTACGTCTATCACTATCTGGTAATGGACTTGAGCCCTGTCGCGAGGCTTTTTGAAAGGTATTTACTTACTTACGCCTGTCACCCCTCAGGCCGTCGACGAGAGACCTCCAGCGACTCCTGTCCTGTGCTGAAGGGCCTTCCTCCTCCAGGAAAGGAATTGCTGTTTGTCTTTTCATCGGCGTTTTTGTAGCTATTTCCTTATTTGCAGGGTGGGGAAGCTACCCCCACGCCCAACCCCCTTACTAGGAGGACCAGGGGTTTTCTGTCGGGGTCACCTTCCCTTAGACCATGTTGGTTCACAGCACCTTATTTCATTCGGTGCACCCCTCTCGCGAGGGCCGGGACCCGTATCCACCACCCAGGGGATGCGCCTCAACGCCATATGGTCCCAGCGCAAGGTTTTTAAAAGGTAACGTGTGCTTTTTGTGTGTGCATTGTGGAAAACTGTTATAAAATCACATGACTTACTTACTTACTTACGCCTGTCACCCCTACCCGGGTATAGGCCGTCGACGAGAGACCTCCAGCAACTCCTGTCCTGTGCTTCTCCTTCGATTCTACTCCAGGTGGTTCCCAGTCTCTTGATGTCTGCTTGGAGGTCTCGACGCCAGGAGTTTCTCGGCCTACCTCTTTTCCTCTTTCCCTGGGGGTTCCATGAAAATCACATGAGCTTTGCTTCTAAGATATTTTTTTCTATTCCTAATCGAAAGATTTTTCGGTAAAGTGGTAATTAGCAACGAAATGTGTAATAGAAAAATAAATAAATCAGGCATTTAATTGTTGCCATAAGTGTGAGTTGATGTCTAGTACACACACACACACATGCACACATGCACGCACACACACGTGCACTCAAACAAACACACATGCACACAAACGAACACACATGTATGCAAACAAACCACCAGCACAGGAATAATAATTACATTAAACATAAGTTGTTTTTAAAATCTCACAAGAAGATCAATTTATTAATACACGTTCAACTTGCAGCAGGTATTACCAAGAAAACCAAATAGTTATAATACACAGGCCACACTAACCACCTTTTGCATGCACCCGTTAGAAACTATAAACAGTACCTGGCGTTGTATGCACAAAGAGATTAATAAGAAATCATCACTAATTACCTGTTCTTTCTCCTCCTCTCCATTCATCCCTCCACCCAACACATGTGCATACACGAAATAGTAGGGCAACATGAATATACGCATTATGATAATAAGACGTACAACAGACAATACCATCAGTCACATGCCCACCGCTACTCCCTCATCATGTGCACGAAGCCTTTAGATCTAAAAGTCATTACCAGGTAAACAGATAAACTTATCATCACCGATCAGAATTATGTTCTCCAACAACCCCCTCTTCCCCCACCAGACTATCAGCTGCTTCCAGTGGGAAACTAATCCCCTTACAATAAAGGCAGTCGCATGGTTTGCCACAAGCTTTGTCCTCTCATCCTCCCAAAAATGGTCTGCCCCTTCTATTTGATCACGTTTTGTTTTTTTGTTGTAGGTGACTTGTTCTTTTATTGTCCTTTCATCTAGTACTGTTGCACACAGATCTGACTTTGGCAGCAGTACAGACCCTTTAATCTGAAGCGCTTTCAGAATCTTGGCATTAAAGCCTGAAACCTTTTGCATAGTTTTCCGTAAGGTTGAAACTGACAGGACAAAGATTTTTGCAAGCATAAAGGAAGGGTACAAAGTAAAGTAGGTAAAAGCACTGTCAGGGGAGAGAAGTGTGCATGATCATAGATCTAATGTGGCCAAAGCACCAAAAAAAAAAAAAAAAAAAAAAAAAAAAAAAAAAAAAAAAAAGAGAGAGAGATAGGAAAGAGGGGGTGCGCTAAGAAAGTGACTGGAAGCAATGCATATGGAAGCCCCCCCAAAGGGGGGGGGGGGAGGGGGGGGGGCGTATCACATATCCCACTGTTCCAGCCACTCAGTGCATGGAAATTTAAATCTAGGTCCCCCAAGGGGGGTCCAGATATTTAGCCGGTGTGGACAGCTGTTTCGGTCTTGGCGACCTCTTCAGCACACCATCAGCAATACTGGAAGATGGCAGGAATTTCTGCCTACCTGCAATGACCGCCACTTTTCATTTTTGTATATGCCTTAGGGCTTGCATAAAACAAAGATAGAGCTGTTGTTTTGTCTGTCTCCGTCCATCTCCGGCCTTGTTTCTTTTTGTGTATTTCAGGCAACTGTGCTGAAATAAACTGAACACACGAATCTGGCCCCAAAAATGGGTCAAGTTCTTCACTGCTGCATCCTTCTTCTCTTTGAGTGTTCATGTCTTTTCTTTCCTTGTTTGCCGTCTTTCTGCCGTAACTTACATTTCTTCTGCAGGCAGTACACAGTGCACAGTTTTGAGACTTTTCTTCAAAGCCTGCTTTCTTGGTGGAAAGGACGCAGTGTGTTCGCGTAAACAACTTGATGTCTTCCGTCATCACCACGTCCGTGGGCAGCCCCCAAGGATGTGTGATCTCGCCTGTCCTTTACATCTTATTCACAAATGACTGTACCAGCTCCAACGACAGGACTCACTATGTCAAATTTGCAGACGACACTGCAGTTGTAGATCTGTCAAACTCAGATGCTGACTACTTTGCAGAAGTGGGTTAGTTTGTCATATGGTGTCATAACAACCATCTACAGTTAAACGTTAGCAAGACTAAGGAGATGGTTGTCGACATTCGGAAGCCTGGCAGTGGGCCAACTTCCGGGAGTCCACTCCTACCTCCTCAGTCCCTGGTGATTGATGGCGGCACTTTTGTCACACGCACAGATGTTTACAAATACCTAGGGACCTTGATTGATTCACGGCTATCCTTCACCGACAACACAGACCTCATCTTTAAGAAAACCCAAGGGAGACTGTATATGCTGTGCAAACTCCTCTCCTTTGATGTGAGCCCCAAAATCCTCAGGTGCCCAACCCACCCTCACAACTAACAACAAAGAGATAGCCACCCAGGATGAGGAATACTTCTACAGATTCAGAAGCGCAGCCGCCTCAAAGCAGGCACGCATGTCACTGCAACCAGATACTTTAAACGAATAAATATGAATCTGATTTATAATTTGTAAGATGAAAATTTTAATTTATAAAAAAATTACCAAAACTATGACAGCACAAAGATCAGTTGTGTGAGTTTTTTTTTTCAGAACTGTGGTTGTAAAATCAGTCTGTTGACTATTAAAATCAGACAAGCAGATTTTAAATGTGGATGAATTGTCGATGGCCTTTTTTGTGTGTTCTCGCCTGCATGTGTGTGTGAAAATACATTTCTTGTCAGTCAGATGAAATGTGAATTGATTTTTTTATCTGAGTGCATATGCTGTGGATTATCATGATATCATTAATGATTTAATGCATGGTTGCTTGTGTGTGTGCAGATGAGTCCAGTGGAAAAACTGATGTGGGGGGAACTGCAGCAACAGGTGGTCAGGACAGTGATTCAAATTCAAATTCAAAAACTTTATTGTGTCAGTCTAGCCGACAAATGTTCTTTTCGTTGGGATCACATGCGCACGTACGGTTTTAGCCACATTATGACAATGGTGAAAACAAAAACAAAAAACAACAATACATGACCACAGTGTTAGTGGTATAGGAGTGAGTCTGCCACTTGCAAGATGCCACTGCGACATCTGAGGTGCAAGTTCCTCGATGGCGTCAACAAAGAGAGAGAGAGATACGCTAGTTAACACACTCTTCATTGAGGAGACGGATGGCCGAGGGTACAAAGCTGCCCTTGTAGCGTTTGGTTTTAACAAGAGGAGCCTTGAACCTACAGCCAGACGTGAGCTTTTGAAGGTGCTTAGAAAGGCAGTGGAATGTGTCAGTTGCCAGCCTCAGGCCCTTGCGTATCATTCTCGTCCTGTAGAGGCCGTCAAGGCTCTCCAACCTGCCCCCAACGATTTTCTCACTAAGCCTGATTATCTTATTCAGCTTCATGAAGTTCTTTTCGCCCAGGGAGCCGAACCATGAGACAAAGGAGAACGTAAGAAGGCTTTCTATAAAGCAGAGGTAGAACTGCCTGAGGATTTTGGGGCTCACATTGCTTAACGTCCCGACAGCAACAAGGCTTTCTCAGGACGTGCCTGCACTGCTTGTGAAAAAAAAAAAAAAAAACTAAACAGAATATTGAATGCATGTCGCCAGGCGGTCCAATACGTTAAATAAACCTACGACATGGGGCCTAGATAAAGCTAAGACCATTTAGCAACACACATCCAATATCAAGAGCTACAGGCAGCGCAGACAGGGAGAGTTTAAAAAAAGGCAAATATAGGTGAATGGACCAAGGGTAGACAGAAACACATGCCCCAGAATAGAAAGGAAACCCACCCTGTGGGGCTGACCAGGGTGACCCTGGGAACTAAAAAGTAGTTAACCCCACCCAATTCAACATCAGAATCAGGTCAAAGACAAAAGGTAGAGACCATTGGCAGTGAGGACAGCTCTCATGTATCGTTACATTGTTGTGTAATGTTCTGTGCATCTACTGTGGGAAATCAGGGTATTTACCCGACCACATATAGTAGCGCACCTTCGTGTTTGTGTATGTATGTTTCTCCTGCCTACTTCCTAAGTTCCGGAGAAAGACATGGGTTATATAAGAGACCTGATGCATTCTTTTTTGAGGATGCAAATGATGGTCTTGTTCTATACCTGCGTATTTTTCTGTGGGCTGGCGATTGGGTGCCTGATAGGCGGGGGCAGGGGTTAGTTAGTTAGTTATTTGGGTTTAACGCCGAGCAGGCACGGCCATCTCACGGCGGGAAGGGTAAAAATCTGGTCAGCCAGACTAAAAGAAAGGTCTTAAGACATGATGTAAATATACCTTAAAAATATGTCAGGCTAAAATGTCGCACAGGTCTTTAAAGAAAACGTCGGAAGACTCTCAAAAAGGTCAAAATAATAAAAACATCATAATCTATAACGCTCAAATCTTATTAAAAATATGGCACTCTCTCAGAAAACTGAAGATCTTGTCCGGGGGCACATCCCGGAACAAAACCTTCAAGGAGTCTGCTGTGAAATGTTTATACCTTGTGTCGATTAGATCAGCACAAGACAACAAAAAATGTTGAACAGAGTACTGCTCGTCGCAGGCATAACACCATGGACGCTCCTCCTGTTTAAGTAAATAAGAGTGCGTAACATACGTGTGGCCGATGTGGAGCCGAGCCAGGACAGTCTCCTCACGGCGGCTGCCGCAGCGATAAGGTAGACCGTCGGACAACTTAGGAAGGGCTTCATGCAGCTTGTTAGCTTCCTCTTTGTCCCACTCGGACTGCCACTCACGGGCTATGTACGCACTAGCCACATGTCTAAAATCGCTATAAACAGTCTGTGTGTCAGGGACAGGGTCATTGCGGGCATCATTGGCAGCAGAATCTGCGATCCTGTTGCCCTCGATGCCCACATGCCCTGGCACCCAAATAAAAATGATATCATAATATTCCTTCATCAAGTCCGCGTGGAGCTCTCTGATCTGCACCAGCAGTGGGTGGTCATTTCCCGTGCACTGAAGGGCCTGCAGGGCAGAAAAAGAGTCAGACAGAATCAGGAAGTTCCTTTCTCTAGATCGATAAGCATGCCTGAGTGCCAGCAGAACCGCCTGCAGTTCCGCACTAAATACAGATGAGTGGTCTGGGAGGCGGTGCTTAAATGGGCGTCTAGGATGGCGAGAGGACACTGCGGCCGCAGCCACTCTCCCATCCTCAGACTTTGACCCATCGGTATAGATGCGACAATAGCCAGGAAAAATTGAAAGCAGTTCATTGAGGCTCTGTTGGTATATGGCTGGTGGAGTAGAGTCTTTCTTGTGGGCAGTCAAGTCCAGCAAGATGTCAGGAACTGGTAAGAGCCAAGGTAGTGATGTGTTGCAGGGATTCCGAAACTCTGTCCAGGTCCAATCCGGCCGCCTGCAGATGAGTCGGACACGGAAAGAAAGTGGACGGACAGCTCCCGGATGGGTATCGTAAATCTCTGCAAACGATGGTTTAAAAACACAATCATAGGCAGGATTGTCTGGATGGGCCTTCAGTTTCAGAACGTAGCTGAGCATGAGGCGGATGCGGCGGAGCTTGAGAGAAGGCTCCCCTGCCTCGGCATACAGACTAGGAACTGGAGACGTCCTGAAGGCCCCAAGACATATCCGCAGACCCTGATGGTGAATTGTGTTCAGACGCTGTAGCACAGACTTGGAAGCTGAGCCATACACCACAGAGCCGTAATCCAGTTTGGACCGAACAAGGGCCCGGTACAGACGAAGTAAGACAGTACGGTCCGCACCCCAGTCAGTACGACCGACGACACGAAGAATGTCGGAGAGCCTTCTGACAAGAGGTTCTAAGGTAATTAATATGGTTGCGGAAGGTAAGTCTTTTGTCAAAAATGACCCCCAGAAACTTTGCCTCCTCGGCCACCTTAATTGGCACTCCAGCAATGCTCAGGCTAGGTTCTGGAAAAAATTTCGTCTGGTTAGTAAAATGCACACAAACAGTCTTGGAGGGCGAGAACTTGAATCCATTGAGAGACACCCACCGCTGGATGCGATCAACGCACAGCTGCAAGCGCCTCTCAAGGGACGCAAGTCCTCGACCACGTGCGCACAAAGCAAAGTCGTCAACAAACAAAGAGCATTCAGAATCATCCTTGACGGCCTTTACAATGTTATTAATTTTAATACTAAATAAAACAGGAGATAGAATGCTGCCCTGTGGGACACCCATCTCCTGTTCAAAGGAGTCGGAGAGGGTGGAGCCCACACGGACATGGAACGACCGGTTAGTCGAAAAATTGTGAATAAAAACGGGCAGGTGCCCTTTAAAACCCATGTCCAACAAGTCGGACATTATGCCATACTTCCAGGTAGTGTCATACGCTTTCTCAAGATCGAAGAAAATTGCATAGACATGCTGCTTGTTGACAAAAGAATCTCGAATAAATGATTCAAAGCGGACTAAATGGTCAGTTGTACTACGAAAGCGCCGGAAACCGCACTGGAGGTCTGTGAGGAGACCCTGTGACTCAAGATGCCACACCAGGCGGGCGTTGACCAGGTGCTCCATAGTTTTACATAAACATGATGTCAAAGCGATAGGCCGGTAGTTGCCCGGGTCGGAAGGATCCTTACCCGGCTTGGGGATCGGTACAACCACAGCCTGGCGCCAAGACGGCGGAAAATGACCAGTTCCCCAGATATGGTTAAAGGCCTTGAGAAGTACAAGGAGTGACCTCTCAGGCAGATGCGTTAGGAATTGATAGTGGACGGTATCTAGACCAGCAGCAGAGTCATTACATTTCTGCAAAGCTTGCTGCAATTCTGATAATGTAAACGGGACATTATAGTCTTCTGAGTTATCGGACTTAAAATCACAAATACGAGACTCTCGCTTCTCCTTCTCTCTCTGGAAGAAAGGTGAATAATGCTCCGTTGAAGAATTATGGGCAATGGTGGAGGCAAGCAAATTGGCCACAGCTTTTTTATCTGTAACCAAACTGGCACCATCTCTAAGATGGCCAACAGAAGCCGAGCCACCTCTGCCCCTAATTCTCCGAACAGCCTTCCATACTTTCTGGGACGGAGTCCGAGAAGTTAAAGATGAGACGAAGCGTCTCCAGGAAGCACGGCGTTCACGTTAAAAAATGTAACGGGCTTTCGCCCTCTGTCTTTTAAAGGTTAAAATATTTACTTGCGACGGATTACGGAAAGCACGTCGCTGAGCAGATTTGCGCGCTATTTGGGCCTTGCGGCACTCTTCGTTTCGAGGGACTGATGCGGAAGTTTTAGGGATGGTTTCACCCGCTACGTCCAACAAAATAGTAGTAAAAGAAGAAATAGGTTCTTCAGATGACATGACCACCTCCTCTGTAATACGAGACTGACAGAGGGAGGCGAACAGAGGCCAGTTAGCTTTCTTAAGATTCCAGCGCCCCACCGGCGGATCCTCCCCACAGCTGACCAATGACAGGACTACTGGGAAGTGGTCACTACCACACAGGTCATCGTGAACCTTCCAGTCAAAGTCCAGCATGAGAGAAGGATCACACACAGTGAGGTCTAGAACAGAACTAGATCCTGAACCTGATTGATTGATTGATTGTACATTGCTTAACGTCCCGACAGCAACAAGGCTTTCTCAGGACGTGCCTGCACTGCTTGTGAAAAAAACAACTAAACAGAACATTGAATGTATGTCGCCAGCCGGTCAAATACATTAAATAAACCTAACACATGGGGCCTAAATAAAGCTAAGACCATTTAGCAACACACATCCAATATCAAGAGCTACAGGCAGTGCAGACAGTAGGGAGAGTTTTAAAAAGGCAAATACAGGTGAATGGACCTCGGGTAGACAGAAACATATGCCCCAGAAAAAAGAGAAAAACTCACCCTGTGGGGCTGACCAGGGTGACCCTGGGAACTAAAAAGTACCTAACCCCACCCAAGTCCCCCAGGGCAGACCCGGGTGGGGGTCCTGAACCTGGGTTAGAGTATGTAGGTGAACCATCGTTAAAGACACATAGGTTAAGTTGAGAAAAAAAAACATCTTCTAACATCTGACCTCTGCCATCATAGTGGTCACTACCCCAAAGGTGAGCGTGACCGTTAAAATCCCCCATGAGAATAAAGGGAGGGGGCAGTTGATCAACTAAATTAAAAAAATCATTACTACAGACCCGCAGGGATGGTGGCAGGTAAATACTGCATATAGTTATGGTCTTCTTCAAGGTAACCCGAGCTGCGACAGCCTGAAGACAGGTGTCGATGCTAACGGGGCTACATAAAATTTGGCTACTAATGAGAAGAGCCACTCCACCCGAGCGCCTCTCCGAATCAGAGCCTTTATGTATAGCGTTAAAACCATTAAAGGACACAGGGTCAGAAGTCTTCAGGTAAGTCTCCTGAAGAGATATTACTGAGGGGTTATAGCACTTGACTAAAAGACGTAATTCCTCAAAGTTAGCTTGAAAACCACAATTCCACTGAAGCAGAGAGTCCATGATTATGTCTTATCTGGGGGTGCGGAGTTTTTCCCCCCTTTTTCCTTTGCCTTGGAAGGAGTCGGAGAAACAGAGGGGGGCCGGCTCCCGGGCCTCCTCTGGTTCTTAGGAGATGAAGGGGTTGGAGCTGCCTCAGCATCGGCAACTTCCACTCCCTCCATCTGCTCCTCCAATGCAGCATATTTGTTTTGAAGGGGGACATCAGTGTTCCCCTTCTGGGCCCGTGCGCACGGCGGTCCCATAGATTTCTTTGACTTCTGGTCCTGGGCAGCGTTCCTGCCGCTAGAGTTAGCGGCCTTAGAAGGCTGACCAGAGCCAGAAACCTTGACAAACTAGCAGGTTTGGGTGGGGGCTGAGGCTTAGGGGCAGCAGAAGGCGGTGCCACCGGGCCGGTAGCGTCCGCCCTCTGCGTTCCCTGGCTCCTCGTCACCACCGGAGGAGGGTTACTCTCCAGGGGTGAGAGGATCCGAGGCTCCGCCCCCAACCAAGGAGTTGGGGTTTGACAAGAGAAGTCTTTGGTGGGGCGCTTGCCTGCCACCGCAGCACTGAAAGTATACACAAAGTTGTTATTTGAGTTTGGCGCCGCCTCAGCTGCACCAGGACCGTCAACCAGTTTTTTTGCGTCCGCAAAGGACAGCCCCTTCTCCACACGCACCTGCTGAATCCTGCACTCGGAGATCCAACGAGGGCACTTCTTGTCCGAAGCCATATGCGCCCCCTGGCAATTCACACACAGGGGGATGGCTGTGCAGGACTCAGCAGAGTGTCCGGGCTTAGTGCAACGGGCGCATAGAGCCTCTGCCTGGCGGCATGTCTTCTGCCCATGGCCATACTTTTGGCACTTAAAGCACCGAAGGGGGAGAGGGACGTACTTTTTCACTTTTAGGGAGTAGTAACCTCCCCAGATGGTAGTAGGAGCTGTGGGGGTGCCAAACGTCAGGATGATGGTAGGGAGACGGATCTCCCTACCACCTCGTTTGGAAATGAAGCGCCTGACGTAGGTCACCCCCTGTGACTTAAGGTTCCGTACAAGTTCATCTTCACACAGTTCGGCCAATGCTTGATCTTTAATCACTCCTCTAGAGGAATTCATTGTTTTGTGGGGAGTGACCTCCACTGGAGTGTCTCCGATGGAGGAGAGCCTCAGTAGCCCATTGGAGTGTGCCCGGGTACGGCACTCTACCAACAAGTCACCAGACCTGAGGCGCTGGGCCTCAGGCCTGCCAACACGGCTCCTGAGGGTCTCCCCTACCAGGAAAGGGTGCAGCTTTGAAACAGGCTTCTCTTTAACTTTGCTGTGGATAATGAGAAAGCGAGGCCAGGCGGCCGACGCCTGAGGTGTCGCTTCCTCAGTCAGAGTCACTATCGTTCTCAACTGACAATGTCGGCGGCTATGTGCCGCTTTGGTGCTAGTTTTGATTTTTTGATATTTTCCATATTATAGTATGATAGATATTCATCCCCCGGGGGTCCCCGCCCGCCACCGAGCCCAACAAGGGAAAGTGCAACTGTCGGCGGGTCTCCAGCCGACGCACAATGGAGACTGCCCGAAAGATATACTCAAGGGGGTAAGCCTGATTGAACCGTTTGAGCCACCGCCTTCTATCACACTGTTGAATACAGGGGCATACTGATGTAAAGCACCTAATCAGCATCAGAGGCTATAGCATGGTGCTCCGTATAACAACCCGCATGTCAACAGGGGGATAGGGCTCGACGTGACAAGAGCCGATTGACTAGGCCGGTACGACTAGCCTCCCGTTTAGGCAGAAGTCAAGGCCAAAGTGGAGTGTTTCAGCCACCAGGATCCTCTTCAGTCTCCCCCGACACGGGTCTCCAAGCACGGCAAACACTTGGGATCCAAAGGACCAAAAGCTCACGCGTATTTTTAAGGACCAATCCAACATGTTAAGACCTGGGTAAGCACAGCTCCTTAAAAACCGGACCAGTGAAAAAGACTGAACAACATATCTGCTGACATCAAGTCCTAATCCTGGACAAAGATGGCACCCGTCTGCCTAGCCCACTCAGTCAGGGACCGAGTGGACTACCCACCCACGCCACGTGGAGGCCGGTGCCGGGTAGGCGCGGGGGCAGGGGATCTAACTGTTCGTCTGTCCAGCGGCGCTGAGCGATTCCTCTTGGTTTGTGTAAAATTCTGCCCGTAGCCTCACCTATCTGGTTTGAGTATCTATAACTGGAGGCAAATTTGTATCGTTACATTGTTGTGTAATGTTCTGTGCATCTACTGTGGGAAATCAGGGTATTTTCCCGACCACATATAGTAGTGCACCTTCGTGTTTGTGTATGTATGTTTCTCCTGCCTACTCCCTAAGTTCCGGAGAAAGGCATGGGTTATATAAGAGACCTGATGCATTCTGTTTTGAGGATGCAAATGATGGTCTTGTTCTATACCTGCGTATTTCTCTGTGGGCTGGCGATTGGGTGCCTGATAGGCGGGGGCAGGGGAATCTAACGGCTGTTTGTCTGTCCAGCGCTGAGCGATTCCTCTTGGTTTGTGTACAATTCTGCCAGCGCTAGCCTCACCTATCTGGTTTGTGAGCATATAGAAGGGACTTTGTGGGTTATGGTTCATCCCATCTTGTTGTCCTGTTACTTCGGGTGTTAGAGGTTTAGCCTGCCAGCCTTTGACATCATGGATATGCTATTAAATTCGCCCCACCACGACCCGTCCTAAAAAGTCCCTCTATAAATAGAAGGGACTTAAAAAAATAGAAAAGAAGGGTGCGCTAATTAAGTGACTGGAAGATTCTCTCTTAGGGTGCATGGAAATTTAGCTCTAGGTGGTGGCATGGAATGTATGCCCCCACAGTAAAATGTCAGTGGCTGGTTTTCAGGTAGGCAAAAGTTCCTGCGGCCTACCACCAGTACTGATTCCGAATGGTGTGCTGACGAGGTCGCCAAGACCGACACCGGCTAAACAATCTGGACCCCCCCCCCCCCCCCTTTTGGGTGCCCTAGATCTAAATTTCCATGTATCAAGGGGCTGTAACTTGAATCTAGTCAATATGCGATACGCTCCCCCTTCGGGCGGGGGGTGGGGGGGGGGGTTTCCATATTCACTCCTTCCAGTCACTTATTTAGCACACCCTTCTTTTTAATTTTTAAGTCCTTTTATTTATAGAAGGGACGTTTTAGGACGGGTCGCGGTGGGGCGTTTTTAATAGCATGTCCATGATGCCAAAGGCGGGCAGGCTAAACCTCTAACAATTGAAGTAACAAGATAAAAATTACGTCATGTCTAGTTACGCTAACCTCGCTGCTGACGTACATTTGACGCGAAGCGCCGTATGTGATGATGAATATGATGTCCACTTGTAATGCGCACCCACTCCATGCTAGCAGCATGCTCAGGGCGCCAAAATAAATAAATAAATAAATAAATAAAACAAATGTGCGTATATATGTGTGTGCGTACGTGTGCAAACAAGAGAATCTCCGATATTTCTGTACACGCAAGCTTGAAACTTGGCGATATACTTTCTTAAGTGGGTGGCTAAGAAAGCCTCAAAGCATATTGTAATTTAATGCCCGATTGAAGACATAAACAACCGTTTATAGGAATTCTGTTGACCAGGCGCACGAGGATCTATGCCTCTTGGAGATGTTTGGAGCGCACGCGCACGCACACACACACATCAATGCGCTTTCAGAAGAGCACACAGGTGACCCGTGTATTTAGTACATCATGTAGCTAGGTAAAGTCAATTTGCTTTCACACAAATTATAGCAAGACTGAAATTGTACCTTGAAGTTCTAGTTTTGTCACCATTTTCTCAAGCCTATGAAGCGAAATTAAAACTCATATTACGTAAAATATAAAATTACGTAAAAACTCAAACTTACGTCATGACGTTTGACAAATCAATGACGCGTATGTCCTGCGCCCCTTATAGAACTCACTGACGCATTGGCAGATCTGCGAGACTTTTTCAATAGGAGGTAATTCAACATCAGAATCAGGTCAAAGACAAGAGGTAGAGACCATTGACAGCGAGGACAGCTCTCATATAGAAGGGACTTTGTGGGTTATGGTTCATCCCATCTTGTGTATTTTAAACTGATCTATCAATATGGTACTGTGCTTTGTGTCATGACAACTCGGTGCTATTTTACTGTTTCAGTGACAACGGTTGTTTAAGTGAGATACTATTTCATCTGGATCTCTTCCAGAATCTTGTTCATTTCTCTTATGTAGATTTGACATATTTTTGAAAACGAAATTCATCCCGTATCACTGTTGCTGGAAGTCAAAATAAGCTTACAGATGTACGTGAATAAAGCCAGCAAGATGTATATATCGTCATAAGCCCCCACAACTTTTTTTTTTGGGGGGGGGGATCTATGCCTATTGCTCGTTTTGTTCAGCAATGAAGGGGATACTACAATAATAAAATACACATACACCTGTGCAGAAACTATGTCCTCAGTTGCTTTTTTTGCTCATGACATCTTTGCAGACAAAGAAGTACCCAACGGAGAAGAAACACGCTTAGAAAAGACGGGTACAACACAATTTATTAATATTTCGGGTAAATACCCTTTGTCAAAATAGACAAACAAACAGAGAGATTAGCCGCTACTTATCTTCATTGGCAGAAGGAATGTGGCAACTGAAGGAGGTTTGGTTGATTGATTGATCAACTGGATTGATCTTTGCAGACGTAATGCCCTTCTGCACTTGGCTAAAACACTGTTCCGTCAGTATCGTACAGTATATTGTGTTAAATGACTACTCGGTGCTATTTTTAGTGTTTCAGTGTCGGGTACATTCCACCTTCCACTCCAGCAGCTACCTAGTTCGAATGCGTCTAAATGGCACATTAAGTGGAAAGGCCTGGTTTCAGGGGTTTTTCACCGAGAACGTCGGTTTCCTTTGGCATTGCTTTCAGTTGTTATTTTGGGGGCCATGTACAACATGGGAGCATTAGGCAGTCATGTTGGCCAGGCAGTTAGAATACATAACCTCAACTCTTTGTGGATTTTAAGAAGGCGTTTGACAGGGTGTGGCATGCAGCCCTTTTGTCCACCATGAAGCTGTACAACATCAATGCCAACCTGATTGATTGATTGTACATTGCTTAACGTCCCGACAGCAACAAGGCTTTCTCAGGACGTGCCTGCACTGCTTGTGAAAAAAAAATAAACAGAACATTGAATGTATGTCGCCAGCCGGTCAAATACATTAAATAAACCTAACACATGGGGCCTAAATAAAGCTAAGACCATTTAGCAACACACATCCAATATCAAGAGCTACAGGCAGTGCAGACAGTAGGGAGAGTTTTAAAAAGGCAAATACAGGTGAATGGACAAAGGGTAGACAGAAACACATGCCCCAGAATAGAGAGAAAAACCCACCCTGTGGGGCTGACCAGGGTGACCCTGGGAACTAAAAAATACCTAACCCCACCCAAGTCCCCCAGGGCAGACCCGGGTGGGGGCAATGCCAACCTGATCAAAGTAATAGAAAACCGTTACAACAAGGCCACTAGCGCAGTCTGCTTCAACGGCAAAATAGGAAATTGGTTTAGGACAACTGTCAGTCAGACAAGGCTGCTTGCTCTCACCTACTCTTTCCAACATCTTCCTGGAAAGAATCATGACGGACGTTCTGAAAGATCATGAAGGAACTGTCAGTATTGGAGGCAGAACAATCAAGAACTTGCGCTTCGCGGACGACATTGATGGCCTTGCAGGAACAGAGAAGGAGCTAGCTCAGCAGGTGGTAAATCTGGACAGTACAGCCATTGCATTCGGGATGGAAATCAGCGCAGAGAAGATCAAACTGATGACCAATAACGCCAGTGGCATTGGCACTGAAATCATGGTTAGAGGCCAAAAACTGGAAACAGTTAAGAAATTCAAATACTTAGGGGTCATTGTGACAGATGAGGGACCAAAACCAGAAATACTGTCCAGGATTGCGCAGACAACAGCGCTGACAAGACTGAAGACCATATGGAAGGACAGAAACATCACACTCTGCTCCAAGATCAGACTGATGCGCTCCTTAGTCATCTCAGTGTTCTTATATGCCTGTGAGTCATGGACCCTCACAGCAAACCTCAAAAGGAGGATACAAGCCACTGAAATGAGATGTTTTCGACGGCTGCTTGGCATTTAGTACAGAGATCACATCACGAACGAGGAAATGGGAAGCAGAATCAGGCAAGCCATCGGGCCCTATGAAGACCGCCTGTGAGTCATGGACCCTCACAGCAGACCTCGAAAGGAGGATACAAGCCACTGAAATGAGATGTTTTCGACGGCTGCTTGGCATTTCATACAGAGATCACATCACGAACGAGGAAATGGGAAGCAGAATCAGGCAAGCCATCGGGCCCTATGAAGACCTATTAGTCATTGTGAAAAAACACAAACTGAAGTTTTATGGGCATGTCACGCGATCAGCAGGGCTTGCCAAGACAATCCTGCAAGGCACTGTGCAAGGAGGGCGAAGGAGAGGTAGACAGAGAAAAAGATGGGAGGGCAATATCTCAGAGTGGACAGGACTGAAGCTGAGTGACACACTAAGAATGGCAGAGAACAGAGTGGAATGGAGGGCATGGAGCTGCCGGGTTGCCAAGTCATCAGTGGTACCCCAATGGTCGGCAAGACTACGTGGTAGATAGATAGATAGAACCTCGACTCATGGTTATCAACGTTTCGACTCTAGATTTGCATTAGTTTGTATAAGAACACTGACATTGATGTGGCTGCTTCGATTGTGAAGACAAACTACACACAGTCGTTAGGCGAATGTTGTGTTTGTAGCCTACTTTGTTTGAATGTGTGTGTGTGTGTGGGTAGAGTGTTTTCACCAAAGCTCATATTAGCCCTTTAGCCCAGACGCACTACAGCAGGAAGCTGAACGACCATGATAAATCAAGGGTAGTGCCTGATGAGCTTGGCGCCAAGCTAATCCGACACTACCCTTGAATTATCATGGTTGATCCATCTCCTGCAACTGTCACAGTTGTCAGGCATTCCAAAGACGCAAAATTGTATACGGCGGACAGGGACAATGTCCAGTTGCTGAGACCAGTTGCATGAGTGAGCTTAGTCCTGCAACAGCCACTAAGGTGCAGGACTAAGCTCGCTCATGCAACTGGCCCGTAGTCTTTATCCCCTTCCCTGCCAGTGATCGCGGATTTCGCGTCTGAACTAGTGCAAACTCATCGACCATCATTAGCCGTGATGGAACACAAGAGTTATATAGGTGGGACACACATGAGATGGTGCAGCTTTGATGGTGCTTGCCGCTCGTCTTTTTCTCTGGAGGCGCTTTCTCTCTGCTTCGGCTGTGCGTCTATCCTCAGTGCTTGTGGGTCTCCTGTTGATAAGGTTGCGCCATGAGGTGCGATCCAGGGCTGATTTCTCCCAGGAGTTGGTATCTATCTGAAGGGCTTTCAGGGACACCTTGAGAGTGTCTTTGAAACACTTGCGCTGGCCGCCATGACAACGCGTGCCCGAGGACAGTTCGCCGAAGTGCAGCTGCTTGGGAATGCATTCATCTGGCATCCTTACGACGTGTCCCGCCCATCTGACTTGGTGCATCATCAGCATGGTGTGGAAAGAAGGCACACCCGCAGAAAGGAGCACTTCAGTATCTGGGGTTTTGTCCCACCACCTTATCTTCTGAATCTTGCGCAGGCATGTTAGTGTTATATAATGTTTCTGATCGGCCGACACCAAATTCATAGTCATCACTATACACGGCGTCATGGGCCTAGCGATGCCATGACGTGAAGTTTATAGTGAGGTCATTTTGCTGCTTGTGCTATTCTTCCTCCTCCCCCCCCCCCCCCCCCCCCCCAACCGATCTGCTCCTGCGGTGAGTCTGTGTCAGTGTGTGCGCACGTACATGTGAGGGCATGTACTCAGTGTGCAAAGGCCATCAGCATTGGGTATACTTGTACTTGTTCGTAGCCAGTGTCACAGTGCAGGGGCAGATCGTATGTGGGGGGGTGGGGGGGGGGGAGTTACGGACCTTCCCCCCCCCCCAATTAATAATAATTAAAAAAAATGCTATAACAAAGTGCCTTTTGGGGGTGTTTGGGCCCCCCCCCCCTCCCCCCTTTTCAATTTTTTGGCCCTTGAAAGCAAGGTATAGCGTCGGGGAGGCCTTTTGCATCAGGTTAAGGTCCCAAACAAAAAGTTGGACCCCCCACTTTCGAGGCAACTGATCCGCCCCTGCAGTATGTGTGTGTGAATCTTAAAATATCTACTTTAAAACTACCCAATAAGAAATAGGTGTTTATCCTCGCTGTCAGCGCCTGTGCATAGTTTCATCATGTGAAACTACGTCTCCAGCAGATGGTGGGAACTCGATGGCACACATAAGGAATACTGTACAAATTAATAACTGACAGTTTTCACCTTGTGTGTGATGAAGTAAAGATTGCCTCACTCTGCATTCATGATCTGGTGTGACTCAAACTTTAATTTGAATGGACATGAAGTTGTACACTGATAATCCTCGGTCAAATCATGTCTTTGTTTATTTGGGGGAAGAGGGGGAAAGTTCAGAACTTCTGACAAGGCTTCTTTTGTGGTCTGTAAGAGCGTGTCTTGGTCAAAGACAGTGTACATGTTTGACACGTCGTATAACAACAATTTTGACATCACTCTTGAATGTCCGACGACTGTGAATCAGTTGCAGGAGATGGATCCCTAAAGCCAAAGTTGGGGGCGTACTATGCTTAGCCCCTAATTCACATGGGCTTTGAGTAAACCAGGTAGGGTAATTGAATTTTATTTTGACAGCTCCAAAGCCAAAGTGGTCTGCATTTCATGTACACATCCCTACAGCCAAAGTAGAGAGTGTACAATGAACAGCCAGTTTATGTGGGCTTTGATTAAAGTATCTTAGGCTGGTAAGGTGAGTGAATTTTGATTTTGACAGCCCAAAAACAAAAGTGGTCTGGCTTTTCTGTACACATCCCTAAAGTCAAAGTAGGAAGCGTACCATGTTTATCCCTAAGTTCAAGCCTCAAAGCCAAGGTGGTCTGCCTTTTTTTGTACACATCCCTCAAGCCAAAGTAGGGAGCATACCATGCTCAGCCCTATGTTCTCATGGGCTATAATTAAAGTGTCTTACACTGGTAAGGCGATTGAATTTTGATTTTAACAGCCCCAAAGCCAAAGTCTTCTGCCTTTTCTGCACACATCCCTAAAGCCAAAGTTCTCGCAGGCTTTATTTAAGTGAACAAAGGAGGTAGATTCATTAAATTTTGATTTTGACAGCACCAGAGCCAAAGTGGTCTGCCTCTTCTGTACACATCCCTAAAGCCAAAGTATGGATCGTACCATGCTCAGCCCTAAGTTCACGCAAGCTTTAATTAAGTAAATGAGGTAGGGTAGTTAAATTTTGATTTTGAGAGCCCAAACGTGGTCTGCCTTTTCTGTGCACATCTTTCAAGCCAAAGTAAGGAGAATACACTGCTCAGACTTAAGTTCAAGTGGCTTTAATTACGAAAGTTGTGAATAGTATTTGAGAAAAAACATCTCGTCAAAATATGGCTTTTGTGGACCTATTTCCTGAGCAAAATGACTCCTAACATTTTCATCTGAGGAGTCAATGACCGATATGTTTTTGTAGGCAACAGGCCCTTCTTGAAAGGCCCATCCATTTCTTCTTCTCCCCTCTCTCCCGTTTTTCAATATTTTTGTGGCTGGCGAGAAGGTGCTCACAACTCACATGCCTGCCCCGCCCTCTCCCCCACCCGGCTGGCGAGAAGGTGCTCACACAGGTTTTGCCCATCCAGTTTCAAAAATGACCCATTGGATTTGTACTCTTCAGGCCAATGACCCATGTGCGTACATTTTCAGAAAGAACCCTGACAAAGGAGGCATCTGTAATCTTCCCTCAGGACCAACACAATACCTAATCCAACGCTGAACAGCAACAAAGGAGGCAAACAGGACACACACAAGAAATTGACTACAGAAAAATCACAAGAAATTTGGGAAAAAGAGATCGATTAGCATATAGTTCGTCTAAATTGAAAATCACAGGAACAGAAGAAAGCATTGTTTTCTAGCATGGTAATAATAGTTATTTTCGCAGCATCAATTGTGAACACTTTACATGATGTGAAAATAAGTTGTTTTAACATTTTCAGACATATCACCTGGCAAAAAAACCTCAAAATGCACAACTGATGACCTTGACTTTGGAAAGGTTTTACCATAAGTATCTTTGGATCATCAGACCAAGTCTGAAGTGTATTGCTTAGTTATTAGTCTTCATGAAAGTGCAACATAAAAGTTTACTGAAGACGATGGATCGCTTAGTACCCTCATTTTGCTAAAACACATTAATGGCACAGCCCTCATGGCTCATGTGCTTGTTCAATCAGCATAATTTTGGACTTGTGACCCTGAACTTTCCCAAAGGTCACTCAAACAAGTTCTATGTTGAATGGAGCTGGCCATAATACATGAGAAATCATGTTTTGTCAAGAAATGTGCTTACTTACTTACTTACGCCTGTCACCCCTACCCGGGTATAGGCCGTCGACGAGAGACCTCCAGCAACTCCTGTCCTGTGCTTCTCCTTCGATTCTACTCCAGGTGGTTCCCAGTCTCTTGATGTCTGCTTGGAGGTCTCGACGCCAGGAGTTTCTCGGCCTACCTCTTTTCCTCTTTCCCTGGGGGTTCCATGACAATGCCTGCCTAGTGATACTGGAAGCTGGCTTTCTCAGACTGTGACCGATCCATCCCCATCTTCTTCACCCAATTTCATTCTCTGCTGTTATCTGCTCTGTTCTCTCCCAGAGTCTGACGTTGCTGATCTTCTCTGGCCAGTGGATTTTCAAAATTCTTCTAAGGCAACTGTTCATGAAGGTCTGTACTCTGTTGACTGTGGTTTTTGTCAATCTCCATGTCTCTGCTCCATATAGGAGAACTGCTTTTACATTGGAGTTGAAAATCCGGACTTTGGTGTGTTGTGACAGCTCTCTGGAACTCCACACTTTTTTCAACTGGAGAAAGGCTGCTCTGGCTTTACCGATTCGTGCTCTGACATCTGCATCAGTGCCGCCTTTTTTGTCTATGATGCTCCCGAGATTTTGCAATAGCAGTTTTCAGTTCTTCCCAAAGTGTTTCAGGGGAGGAGTCTGCTGGGTCCGCTGCGTCTTTGAGCCTGCGCTGTAAATCTGTCTGAAAGGCAGCTTTCATGTCGTCACGCTGAAGGCTCGCAACATCAAGCTTTTTCTTGGGGGGCCCCCATTTCTTGGGTTTTGGCTTGAAGTGGAGCCTGAGTTTGCAGCGGACAAGGCGGTGGTCAGTGTGGCACTCTGCGCTGGGCATCACTCTGGTGAGGAGGACGTCACTGCGGTCCCTCTGACGCACTAGGACATAGTCGATAAGGTGCCAGTGCTTGGAGCGAGGATGCATCCAGGTGGTCTTTCGACTGTCCTTTTGCTGAAAAGTAGTGTTGGTGATGACCAGTTGCTGCTCTGCACAGAACTCCAACAGTAGGCGGCCATTGTCATTGCAGTTCCCCACGCCATGCTTGCCGAGGACTCCTTTCCAGGCTTCAAAGTCCTGGCCCACTCTGGCGTTGAAGTCGCCAAGGATGATGACTTTGTCGTCTGCAGGGGTGCTCTGTATGAGGCTGCGCAGGTCAGTGTAAAACTTGTCCTTTTCAGCAGGCTCTGCCAAGAGGGTTGGGGAGTACACACTGAGAAGGGTGACGTGTTGCTGGTGTCTCAGTGGGAGGCGCATGGACATGATGCGGTCTGAATGACCCGTTGGTAGGTTTTCCAGCTTAGTCGCAATCGAGGTCTTGACCATGAAACCCACGCCTGAGAGCCGTCTTTCTGATGCAGGCCTGCCTGACCAGTAGAGGGTGTACCCAGCGCCAAGTTCTTGGAGGCTGCCTTCGTCCGGAAGGCGTACTTCGCTGAGCGCGGCGATGTCAATGTTTAACCTCCGCAATTCATGGGCAATGAGGGCGGAGCGACGTTCGGGGCGTCCGCTGTCTGCTTTGTCGAGCATGGTTCGGATGTTCCAGCATGCTACGTTGAGTCCGGTCGTGGTCGTCATCAGAGTGGATCCGTTATTCTTTCTTGTTTTTTGACCGCATGAGAAGATGCCCGTTGACCGCGGCTAGCCAACTGGGGTTGCGAGGGGACGAGCTTTGGTTAGGCCACCTTTTCTAGGCCCCTCTCCGTGTGGAGCAAGCAGTGCTGTCCCTAGAGAAGGCTGCTTGGTCGTTCAGGGTGTGCCGAGTGATGTTGTCATCCCCAGGTCAACATCAGGCGACCAATATCCTGAACCGCCTGCATGCAGGTTTGAGACTGCGGCTTCCAGTGACATCTTTCACCTGCCGTTTCGCCCCTCGCTACAGGACTTGGAATGGTCAGTGTCATGGTCCGTGGACGTTTCCTAAAGCCTGCGCGGTGGAGCTTTTTGGTGGAGTGCAGTGTGCGCAGTACTGGCCCCACCCTTTAAACCCTTGGTTCATCTGCCATGGGAAGAACTGAAAACTGCTATTGCAAAATCCTCTGCAGAAGTCTTGGGTTTCGCTAGAAAGAAGAATAAAGACTGGTTTGACGAAAACGATGTAGAGATCCAGGAACACCTAGCAAAAAAAAGAGCCGCCCATCAGGCCCACCTAGCCCAGCCTTCCTGCCCTGTGAAGAAGTCTGCCTTCCGCCTCGTCTGCAGCAGTCTCCAGCGCAAGCTCAGAGATCTCCAGAATGAGTGGTGGACCAGACTTGCACAGAGGACCCAGCTTTGCGCAGACAATGGTGACTACAGGGGCTTCTACGAAGCATTGAAAGCAGTGTATGGCCCCAGGCACCTGGTACAAAGTCCCCTGCGAAGCGCGAATGGCCAGGCACTCCTCACAGATAATACCTCCATCTTGAACCGCTGGTCGGAATACTTTCAGAGCCTCTTCAGCGCTGAGCGCACTGTTCAAGAAGCAGTCGTCCTACAAATCCCACAGCTCCCAGTAAAAGTTGAATTGGACGAACCGCCCACCGCTGAAGAGACCCTCACAGCCATCCACCAGCTCAAGAGTGGCAAAGCAGCAGGCATTGATGGAATACCGCCAGAGATCTGGAAACATGGAGGCACAGCACTGCACAACAAGCTCCATGACCTCTTTCTCTGCTGCTGGGAGGAAGGAACACTACCAAAGGATCTCCGTGATGCAGTCGTTATCACCCTGTACAAGAACAAAGGTGAGAAGTCTGACTGTTCCAACTATCGGGGAATTACACTGCTGTCCATTGCTGGGAAAATCCTTGCAAGGCTGCTCCTGAATCGGCTGGTACCTGCCATCGCTGAAGACCAACTCCCAGAGGGCCAGTGTGGCTTCAGAGCAAACAGGAGCACCACCGATATGGTCTTTGTGCTGAGACAGCTACAGGAGAAGTGCCGCGAGCAGAACAAAGGGCTGTACATAACGTTTGTCGACCTAACAAAAGCGTTCGACACTGTGAGCAGGCAAGGCATGTGGCAGATCCTGGAGCGACTTGGCTGTCCCCCAAAGTTCCTCAACATGATTGTCCAGCTACACGAGGACCAGCAAGGTCAGGTCAGACTCAACAATGACCTCTCAGAACCATTCCCCATTCTCAACGGCGTAAAGCAGGGCTGCGTGCTGGCACCGACCCTCTTCACCATCTTTTTTAGCATGATGTTGAAGCAGGCCACAGTGGACCTCGATGATGACGATGCAGTGTACATCAGGTATCGTCTCGATGGCAGCCTGTTCAACCTCAGACGACTGCAGGCCCACACGAAAACCCTAGACCAACTGATCCGTGAGCTGCTTTTTGCTGATGATGCTGCCCTCGTTGCACACACAGAGAGAGCCCTGCAGCGCATCACGTCCTGCTTCGCAGACGCTGCCCAGCTCTTTGGACTCGAGGTCAGTCTGAAAAAGACAGAGGTCCTCCATCAGCCGGCACCCAAGACAGTGTATCGCCCTCCTCACATCACCATCGGCGAGTCTGAACTAAAGTCAGTGCACCAGTTTACTTACCTTGGCTGCATTATCACGTCGGACGCCAAGCTGGACAAGGAGCTTGACAGCAGGCTGGCAAAAGCGAACAGCGCTTTCGGGCGACTTTTCAAGCGGGTGTGGCACAATCAACAGCTGAAAACAGGCACCAAGATCAGCGTGTACAGAGCTGTGGTCCTCACCACCCTGCTGTATGGTTCCGAGTCCTGGGCCCTCTACCGCAGCCAACTACGACTCCTCGAACGCTTCCACCAGCGCTGCCTGCGTACCATCCTGGGCATTCACTGGAGTGACTATGTCACCAATGTCGAGGTCCTTGAACAGGCTGAAACCGTGAGCATCGAGGCTTTGCTGCTGCGGACACAGCTCCGCTGGGCGGGGCATGTCTCCAGGATGGAGGATCATCGCCTACCAAAGATCACCCTGTTCGGCGAGCTTGCTACTGGACACCGTGACAGAGGGGCACCAAAGAAGAGATACAAAGACTGTCTCAAGAAGTCACTTAGTGCCTGCCAAATCGACCACCACCAGTGGTCTTCGCTTGCTGTGGACCGTGACACCTGGCGCTCCACTATTTACAAGGCAGCTGTCTCCTTTGAGGACTCTCGCAGAGCTAGCCTTAAGGACAAGCGGCTCAGGAGAAAGAACAGAGATGCCGCAACTCAGAACTCTGGCCATACCTTCCCCTGCAGCCACTGCGGTCGAACCTGCCTGTCCCGGATTGGCCTCCGCAGCCACGAACAAGCCTGCAGACGTCGTGGGCAACTCCTATAAAATCTTCGTTCGCGAAGTCCAGCCAAGAGAGCTCCCGAGATAGATGAAGGACTCCACCTCCTCCAACGGGGTGCCAGCAAGCAAGACTGGTTCTTCCCTGGTTGCGTTCAGCCTCATTGTCTTTGTTTTCTGTTTGTGAATGGTGAGGCCCACTTGGGACGAGATGTCAGCAAGCCTCGTGGTCTTGTCCTGCATTTGTTGATGAGTGTGGGACAGTAATGCCAAGTCGTCTGCAAAATCGAGGTCGTCAAGCTGTGTCCACAGTGTCCACTGTATTCCACTTCGTCTGTGCTCTGTGGTCATCTTCATGACCCAGTCCATGGCCAGTAGGAAGAGGAACGGAGACAGCAGACACCCCTGCCTGACACCAGTTCTGACCTGGAGCTCTCTGGTGAACTGCCCTTCGTGGATCACGCAACATGTCATGCCATCATAGCTGCTCTTGATCAGGCGGACGAGCTTTGTGGGTACACCGTAGTGTCGTAGGAGTTTCCACAGAGTCTCTCGGTCCACGCTGTCAAATGCTTTCTCATAATCCACAAAGTTGATGTACAGCGGGGAGCTCCACTCCAGAGACTGTTCCACGATGATGCGGAGAGTGGCGATCTGGTCTGTACATGATCGGTTCTTCCTGAATCCTGCTTGCTGGTCTCTCAGCTGGGGGTCAACGGAGCTCTTCATTCTCTCTAGGATGATCCTGTTGAAGACCTTTCCTGGTACTGAGAGCAAGGTGATTCCTCTGTAGTTGGAACACTTGCTGAGGTCGCCTTTCTTGGGAAGCTTGATTAGGTACCCCTCCTTCCAGTCAGCTGGCATCACCTCCTCTTCCCAGATCTTTCCAAACAGTGGGTACAGCATCTCCACTGTTGTCTCTAGGTCTGCTTTCAGAGACTCCGCTGGGATGCCATCTGGCCCTGCTGCTTTGCCATTCTTCAAAAATGCCACTGCTTTTCTGATCTCTTCCCGGCTGGGTCTGTCACAGCTGATGGGTAGGTCGGTCTCTGCCGGCTGGATGTCGGGGGGGTCGGGTGGGCTAGGTCTGTTCAGTAACTCTTCAAAATACTCGGCCCATCTGTCGAGTTGGTCTGCTCTGTCTGCAATAGGCTTGCCTTCTTTGTCTTTTACTGGTCTTTCTGTATGGCCATACTTACCCGACAATCTTCTGGTAATGTCGTAGAGCTGTTTCATGTTGCCGCTGCCTGCTGCCTTTTCTGCCTCTGCTGCCAGGCTGTCTGTGTAGGCCCTCTTGTCTGCCCTGATACTCCTCTTCACCTCGCGGTTGGCTTCCGAGTATTCCCCCTGTGCCCTTACTTTGGCTGCTCTCGTGCGACTGTTGTTGACCGCTGCTTTCTTCTGCTTCCTCGCTTCTATCTTCTTCAAGGTCTGTGCCGACAGCCAGTCCTTGTGGTGGTGTTTCCTGAACCCTACAGTGTCTTTGCAGGTTGAGTTCAGCGCCTCTCTAACTACCTTCCACTGCTGCTCTGTGGTGACCGCCTCCTCTTCATTTACTAGCTCCTGTAGCGCTTGAAACCGGTTGGACAGCACCAGTTTGAACTCTTCTCTAACTCCAGTTTCTCTCAGGAGGCCTACATTATAGCGCTGTCTTCTTGTTGTCTCTGTGCGGCTTTTCTTTAGCTTGAGCTTCACAAGAAATGTGCACTTTTCACATATTTATTGACATCTGATGACTTTTACGAGTGGTGAACCAAAATCAGAATGCATATGAAAGTTTTATCAACCATCCCTGTTCTTAGTTTGATTAAAAAATGTGTAAATGTGTCACTAAGAACTAACATTCTATCAAGAAATAGGCATTTTTGACACATTTGCTGACCTCTCTTGACCCTTCACAAGTCACCCAAATTAGTGTGTGAAGGTCCTGTTTATCAGGTGTCTCGGTACCAGGTTTGGCTTTAACATAAAAAACAAACAAACCTATTAATTTATTGACCCTCTGTGACCTTGACCTTTGCATGAGGTCTGTCAAATTGGTATGTATTTAGAAAGGTCTTGCCACAAAGTATCCTTGGGCCAAGTTTGAAGTTTGTGGCGTGAACAGTCTCTGAGAAAATGCCACCAATGTTAAAGTTTACCACTGACAACAGACGGCCGATAGACGGTGGGTGGCCCAGTACATAGACTCACTTTTGCTAAGACATATGAATTAAAAATCTGAAATGAACTCATGCGATAGTTCAAGGTTGGTGCCTGATTCGCTTCGCTTCGCTCCAGAACAGGCGCCAAGCAAATCAGGCACTACACTATGCTGTCATGGTCAACCCATCTCCGGCACTCTGGAAGTGAGGAAACCTGAAAGCAGTAATCATTCCCCTTTAAAGCAATAAGGCCTTGGCCATGATTTGGTGTCCAACTGACCTAACATTTACTCCCAAATTTCAAATTAACATTTCAGACTTTTTGTTTACGCCATTTATCACTATACTTAAAGGCACACATGCCACTGTAAGTTGCTAGCCTGTGCTCCTAATGGTTTAACCCATATCATCATCATCATCATCATCAGTCCCTTGCCCGAACTGGGCGTTGGGGGGACTGAAAGGCAGCAGCAACAGACAGTGCTCTCCACTGAGTTCTATTTTGGGCGGTGGCAAGCAAGTCTGGCATCTCGAGTTCGGTCCATTCTTTTATGTTTGCGACCCAACTCTTTCTCTGACGACCTCGCCGACGACTTCCTTCGAGAGTGCCTTGGAGGATAGTCTTGGACAAGGTGTTGTGTCGGGTCACGTGGCCAAACCAAGCAAGCTTGCGCCGTTTCACGGTTGCCAGAAGGGGTTCATGTGGGCCCACCAGGGAAGTGACGATGCTCCGTACATATTCGTTGGTCTTGTGCTCGCGGTACGAGATGCGGAGCAACTTCCTCAGGCACTTGTTCTCAAAGGCCTGGATTTTCTTTTCTGAGTCTGCAAGCAGTGTCCAAGTCTCACAGCCGTAGAGTAGAATAGACACTACGAGGGACTTGTAAAGCCTGTACTTGATGGTGAAGCTGATGGAGTTACTTCGCCATATCCTGTCCAGCCTGGCCATTGCGGATGTTGCTGTACCATATCATACTGAGGCTAAAAGCTTCAAATTTGTACACTGCCATATGCAAGCTACATTATAGTACTTACAGATAAGGATATAGACCAATGGCTTTAGTTCAAGGGTGGTGCCAGGATAGCTTGGTGCCTTGAACTATGGAGTACTTAAAGTAAACACAATTTGAAGATCTGCTTCTCATCTAAATGCTGTTTTTGATATATATCTACATCACTTTACACTAAAGAGGAAACATCAACTTTTTAAACAAACAAAAAACTATTCCATATAAAAAAACAAAAGATCTGTTTGATGTGTAAATGGTCAGAAAGATAATGCAGATATTTTTCATCAGAAAAATGTGGGCCTAGATGCATTTGGAAGGAAACAAATGAGTTATGCTTGCTTCTTTTTACACCATTTGTGTCTGTAAGCTGCCCATAAAATGCACTAGAATGAATGGATTTGTTGCATTTCAGTGGTTGTGGAAATAATGATTTACAAGCAAATTGTTTTCACCAGAAAAGGGAATTCTGACCAGTGCACTTTAGTTGGACAGTTTTTCACTTTGCAGTATGTTATACGTCACCAAAACTTAGAATGGTGACCGTTATTGCTCAAGTAAATTACATTTTGAGAAATAAGGGTGATAAAAGAGCAGGGGACAGCTCTTGTATGTTATAAATAGGTTATATTCAGTGTGGATAGGCATGGTCATCACTAGAAGTGCCAAAATGCTTTGTTTAACTTTGTGTGTGTGGATGACAGTACATCATTTTACACAGAAAGTTTTACGAGTGTTCAGTTTTATGTATGCGTATCAAAGCTGGGGTATCTTTTAATAGGCCATCCATGAACCTCCTCACACTATCTGTAGTGATTTTTGCTTTTTACAATCTAAGGTTAATGATACTATAAAAACTTAATTTGTTTACACATCCATACATTGTTTTACACCAAAATTAGCGTGGAAAGTCATTTTTTACACCAGAAACCATATTATTTATTTTCATTATGTCTTGATATTAGTTTACATGGATATGCAGTTGATATAGAACAATTACATGTATTGTGAAAATAATTTTTTTTGTGTGTGTGTACAGCCATACATACACCGATCATGATGTAAAATGACATACTGCTTCACAGATGTATTATTTCATGCAGATTTAAAGTGTTTATAAATAAAACCACTTTGACAAATTTATCTCAACTTGTAGACAGAAATTTAACTCACTTAACATACATCTTTGTGATTAACTGAGTGTTCATCACTTGACACCGACTTTATGTTCACATCATACATGTGCCTTTGTGTCAAGTGATGTACTGTTCCTTTGTCTGCATCAATTCAGAATTTATCAACTCAGTTGTTTGTTTTAACTTGCATTATTGTTGCAGTGTAAATATCTGTGTTTATATTCAGCCGGATTTGCAGTAGCAGCAGATTCACAGCAAGGCAGGAGGTATGTTATTGTTCACAATATGGACGGTGTAAAAGCCATAAAACAGCACAGTTTTAAAAATGCCATGGCAATTTTGTTTACTTTGTACCAATCAGTATTAAGCTATGTTGACTTAAAACACTATGAGCTACATTTGAAAAACTTATTCGTCTTGACTGCTAGAGGCCATAAAGTCAGCATGTTATCTTTACACTGAGGCCAAAATGATTTTCTTCTCACAACAAAGTCTAACAAGAAACGCAAAGCCCTTATGGCTCATGTGTTGTACTGATGTACATGTGTGACCTTTGTGACAATAAGTATAAAGGGCTGGCTTCAGCACCAGCGAAATACATGTTTTCTCAAAATTGCAGCATTTTTTATACATCGGTAAAACCCCCATGACCCTTAACCTTTGCGCTGAGTCAACTAAATTAGTATGTATAGAAATGTCTTACCATCAGCAAAGTTCATGCCAAATTTGATTGAAAAGTTTGCAAAAACTTTGATAAAAACTACAATTCTAACAAAATTGTCATTTTTCACACATTTACCGACCTCTTGTGACCATTGACCTTTTCAAGGGGTCATCCAAATTAGTATACATAGGTCTTACAATTAGGTATCTCTGTACCAAGTTTAGGTTTAAAGTTGAAAATAATATTTAAGAAAAAACATTTTTTGTTCAAATATGGCTTTTTGAAAACTATTTTTTAGACCATCCCATGACCCTGACCTTTGTGATGGGTCAACTAAATTAGTATGCATATGAAGGTCTTATCATCAGCTACCTTTCAGCCAAACTTGATTAAAAAGTTTGCAAAAATGTTGATAAAACTACAATTCTATCAAAAATTGGCATTTTACACACGTTTGCCGACCTCTTGTGACCCTTGACGTTTGAGAGAGGCCATCCAAATTAGTATGCATAGATATGTCCTACCATCAGGTATCTTTGTGCCACGTTTGGGTTAGAAATTGTGAATAGTGTTTGAGAAAAAACATCTTTTGTCAAAATATGGCTATTTTTTTTTTACCAATTTCTTGATCTCTTGTGACCCTTGATCTTTCCGAGGGATCAACCAAATTAGTATGCATAGGAAGGTCTTACCATAAGGTATCTTCATACCAAGTTTGGGTTTGAAGTTGCGAATAGTATTTGAGAAAAATTTTTTTTTGGTCAAAATATGGCTGTTTTTTAACCTATTTCCTTGTGCCCTGTGCCTCGCGCTGGGAACATATGGCGTTGAGGCGCATCCCATGGGTGGTGGATACGAGGTCCCTCGAGAGAGGGGTGCACCGAATGAAATAAGGTGCCATGAACCAACATGGTCTAAGTGGAGGATACCCCGACAGAAAATCCCTGGTCCTCCTAGTAAGGGGGTCGGGCGAGGGGGTAGCTTCCCCACCCTGTAAATAAAAAAATATAGCTACAGAAATGCCGACGAATAGACAAACCGCAATTCCTTTCCTGGAGGAGGAAGGTTCTTCTACCAGAAGATTTATGACGTGTGGTGAAAGCCGGAAGTCTTCGGAAGCCACAAGACCGAGCCGCCTCTCTCTATCCAGGGACACAATCATGGGCACATGGAATGTCAAGACCATGTACCAGAGCGGCAAGGCCGCCCAGATAGCAGCGGAAATGCAAAAGTACAACCTTGCCCTGCTAGGTATCAGTGAAGCCAGATGGACGCAGTCTGGGCAAAAAAAAACTGTTAAGTGGGGAGATGATTGTGTATTCAGGTCATGAAGAGGAGAATGCCCCCCATACAGAAGGTGTAGCATTCATGCTGTCACCAGTGGCACAGAGAGCGCTGATGGGCTGGGAACCTCTTGGGCCAAGAATTATCACAGCAGCCTTTAGAACCAGGAAAAAGATTAAGCTCAACATCATCCAGTGTTATGCGCCCACTAATGACAGTGACGAGGAAGAGAAACAAGAGTTATACGACCAACTCCAGAGTGCTGTGGACAAATGTGCGGAGCGAGACATACTATTGTCATGGGCGATTTTAATGCCAAAATAGGGGAGGACAACACCAGATACGAAGAGGTGATGGGGAGACAGGGACTAGGGGAGATGAGTGAGAACGGGGAGAGCTTTGTCGACTTTTGTCCTCTCAACAGACTTGTCATTGGAGGCAGCATCTTCCCACACAGAAGAATACACAAAGCAACTTGGGTCTCACCTGACCATACTACAGAGAACCAAATAGACCATATCTGCATTAGCAAGAAATTTAGAAGATCCCTTCAAGATTTTCGAGTGAGGAGGGGAGCAGATGTCGCCTCAGACCACCATCTGCTTACCTTAAGAATGAAGCTCAAGTTAAAGAAAAGCCGCACAGAGACAACAAGAAGACAGCGATATAATATAGGCCTCCTGAGAGAGACTGGAGTGAGAGAAGAGTTCAGACTGGTGCTGTGCAACCGGTTTCAAGTGCTACAGGAGCTAGTAAATGAAGAGGAGGCGGTCACCACAGAGCAGCAGTGGAAGGCAGTTAAAGAGGCGCTGAACTCAACCCGCAAAGACACTGTAGGGTTCAGGAAACAACATCACAAGGACTGGCTGTCGGCACAGACCTTGAAGAAGATAGAAGTGATGAAGCAGAAGAAAGCAGTTCTCAACAACAGTTGCACGAGAGCAGCCAAAGCAAGGGCACAGGAGGAATACTCGGAAGCCAACCGCGAGGTGAAGGAGTATCAGGGCAGACAAGAGGGCCTACACATACAGCCTGGCAGCAGCAACATGAAACAGCTCTACGACATTACCAGAAGATTGTCAGGCAAGTACATGTATGGCCATACAGAAAGACCAGTAAAAGACAAAGACGGCAAGCCTATTGCAGACAGAGCAGACCAACTCGACAGATGGGCCGAGTATTTTGAAGAGTTACTGAACAGACCCAGCCCACCCGACCCCCCAGACATCTAGCCAGCAGAGACTGACTTACCCATCAGCTGTGACAGACCCAGCCGGGAAGAGATCAGAAGAGCAGTGGCATTTTTGAAGAACGGCAAAGCAGCAGGGCCAGACGGCATCCCAGCGGAGGCTCTCAAACCAGACCTAGAGACAACAGTAGAGCTGCTGTACCCACTGTTTGGAAAGATCTGGGAAGAGGAGGAGGTGATGCCGGCTGACTGGAAGGAGGGTACCTAATCAAGCTTTCCAAGAAACGACCTCAGCAAGTGTTCCAACTACAGAGGAATCACCATGCTGTCAGTACCAGGAAAGGTCTTCAACAGGATCATCCTGGAGAGAATGAAGAGCTCCGTTGACCCCCAGCTGAGAGACCAGCAAGCAGGATTCAGGAAAAACTGATCATGTATAGACCAGATCGCCACTCTCCGCATCATCGTGGAACAGTCTCTGGAGTGGAGCTCCCCGCTGTACATCAACTTTGTGAATTACGAGAAAGCATTTGACAGCGTGGGACCAAGAGACTTTGTGGAAACTCCTACGACACTACAGTGTACCCACAAAGCTCGTCCGCCTGATCAAGAGCAGCTACGGTGGCATGACATGTCGCTTGATCCACGAAGGGCAGTTCACCAGGGAGCTCCAGGTCAGAACCGGCGTCAGGCAGGGGTGTTTGGTGTCTCCGTTCCTCTTCCTACTGGCCAAAGACTGGGTCATGAAAAGGACCACTGAGCAGAGAAGAAGTGGAATACAGTGGATACTGTGGACACAGCTTGACGACCTTGATTTTTCAGACAACTTGGCTTTACTATCCCACACTCATCAACAAATGCAGGACAAGACCACGAGGCTTGCTGACATCTCGTCCCAAGTGGGCCTCACCATCCACAAACAGAAAACAAAGACGATGAGGCTGAACACAACCAGGGAAGAACCAGTCTTGCTTGCTGGCACCCCGTTGGAGGAGGTGGAGTACTTCACCTATCTCGGGAGCATCATAGACAAAAAAGGCGGCACTGATGCAGATGTCAGAGCATGAATCGGTAAAGCCAAAGCAGCCATTCTCCAGTTGAAAAAAGTGTGGAGTTCCAGAGAGCTTCACAACACACCAAAGTCCGGATTTTCAACTCAAATATAAAAGCAGTTCTCCTATTTGGAGCAGAGACTTGGAGGTTGACAAAAATCACAGTCAACAGAGTACAGATCTTCATAAACAGTTGCCGTAGAAGAATCTTGAAAATTCACTGGCCAGAGAAGATCAGCAACATCAGACTTTGGGAGAGAACAGAGCAGATAACAGCAGAAAATGAAATTGGGCGAAGAAGATGGGGATGGATTGGTCACAGTATGAGAAAGCCAGTTTCCAGTATCACTAGGCAGGCATCGTCATGGAACACCCAGGGAAAGAGGAAAAGAGGCAGGCCGAGAAACACCTGGCGTCGAGACCTCCAAGCAGACATCAAGAGACTGGGAACCACCTGGAGTAAAATAGAAGGAGAAGCACAGGACAGGAGTCGCTGGAGGTCTCTTGTCAATGGCCTAGAGGGGTGACAGGCGTAAATAAGTAAGTAAGTTGTGCCCTGTGACCTTGACCTTTGAGAGAGGTCACTCAAATTGATGTTTAGAAATGTCTTGCCGCAAAGTATCCTTGGGCTAAGTTTGAAGACTGTGGCTTGAACAGTTTCTGAGAAAATGCCACACACATTTCTGTTGTTACATGAAAGGATGCAGCAGAACTTACTTAAATATGCTTTATAGTTGAATTTTGTGTTTAGGGGCCAAAGAATTGCGACGTGTCAGCATATTATTTTTTACACCATTTTTCAAAATCAATTTGCAAAGTCATTCTCTGTTTTTTTTTCACAGAACTTGCTATAATCTTAATGTGGACATTTACAAGAACGCAATCTGTATAAACTGTCTTGCATGTGCTTTTACTCTCTCTGACTGACTTCTCCTGCCTATATCTCTGACTTACTCCATCTCACACCCTCCGCTCTTTCTCTGACACACATAAATTTTGCTTCCCAATTTCTAATGTAAAACACGTGGTGGTCGTGCCTTCTCCCATCTTGGCCCCGCCACTTGGAACAGCCTTCCTGCCCCTGTCCATAACTGTCAAACGCTCTCCTCATTCAAATCACTTCTCAAAACACACCTTTACAATGCTGCCTTTTACTAGTTCATTTCCCCAGCCAGACTAGGATCCTTGAGCGGAGAAATCCAGATCTCCTAGATCACATACCAAAGGAGACCCCCAAAACCCTTGAGAATCCTCCATGGAAGTGCTCGGCTGAACCCCAAATACGCGACAGCGTACCAAAGATCCAGAAGAAGGGTACCCAGTGTGACACAGAACGCAAATCCTACATGATGGAGCACATCCAGACCCACTACCCACAAGAGGTCTAGACCCATGTGTACATGGACGGTTCTGCAACTGACGCTGTCACAGATGGAGGAGCTGGAATCTACATTTAAGTACCCAGGAGGGAGAGAAGCAGAGATCTCTCTCGCTACCGGCAAATATGCCACCAACTACAGGTCAGAAGCAGAAGCCCTGAGAATTGGTGTAACCACAGTGAAAAACTGCCTGGAGACATCCGACTCCATTGTGTTTCTCATTGATGCCTTCTACATCCTACAGGCCCTAAAAACACCCAAAGACAAGGACCTAAATGATCTGTTTTTGGCACTCGCCTCCCTTTGTACAACACGCACGGTCGTGTTGCAGAGGATACCTGCACACTGCAAGGTGAGAGGCAATGCTAGCAAAGGAGGGATCTTCAACAACCCAAGAAGACAAAACAACGTCCTATGCAGAAGCCAAGAATATCATCAAAAACAAGCAGAAAACAAAGTGGCTGCGAGAACACCCCAGCTATAACAAAACAGATGGCTATCAACTACTGACCAAACCGGAGCAGGTAGTTATCTTCCGACTACACACCGGCCATAACAAACTGAATTTGGCATCTCCACACCAAGTTTGGAATTGGCCAGCCAGACCAGTGCCCATGCAACTCTGGTAGCATGACAACAGACCACATGCTACAGACCTGCCCCACGTTCACAACCCTCAGATGGAGACATTGGCCAGAGGAGAGAGAGGTGTCCCGCAAGCTCTATGGAGGCCCGGAGGACCTGCGGCGTATGGCATCATTTATAGAGGAGACCGGGCTGTCCATATATAGAGTGTTCGAAGAAGAAGAAGATTTCCCCAGCCATGCACAATTCATCACCACTGTCATGTATGTGTGTGTGTGTGCGTGTACGTATGTTGTGTGTCTGTGTATGCGCATTAGCTGTTGGCCTTTTCATTGTATCAGCGCTTAGAGCTACTTTTAGAATAAGTGCTTAACAAATCGCCTTTATTATTATTATTATTATTTACTACTTTGGGAATACAATAAAATGATGTGCTCACTTGATAGCTGTGAGTGGGGATGAAAAACATTTTAAATGTGTTTACACCAAACGCACAATTAAAAAAAAAAAACCTCCTAATAACTTCTACTCAAGACACACACCTAAATGGTTATTATGACTAAGAGTGGGCATCATTACTGTATAAAAGATACGCTTTACTTAAGCCAGACTAATCACATATTTTATTAGCAGCCATGAGAAGTTGGCAGAAAATATTGACATTCAACACTAACGTACTGGAGGCCCCCAAAAAGATGGGAGTAACTGCAACAGTTTTAAAAATGTTCAGATTCTGAGGCTTTGGCATGATACTGTAACCTCATTACTACAGACTAGCAAAGAAATTAGTGAGAAATTACTTTTCTCAGCATTATTAAAGCAGCAAGCAAAATGGGACTTAACAATTGTGCCATTTTTTAGACACCAAAACTGGCCTATTTTTGCACTTCAAAGTCAGTTTTACAATACCCAGAGAAAGGAAACCTGTATGGCCATATATTTATTTCATTACATCCATTTCTGCATTAGAAAACACCCAAAAATCACAGTCCCACATTATGCCATGTTTAGGATAAAGCCTTTAGAAAATAGCAAGCAACATGTCAAATCAGTTGGACACCAAATCGTGGCCAAGGCCATAAACATGTTTTAATGTCCGTGTGCATGTAGCCACCAGAACTGTAGACAGTACTGATGGCATTCTCAGTCTATGGGGTGAACGTGCCATTGAAGCTGCTGTTTGTAGTAATGTCAGGACTAAAGGCTTAGGTAGAGTTCATTGCCAAGGGGCTTGGAGTCCGAACGTTCTTGAATTTCTCACGCAGAACGGTCACCAGTGCCTTGTGCAGTGGCTCCTGAGGGGTGGAGGGGCCAAAACGAATTGGTGTGCCACCAGGGGACCTACACAAAAATAATACAGTACACATGTGTGAAAATTTGAAAAAGTCCACAATGGCACTGGTTTTTCATACGTATGTGTCAAAAACAAAAAAGTTTTCTGTTCAGCTATGGAGTTGACCATGGACCCTTGACCTTTTTCGAGGGGTCATCCAAACTAGTATGCATAGATAGGTCTTACCATCAGGTATCTCTGTACCAAGTTTGGGTTTGAAGTTGTGAATAGTATTTGAGAAAAAAACATCTTTTGTCAAAATATGGTTATTTTGTTTGTCAAAATATGGATGGCTAATTTGTTTGTCAAAATATGGCTATTTTGACCTATTGCCTGAGCTCTTGTGACCCTTGACCTTTTCAGAGGGATCAACCAAACTAGTATGCATAGAAAGGTATCTTTGTACCAAGTTTGGGTTTGAAGTTGTTAATAGTATATTGAGAAAAAATAAATTATGTCAAAATATAGCTATTTTGGACCTATTTCCTCATCCCCTGTGACTTGGACCTTTATGATGGGTCACTCAAATTGATATATTTAGAAATGTCTTGCCGCAAAGTATCATTTGGCCAAGTTTGAATACTGTGGCTTGAATAGCCTCTGAGACAATGCCAACGTTAAAGTTTACTATAGACGACAGCGGATGGACGATGGCGGACGGATGACCACTGGCCCAACATATACTCACTTTTGCTTCGCACGTGAGCCCAAAAATGAATTGTTCTCTAAAATGTATTTTTTCGAAAAATACTTACCGATGACATTACTATATGGAAGTGTCTACTAGCTTACTTAATTTCAGCCTAAGAACCTCTTGTGTTCCTACACAACCAGGGAGGCAACTCAGGGAACTGTAACCAGGGCCGTGAGTAACTTCCCGTCTCTGCCCATCCGGTCATGTGCCACGAAGTGTCACGCCAGTCGGAATGCTAAGCTTACCGGCAGCAAGCGGGGCAGGTGGGAGGGTCCTCCGAGTAATGTCATCGTTAAGTATTTTTCGAAAAAAATAAATTTTTGAGAAAAAATTCATTTGTTTCCTCAAAAACATTACCGATGAAATTACTATATGGAAGAATTACGAAAAGGAGGAGGTGCCGCCCAAGATTACCCCCTGTAAAGGGCTTAGCCAGAGCCGCCCTCCCAATAGCAAACTTGTGACAATTTCAGCTAAGTATTACCAACGGCACCTCTGGCCTCCGGGAGGGAGTGTTGCTCCGCAGTGACGTCCCCCACCAGTGCGAGGTTGCCTCGCTGGCCTGCCAGATCCCAGAGGTAGAAGCAGGCGAAGGTTGACTTTGCCCGCCAGCCCACAGCTGCCCCGATGTCTCTGACGGCACAGCTGCGGTCAAAGGTGACACTCGTGGCCATGGCTCTAACCTCGTGTGCGCGGATCCTTAGCCTCTTATCTCCGTCCGGCGAGAGGTCCTAGTTGGTGGACCGTATGACCCAGCATAGCCAGGAAGATATCATCTGGGCTGTAATGTCAGTTCTGCCTGGGTTCAAAGGCAGAAAGAGGCGAGACCGTCCCCTCCGGACGGGCTTGGATCCGAGTAGACAGACCCACAGGGCGCGCACTGGATCTTGCTGCCTGGTCTCCCGGGGAAGGCTTTCAGCGGCCGTATCGTGATCACCTGGGGCGCGGTCAAGGGAGACCTAGTCCTGGAGAGGAAGGAAGGGTCAGTGAGAAGCTGCACGGAGCCATCCGTCCTGAACTGCAGGCAGGCAGGGCGCGCTGAGAGTGCATGTAGCTTGCTTATTCGGGCCGCCGTGGCCAGGGCCAATAGGAAGCAGGTCTTCCGAGTCGCATCTGCCAACCGGGCCAAGAAGAGCGGTTCGAGTCGGTCGGAACTCAGCCACATGAGTACCCAGGGTAGGTCCCAGCATGGAACCAGCGAACGGTGAACCAGGCGCTGGAGGCCAAAGTGTGCCATAAGGTCGGCGAGGTCTTGCATTCGCCGGGGTGTGGGCGGCCGAGGTGTCGGTAAGTGTCCGCAATCATGGACAGGTATCCTCTGATCGAGATGGGGGCTAAACCCTGGTTGCCGAAGAGCCTGAGAAAGAACTCAGCGAGCTGAGGGGTAGTCAGTTCAGTGGGGGAGAACTGCTGGTCAGCACACCATGACCGTAGTACTCTCCACTGTCCCTCGCAGACTCGTCTGGTCGAGGGTCTGCGGGCTGGAGCAATCGCCTCCACTGCTGCACTCGAGAAGCCTCTTGCGGTGAGGGCTTGCCGCACAATCTCCAGGCGTGAAGGAGAAGCCGCTCTGGGCCCGAGTGGAAGAGGAGCTGCGGGGCTGCTTGAGCAAAGAGCTCGGGGTGGGGAGGAGCAGTGGAGGTCCCGTGGCGAGACTGAGCAGGTCAGTGGTCCAAGATCTGTTCCAGGAGAATGGGGCCACCCAGTAACCTCACCGCATTGCATCCATTGAGCCTGAGCAGGACTTAGGGGACTAGAACCGTCGGGGGATACGCGTAAGTGAAGAGCCCGTCCCACGGAATAGAGAGCGCATCAAACTGCCCAGGCCAGGGGGTCTTGAAAAGGGGAGACAAAGAGGGGGAGTTGGCGATTATACCTTGTGGCGAAGAGGTCGATCATGGGTGTCTCCCAGTGAGCGCAGATCATCCGAAAGATATCCGGTCGCAGAGTCCATTCCGAGTGGAGTAGCTGGCCGCGCCGCGATAGGGAGTTGCCTAGGACGTCCAGGTGTCCGGGGAAGTGTCATGATTGGAGGAAGATGCTTCAGTCTTTGCACCAGCGCAGGACCTGGTAGAGGAGTATACAACGGTCGGGGGAGCGCGTCCCGACCTACTTCTGGATGTAGGAAACCACTGTGGAGTTATCCAAGAGGACGTGAGCTCCTGGGAACAGAGGCGAGACTCCCACGCGATGAGGGCTTGCCAAAAAACGTTCAGTTCCAACCAGAAGATGTGCCTGGCTGCCAAGTCCGGAGGCCAGCGGCCGGACGTCGTGAGGACCTCGGGAGCAGGTGAACACTGCACCCGGCAAGAATTGCATCCACGCAGAGCGAAAGCTGGGGCGGGGGTGAGGCGAGAGGAAGTCCAGACGCGAGCCACGAAGGGTCCGTCCAGCGTCGCAGATGGGGACGAAGCATCTGAGAAACAGGTACCGGGGCAGTGAGACCTCCGGAGGACGGACGCCAGTGGAGAAGGAGATGCAGCTGGAGAGGCCAGGCGTAAAGACGACCATGGGGCAGGAGGTTCACCGCTGCATTCATCAGGCCGAGGCGCTGGAGCCAACTCTGGCGGGAAGTGCATCCTCTTGGGCCACCTGGCGGGCCAGGGCGGCCAGCTTCTGGATCCGAGGCTCTAAAAATCTCACCCGGTTGAGGTCGGTCGCAAATTCCATGCTGAGGTGCACAAAACGGCGAGAAGGTGTGAGGACCGACTTACCTGCATTGACCAGGAAGCCCAGCTGCGTCCACAACAGGAGAAGCGCATGCCTGTCTGTCACTAGGGTGGTCTCTGACTGGTTCCTCAGGAGGTCGTCCAAATAGGCCGAGGTCGGACTGGAGGACGACCGTCTGGCCTTGGCAACGCCGGCGTCCATGAAGTGGGTGAAGACCCATGGGCTGAGGTTGAGGCCGAATGGGAGGGCCCGAAACTGGTAGACCACGCCGTCGAAGGCGAAGCACCGTCGGGAGGCGGGGTGCATGGGATCGTGGAGATACATGTCGGACAGGTCCAGACTGAAGGCGAAATCCATGGGCTGCACGGCGGCCCTGAGGTCCTGGCTGTCTCCATGCGAAAGGACAGGGCTGAGAAGTACCTGTTCAGAGCCGAGGGCTACGTCTGTCGTCGCGCTGCGCATCACCGTCCGTAGCGGGGGCGCCTTTCCGAAGAACGGGGACGCCAGGAGCTCCTGGCATGGAGCGGTCTGTCGTATCTGCCAAGATGTCTATGACGAGGCGACGAAGGTCGCTGCGGGCGGGCCTCAGAGAGGCGGGCACTCTGCCGGCTATTAGACTGCCCGTAGGAGTGAGCAGGCTTATCCGCGAGGGGAACGTCAGGACTGCCAGTGGTTAACGGATGAGGCGACGAGGGTCGCTGCAGGTAGGCCTCGATGAGGCGGGAGCCGTGCCGGCTATATGACTCCCCGTAGGAGTGAGCGGGCTTATCCGCGCGGTCTGTCAGCTCTGCCAAGATGTCTATGACGAGGTGACAAAGGTCGCTGTGGGCGGGCCTCAGTGCCGGCTATTTGACTCCCCGTAGGAGTGAGCGGGCTTATTTGCGAGGGGAACGTCAGGGGTCAGTGAACACGTCAACGATGGTCACTGCAGGCCAGCTTCAGTGAGGCGGGCGCTCTGCCGGCTATGTGATTCCCCGTAGGAGTGAGCGGGCATATTCAGTGTTGGCACTGTGGAAGCCGCAGTCCTGGAACGCGAGCCGTAATCGTGTGACGTTAATTCCCCAAAGTCAAAGCAGGCGCGGCTGCTCACCCTTCTAGCAAGGAGGGGGGCGCCATGGCGGATGGGCGGTCACGGGCGCTGGTGCCAGTAGAAACTCCAGAGCTGCAAGCAAAAATCCTCCGGCCAGGTGGCGCAGGCATCGCAAGAGTGGTTGGAGGCGCAGCCGGAACAGGGTAGGCGGAGGGAGCGAGCCTGAACTTGTGAGGTCCGTCACCGGTCACTGGGAGGTCCTCGAAGAGGCGGCTGACGGAAGCGCGGGGACACATGGGGCCTCTGGCGTCGTGCAATCTATCGGGTCTGCCAACAGTCTGCGGACGAGGCGACGAAGGTCTCTGCAGGCCGGCCTCAGTGAGGTGAGCGCTCTGCTGGCTATTTGACTCCCCGTAGGAGTGAGCAGGCTTATCTGTGCAGGACATGTCAAGACTGTCAGCGGTCGACGGACGATGCAACGAAGGTCGCTGCAGGCCAACCTCAATGAGGCGGGCGCTCTGCCGGCCATTGGACTCCCCATAGGAGTGAGCAGGCTTAGTCCGAGAGGGTGCAGTGGTACACACAGTCTTGGGGTGTGAGCTGTGGTCATGCGTCCGGCGTGTCATCCATTTCCCAAGGTCAGAGCGGGTCTCGATGAGGCTGGCGCGTCCTGTCGGAGAAGCGGTGCGTCTGCTAAGCCTGTCAGCGGTAGCAGGTGGGCGGACCTGGGACGGCGACGATCGTTCATGCCGAAGGAGCCCCAAACTGTGACCATGTTCTTCCACCCTGGGCACGCAGGTGCCGCAGGCGTAGCAGGATGCACAGCCAGAGCTGGTAAGGTACACCACATGCGTCTCGCCCGACAAGTGGATGTCTCCACCGCGCGCGCGGACTATTACTGCAACATAGTCAAGGGGAGAGGTGAGCGGCCGTGGCCCCGGGGGCCACACAAACAAGCGCCCCCGCGAGAGAGGGGAGTTGTGGGTGTTTTTCGACAATTTATATCTATCCCAAAATTCCGGGATTTTGAGACCACAAACTTCCACGCCTTTCCGCCGCCCAATTTTTTCAGAGCCTCGGCATGTTTGTCTAAATTTCCGTCCGCTACTGAACACGCCACTGCATTATTATTTGAACAATCACCATTTTATGTACCTCTCAGCAGAGTAATACCAACAGGGTGTTAACACATGAGCTAATTAACCCATCGGTTATGTAAGTGTGTTCATTCTACAATGCGTAGTTTATTGATTACTTAGTCAATTACAGGTATTTCCGATAGCACAGACAAAAGGGATGTAACTTTTGGTTATAGAGCAAAACGACATACACAGTTACTTCCCTTAGACATGACACGCACTCACCGCCGACGGCTCCTGGCAACAGTCACGTGTTAGTTTGTAAACACCAAGCGGGTCGAGTTTCTTTCTGTTAAGCGGCTTTGTAGGAGACGGGACGTGTTTTGAGGACTGACTTGATTCTCAGAGGTGATATTCAGTGGTCGATAAATCTTGTGAATATATACGACGGTAAGATCGATATGTCTGTTTAATTTGTCACATTTAGAAACAAGACAGGCCTCGCGGTTAGTCTGGATAAGTTGCGCTAAGTCTTACTGTTCAATAGTTAACCAGACCGGTCTAGTTTTATTTGCCCAGGCTACGCTAACTATCATTCGCTCATTTCAAAAATGAATTGGACTCAGGAAGAGGTGACAATCTTGCGATCTCATGGTGAATACCATGAAAAAATGACCGCTTTCATTCATTCCGTTTTGAACAAAGCTCCGGAATTTTGGCTTGAAAAACCGGGGAAACCACTTGGAAATTTGAGTGATATACTCAACAGTGGTTCGAAAAAACAAAAGACAAATAAAGAACCAAAAGAACTAGATTTGTTCTTTAGACAAAATCTTTCTGATGGCAAGCCGCCTGCGTGCAGTAGAGTAGAACATTGCGATTTGACCATATTTACTTTAGACATGTTAAAAAAGAATTTGGAAGACGGCTACAAAATACTTCAGGAAACCAAACGCCTAAACATTTCAGCTTCAATCTGCTATGGAGAGTGGCTAATCCAAGGTGCTGAAATCCTTAAAATTCAGAAAATACGAAAACAGACTAAATTGAACTGGCCAGATTGGCTAAAAGTAAACGTAAAAATTTCCAAGTCGTATGCTCATCGGTTGTGTGTTCTAGCCAGGCTGCTACGAGGGTACCCCAAATTTCATTTTCTTGCACTGTCTTTCCAAAAGGTGTTTAGTTTGCGGGAGCAAATTGAACAAATGCTGAAAATACAGGAAATAGGCCGATTTTTGGAAAAACCCCTGACGCTGGTCTGTAACCTTGTTTATTGTTTGTTTGTTTTGTTTGTGCAAAGGCTCTGGCGTGGCTTAAAAGGCCCGTAACCTACTGTTTTGAACGGTTCATAAACTTGTTCGGTACTGAAATTGAACAAAAGTTTTTGGCACGACCAAAAGAACCATAATATTGCTGTTTAAAACAAAGGCTCTGGTGCGGCTTTAAATGCTCGTAACCTTTTGTTTTAAACGGTCCGTAACCTTGTTCAGAACTGAAATTGAACAAAAAGGCTCTGGAGGACCATAATCTTATTTGTTGTTTGTGTTGTCACGTTGCACAAAGGCTCTGGCGTGGCCTTAACGGCCCGTAACCATGCTTTTTATGTTTGTATTATCCCAAATGTTATGGACCAAGTGTGAGGTGTTTTCGCCGCGCTCATGCAAGTAGCTTGCTTTTTGCAAGTGAATTGAAAACGGATTTTACATAGGTTTTAGTAACAAGACAGACGGTGGGGTATACCTGTAGCACACTGGCAAAGAAAGATGATTTTGGCTTTGTATCTGAATAATTGATTTACAAAACGGCACCCTGGTCAGCCCACTTGTAGCACGCTGTCAAAGAAATGTGTTTATTTGCATTGTATCTGAATAATTGATTTATAAATCACTCAGCGCCCTGGTCAAGCCTTCATATCGTGGTATCCAACGTAAACACATGACGTATGTCCTTAGCGATTCGTCCCCCACTGGGGACAGGTATCCAACGTAAACACATGACGTATGTCCTTAGCGATTCATCCCCCACTGGGGACAGGTATCCAACGTAAACACATGACGTAGAGCCTTAGCGATTCATCCCCCACTGGGGACAGGTATCTAACGTAAACACATGACGTAGAGCCTTAGCGATTCGTCCCCCACTGGGGACAGGTATCCAACGTAAACACATGACGTATGTCCTTAGCGATTCATCCCCCACTGGGGACAGGTATCTAACGTAAACACATGACGTAGAGCCTTAGTGACGGGACGAAGTGCACAGTGTCGATTCGAGTACACAGGTTGTGTATCGCGTGTCATACGGCCCGCGGTGTTTTGCGGACGAGTCTACAATATTCATGCAGAATAAAGATTTGTGTTTGTTTGTCTGTTTGTCTATGCGTGTGTGTGTTTGTAGGTATGTGTGAGTGCGTGTGTATGTATGTATGCGTGCGTGTGTTCGTCTGTGTAAATGCGTGCGTGTGAGTGTGTGAGTCTGTATGTGTGAATGCGTGTGTATGTATGTATGCGTGCGTGTGTTCGTCTGTGTAAATGCGTGCGTGTGTGTATGAGTGCATGTGTGTGTGTGTGTGAGTGCATGTGTATGCGTGTGAGTGTTTGTGTGTGTGTATGCGTGTGTATGTATGTGTGCGTGTCTGTATGTGTGTGTGAGTGTTCGTGTGTGTGCGTGCGTGTGAGTGTGTTTGTGTGTGTGAGTGTGTGAGTGCATGTGTGCGTGTATGTATGTATGTGTGTTTGCGTGCGTGTATGCATGTGTTTATATGTGTATGTGCGTCCGTGTTTGCGTGCGTGCGTGTGTGTTTGTTTGTGTGCGTGTATATTATATGTGTGTTAGAGATATAAAATATAAGATTCCAAGAACATTTTTTTTTCATTGCCTCTGTGCCAATACCCCCCAAAACATAGTTATTTAAATAATAGCCACACACACACAAAAAAAAAACACTATTGCTATATGCACTTGATAACAAATTATTTAAGTTACCTACAAATACTTGATAACAAATTTTCCAAAGTCAATTATAACTGACAAATAACTTTACAGGTAACCTTTTAAGAACCTATAATTAGTTATTAAGTGACTTAAGTCAAGAACTTATAAGAACTTAAACACAACAAATTGTAAGTTCTTGACTCAAGTCACAACTTAAGTCACAACTTACTCGGACAGATTTGTCAAGATACAAGGACAATGAAAAAACTTTTTTTTAGTAATAGTCAGGTGGTGGTGGTGGTGCTGATGGGGTTAAATAGTTAGGTGGCATGTCATTTTTCTGTGAAGTGTATGTCATTAATAAACGATTACCAAATCTGATCTTTATTTGTTTAAAAGATTGTGTAGTTTTTCTGTGGTTTCCTGTACCCCTATCCTTTTTCCCTCTGCTAAAAAACTAGCCTTCAGTTCTTCAACATTCACAGGAGTCTGACTACGCATCTTATTCTGTATTTCAGATTTTTGTTTCTTGTAATTATTTAAATCATCCTGGACTCTCTTAAATTCCTCGTCATCAATAAAATTATCATTCAATGCCTTACTGATAATAAGTTTCATACTGCTCAGCTTTGCACCAGCCAAAGTACTCAATGCTTCATGTTTCTGTAATTTTGTGTGAAACCTTTTGTTTAAGGCTTCCAAACCAAAACAAGTCAGGCATGTAGCAACGCTAACACCCTCAACTGCTATTCCAGCCAAACTTCCAATTCCTGTGGCGAACAGAACGATACCCCCTACAGAACATGAAGCTGAAACTGCGCCAATAGCCATAGAAGTGTTTTGAACAGAATTAAATACTGACTTATACCGTCTTTTGCACCGTGAATATTTCGCTTCTTCTCCTTCCAAATATTTCAAAACTTCTGTAATATTATTTAATCTGAATGCATCTGCCTGTAATGTTTTATCTGAAGCAATTGGCACAGCTGTCACCTGTGTATCAGGCGCAAGTGTTGTTTTAGTCATCACATTTGTTTCAGTCGGCTCAAGCGTCGGTAGTTGCGGATAGAAGTTTACCATTTTTTTTATTGACAAATATTTTTTTTATTTAATCAGCAATTACATTTTGCAACTCTTCAAAAGTATACAATTTGCTGGCATAATAAAATGCAACAAGATCAATGTGTTCAAGGTTTATGTAAGTTAGACGAACAAAAGTTGTTTTGTCAACCACCACCTTGACAGCTGGAACACTGCTCGAAACATTAATAACATCAACATTTTTTGTAATAGCAATAAAGACCTTTGATGATTCTGTTACTGTTTCGTCCCATGTAAGTTTAATTCCCTGTGCAATTTGAGCCTCTTTAGCAGTAGTTACTGATTTCATGATAATTTCAAATACTATTGTCACTTCTCTTGTGATGGTAAAGTTTGCTGGCATAAACACAACAGAAGTATCTGATCTACCCTTTCTAGTTGTAAGAAGATACCGCCGTCTCTCATAATTTTCAACTTTCAGTTTTTCTCTGCTATTGTTGTCTGGGGCAAAACTTGGAACAAGGCTTACAATAAGCGGCCCAGAATTAACAACCTTCCTAAACACTAAGGCGCCTTCATCATCAGTGTATACATAAGGACTAATAAATTCCAACTTTATGTCCCAGTCAATTGTGGGTGGTGGAACAGGCACAGGTGAAACCACCCACTTACTACCTACATGTATTAAGTTGTAGGGCACATTATTTACAGGTGGAGTAGGTACAGTAACATCACGAAGCTGACCAAGTTTAGGAATCTGTCTTTCACCGTCTTTCATGTCGACAATTACTTTCCTCTTGTACATGCCATTTGAATCAAGTTCAAAACCATATATTTCTCCAATTTCCCCTTCTTTCTCAAAATCCTGTACGTCTGCCAAATCTTTCAATTCTGTAACCGGACACGCAACTGGTATGATTCTCGACTTTGGACCAAGGCCACTCATTTTTATAAACAAAAATAAAATTATTTAATTTCCAACACAACACTAAAATCATGCATAAGAACTGGTTTGTCATCCTGATTAGTTACAGATATACTCAGTGACTCAAAGAAACTAGAACCTAATTTCTTAAACTGCAAATTAGGAAATCTAACAACTACACTTTCACAATACGGAGCAGTTCCAGTTGGTAAGCATCTCAACAAAGTTGAAGGCTTTCCATTGTGAACATTCTCAGATGTGTTTAGTTCTTTCAAATAAACATTTAGCACTGTGTGTACTGACAAATTGACAGGACGTTTTCCAGTTATTTTAAGTTTTTTTGTCTTCATTGTTATAATACCAGACATAGCTTCATCTAAATCATCTGATCTCCACCAATCTTCATCAATATAAAATCCAAGTAAATATGCAAATCTATCTGAAATTTTTAACCAATCTTGTTTCAGAAATTCTAATGTAACAAGTAGGTTAGCTGGATTTAAAGTTGCTTTAATTTTAAAATTACTTTGAAACCATTCAGCTATAGTACAAAAGTCATAATACCTGGGTGGTATAGCTTCAGTCTTACCATCAAAAATTACTTTATTATATATATCATCTTCTACATTAAACCATTTTACTGTATAGAACATTTCATGGATAGCTGCAGCCTTGCTACCATCACGATTATCAATCCCATTAGTTAACCACACTGGTTTGCTTGTGTCAAGGTTTGTTAAAGTGATAAACATTTTTATTATCTCATATAAAAAAGGATGGAATTTAAATCACCAACCATTACCACAACAAACGCATTTCAATTTAATGTGAATGCCAAATATAATGTTGCACCTACTTATGAACAGAAAATAGTTCAACTAAACCAGCTTGACATAGCTGTGTCTGAACAAGATTTATTTCAAGTCAAAGTACCCAATCCGTTTGACCATTATCTAAACCCTCCAATAACAGATGACTCAACTGCAAGAAAGTGGTCTTCAAGTCCACTACAGATATTTCAAAACCAACTCAACTTTGCCATACTGTGTTCAACTACAGGCTGTGGTGTTTCATTTACAGACCATTTGAATCACTCTAACAAACTGATTAGATCTGTGTGTCGTTTTCACACTTATTACCAGCTTAGACGTATTCTGTCAGAACTTCATACACCACTGCCCACTGAATCCAGTTTCAACAGGTTTAACAACCCCATGGATATGAAAGCATTTGAACGCATCTGTAATGAATTTAACATAAGCACTAAGTATGACTTTACACAAAAACTTGATGATCACAATGGTATGGGTACATTGTATTACGCTATGAGTCACAGACAATACCCTCAAGATTATTACCCTGGTTACACTTCATTCTCATCTAAATCACAAGTCTGGATAGGATCAATAGAGCAGAAGCAGACTAACGCATGGACCACATTTATTTTAGATAAATCTGACGGGTTTACTCAAGCAGGAGTCGAGCGCGTCAATGAGTCAATCAGAACATATGTCTGGTGTTTACTAGGAGCACAATCACTAACGAAATCAAACATTTTGAATGGAAGTGGTAAATTTGAAGCACAAAAACAGTTTCTCGCAAACTTAGAAGATTCAGTAAATTCAACAGTTGATCTCCCATCAAGCATACAGCGCTACCAAGACGTTCCAAGAAGGAACAGTCATAGATGATAAGTTGTCCTTTAACGCAAACACCTCCCTCATACACAAGAAATGTCAGTCACGCATCTACTGCCTCCAGAAACTCAGGAAGCTGAATGTGAACCCCTCTGTCCTTCAAACTTTTTACTGCTCTTTTATTGAGTCTGTCATCACTTTCGGTTCTGTGTGCTGGTATGGAGGTCTGAGTGTGAAGAACAAGAACACCCTGGCACGAATGGTAAACATCTGCAGCAAAGTGACTGGCAGTAAGCAAAACAGTGTGGAGTCCCTGTATGAACAGCGTGTGGTGAGAAAGGGTAGGCGGATAGCTTCAGACAGATCCCATGTCCTTGCCCACCTCTATGAACTCCTCCCCTCTGGCCGCAGACTCCGCACGCACAAAGCTAGAACACTTAGACTACAGCACAGTTTCATCCCCAAATCCATCACTCTAAGCAATCTGTAGGTACATCCACGCATACCCAAACCTAACTCCTCCCCCCTATCCCCCTTTACCTGTGCAATCAGTAGGAATGGAGCTTGTTGATTTTAGAGAAGTGATTATATTGTGTTTCATTTGGTGGTGAACATGAACATACTGGGATTGCTGTTACTGAGTGTTTACCCACTAATTATTTTATTATGGTAGACTTTAATTATGCAGCGTGTGTAATAATGTGTAATAATGTACTGAGACGTTTGTATAATAAGTAGTGAGGGTTAGGACTAGGTTGAAACACGCGTATTATGTATGCATATGTAGAGGTGGGTGTGAATGTATAAGTGCCGCTCAGTTCAGTCCATAAAAGATGTTTGTGTGAGATGTGTAAGAGTTATGTGTAAAGATTTTGTAGTGTTTACTTTATCCATTTGGAATTTGTAGCTGTGAAAGTGCAGGGAGAAAATGTTCATAATTATGCTATAATGTTTTTATGTCTTGTTTGTACTATTTGTTATAAATGTACCACAACCGAATTTCTCTTTTCGAGATAATAAAGTACTCTTATTCTTACTCAGATATGCCAGATCAAAAGTTGACTTTGTAGTTGGTATCGGTTTATACATGTTACCATCTGATCTTCAACTCCAAATGGGTACAATAACAAATTATAATAATGAAATAGTTGTTGCAGGTGTTGGTCAAAAACTCGGTCTCAATCAATCTGTAAACTTGGGGGCCACAACCACACACGTACAGCCGTTAAAATCATTACAGATGGTAACACCCCCGGCCCCGGCCCCGGCCCCAGCCCCCACACCGGCACTCATACAACCAGTACAGTCAACCCCTGACACACATGAGTCAGAAAGAACTGCATTGGTAATAGGCCTCACTGGATTAGGAGTATTACTTCTTTATCTGTTTCATTAAATAACCCACCATCAACCCTCCTACTGTAACCAAAAAGACCCACACATGTTCTGCCATAAACCCTACTGCCTTTGCCGCTGTACTAATCAGCCAACTGACAACAGTGCCTATAATGCCAGGCAAAGCGTCCACTGCTTTCAGAGCCAATTTCTTAAGCAGGTCTGATATGTGAGACAGTTGTTTCTTTACCCATGACTGTAAATCTTTTGGGTCTGTTGGAGTCGGGGGGCCCGGTGCTGGTGGTGCCGGGGCTGGCGGTGTTGAACCACCGGGTCCACCAGCACCAGAGACAGCCAACACAACAGTACTTATAATAAACCCAAGAGCTGTAATTAAACTAGCAATTGTGATACCCTGTTCTCTGAAAAGTGTTTTTAGTCTCTCAGCCAGAGTAGTGTCTTCGTGAAGTATTTTTTGAATAGTTTCTCTAATTCTGTTGACCTGTGATTTCAGTTTTTGTCTCCCAATACTAATGGTTTCTAACCGTCCTGATCTTTCTATCTGCAAATCATTTAATCTGTGTTGTATTCTTTCTTTCATTTCTGTGTCAAGATTTCCATTGTCTGCTGTAGCCAGTTTCTCTTTTTCACGTTCTATGTGTTTATCAAGCTCTCCCAGTTTGGCAAGATTATTAACCATCTCACCTCTTATTGTCTGCAGTGATTTATCCAATCCCATAATCTCCCTCATTGTCAAAGGTGGGTCGTCTATTGTTTTCATAGCATCATTTAATTGCCCTTCAGTAAATGAGGTTTCTTGTATCACTGTGTTTGCTATTTCTGGTAGGCTTGTTACTGGTGCCATTTCAATTTCTTGCCCTGTTGGTAACTTTGTTTGCGTGTCTTGAAGCACACTAACCAGTCTTGGCGTGACAGGAGACCCACCAATACCAAGTTGACGCAAGGCACCAACACCACCTTCATTTTTTATTGTACTTAAAGCCCTAAACCTACTAGGGTCTTTTTTGTTAGTCAATAGTACTTTTCCTTTGTCAACAGTATTTAAATATAAATGACCCTTGCCATCAAGTTCAAACTGGTTAGGGTCTACGTTGTCTGGGCGGCCACCAACATGATCATAAAATGAGTTCACTTTGGTTTCTAAAAGTTCATGACGTAAACTGTAAATATTTCTTGTACCAGTCATATCTGTCATATATGTTGTATTACCAAAATCATACGTGTCATCCATTTCAAAATCTTCATGATTAAATCCTCCCGCTGCCATTGTTTTATTAATTTATTATTTTTTATTGTGCATAATAAAAATGACACAGTCTTACGGATCAAAGTTAGACCCATACAGAAAACTACGTGAGCCCCTGGGTGTTAAGGGCATAAGACAATCAATCGTCATCACAAACAATCCAAGTACCATAGACCAGAATCAAACACTTACAGTCAAGTTTCCAAACCTAGGTCCCAGTGACGTTATTGTTCCTGGCACTGCACGCCTAGCATTTAATATTGAACTATCATCAGACGCAGATGTAAACAGAACACTGGTTGACAATCTTGGCAGAGCAATTGTTAGGACTATTAAAGTAAAACTTGAAGGACAGGAAGTGTTTAGTCTTGACGACTCAGATGTATTTTACTGTTACAAAGATCTTTGGCTCACAAGAGAAGAACGAGAGGATCGTATTTACCAAGGTATACAGTCTGATAATGTTGGTAAACTTCGAATCAATGCAGCAGATAAGGTAACTACTGGGGTACCAAAGGATTGATTGATTGATTGATTGTACATTGCTTAACGTCCCGACAGCAACAAGGCTTTCTCAGGACGTGCCTGCACTGCTTGTGAAAAAAAAACCAAAACAGAACATTGAATGTATGTCGCCAGCCGGTCAAATACGTTAAATAAACCTAACACATGGGGCCTAAATAAAGCTAAGACCATTTAGCAACACACATCCAATATCAAGAGCTACAGGCAGTGCAGACAGTAGGGAGAGTTTTAAAAAGGCAAATACAGGTGAATGGACAAAGGGTAGACAGAAACACATGCCCCAGAATAGAGAGAAAAACCCACCCTGTGGGGCTGACCAGGGTGACCCTGGGAACTAAAAAATACCTAACCCCACCCAAGTCCCCCAGGGCAGACCCGGGTGGGGTGGGGTACCAAAGGAAGTTATATTAGCAGAAACATATGGAACCAGATTTTACATTCCACTTGAGTTTGAAATCCTCACAGCTCATTTGCCTTATTATCAAGGGGCACTGAATGACCGTCTGAGCTTTGAACTAACTTTCAATGACTACTCCAAAGTTATTAAATCATCTGCCACAGATGCAACATACAAGATCTCTAACATTTCCTTGGAATATGAAATTGTTACACATACTGATCTAGCCAGACTCATTCAAAATCAGTATCAGTCAAGACTTCCAATTTATTATGACAGGGTGATTAGACATAGTTTAATTCCCAAAGACAAGAGTGACCCAATGTGGAACTTAAACTTAAACACACCAGCCAGGTCACTGAAAGGTATTCTTATGTTGTTTGTTGAACCGGTGAGTCCATACAAAAGAGATTCAGAAAAATTCTACAATCCTAAGATTACACATTTGTCCTGTACAATCGAAGGCCGCCCTAATCAAGTGTACGCTTCAGGAATGTTACCTTATCAACACTATGACGAAACCACAAAGTATTTTGCAGGAGGAAGGATTAGAGATAAACCTGCAAACATTGCGTGCAAAGATCTACATCTGTATGATGTTAGGATCGGACAATACCTTACAAACAAATATGCACTGTGGCTAGACCTTCGTAGTACAGATGATGATTACCTTCATGGGTCAGGTCGAACTGTCGAGAACGGTAGTGATGGAATAACAATTCAGATACAAAAGAAGGTTGAAACTGCTGCAGCCATAAACATATATTTGTATCTAATTTATGACGCACAACTCAATATTGCAGAAAGCAGACTGAGTGGACACATATATTAAAATTATATTGTGTATTAAAATGAACCTGAGCTTAATGACACTCGACCCACACTGTGGATTATTTTGTGGCGCCACAGGGTGTGGGAAAACTGAATTTGTACTTAACCTCTTACAAACAAGATACATCCACCATTTTGAAAACATTGTAATATTTTGTCCTACAATAAAACACAACAAAGCTTATCACAACCGTTTATTCATTTGGACTGACAGCAACATATACTTAGTCGACCCTGAGAAAAAACTGAATGACTACCTACAATATTTTTACAAGCAATTTGAAGGACAGCCAACGTTGTTTATTGTTGATGACTGCTCAGCAGAGAAAGACATTGTCAAGAAGAGAAACACTCTGGCAGAACTTGCTTTCAGTGGCAGACACGCAAACGTCAGTGTATGGATTCTCACTCAGAAATATAATGCTGTACTGAAAGATTTTCGAGAACAGTTAAAGTTTATCTGTTTGTTTTACTGCAAGGATCGTGACAGCTTTGAAGACTGTCTCAGAGAGAATGATGTCATCCCAAATAAGCATGAACGTGATGATGTAAAAAATAAACTGAAATCAACTAAGCATCTAAAGCTCATTTTAAAGACAGATCAGCCCACAGGGTATGGGTTAGTAAATTGATGTAAATTAATTTATTCTTTTGTTTGTCCAATAAAAATGACAGACGGACAAATCATACAGGTGCTTGATCTCACACACCTTTTCAAAGATGTTATGCACTTTACTGATTTAATATCACCCAAACAGACTTACATAAGCCTTTCAGCACCATCAGAAATATATGTTACATATAGTGTGACTTTGGATTATGTCGATGAGCATCCAAATGTGGAGTGCATGACAGTTGATTTAAAGACACCTACTTTTAAAGTTGATGATACCAACTATGGCTGGTTAGGGGAACTTTGTTATAGCATATTTAAGCAACTACGTAAACTAAATGTTCATATTAACAGTGTTACAGTTAATAAAGTGATATTACACAATGTGAGCCAGCGGTAATATTTTTTCATTTATTATTTTGTCGGTCAAATAAAAATGACGGACAATGTTCAAAACCCTGGCCCATCAAACCCTGGCCCATCAGGCCTACGTAACGTGTTTCACACAACAGACTTGCCTATATCCAATACTAATAATGTCTATGAATCAATAGAAAACTCTTTTTCTGTCATACAAGATAATCTTCTTACAGGCAGTGTTAAGATTCAAATTGTTGCAAAAATAGAATTCACTAGAGTAGACGGTGAGGTGATTGTATCGTATATATCAACAAGACAACACACAGTTAACACAAGAAGGGAATTAGAAAACGTGTTTAGAGACAGACTATTACCTGACTTTCTACAAGCAATTGACAGTGCAAAAATGAAGGGTCTGGCTGGCATGAAGGACATGTACATGAATTACAACTAAAGCAGTCTAGGTATCATCCTATATTAGGTAAATCGTGGTTGCCACTGCCAACAGAGGTTGCAAACAAAAAGGCTGTCGTCAACATACAGAACAATGACAACTATTGTTTCATGTGGTGTGTGCTTGCTAAACTACACTTTGTAAAGTCAAAACCTGAACGTGTATCTAACTACACCAAATTTGTAAATGAACTCGATTTTAGTGGCATTGAGTTTCCTGTTAAAATAGAGGACATAGACTTGTTTGAAAAACTAAATCCTGGTATATCTGTAAATGTGTATGTGTGGGATAATGAGTCTGTTGATAAGTTACAGCCAATTAGAGTGTCCCCAATTGCCCCAACCTATGGGCAGTCAGAAGATAAGCATGTTGACATGTTACTAATAAGCTCTGGTGATAACTTTCACTACACAATTATCAGAAATATGTCACGTCTAATTCATGAACATACAACAAAACACAATGGTAAACAAGAAGTTTGTAAAAGATGTTTACAAAGATTCTCCTCTATTTCAGTAGCGCACAAACACGTCCTACACTGCAGGTCAGCTGATGACATACAAACTGTACTTAAGTATCCAGATCCTGGCAGCAAGGTTTATTTTAAGAACTATGGGAATCAGCAAAAGTTGCCATTTGTAGTGTATGCAGATTTCGAATCATTAGTTGTTCCGTATGAAGGTCATGTTCCAGAGTCATTACCAAAGACTATAAAACTGAGTGACCAAGTGGTGTGTTCTTTTGGATACATTCTTGTTAGGTCAGACGGTCTTCATTCAGAGCCTGTTATCTACAGGGGAGAAAATGCAGCATGTCTGTTTTTAACAGAAATGAGACATCTGTATAGTCAGGTAGTACAGTATCTCACAACATGCCAGATGCCTTTGGTAATGACAGAAGAAGACAAACTAAAATTTGATACAGCTGAGACGTGTTGGATTTGTGAACAACCCCTCCAGGGTGATAAAGTTCGTGACCACGATCACATAACTGGGCGTTACAGGGGTGCTGCACATGGTGATTGTAACTTGAAATTAAAAATAGATCCTAAGACATACAAGTTACCAATCTTTTTCCACAATCTCAAAGGATATGATTCACACATTATCATGCAGGCTGTGGATGAATCTTACAAAAAAATTAGTTGTATTGCCCAGACAACTGAGAAATACTTGACTTTTAGATTGGACAACAAATTATCATTTTATGACTCCATGCAACATTTGTCTTTAGGATTGGCTAGTCTTGCAGAAGGACTGACTGAGTATCCAATAACAAGTAAATATTTTGAGCCAGACTTGATTAAGAAAGGTGTGTATCCATATGAGTACATTGATCACTGGGTTGTGTTTGAAGAAACAAGACTGCCACCAAAAGAGAAATTTTATTCTACACTAACTGGAAAAGGTATTTCTGACTCTGAATACCAGCATGCACTTGATGCGTGGGGGAAGTTGGGGTGTCAGACAATTGGTGACTACCATGACCAGTACTTGAAAGCTGACGTTTGTTTGCTAGCAGATGTATTTGAAAGTTACCGTGAGAAGGGTTTGTTACACTACAGACTTGACCCTGCTTGTTACATAACTAGTCCTGGAATGACATGGGATGCATTTTTGAAATCCAGTAAGATATTTATTGACCTGTTGTCTGATCGTACGATGGGTGAAATGGTGGAATGTGGATTGAGGGGAGGCATTAGTATAGCTTCAAACAACTATGCCAGAGCCAACAATAAATATATGGACGCCCATGGTGACCTTGGCCGGGGGTTTGACCCCTCAAGGTCAAGGTCATTCATTACGTACTTGGACGCTAATAACCTTTACGGATTCGCGATGTGTGAATTATTGCCCTTGAAAAACTTTTGTCTGTATGATTTGTCACAGTATGATGTAACAGAGTCAGGGTTAACAAACTATATTATGACTCTTGACCGAAACGACGCGAAGGGTTGGATCTTTGAAGTCGACCTGGAGTACCCACACCATCTACATGATTACCATAATGATTATCCCTTAGCTGTTGAGAAAATGAGTATGACAGGGAAAAAAGAAGACACTAAACTTGTACCGAATCTGAATGACAAATTCAATTACGTTTGCCACTATCGCTTGTTACAGTTTTACATCAGACATGGGTTAGTACTAAAGAAAGTTCACAGAGGAATTCAATTTGATCAGAGTGCTTTCATGAAAGATTATATAATGAAGAACACAACCCTTCGTGCCAGAGACGGCAACACTGCATTTGACAAAGACTTCTTTAAGCTTATGAACAATGCCTGTTTTGGCAAGACAATGGAAAATCCTCATCACAGAAAAGATGTGAGACTGGTCACAACTGAATCGGGCGCAATTAAACTTACAGGCAAGCCACAGTACACAGGGTATAAAGAATTTCATTCATCATTGTATGCAGTGTCACTCAAAAAAAAGATTGTTAAACTGGACAAGCCAGTATTCATTGGTATGGCAATTCTGGAGTTGTCAAAACTGTTGATGCTTGAATTTTATTATGATTACTTCAAACCAAAATATCCTGAGTGTCGTCTGCTATACACTGACACTGACTCTATGATCATAGACGTGCCTACTGAAGACTTTTACGAAGACATGAAAACAGAGTTACACATGTATGACACATCTGACTACCCTAAAGATCACCCACTGTTTAGCACACAAAACAAGAAAGTGCCTGGTAAGTTTAAAGATGAACTGAATGGTGTGCCTATAGTTGAGTATGTTGGACTGAGGTCAAAAATGTATTCTATACTGCACCAGAAAGGTAGTCAGTCAAAAGCCAAAGGAATTAAAAAAACAGCAATAAAAAATAAAGACATACGTCATGAACATTACAAGCAAGTGTTAGATGGTGCATTGATGCCTGATTATCCAAACAAGTCACTGAGATCAAACAAACATAATCTTGAAATAATTCAAACACATAAGAAGTCACTTGCAGTTGGAGACACGAAACGTGTTTTTCACAGTAAGGAAAAAGCTTATGCACCAGGTCATTACAGGCTCAAGTTATCTGAAGACATTTGTGATGAACTGGTTGATGAATTAATTGACGACTTAGTTACTGAAATGAGTAATGGTGTCTGGGGGAATAATCTGTAATTCTTCTCTGACAAATGCCCTCTGGGGCGCAGGGTCATACAGGTAATATATTGTTGCGTCAGGACCGGGAATTATTTTTTTTATATTGTGTACAGACGTTGACCAGATGGGGTCTGTTGCCCTGCGTCTGTCGTCGTTCTCAGCCTCCCCTGGCTGATATAAATATCTCACCTGTTTAGTAAATAAACTTGTGTCTGGTGCCGGGGTTGGTCCTGTTTTTGGCTCTGTAATTGTTTTCAATTTAATAGCATCAGCAGGTTTTGGGTGTCCTTCATTATTCATTGCTTTTATCACATGTGGTAATCTCTTTACCCACTCAGTGTTCCGGGTGTCATGCATGAGTTCCTTAGAATACTGGTAACTGAAAAGTCTTTCTGATAACTGTTTGTTAAAAGTTTTCAACAATTGCCTGCGATCTGTGCACACCTGGAATGCCTCGTCTGACCAGTACACCATGCTTAGCAAATAACTGATTAACTGCACCTTTGAATTCTGATCCATCATCAACTTGTACAAGTCTGGGGTATCTTAAAGGGCCTCGACTATATATTTTTGTTAATGCAGTAGCAACTGTACTGGCTGTTTTGTCAGATATGGGTTCAGCGTCTTTATACCTTGAAGCAATGTCTACAACAGTTAATGCATACTTGTATCGTTTCTTTCTTATTGTGTCATGTGGTAAGAACAAAAGGTCCATTTGGTGTGTGTCATTTGGGGTAGTGTTCTCAAAATGAGGTCTAGATATCTTTCTTGGAGCAGGGAGATATATCTGCCAAATTGCCTGTCTCTGTAACCATTGCTTGACTTGATTGAGTGTTATATCTCCGCCCACAGCGGCATGTAATTTTTCAATAGCTGTTTGTCCTTTCCAATAGCCTGATGGAGAGTAATATATTTTTGATAGTTTATTTTCGGCTGCCATTTTTTCTAGCAATGAAAACTCCTGTAAAATAAACAAATGTCATTCCCACTAGAACAAAGATTATCTCCCCATTTCTTTGTTGTGTGCTTGGTTTGTAATAGTCACTTAGTTTCGGTTTTGGAATAGACATGTCTTCACCTGTGACAAGAAAATATTCCCTGATTGCTTCATCTGTATTTGAAAACGTATGCTGTGCGTGGCCTTCAAGCCTGAGTTTTTCATTGATGAAATCATGTTTTTCAATTCTATTCTTTTCATATTCCTGCTGGGCTTGAGCAAGTTTTTCTGATGCCTCATTGTGACGTTTCATTTCTTCTGCAGATTCTTCTCTACCCATTTTTGAAAAGAGATAGTTTGAGCCACTGAAAGCCAATGCATTAACAACTGCCCCACCAATCATAATAGCTATCGTCGCCATATTATTTTTATTTACATAGAAACATTTTCTGGAATAATTCCCTGCTTGACAAGAAAATCTTTTGTCGCAAACGACGCTGTAACGACTACAATTAGCTTAGCGCTGTCTTCGAAATCGAGTCTACTCAAGTCTGCTGATTTCATTTTGAGTAGACTTTTTCCCAGCATAGAATAAGCTACTGCTAATCCACTGATTACGGCAGAGTGATACACAAGGTTCATCAAGTTCTTTGTGTCATTCATTTCTTAGGCAAGAAAAATTAAAATAATATTTTTATTTACTGCATATAAAATGGGTCAACGGCTTTGGGTGTTACTGGTAATGTGGCGACTTCTGGTTTTGTTTTTGGAGTGTCTGATTTTTTGGTCACTGTACGAGTCTGTGGTTTGTATTTTTTGTATAATTGATACCCTACGTAACCAAATCCGACAACAAATCCGGCAATTATATATTTTGTTGATTGAGGTTCGGGGTCGGGGTTAGACTGGGTTGTTTGTCTCTCACTTTGATGAGGGAGTGACGGCCCTGACGGTATTGACACAGGTCCTGACGATCCTGACGGTGGATCAGTTACATGAGTCTTTTCTGTTTGTGCCTTAAGCTGTAATTTTTTTTGCCTATTATATTCGGCTAATCTTTTTCCAGCCTCAACCCTGCCTGGACTTTTAGTCTTCGTCACAGTTTGAACCTGTGTCAAAACAGGGTCGGGGTTCAGTTGTGGAGTCGTCTGGGTTTCGTCCATTTTCTTCTGCAGTAAAAATTATTTTAGAAAAATCAATATGACTCCCGGTAACAAGCAATGTTACGACAGGTGCAAGGTAATTTCCAAACTTGTAAAACATGACACATGCTAATTTACCAATTGAACTTGAAACAATAGGATTGCTTTCAAAGTCGTGTGATAGGCTGTCACTATCCACAGGTAGAAAGTGACTCACTGCTTTTGTGTATAGACATACAAGAGATCGACTCAAATCACGAGTCATTAGTGAAGCAATGTGGTTTTCATATTTAGCATGAAGCTTGATTAGTTCATCAGAGGTAAGAGATTCAATATCCTCTGTCATGTATTGTTTACCGAGATAAGTCTTTGACTTGCCTGACACAACTACAGAAAGAAGGCGCTGTTTTTTCGAGTCTAAGTCTTTGTTTTCTACAGCATTAATATCGTTTAGAAGAAGTAATTCGTCTTGATTCATTTTATAATAAAAAATATTAATTTTAATGTCATTGAATTTGGAAACCTTTATTTTACTGAAAAAAAATAAGGAGAAACCTAGAAAAACGGGCGGCGTTAGGGCGTGGGAGTAAGCGGTCGAAAAATCCCGGAAATTTGGGATAGATATAAATTGTTGATTTCCGCCCATAGTTACTATCTCTCCCGCGCCTGCCTGATACCTTCACTCATTCATAAGCTTACCTACCGCACGCTGCATGGCCCAGTGCAATCTAGTCTAACTGACACAGAGTAAGATCACCATCGTGCGGTAGTGCTTTTCCCGGAGACCATATGGTTATGTGATGGTTATGTCATAATGAGCGTAATATAAGGACGCTGCACGCTACGCACAAGTGCGTACCGTACAAACCATCTCTCTGCCAGGTGTAAACGGCATCCATATCCAAAATATAGCGCTATAACATAAACACAATGCGGAGGTAGCCGCGGCGCAAGGCGAGTGAGCGCGGCTCCACCAGGCCACGCAAAACGAAACAAGCCACCTCTATAACTGTATAAGGGTCCCAGTAGTTCCTCCCCGACCGACCACCAGCTTGGTCAGGTGGGCGGAATGTCTTTTTTTTTATATTTTTTTTTTTTTTTTTTTTTTTTACAAAACTATCACTTACCAGAGCGTGTTTCGATCCACGGACTAATGGGTAATGGGTCCAGCCCGCTCCCACTGTGCCACTGAGGAGCACTTATTTCTCTGCTTAAAAGGGACTATCTGCTCAAGCTCAGGCGCCAAAGATGCATTAGACAGAATACGACAGTCCCGGCCTGCCTACTGGGATGATTGTTGGCACATGCGAAGGCGACCGACAATAAGTAGCCAAATTCACAGCCCAAACCGGCGCCAGACGAGGGCAAGAACCGAGGCCTTACCTTGCCATGGCGAGAGAGACCAGGGAGAAACCTGTTCGAAGGCCGTCAGTCACTGCTACGAAGAAGCTGTAGCCCGTCCCGCAAGGCGGAAGGGTGAAGGTCCCTCGTGCGCCGCGGAGAACGGCCCAACACCTCCCCAGCCAACGAAGACCCCGCCAACCAAGAAGGCACCCAGCAAGGCATCCGATTGTCGTCGCTCAGTTAAAGCTTGTTACTGTCAACGAGTCTCCAACACTACGTAGCAGTCAGCTGTTCGAGTCAGAAGTGACAGAGTGCTGCCGAGTCTGTTTATGTCCAAAGGAATCAACTGCTCCCACTCGGCGAAACCTTTCGCACTGAACACTTTGTCTCTGCAAGACTGTCACAAAGGGCTCTTTCAGACGCGCACACTCGAAGAGAACGAGGACAATCCAAGGCAAGCACAGAAAAGCACGGCGTAAGATCCGGTCGCACCGTACACAGCCAAGGTCCTTTAGGCTAGAACACAACTGTTCACGGTAAGCTAAAACGACTGGCATGATACCATGTGGCACGTGACCGGATGGGCAGGGACGAGAAGCTACTCACGACCCTGGTTACAGTTCCCTGAGTTGCCTCCCTGGTTGTGTAGGAACATAACAGGTTCTTAAGGTTGAAATTAAGTAAGCTAGTAGACACTTCCATATAGTAATGTCATCGGTACTGTTTTTGAGGAAACAAATCAGTCTGCACGCAGTTTTCTGGGAGGTATGCGCTTGAGTCAATCCAACTGTCAAACCAGTATGACATCACAAACAGATCATATGTCAGTGGGATACGTTAAAGCATGGCTGCTGTGATTAACGAGCCTCAACTCGCTTTTGACACACAGTTCTGGCTCCGAGGCAAAAGCAAGTCTCAGCTTGTAAATCATCACCACTCATGGTTATTAAACATATACATGTACATACAGAATCAGCGACACTGGGCAAGCCATACAGCTGCCGAAGACTGTTGTACAGCAAGCTTTAACTCATTCGCAGCCAGCCGTATCCGGATGCGCGACATAAGCCGCGCATCCGGATGCGACTGGCCGCACTGAGTAAAGAGGGTAAACACTCCCATAGTGAAAATGTTTCAAGACACATTGAAGACCTCTTTGAAAGCTTTTGGCATCCACTGTGACATTTGGGAAGATGCCACCCATGACCACGTTGAGTGGTGTTTCATCTTTAAAGACTTAAGAGGCACCAAAGTCCGGCAGCTGCAGGAGTTCATGAGAATGTATGCCTCTTGTTAGCAAGGAATGATCACATTCACATCCCCAGTTTGAGTTAAATATGACTTAAATATACGAGTTAAACCACAAACACCAACCTGGCAATCTGTGTGGACCGAAGTCGTTTCAAGGGGTTGGATGAAATGAGCTCGGAATGAATGTTGTTCAGACTGGACAGGGATGTGAGTGACCCTACAGAAGCATTAGACCTGCAAAGGACACTTTGCAATTCAAGTTAGCGTATGATGTACTTAGGTCTACATCAAACTCAAAGACCAGCACACGTGTGCTGGCCTGTGATTAATAACCATTATCATTTGGAATACACCAGTGTGTGAAACAAGTTTGACTAAAATAGTTCAAGGGTAGTGCCAGAATAGCTTGGCGCCTCTAGGTGCCAAACTATTCTGGCACCACCCTTGAACTAGAGCCATTGGTCTATATCCTTATCTGTAAGTACTATAATGTAGCTTGCATATGGCAGTGTGCATATTTAAAGCTTTTAGCCTCAGTATCATATGGGTTAATATTACCGATTATGGACCTTATGGTTTAAACATTAAGGCCTACTGCATGAACCAGTCAGTGAATCATAAGTGAATCATTTAATGGTAACCCCTTCACTCCCAGTGGACATAAAATTAGGTTTGATTGATTGTACATTGCTTAACGTCCCGACAGCAACAAGGCTTTCTCAGGACGTGCCTGCACTGCTTGTGAAAAAAAAAAATAAACAGAACATTGAATGTATGTCGCCAGCCGGTCAAATACGTTAAATAAACCTAACACATGGGGCTAAATAAAGCTAAGACCATTTAGCAACAAACATCCAATATCAAGAGCTACAGGCAGTGCAGACAGTAGGGAGAGTTTTAAAAAGGCAAATACAGGGGAATGGACAAAGGGTAGACAGAAACACATGCCCCAGAATGGAGAGGAAAACCCACCCTGTGGGGCTGACCAGGGTGACCCTGGGAACTAAAAAATACCTAACCCCACCCAAGTCCCCCAGGGCAGACCCGGGTGGGGTATAAAATTAGGTCTTTAAAATCAAGGCAAGTTCAACACTGAGGAACCCCATCAATTGGTGCAACCCTGCGGTGGCTCATAAGGTTCTTTGCCTCCTGCTGTTGGGTGGTGTTCACATTTTTGCAGCAATGAAGGGTGTGAGAGACATCAGTTCTCATGCGACTGCAGGGTCTCATGAGAATTCATGCCTCTTACACTTACAGTGGTAACTTATCGTCATACACAGAACCTCTTAAAAGTATTGTACCTAATGTGAACTGCATAATACTTACAAGGTCCGCTTGTGTCTCTTGGGGTATGAAAGCACATCTGCCTCTGGTGTCACAAACTGCAAGTTAAATATTTCGCAATGAAGATCAGTCTTCTAGTTCAATAGTTGTGCACATGACAGTTGTAATTATGGTACTTTTGGCAAGTAGAGTACTTTTTTTAAACGGTACTTTGAAGTAAAATTCCACTGAAAAATATACATTTCACACATTTGCTGATCTCTTGTAACCCTTGACCTTTCCGTTGGGTAATCAAAATTAGTATGCATAGGAAGGTTTTACCATCGAGTATCTATGTACCAAGTTTGGGTTTGAAATTGTGAACAGAATTTGAGAAAAAAACATCTTTTGTAAAAATATATATATTTTGGATATTTCCTTATCTCTTGTGACCCTGACCTTTTCGAGGGGTCATCCAAATTAGTATGCTTAGGGAGGTCTTACTGATATCATTGAGAGAGGTCACTGAAATTGATATGTTTCGAAAAGTCTTGCTACAAAGTATGCTTGGGCCAGGTTTGAACAGTGTGAATAGTCTCCAAGAAAATGCCACCATTAAAGTATACCATGGACAACGGTGGGCAGACGACCACTGGCCCATTACATACTCACTTTTGCTATTGCACGTGAGCCAAAAATAAAACCGTTGGCCTATATGCAGCTCCAAATACCCCTGCTTGTGACAGAAAATATGTTAAACAGGCTATCAGCTAGGATTTAAAACTGTCCTTCGTCAGGACAGACAGCCTGACAAAATATCCATCTGAGGTGCTCTATAGTCTGTCGCGTATTTGAATCACGGCAGGGATAAAATAATTCTTCTCAAGACTTGTCCGTCCTGTTGATGGATGGCCTTTAATTTTTTGCGTCCCTCGCGAAATGTCCATCAAATATAGAGAATTTTCTGTTAACAGAAAGCCTGACGTTAAACCTGCTTTGTCTTTTCTGGATATCTGAAATACTCACCTCGAGATGTTGTTTCTTTCACACAAAAATGTAAGCCACCTATTTCAACGCCACATTAAATGAAGCTGACAAAAAGAAAAGAGATGGAAACTGACAACAAATTAATCCCAAAAGTTTCCTGACCTAGCACTTTCATTCTATCGACAAGTCAATACGACTAAAAAGGCTCAGGGGAATCTACACCTTTTGATGACAGAAATCAGCTACACTTCCGCCCTCAGAAGAAGACACCTAGGTTACCGCCTGGTACATGCAGCCACTGATAATGCAAAACAATATCAATGGCTGCATGAACAAGGCAAGATAATTTAACTCATTTGAGATGTGCCACATCCGGATACGCGGCGTAAGGCTGCATATCCGGATGCAGCACACCTTGAATGTGTTAACTCATTGGAGATGTGCCGCATGCGGATATGCGGCGGACATGTCGCGTATCCACATGCGGCATGTCTCCAATGAGTTAATGACAGGACAAACCTCTGCATCTGTATCTGAAGGTGAAGAAGGGGAACCGGTTCTGCTTCCACCTTTTCTCTGCCCTCCTGCACTTCTGTCGGTCCACTGACTTGTCGGGGACACTTTCTGCTTGTGAGGCGGCAAGCCATTCTCAGGTAATGCCAGCGTTTCCTCTGATGAATGCCCTGACTCTTTTCTTGAAAGACTTCTTTTCCTGAGATTTCTTTTGTTGTGAATAGCCGCAGACGTTGGGGTACATTTTTTTTTTTTTCCTAACGAAGCTGAAACTTTCTTGATCCCTAGTTGATGCTGAAGAAGAATGGGTGGTGGCGGTGGTGGTGGTGGTGGGGGTGCTACGACTGGAACAGCATCATTACTTGCAGACATAGTCTGGTTTGGAATAACAGTTGCAACAGGAGGCAATGATGTTTTTCTCGGTGGTGTCGTCTTACTGGTTACAGACAATGAGCGAAGACCTCGAGCTGAACCAGCTACACTGGCACCTGTCAGAGAGCTGTGCTTCTCTTCAGTGTTCAGTCTTGTACGTCGGGTAGTTGACTGACTGGTAGTGACTGGTGTGTTTTCCTTGTCCAAGGTATCCACTAAATATGCTGTCCGTGAAGCAATTCTTTTTGAGAACCTCCGTCCTTTGCTCTCTGTGAAAGAACAATCACCATTTATAGTACATGTTGTACATATGTAGATGGCATAAATTGTGTTTACTGGTGACCCCCTTGTACATGCCGCCACTTGTACTGTTCACAGTATCGGTGTCTGCATGCACAAGAGGTTTAAAGTACCATTACCAGGGAGGACCACTCGCCCATCACCAAATGTGAGTAGATTACTTGTTGGGTGTGGCTGTTATGTTTCTGGAAGCCCAAATGGTGCACGCAAATTTGACAATACATGCTCATGTAAAGTTGTCCACGTACCAGAAAAACAAATGGGCTCAGATTTAACTTGGATAGTAGTCTGAATGGCTACTACAGTCTAGAACATTTGATCCTCCCTGCATTATGCGTCAATCTGAAGACAAATTTCAGCACCATTTGTGCTTGTTATACATTTCGTACGTTGTCAACACACCTAATGAACTTCTACGGCAATTTGGATATGCATCAAATGCACATGTATAATCAGTCTTGTTTATTCTGTCACCATTAACACGTCAGTCTATTTTTAGCTGTTGCTCATACAGATACACTGTATTTATAGAATGGAGCAGAGTCATTGTTAAATTATTTGATAAAAAAAATCATGTGTGCTGGACTGGATTCTTCTTCTTCTGTGTGCTATTGAACCATAGCTAGACCTGTATGTAGCACTTCATAACCATCTGTTGCTGAAGTGTTTCTTTGAACAGTTATGGCGGTAGTCAGCTTTTAAGTCCTGTTACACTGCTTAACCTGTTAAGCCCTGAAACACTACAACAGAATATTGATCCACCATAACAGTTCATGGGTGGTGCCAGAATAGCTTTGTCTGGGGTCGTATTCACTTCAAAAACTGCGTACACAGAACACAATGCTGTCCAAAAATTGCGTATTATGTTTAACAAAAATCACAAATCGCATGTATTGAATAATCTTGCAAGACAATGCCGGGCCAGTGACAGTCTGAGATCATCTGAGATGACTTCAATCACTGAGAGCATCCTTTGTTAGGTTACTATGTTTGCGTCTGAAAGTATCAGTCCTTTATCTCTCTCTCACACATGCACAAAGACAGAGCAGACCAACTCGACAGATGGGCCGAGTATTTTGAAGAGTTACTGAACAGACCTAGCCCACCCGACCCCCCAAACATCCATCCGGCAGAGACCGACCTACCCATCAGCTGTGACAGACCCAGCCGGGAAGAGATCAGAAGAGCAGTGGCATTTTTGAAGAACGGCAAAGCAGCAGGCCCAGATGGCATCCCAGCGGAGTCTCTGAAAGCAGACCTAGAGACAACAGTTGAGATGCTGTACCCACTGTTTGGAAAGATCTGGGAAGAGGAGGTGATGCCGGCTGACTGGAAGGAGGGGTACCTAATCAAGCTTCCCAAGAAAGGCGACCTCAGCAAGTGTTCCAACTACAGAGGAATCACCTTGCTGTCAGTACCAGGAAAGGTCTTCAACAGGATCATCCTGGAGAGAATGAAGAGCTCCGTTGACCCCCAGCTGAGAGACCAGCAAGCAGGATTCAGGAAGAACCGATCATGTACAGACCAGATCGCCACTCTCCGCATCATCGTGGAACAGTCTCTGGAGTGGAGCTCCCCGCTGTACATCAACTTTGTGGATTATGAGAAAGCATTTGACAGTGTGGACCGAGAGACTCTGTGGAAACTCCTACGACACTACGGTGTACCCACAAAGCTCATCCGCCTGATCAAGAGCAGCTACGATGGCATGACATGTCGCGTGATCCACGAAGGGCAGTTCACCAGGGAGCTCCAGGTCAGAACTGGTGTCAGGAAGGGGTGTCTGCTGTCTCCGTTCCTCTTCCTACTGGCCATAGACTGGGTCATGAAGATGACCACAGAGCACAGACGAAGTGGAATACAGTGGACACAGCTTGATGACCTCGATTTTGCAGACGACTTGGCATTACTGTCCCACACTCATCAACAAATGCAGGACAAGACCACGAGGCTTGCTGACATCTCGTCCCAAGTGGGCCTCACCATTCACAAACAGAAAACAAAGACAATGAGGCTGAACGCAACCAGGGAAGAACCAGTCTTGCTTGCTGGCACCCCGTTGGAGGAGGTGGAGTCCAGAGAATGGAACTATGGGCGGTTTTGGACAATTTACATACACCCTCTATTTTCCATTGTTTTGACCACAAATCGCTAACCTAATAACACACCCCGATTTTCCCATATTTTCTTTTTTTTTCCAGTAAAATAAAGATTTCCAAAATCAATGTCATTCATGACTAAAGCAAAATTAACCTCCGTGCTAATTAATCCATCGATTATGTAAGTGTGTTCATTTTGCAACGCGTATTTTATTGATTACTTAGTCAATTACGGGTATTTCAGATAGACGATTGTGGGCGCCGGACATACGCACGCACTTACAGGGAGCTAACAACACACACTCACACATACACACAGCAGCAGTTATTTCTCTTAGTACTAAACACGCGACACGGTTTGTTCACGCCCCGCCACTGAACTCTGCGTGCGCACCGCTCAGTAGTGACGCCTGTCACCTAGGGCAGCGCTGTGTCGTTTGCCAAACATTAACCGGTCTTTTCTACCTTGTGTGTAGAGCGAGACAGACGTGTTTCAAAACGTGGCAGAATTCTTAACCGGTGATAGCACTAAATCTTGTAAAAATATACTACTTTGATATCGGTAAGTGTCGCCGTTTCTGACATTTTCTAGTGTAGATTTGTACGTTACAAAAATACATAGTGACTGTATACAGGACACTGACGAATAGTTTGTCGATAGTTTGCGTGTTTAATTTGTGATATATAGAAAGAAGAAAAGGCCTTGCGGTTACGAGCCTTCTGAGTGCGCTTAGAAAGAAAATCTTATTGTTTAATTGTTAACCAGGCTAGTAGTACGCGTTTAGAAAATGATTGATTGTACATTGCTTAGCGTCCCGACAGCAACAAGGCCTTCTCAGGACGTGCCTGCACTGCTTGTGAAAAAAACCCAACTAAACAGAACATTGAATGTATGTCGCCAGCCGGTCAAATACATTAAATAAACCTAACACATAGGGCCTAAATAAAGCTAAGACCATTTAGCAACACACATCCAATATCAAGAGCTACAGGCAGTGCAGACAGTAAGGAGAGTTTTAAAAAGGCAAATACAGGTGAATGGGCAAAGGGTAGACAGAAACACATGCCCCAGAATAGAGAGAAAAACCCACCCTGTGGGGCTGACCAGGGTGACCCTGGGAACTAAAAAATACCTAACCCCACCCAAGTCCCCCAGAGCAGACCCGGGTGGGGGCGTTTAGAAAATGAATTGGGTTGAGGAAGACCGATTGATCCTTCAATCTCACTTAGATTATCATAAATCAATGACGACTTTCTTAGAGTCTGTATTAGCAAACCAGCCTGGATTTTGGACAGCGAACTCAATACCAAAAAAACCAATTGGTAATTTAGCCGATGTTGTTGAAAGAAAAACAAAAAAAGAGGTGAGTGATCCAAAAGATCTTCATCTATATTTAGAAAAAAATATTACAAATAGACCGCTACCAAATGGTATTAGAGTAGATGACTGTAATTTACAGGGATTTACACTGGCAACAATAAAACCGCATTTAGTTAATGGCTACACAATAATACAAGAAACAGAAAAAAGAAACTTGATGTCTGCTATTTGCTATGGAGAGTGGCTAATCGTGGGTGCAGAAATCCATGCAAAACAGAAATTACAACATGAAACAAACTTGAACTGGACAGATTGGTTAAAAGTACACATCGGAATTTCAAAGACTTATGCTCATCAGTTGAGTGTTTTAGCCAGGTTGCTACGAGGGTACCCAAAATTATATTTTCTTTCACTGTCTTTCCGAAAGGTGTACAGTTTGCGGAAGCAAATTGAACAAATGTTAAAAGTACAGGAAATAGCCGATTTTTGGAAAAACCTCTAACGCTGGTCCATATCTATGATTGTTTGTTTGTTTTGTTTGTTTGTACAAAGGCTCTAATGCGTCTTAACAATTCTGTTTGAATCACATCTGAGACATTTTTATCACTTTCGTTTTGTTCACTGACTAAGCCCGTGTGATCATCACCGAGCAGGCCGCACTAACAAGGAAAATGAAAACGTGTAACTATAAGTCCGTGAAAGTGATATATCACCGAGCAGGCCACAAACAAGGAAAATGAAACGTGTAAATGTAACTGTAAGTCTGAGTAAAAAATTACTGAGCAGATCACAGATAAGACAAATGTGTAACTGTAAGTCTGAGTAAAAAATTACTGATCAGATCACAAACAAGACAAATGAAAATGTGCGATCTATCACCAAGCTGATAACAAGACTAAGACTTTAAGTGAGAAATCACAGAACATACCACAAAAAGGCTGTACGTCTGAGAGTGTGAAAACACAGAACATACCACAAAAAGGCTGTAAGTCTGAGAGTGAGAAAATCATCGGACAGGTTACACGTAAAAGTGGCTTTAAGACTGAGAGTGAGAAAATCATCGGACAGGTCACAAAATGGACGGAGTGAGATTTTGTCTGATGTGTGACAAACATCATAATGACCAAGTCGCACGAGAAGCTAATGTTTATATGTTTGTTTTGTATTTGTCTCATCATAAATGTTATGGACCAAGTGTGAGGTGTTTCACCGCGCTCATGCAAGTAGCTTGCTTTTTGCAAGTGAATTGAAACGGATTTTACATAGGTTTTAGCAACAGGACTGACGGTGGGGTATACCTGTAGCACCCTGGCAAAGAAAGATGATTTTGGCTTTGTATCTGAATAATTGATTGATTGATAACTAAGCACCCTGGACAAGCCTTCAAATTGTGGTAGTTGTGCGGATTTAAACCTTACTAAGCCATATGCTGTGCCGCACCCGTGAAAATAGGTATAATGATCTCACGTAGCATTAGTGACGGGTTATATTGAAGGTGTTAACAGAATATTGAGCCTCTTAAAACAGAGTCATTTGTTATCATTTTCATGTCGTAGACAACTAAGAAATGATAGACGGAACACAGAGTTAAATGACTCTGTTTACAAGGACCTTAGAGAAACTGTGTAATCTCATGCGATCATGGTAACCAGCGTAAACAAGTGACGTAGTACGATAGAAACGAGTTCGACACTGTCGAACCGGTATCTATCGTACTACGTCACAGGGTCTTAGTAACGGGGCGAAGTACGCAGTGCTGATATACAGTCGCGGTGCATACAACTGAAATGCGGTGACGTTTTCTGCGGGCCGGAGTCTACAATATTCGTGCATTCTGAATAAAGATTTTGTGTCTGTCTGTGAGTGAGTGCGTGTGTAAGTGTGCGTGTATGTACGTGTGTATGTGCGTGTGTGTCTGTATGCGTTTGTGTGAGTGCATGTATGTATGTATGTGTGTGAGTGTTTGTGTATGCGTGTGAGTGCATGTATGTTTTGTATGCGTGTGAGTGCATGTGCGTGAGTGCATGTGTTTGTCTGTGCGAGTGCGTACGTGTATGTGTGTGTGTGCCTGTGTGAGTGCATGTGTGCGTGTATGTACGTGTGTGTGTGTGTTTGCGTGCGTGTATGCATGTGTTTATATGTGTATGTGCGTCCGTGTTTGCGTGCGTGCGTGTGTGCGTGTATATATGTGTGTTAGAGATATAAGATATAAGATTCCAAGAACATTTTTTTTTTCATTGCCTCTGTGCCAATACCCCCCAAAACATAGTTATTTAAATAATAACCACACACACACATACACACACACACACACACACACAAAAAAACAACCAATTAACATTGCTATATGCACTTGATAACAAATTATTTAAGTTACCTGCAGATACTTGATAACAAATTTTCCAAAGTCAATTATAACTGACAAATAACTTTACAGGTAACCTTTTAAGAACCTATAATTAGTTATTAAGTGACTTAAGTCAAGAACTTATAAGAACTTAAACATAACAAAATGTAAGTTCTTGACTCAAGTCACAACTTAAGTCACAACTTACTCGGACAGATTTGTCAAGATACAAGGACAATGAAAAAACTTTTTTTAGTAATAGTCAGGTGGTGGTGGTGGTGCTGATGGGGTTAAATAGTTAGGTGGCATGTCATTTTTCTGTGAAGTGTATGACATTAATAAACGATCACCAAATCTGATTTTTATTTGTTTAAAAGAATGTGTAGTTTTTCTGTGGTTTCCTGAACACCGATCTTTTTCCCCATCTCTAAAAAACTAGCCTTCAGTTCTTCAACATTCACGGGTGATTGACTACGCATTTTATTCTGGATTTCAGGCTTCTGTTTCTTGTAATTATTTAAATCATCCTGGACTCTCTTAAATTCCTCATCATCAATACAATTATCATTTAATGCCTTACTGATAATAAGTTTCATACTGCTCAGCTTTGCACCAGCAAGCGTACTCAATGCTTCATGTTTCTGTAATTTTGTGTGAAACCTCTTGTTCAAGGCCTCCAAACCAAAGCAAGCCAGGCATGTAGCAACGCTAACACCCTCAACTGCTATTCCAGCCAAACTTCCAATTCCCGTGGCAAACAGAACAATACCCCCTACAGAACATGAAGCTGAAACTGCACCAATAGCCATAGAAGTGTTTTGAACAGAATTAAATACTGACTTATACCGTCTTTTGCACCGTGAATATTTCGCTTCTTCTCCTTCCAAATATTTCAAAGCTTCTGTAATATTATTTAATCTGAATGCATCTGCCTGTAATGTTTTATCTGAAGCAATTGGCACAGCTGTCGCATGCGGATCAGGCGCAAGTGTTGTTTTAGTCATCACATTTGTTTCAGTCGGCTCAAGCGTCGGTAGTTGCGGATAGAAGTTTACCATATTTTTTATTCACAAATATTTTTTTTTAAATTTAATCAGCAATTACATTTTGCAACTCTTCAAAAGTATATAATTTGCTAGCATAATAAAATGCAACAAGATCAATGTGTTCAAGGTTTATGTAACTTAGACAAACAAAAGTTGTTTTGTCTACCACCACCTTGACAGCGGGAATACTGCTCGAAACATTAATAACATCATTATTTTTTGTAATGGCAATAAAGACCTTTGATGATTTTGTTACTGTTTCATTCCATGTAAGTTTAATTCCTTGTGCTATATTTGCCTCTTTTGCAGAAGCAACAGATTTCATGATAATTTCAAATACTATTGTCACTTCTCTAGCCACGACTAAGCTTGCTGGCATAAACACAACAGAAGTATCTGATCTACCCTTTCTAGTTGTAAGAAGATACCGTCGTCTCTCATAATTTTCAACTTTCAGTTTATCTCTGCTATTGTTGTCTGGGGCAAAACTTGGAACAAGACTTACAATCAGCGGCCCAGAGTTAACAACCTTCCTAAACACTAAGGCGCCTTCATCATCAGTGTATACATAAGGACTAATAAATTCAATCTTTATGTCCCAGTCAATTGTTGGTGCTGGTGCCGGCACAGGTGAAACCACCCACTTATTTCCCACATGTATTAAGTTGTAGGGCGCATTATTTACAGGTGGAGTAGGTACAGTAACATCACGCAGCTGACCAAGTTTAGGAATCTGTCTTTCACCGTCTTTCATGTCAACAATTACTTTCCTCTTGTACATGCCATTTGAATCAAGTTCAAAACCATATATTTCTCCAACATCCCCCTCCTTCTCAAAATCCTGTACATCAGCCAAATCTTTCAACTCTGTTACTGGACACGCAACTGGTATGATTCTCGGCTTTGGACCACCACTCATTTTTTATAAACAAAAATAAAATTATTTAATTTCCAACACAACACTAAAATCATGCATAACAACTGGTTTGTCATCCTGATTAGTTACAGATATACTCAGTGACTCAAAGAAACTAGAACCTAATTTCTTAAACTGCAAATTAGGAAATCTAACAACCACACTTTCACAATAGGGTGCAGTTCCAGTTGGTAAGCATCTCAGCAAAGTTGAAGGCTTTCCATTGTGAACATTCTCAGTTGTGTTTAGTTCTTTTAAATAAACATTAAATACTGTGTGTACTGACAAATTGACAGGGCGTTTCCCAGTTATTTTAAGTTTGTTTTGTCTTCATTGTTATAATACCAAACATAGCTTCATCTAAATCATCTGATCTCAACCAATCTTCATCAATATAAAATCCAAGTAAATATGCAAATCTATCTGAGATCCTTAACCAATTTTGTGTCGGAAATTCTAATGTAACAAGTAGGTTAGCTGGATTTAAAGTTGCTTTAATTTTAAAATTACTTTGAAACCATTCAGCTATAGTACAAAAGTCATAATACCCGGGTGGTAAAGCTTCAGTCTTACCATCTAAATTTACTTTATTATATATATCATCTTCTACATTAAACCATTTTACTGTGTAGAACATTTCATGGATAGCTACATTGATTGATTGATTGATTGTACATTGCTTAACGTCCCGACAGCAACAAGGCTTTCTCAGGACGTGCCTGCACTGCTTGTGAAAAAAAAACTAAACAGAAAATTGAATGTATGTCGCCAGCCGGTCAAATACGTTAAATAAACCTACATCATGGGGCCTAAATAAAGCTAAGACCATTTAGCAACACACATCCAATATCAAGAGCTACAGGCAGCGCAGACAGTAGGGAGAGTGTTAAAAAGACAAATACAGGTGAATGGACCAAGGGTAGACAGAAACACATGCCCCAGAATAGAAAGGAAACCCACCCTGTGGGGCTGACCAGGGTGACCCTGGGAACTAAAAAGTACCTAACCCCACCCAAGTCCCCCAGGGCAGACCCGGGTGGGGACATGGATAGCTACAGCCTTGCTACCATCTCGATTATCAATCCCATTAGTTAACCACACTGGTTTGCTTGTGTCAAGATTTGTTAAGGTAATAAACATTTTTATTATCTCATATAAAAAAGGATGGAATTTAAATCACCAACCATTACCACTACAAACGCATTTCAATTTAATGTGGATGCCAAATATAATGTTGCACCTACTTATGAACAGAAAATAATTCAACTAAATCAGCTCGACATAGCTGTAAGTGAACAAGATTTATTTCAAGTGAAAGTACCAAATCCATTTGACCATTATCTAAACCCTCCAATAACAGATGACTCAACTGCAAGAAAGTGGTCCTCAAGTCCACTACAGATGTTCCAAAACCAGCTCAAATTTGCAATACTATGCTCAACTACTGGCTGTGGGGTTTCATTCACAGATCATTTGAATCACTCAAACAAACTGATTAGGTCTGTTTACCGTTTCCACACTTACTACCAGCTTAGACGTATACTGTCAGAACTGCATACACCATTACCCACTGAATCCAGTTTCAACAGGTATAACAACCCCATGGATATGAAAGCGTTTGAACGCATCTGTAATGAATTTAACATAAGCACTAAGTATGACTTCACACAAAAACTTGATGATCACCACGGCATTGGTACACTGTATTATGCTATGAGTCACAGACAATACCCTCAAGATTATTACCCTGGGTACACTTCATTCTCATCTAAATCTGAAGTCTGGTTAGGATCAATAGAGCAGAAACAGTCTAACGCCTGGACCACATTTGTCTTAGATAAAACCGACGGGTTTACTCAAGCAGGAGTCGAGCGCGTAAATGAGTCTATCAGAACATATGTCTGGTGTTTACTAGGAGCACAATCACTAACAAAATCGAATATTTTGAATGGAAGTGGGAAGTTCGAAGCACAAAAACAATTTCTCGCTAACCTGGAAGATTCAATTAATTCAACAGTAGATCTCCCATCTAGCATACAACGCTACCAAGACGTTCTCAGATATGCCAGATCAAAAGTTGACTTTGTAGTTGGCATCGGGTTATACATGTTACCATCTGATCTTCAACTCCAAATGGGTACAATAACAAATTATAATAATGAAATAGTTGTTGCAGGTGTTGGTCAGAAACTCGGTCTCAATCAATCTGTAAACTTAGGAGCAACAACCACACACGTACAGTCATTAAAATCATTACAGACGGTAACACCCCCGGCCCCGGCCCCAACACCGGCACTCATACAACCAGTACAGTCAACCCCTGACACACATGAGTCAGAAAGAACTGCATTGGTAATAGGTCTAACAGGGTTAGGAGTATTACTTTTTTATCTGTTTCATTAAATAACCCACCATCAACCCTCCTACTGTAACCAGAAATACCCACACATGTTCTGCCATAAACCCAACTACCTTTGCTGTAGTAGTAATCAGCCAACTGACAACTGTGCCTATTATGCCAGGCAAAGCGTCCATTGCTTTCACAGCCAATTTCTTAAGCAGGTCTGATATGTGAGACAACTGTTTCTTTACCCACGTCTGTAAATCTTTTGGATCTGTGGGAGCCGGTGGGCCCGGGGTTGGTGGACCTGGCGGTGCTGGACCACCCCCAGCACTGCCAGCACCGGAGACAGCCAACACAACAGTACTGATAATAAATCCAAGAGCAGTAATTAAACTGGCAATAGTAATACCCTGTTCTCTGAAAAGTGTTTTAAGTCTCTCAGCCAGAGTAGTGTCTTCGTGAAGTATTTTCTGAATAGTTTCTCTAATTCTGTTGACCTGTGATTTCAGTTTTTGTCTTCCAATACTAATTACTTCTAACCTTCCTGATCTTTCTATCTGCAAATCATTTAATCTGAGTTGGATTCTTTCTTTCATTTCTGTGTCAAGATTCCCATTGTCTGCTGTAGCCAGTTTCTCTTTTTCACGTTCTATGTGTTTATCAAGCTCACCCAGTTTGGCAACATTATTTACCATCTCACCTCTTATTGTCTGCAGTGATTTATCCAATCCCACAATCTCCCTCATTGACAAAGGTGGATCGTCTATTGTTTTCAAAGCGTCATTTATTTGCCCTTCAGTAAATGAAGTTTCTTGTATCACAGTGTTTGCTATTTCTGGTAGGCTTGTTACAGGTGCCATTTCAATTTGTTGCCCTGTTGGCAACTTTGTTTGCGTGTCGTGAAGAACACTAGCCAGTCTTGGCGTGACAGGAGACCCTCCAATTCCAAGATACCTTGCCAACCCAGAGTTACCACCGACTTCACCTTTAATTGTACTTAAAGCTCTAAACTTAGAAGGATTGCTTTTATGTGTTAGATTTATTTTCCCTCTGTCTGTATTTACAAATAAGTGTCCTTTATCATATTCAAATTGATTAGGATCTATTACATCTGGGCGCGCTCCAACACTGTCATAAAATGAGTTTACTTTGTCTTTTAACAGTTCATGATGCATACTACTACTACTAGTTACCATTCCAGTCATATCTGTGATACTGGTATCTGAGACATTCATGTCATCCATTTCAAAATCTTCATGATTAAATCCTCCCGCTGCCATTGTTTTATTAATTTATTATTTTTTATTGTGCATAATAAAAATGACACAGTCTTACGGATCAAAGTTAGACCCATACAGAAAACTACGTGAGCCTCTGGGTGTTAAGGGCATAAGACAATCAATCGTCATCACAAACAATCCAAGTACCATAGACCAGAACCAAACTCTTACAGTCAAGTTTCCAAACCTAGGTCCCAGTGACGTTATTGTTCCTGGCACTGCACGCCTAGCATTTAATATTGAACTATTATCAGACGCAGATGTGAACAGAACACTGGTTGACAATCTTGGCAGAGCAATTGTTAGAACTATTAAAGTAAAACTTGAAGGACAGGAAGTGTTTAGTCTTGATGACTCCGATGTGTTCTACTGTTACAAAGACCTTTGGCTAACAAGAGAAGAACGAGAAGACCGTGTTTACCAAGGCATACAGCCAGATAATGTTGGTAAACTTCGAATCAATGCTGGAGATAAATCAACGTCAGCAGCCCAGGACGTTATTATAGCTGAAACATGGAACCAGGTTTTACATTCCACTTGAGTTTGAAATCCTAACAGGACATTTGCCTTATTATCAAGGGGCACTGAATGACCGTCTGAGCTTTGAACTAACTTTCAATGACTACTCCAAAGTTATAAAATCATCTGCCACAGATGCAACATATAAGATCTCTAACATTTCCTTGGAATATGAAATTGTTACACATACTGATCTAGCCAGACTCATTCAAAATCAGTATCAGTCAAGACTTCCAATTTATTATGACAGGGTGATTAGACATAGTTTAATACCCAAAGACAAGAGTGACCCAATGTGGAACATAAACTTGAACACACCAGCTAGGTCACTGAAAGGTATTCTTATGTTGTTTGTTGAACCAGCAGCTCCATACAAAAGGGATTCAGAAAAATTCTACAATCCTAAGATTACACATTTGTCCTGTACAATCGAAGGCCGCCCTAATCAAGTGTACGCTTCTGGAATGCTACCTTACCAACACTACGATGAGATCACAAAGTATTTTGCGGGTGGAAGGATTAGAGATAAACCAGCAAACATTGCGTGCAAAGATCTACATCTGTATGATGTTAGGATCGGACAATACCTTACAAACAAGTATGCACTGTGGCTAGACCTTCGTAGTACAGATGATGATTATCTTCATGGGTCAGGACGAACTGTCGAGAACGGTAGTGATGGAATAACAATTCAGATACAAAAGAAGGTTGAAACTGCTGCAGCCATAAACATATATTTGTACCTGATATATGACGCACAACTCAATATTGCAGAAAGCAGACTGAGTGGACACATATATTAAAATTATATTGTGTATTAAAATGAACCGGAGCTTAATGACCCTTGACCCACACTGTGGCTTATTTGTTGGTGCCACAGGGTGTGGGAAAACTGAATTCGTACTTGACTTATTACAAACAAGATACATACACCATTTTGAAAACATTGTAATATTTTGTCCTACAATCAAACACAACAAAGCTTATCACAATCGTTTATTCATTTGGACTGACAACAACATATACTTAGTTGACCCTGAAAAGAAACTGAATGACTACCTACAATATTTTTACAAGCAATTTGAAGGACAGCCAACATTGTTCATAGTCGATGACTGCTCAGCAGAGAAAGACATTGTCAAGAAGAGAAACACTCTATCAGAACTTGCTTTCAGTGGCAGACACGCAAATGTAAGTGTATGGATTCTCACTCAAAAATATAATGCTGTTCTGAAAGATTTTCGAGAACAGTTAAAGTTTATCTGTTTGTTTTACTGTAAAGATCGTGACAGCTTTGAAGACTGTCTCAGAGAGAATGATGTCATCCCAAATAAGCATGAACGTGATGATGTAAAAAATAAACTGAAATCAACTAAGCATCTAAAGCTCATTTTAAAGACAGATCAGCCCACAGGGTATGGGTTAGTAAATTAATTTATACATTTGTTTGTCCAATAAAAATGACAGACGGACAAATCATACAGGTGCTTGATCTCACACACCTTTTCAAAGATGTTATGCACTTTACTGACTTAATATCACCCAAACAGACTTACATAAGCCTTTCAGCACCATCAGAAATATATGCTACATATAGTGTGACTTTGGATTATGTCGATGAGCATCCAGATGTGGAGCGCATGACAGTTGATTTAAAGACACCTACTTTTAAAGTTGATGATACCAACTATGGTTGGTTAGGAGAAGTTTGTTATAGCATATTTAAGCAACTACACAAACTAAATGTTTATATTGACAGTGTTACAGTTAATAAAGTGGTATTACACAAGGTGAGCAAGCAGAGCCAGGGGTAATATTTTTTATTTTATTATTTTGTCGGTCAAATAAAAATGACGGACAATTCACAAAGCCCTGGCCCATCAAACCCTGGCTCATCTGGTTTAAGAAATGTGTTTCACACAACAAACTTGCCTATATCTAATACTAATAATGTCTATGAATCAATAGAAAACTCTTTTTCTGTCATACAACAAAATTTTATTACAGGCAGTGTAAAGATTCAGATTGTTGCTAAAATAGAATTTACTAGAGTAGACGGTGAAGTGATTGTATCGTACATATCAACAAGACAACACACAGTTAACACAAGAAGAGAATTAGAGAACGTGTTTAGAGACAGACTATTACCTGACTTCCTACAGGCAATTGACAGTGCAAAAATGAAGGGGTCTGGTTGGCATGAAGGTCATGTACATGAACTGCAACTAAAGCAGTCAAGGTATCATCCTATATTAGGTAAATCGTGGTTGCCACTGCCAACAGAGGTTGCAAACAAAAAGGCTGTTGTTAATATACAGAACAATGACAATTTCTGTTTCATGTGGTGTGTGCTTGCTAAATTACACTTTGTAAAATCAAAACCTGAACGTGTATCTAACTACACTAAATTTGTAAATGAACTCAACTTCAGTGGCATTGAGTTCCCTGTTAAAATAGAGGACATAGATTTGTTTGAAAAACTAAATCCTGGTATATCTGTAAATGTGTTTGTGTGGGATAATGAATCTGAGAACAAGTTACAACCAATTAGAGTATCCCCAATTGCCCCAACCTATGGGCAGTCAGAAGATAAGCATGTTGACATGTTGCTAATCGGTCCTGCCGGTGATAACAATAACTTTCACTACACAATTATCAGGAATATGTCACATCTAATTCATGGGCATACAACAAAACACAATGGCAAACAGGAAGTGTGTAAAAAATGTTTACAAAGATTCTCCTCCATAAACGTAGCGCACAAACACATCCTACACTGCAGATCAGCTGATGACATACAAACTGTACTTAAGTATCCAGATCCTGGCAGCAAGGTTTATTTTAAGAACTATGGGAATCAGCAAAAGTTGCCGTTTGTAGTGTATGCAGATTTTGAATCATTGGTTGTACCATATGAGGGTCCTGTTCCAGAGTCATTACCAAAGACTATAAAGTTGAGTGACCAAGTGGTGTGTTCTTTTGGATACATTCTTGTTAGGTCAGACGGTTTGCATTCAGAGCCTGTTATCTACAGAGGTGAAAATGCAGCATGTTTGTTTTTAACAGAAATGAGACATCTGTATAGTCAGGTAGTACAGTATCTCACAACATGCCAGATGCCTTTGGTGATGACAGAAGAAGACAAACTGAAATTTGATACAGCTGAGACGTGTTGGATTTGTGAACAGCCTTTAGGATGTGATAAAGTTCGTGACCATGATCACATAACTGGACGTTACAGAGGTGCTGCACATAACAATTGTAACTTGTTATTAAAAACAGATCCTAAGACATATAAACTGCCTATCTTTTTCCACAATCTCAAAGGATATGATTCACACATTATCATGCAGGCTGTAGATGAGTCTTTCAAAAACATTAATTGTATTGCGCAGACAACTGAAAAGTACTTGACTTTTAGGTTAGACAAATTAGCATTTTATGACTCCATGCAACATTTGTCTTTAGGTCTTGCTAGTCTGGCAGAAGGACTGACTGAGTATCCAATAACGAGTAAATATTTTGAACCAGACTTGATTAAGAAAGGTGTCTATCCGTATGAGTACATCAGTGAGTGGGTTGTGTTTGAGGAAACAAGACTGCCACCAAAAGAGAAATTTTATTCCACACTAACTGGAAAAGGTATTTCTGACTCTGAATACCAACACGCACTTGATGCATGGGGTAAATTAGGATGTCAGACAATTGGTGACTACCACGACCAGTACTTGAAAGCTGACGTTTGTTTGCTAGCAGACGTATTTGAAAGTTACCGTGAGAAGGGTTTGTTACACTACAAACTTGACCCAGCCTGTTACATAACTAGTCCTGGCATGACATGGGATGCATTTTTGAAATCCAGTAAGATATCTATAGACCTGTTGTCGGATCGTACGATGGGTGAAATGGTGGAACGTGGATTGAGGGGTGGGATTAGTATTGCAGCAAATAACTACGCCAGAGCCAACAATAAATATCTTGATGACCTTGACTTTGACCCCTCAAGGTCAAGGTCATTCATTACGTACCTTGACTCGAACAATTTGTATGGGTTCGCAATGTGTGAATTATTGCCCTTGAAAAACTTTTGTTTGTATGATTTGTCACAGTATGACATAACAGACATAACTAACAATATTATGAATCTTGACCGAAACGACGCGAAGGGTTGGATCTTTGAAGTCGACCTGGAGTACCCACATCATCTACACGATTACCATAATGATTATCCGTTGGCAGTTGAGAAAATGAGTATGACAGGGAAAAAAGAAGACACTAAACTTGTACCAAATTTGAATGACAAATTCAATTACGTTTGTCACTACCGCTTGTTGCAGTTTTACATCAGACACGGGTTAGTACTAAAGAAAGTTCACAGAGGAATTCAATTTGATCAAAGTGCTTTCATGAAAGATTACATAATGAAGAACACAACCCTTCGTGCCAGAGACGGCAACACTGCATTTGACAAAGACTTTTTTAAGCTTATGAACAATGCCTGTTTTGGCAAGACTATGGAAAATCCTCATCACAGAAAAGATGTGAGACTGGTCACAACTGAATCGGGTGCAATTAAACTTACAGGTAAGCCACAGTACACAGGGTACAAAGAGTTTCATTCATCATTGTATGCAGTGTCACTCAAAAAAAAGATTGTTAAACTGGACAAGCCAGTATTCATTGGTATGGCAATTCTTGAGTTGTCAAAACTGTTGATGCTTGAATTTTATTATGATTACTTTAAACCGAAGTATCCTGAGTGTCGATTGTTATACACTGACACTGACTCTATGATCATTGATGTGTGTACTGAAGACTTTTATGAAGACATGAAAACAGAGTTACACATGTATGACACATCTGACTATCCTAAAGATCATCCACTGTTTAGCACACAAAACAAAAAAGTGCCTGGTAAGTTTAAAGATGAACTAAATGGTGTGCCAATAGTTGAGTACGTTGGACTGAGATCAAAAATGTATTCTATACTGCACCAAAAGGGTAGTCAGTCGAAAGCCAAAGGAATTAAAAAAACAGCAATAAAAAATAAAGACATTCGTCATGAACATTACAAGCAAGTGTTAGATGGTGCATTAATGCCTGATTATCCAAACAAGTCACTGAGATCAAACAAACATAATCTTGAAATAATTCAAACACACAAAAAGTCACTGGCAGTTGGAGACACGAAACGTGTGTTTCATAGTAAGGAAAAAGCTTATGCACCCGGACATTACAGGCTCAAGTTATCTGAAGACATTTGTGATGAACTGGTTGATGAATTAATTGACGACTTAGTTACTGAAATGAGTAACGGTGTCTGGGGGAATAATCTGTAATTCTTCTCTGACAAATGCCCTCTGTGGCGCAGGGTCATACAGATAATATATTGTTGCGTCAGGACCAGGAATTATTTTTTTTATATTATGAACGGATGTGGACCAGATGGGGTCTGTTGCCCTGCGTCTGTCATCGTTCTCGGCCTCTCCTGGTTGATATAAATATCTCACCTGTTTAGTAAACAAGCTTGTGTCTGGCGCAAGCGGTGCTGGGGTTGGGGTTGGTCCTGTTTTTGGGTCTGTAATTGATTTCAATTTAATAGCATCAGCAGGCTTAGGGTGTCCTTCATTATTCATTGCTTTTATCACATGTGGTAATCTCTTAACCCATTCAGTGTTACGGGTGTCATGCATGAGTTCCTTAGAATACTGGTAACTGAAAAGTCTTTCTGATAACTGTTTGTTAAAGTTTTCAACAATTGCCTGTGATCTGTGTACACCTGGAATGCCTCGTCTGACCAGTACACCATGCTTCGCAAATAACTGATTAACTGCACCTTTGAATTCTGATCCGTCATCAACTTGAACAAGTCTGGGGTATCTTAAAGGGCCTCGACCATATATTTTTGTTAAAGCAGTAGCAACAGTACTGGCTGTTTTGTCAGATATGGGTTCAGCGTCTTTATATCTTGAAGCAATGTCTACAACAGTCAGTGCGTACTTGTATCGTTTGTTTCTTATTGTGTCATGTGGTAGGAACAGGAGGTCCATTTGGTGTGTGTCATTTGGTGATGTGTTCTCAAAATGGGGTCTTGTTATCTTTCTTGGAGCAGGAAGATATATCTGCCAAATTGCTTGTCTCTGTAACCATTGTTTGACTTGATTGAGTGATATATCTCCGCCCACAGCTGCATGTAATTTCTGAATAGCGGTTGCTCCTTTCCAATACCCTGATGGAGAGTAATATATTTTTGATAGTTTATTTTCGGCTGCCATTTTTTCTAGCAATGAAAACTCCTGTAAAATAAACAAATGTCATTCCCACTAGAACAAAAATTATCTCTCCATTTCTTTGTTGTGTGCTTGGTTTGTAATAGTCACTTAGTTTTGGTTTCGGTATAGACATGTCTTCACCTGTGACAAGATAGTATTCCCTGATTGCGTCGTCTGTATTTGAAAACGTATGTTGTGCATGGTTTTCTAGACGGAGTTTTTCATTGATGAAATCAAGTTTCTCAATTCTATTCTTTTCATACGCCTGTTCTGCCTGTGCTAATTTTTCTGACGCTTCATTATGACGCTTCAATTCTTCTGCAGATTCCTCTCTACCCATTTTTGAAAAGAGATAATTAGAGCCACTGAATGCGAGGGCGTTAACAACTGCCCCACCAATCATAATAGCTATCGTCGCCATATTATTTTTATTTACATAGAAACATTTTCGGGAATAATTCCCTGCTTGACAAGAAAGTCTTTTGTAGCAATTGACGCTGTAACAACTACAATTAGCTTAGCGCTGTCTTCGAAATCGAGTCTACTCAAGTCTGCTGATTTCATTTTGAGTAGACTTTTTCCTAGCATAGAATAAGCTACTGCTAATCCACTGATTACGGCAGAGTGATACACAAGGTTCATTATGTTCTTTGTGTCATTCATTTCTTAGGCAAGAAAAATTAAAATAATATTTTTATTTACTGCATATAAAATGGGTCAACGGCTTTGGGTGTTACTGGTAATGTGGCGACTTCTGGTTTTGTTTTTGGAGTGTCTGATTTTTTGGTCACTGTACGAGTCTGTGGTTTGTATTTTTTGTATAATTGATACCCTACGTAACCAAATCCGACAACAAATCCGGCAATTATATATTTTGTTGATTGAGGTTCGGGGTCAGGGTTAGACTGGGTTGTTTGTCTCTCACTTTGATGAGGGAGTGACGGTATTGACACAGGTCCTGACGATCCTGACGGTGGGTCAGTTACATGAGTCTTTTCTGTTTGTGCCTTAAGCTGTAATTTTTTTTGCCTATTATATTCAGCTAATCTTTTTCCAGCCTCAACCCTGCCTGGACTTTTAGTCTTCATCACAGTTTGAACCTGTGTCAAAACAGGGTCGGGGTTCAGTTGTGGAGTCGTCTGGGTTTCGTCCATTTTCTTCTGCAGTAAAATTTATTTTTGAAAAATCAATATGACTCCCGGTAACAAGCAATGTTACGACAGGTGCAAGGTAATTTCCAAACTTGTAAAACATGACACATGCTAATTTACCAATTGAACTTGAAACAATAGGATTGCTTTCAAGGTCGTGTGAAAGACTGTCACTATCCACAGATAGAAAGTGACTCACTGCTTTTGTGTATAGGCATACTAGAGATCGACTCAAATCACGAGTCATTAGTGAAGCAATGTGGTTTTCATATTTAGAATGAAGCTTGATTAGCTTGTCAGCGGTGAGAGATTCAATATCCTCTGTCATGTATTGTTTTCCAAGATAAGTCTTTGATTTGCCTGACACAACTACAGAAAGAAGGCGCTGTTTTTTCGAGTCTAAGTCTTTGTTTTCTACAGCATTAATATCGTTTAGAAGAAGTAATTCGTCTTGATTCATTTTACCGCAAAAAAATATTAATTTTAATGTCATTGAATTTGGAAACCTTTATTTTACCGCAAAAAAATAAGGAAAAACCAAGAAAAATGGGCGGCGTCAAGGCGTGGGAGTATGCGGTCGAAAAATCCTGGAATTTTGGGATAGATATAAATTGTCCAAAAACACCCACAACCCCCCTCTCTAGTCCTTCACCTATCTCGGGAGCATCATAGACAAAAAAGGCGGCACTGATGCAGATGTCAGAGCACGAATCGGTAAAGCCAGAGCAGCCTTTCTCCAGTTGAAAAAAGTGTGGAGTTCCAGAGAGCTGTCACAACACACCAAAGTCCGGATTTTCAACTCCAATGTAAAAGCAGTTCTCCTATATGGAGCAGAGACTTGGAGATTGACAAAAACCACAGTCAACAGAGTACAGACCTTCATGAACAGTTGCCTCAGAAGAATTTTGAAAATCCACTGGCCAGAGATCAGCAACGTCAGACTCTGGGAGAGAACAGAGCAGATAACAGCAGAGAATGAAATTGGGCGAAGAAGATGGGGATGGATCGGTCACAGTCTGAGAAAGCCAGCTTCCAGTATCACTAGGCAGGCATTGTCATGGAACCCCCAGGGAAAGAGGAAAAGAGGTAGGCCGAGAAACTCCTGGCGTCGAGACCTCCAAGTAGACATCAAGAGACTGGGAACCACCTGGAGTAGAATCGAAGGAGAAGCACAGAACAGGAGTTGCTGGAGGTCTCTCGTCGACGGCCTATACCCGGGTAGGGGTGACAGGCGTAAGTAAGTACACATGCACAAAGACCCGTACTGCGTTGCACAACGCCATTAGCAACTGTGCTATTTTGCCTACAAGGGCTTCCTGCCGAAAAGCACCTTATGCGGGAACGCTGAAGAATAGAAGAAGAAGAAGAAGCATCTTATGATCTGTGACCGTTGTAGCAGTAGATGCGAAATGTGTCCTTATGTGGTATGATCATTTCAAAATTGTGAGGAGACTGTTAATTTGTGTTATCATTTGGTTTCATGAGATTACTGTGCTGGCTTCAAAAAGATAACCACCATTCCTTGTGAAATTTCCGTCAGTTTCGATTTGTAGTTCAACTTGAGATGAACATCAATAGGCTGAGCCACGTAAGAACAAGTAGAAACATAGAGTTACCACAGAGAATGACCTCTGAATGAACCAATGCCTGTGTTTCAGCAACGTCAGTTGTCAGTAAAGGTCCATGACCCAAAAGCTGGACTAAAGATATGCAATTGTGTTACATGTTTGTTTTTAGCAATCACATGCATGCACACACACACTCAGACACTGATAGTTGAATTGCTGATTCGTGCCTGAACTTTCCTCAGTGGTTATCGGAAGTTTGCAAAGGCAACTTGATCTAACAAATGATGTGTAAATTCATTGCTGGAAGAAAAGGATAAAAGATGATAACAATATATAACAGTTACTGTCTTTGCAAAATGGCAGAAGGTTATGATAGCTAAACCCCTCTTTCCATCATCGCTTTTGACTGTGTTAAAACATTTTCGTGTTGATAGACTTTTATAAAAACTAGTGTCACTCCAGCCAGATATTTTAGCAATGCCAAACACATTTCGATCTAGCCACAGACACATTTTTGCGTATAGCAATTGCATACCTACCAGAAATTCATTTTTCTCTAAAAGCTATTTTTTCAAAAAATACTTATCGATGACATGACTATGTGGAAGTGTCTACTACTTACTCAATTTTAGCCTAAGAACCTGTTGTGTTACCACACAACCCGGGAGGCACTCAGGGAACCCCTAGAGGGGCCGAGAGTTGTCTCCCGTTCCTGCCCATCCGGTTCCGAGTCACGTGGTGACCAACCAGTCAGTATACTTAGCTCACCAGCGGCAAGGTGGGAGGGTCCTCCGAGTCATGTCATTGGTAAGTATTTTTCGAAATATACCTTTTAGAGAAAAATGAATTTGTTTCCTCAAAAACATTACCGATGACATGACTACGTGGAAGAATTGCGATAAGGAGGAGGGTGCTGCGCCCAAAACACCCCCGCAAAAGGGCTATAGTTAGAGCCATCCTCCCTGCCACAACCTCCTGACAATTTTAGCTAAGTGTGCACCTACGGCGCCTGTGGTGCCGGGAGGGAGTGTTGCGCTGCGGTGAAGTTTTCCACCAGTGCGAGATTGTCTTGCTGGCCTGCCAGATCCCAGAGGTAGAAGCGGCCGAAGGTCGATTCTGCCCGCCAGCCCACGGCTGCCATGATGTCTTAGACAGCGCAGTTACGGTCGAATGCGACACTCGTGGCCATGGCTCATACCTCGTGTGCGCGTATCCTAAGCCTCTTTGCTCCCTACGGGGAGAGGTCCTGGTAGGTGGACCGTAAGACCCAGCGCAGCCAGGTAGATATCGTCTGGGCTGTTATGTCAGTTCTGCCTGGGTTTAATGGTAGAAAGAGGCGAGAGCGTCCTCTCCGGACGGCTTTGGATCGGCGTCGGTAAACGCGTAGGGCACGCACAGGATCTTGTTGCCTGGTCCCCCAGGGAAAGTTCGTATCTCGCCGCGGCCGTAAGGTGACCACCTGTGGCGTGGTCAGAGGAGACCTGGTCTTGGCAAGGAAGGCAGGCTCCGTGAGGAGCTGCATGGAACCATCCGCTCAAAGTGCAGGCAGGCAGGGCGCGCTGACAGCGACTGTAGCTCGCTTACTCGGGTCACCGAGGCGAGAGCCAACAGGAAGCATGTCTTACGAGTCACATCCGTGAAGTGGGCCAAGGGCAGCGGTTCGAAACTGGCAGAGATAAGCCATGTCGATACCCAGGGAAGGTCCCAGCGAGAAATGAGCAAGCGGGGTACTGGACGCTGCAGGCCGAAGTGAGTCATAAGGTCGGCGATGTCTTAGCAGGCGCCGGGGTCCGGGAGGCCGAGGTGCCAGTAGGAGTCGGCAAACATGGCCCAGGTGCCCCCCGAAGGCAACAGGGGCCAACCCTTGGTCTCCGAAGAGCCAGAGGAAGAAGTCCGCGAGCTGAGGAAACGTCAGTTCGGTGGGGGAGAAGCACTGGTCACTGCACAGGAGTACAGCACTCGCCATCTCCGCTCGTAGATGCGCCTGGTCGAGGGTCTGCGGGCTGTAGCGATCGCTTCCACTGCTGCAGTCGAGAAGCCTCTATCGGTGAGGGCTTGCTGCACCAACTCCAGGTGTGAAGGCGGAGATGCTCCGGGCACGGGTGGAACCGCGGCTGGCGAGGTTGCCTGATCACCGTGTTTGGCGCGGGCAGCAGCAGGGGGGGCCCATGGCGAGGCTGAAGAGGACGAAGTTCTGAGACCGGTTCCAGGAGACTGGGGCTACCAGCAAGACGACCGCATTGCATCCTCGAGGGGAGAGGAGGAGTTGGGAACGAAGGCCATCGGGGGGTATGCATACGTGAAGAGGCTGTCCAATGGGAAGAAGAGCGCGTCGACTGCCCGGGTAAAGGGATCTGGAATCGGGGAGACGAAGAGGGGAAGCTGGAGATTCCATCTCGTGGCAAACAGGTCGATCCTAGGCATCTCCCAGTGAGCGCAGATCATCTGAACGATGTCCTAGCGTAGCGTCCACTCTGTGCGTAGCAGCGGCCGCGCCGGAAGAGAGAGTCGGCCAAGACGTTCAGATGGCAGGGGATGTGCCGAGCTCGGGGGAAGCTGTCGCCCTCGCCCCAGCGCATCAGACGGTAGAGGAGCATGCACAGGTCGGGTGAGTGCGTACCGTCCTGCTTCTGAAAGTAGGAACCACCGTCACGTTGTCCCAGAGGACGCGCCACTCCTGGCGCCGGAGGTGTGCATCCCACGCGATGAGGGCTTGTCAGACCACTTGCAACTACAACCAGCTGAAGTGTTTGTCCACCAGGTCTGGAGGCCAGGGCCGAGCGTCGTGAGAAACCGCGGTAGCAGGTGAGGCCCCCAGCCAGAGAGACTAGCATCGACGCAAAGGGAAGCTAAGGGGAAGGAGAGGCAAGGGGACATCCCAAAGCGTGCGACGAAGTGTCCATTCAAGGCCGCAGAAGAGGACGAAGCATCGAAGTCACGTGCACTGGGGCAGCTACGTCTCCGGAGGACAAACGCCAGTGGAGCAGGAGGAGCTGCTGTAGCGGGAAGGCGTGAAGACGATCCAGTGGGAGTAGATCCGCCGCTCACTCCGGGTAAAAGCAATCCCCGTCAGTCCGTCCGGCGATCTGCTGTGGTTCACCCGTGTGGTTGCGTCAGTGTCCTCGTCAGACCGCGCGCCTCCTCATCATCCGCCGTGCGCTGAGATGTGGTTGTCTCAGTGTCCCCGGGACGCTGTCTCCATCCATCAGTCGTCCTACGAGTGGACCCGCCGCTGACGTCGAATCTGCGTCTCCACATAAGCGCCGTCCCTGCCAACGACTCAGCGATCTGGTGCGGTTCGCCAGCGGCTGCGTCGGTAAAGGCGCCTCCGTCCAAGGAAGTCCCAGAGCCCGGTGCTGAGGTCGTACTGTGCCTGCGGCCGCGCGATCCCTGCCAAACTGGTCCCAAGGTCTGATGCTCCTAGCTGAAGTCTCCGAAGCACGGTGTCTAGACGAGGTCCGTGCCGCGCCACGCTCGAACTTGTCCGCCGTCGGTGAAGAGGAGAGGGAAGATGAGACATCATTACAAGAACGGTAACTGCCGTGTGCCGTCCTGCTGTCGTCGAACCTGCATCTCCCGAGTGGAGCGACGGCTGCCCAACCGGACCGAGGAACTGCAGCACCTAGCTGGAAACTCTGAAGTTCGTCACCCTTGGTAAGTCTGTGCTTCGGGGTTTCGCCGTCTAAAAGAACTCTCCATACGATAGCACCTCGAACTGACCACACTGGTCCTCTCCCGAAGGAAGTTGTCATCGCCAGTGGATGGCCTGTGGCGCCACTCTCTATCACTGGACCCTGAAAACTTAACATGCGGCTTACCAAGTCAGTGTCTTGAAATCCTTTCCCCGCTTCTGCTGCCTGGGTCCTCTTACTGCCAGGAGGGCTTCCATGCGACCCAACGCAATCCCTGCAGGGGGGGGGGGGGGGGGGGGGGGGGGGGCGCGAGCTCCAAGACCTCACTAAAACCGAGGGTGGTGAACCCCTGCCTGGCCTAATCCCTTCTGACGATCGACGGGCAGGATTGAGCTCTTGGTGCTGTGCTGGATGGCGAATCCCGTCGGCCGCTATTAGGCTCCATCGTCCGCGCAGGACAAGGCAGCTCTGCACAAAGCACCGGTGGGGGCCGCAGGACCTTCTTTGCTTCCTTTTGAGAGCTCCTACTCAAGCGATGAAGTGGCGAAGGCGCCAGGCGACGCGGCGGGCGAGGCGAGCAGAACAAGACAACCTGGAGACGACCGCGGAACCGAAGCATGAGACTTGGTCGAGGGCTGCGTCCGCTGGAGTAATGCGCACCGCGGTCCATCCTGAGCTCGTCCATAGGTGAGTGCACGTGTCTGGAGCTGCTGGAGGAGTGGGAGGGCTCCGAACTGCCCGAAGTCCTCGTGCCAGTGGACACTGGTCTCTGCAAGTAGGGCTCAGTGAGGCGGGCTCTCCGCCAGCTAATGACTCCTCGTAAGAGTCAGCGAGCTTCCTAGTAGACAATAAGGACTGACAGTGGACACAGGACGGCGCACGGTGCGTCCAAGGAGGCCAGGCTCAGTGAGGCGGGCGCTCTGCCGGCTATATGGCTCCCCGTAAGAACCAGCGGGCTTGTCCAGGCAGGCTCCCTCTGGGGAGCTTGTCGCATTGAATGCAGTCCTGCTAGGAGCGCTGGGCTCCCGTGTCTGGCACGGCGTGCATCCCCATGGGCAGTGTGGTCGCGCTCTTCTCTCTTGTCACTTGTCTCTCCGAGCCGGGCTCAGTGAGGCGGGCTCTCTGCCGGCTAAACGACTCCCCGTAAGAGTCAGCAGGCTTTCCAATTGGAGACGAGCGAGGACTGACAGCGGACATGGAACGGTGTGTGGCGCGTCTCTCCGAGCCGGGCTCAATGAGGTGGGCTCTCTGCCGGCAATAGGCTCCCCATAGGAACCAGCGGACTTTGTCCGGGTGGGCTCCCTCCTGGAAGCGATCGCGTTGAGATCAGGCCTGCTAGGAGCGCTGGAGCACGCGTCCCGTGTGGCGTCCGTTTCACAAGGTCGGTGCTGTCTCGTGCGGTCACTGCTCCGGGCATGGGGAATGGCGCCTCTACTGGAGTAGGGTCACACACTGGTGCCGGTCGCTCGCGTCTGTAAAAACTCCATAACTGCGACCAGCGCAGCTCAGGCCAGGTGGAGCAGTGTCGCGAGCGTGGTCAGAGGCGCATCCGGTGCAGGGGAGACAGACCTTGTGGTTGTCTGACGGCCATTGGAACCCTCCGCATTGCGTGCAGGTAGTACCTGGCAACTGCAACACATAACAGACATGGAGGCACGCGGGCGAGGGCCTGTGGGACCCCGACCAGATAAGGCGAGCCTTCGCAACATAATGGCACAAAACAACAAGGAACAAGCCTGCAAGTAAGTGTCTGGTCCTGCAACACCTATCAACGTAACAGCTAGTGGGCGCGGGCATGTGGGGCCCCGCCAAGCTAAGGCGAGCATACGACGCATCAGCTACAACAAAACACAAGCAAGCAGGCAAGAACCTGGTACTGCAACACCTGTCAACCGGCAAAGCGAGAAGCGCGGGCACATGGGGCCCCGCCAAGCTAAGGCCAGCACTCAACACCACATGTCCCGACAGATACAGGCATGAAGGCAGTAACATTTATCAACGTAATGGTGACAGGGCGCGGGCACGAGGGGCCCCGCCAGGCTAAGCAAGCCATGGACGCATAATAGCACCCCAAGAACAATAAATGTACAAGCAAGCAGGTAAGCGCCAAATCTTGCTACACCAATCACGTGAAAGGCGAGCGAGCGCAGGCACGTGGGGCCCCGCCGAGCTAAGACGAATGATTGGCGCAAAAAGCCACAGCGAAGATGAAGAATGATTTGTCTCTGCTCGAACCGGAGCCCAGCCCGGGAGCCGGCCGAGGGCTAACACCTTACCTTTCCGCCAGAGCGGCGACGGGGGAAGAAACCTCCATATCACCCTCAGCGCGCGAACGCGGGCGGCGTCCCAGCAAAACCGCACCGAGCAGCCCAAACAAACCGAGGCGCAGGCGAGGGCAGCAGCCGTACGAGCAGGGAACAAGCAGACCCACACAGAGCATAGAAGGGTCTGGCGAAGCAGAAATCCTGGAATCCACTTCTTCCAAAACCCTCTACGCTACCATGAACACTCCTTGGCATTTCTAAAGACTCTCCTCTCCCCAACACACAGCAAAAAAGAACTCCCATCCGCTTTTTCCACCTATTTTTCCGACAAAATCCAAACTCTGCACAACACACTTGACACTATGCCTTCTCCGCCTTGCCCTTCCGACACCCCTTTTTTCGGCACCCCCCTCTCGTCCTTCCGGCCCGTCTCTCAGGACGAATTCCTCAAGACCATAAAGTCCATGCCTCTCAAAACCTGTGAACTAGACCCTCTCCCAGCTTCTCTCTACCGGGACAGCCTTCCAAAACTTCTGCCATTCATTACCGACATCATCAACACATCTCTAGAGAACGGCTCCATCCCTGATATTTTCAAGTCCGCCATCGTCTGTCCTCTCCTCAAAAAACACAACCTCGACCCAAACGAACTCAAAAACTATCGCCCAGTCTCCAATCTCTCTTTCCTGTCCAAGCTTCTTGAGAAGGTCGTTCTCAACCAGCTCAACCTCCACCTCGCCGACAACAACCTTCTCAGTCCCTTCCAGTCTGCCTATCGCAAACATCACAGCACTGAAATAGCCCTTCTACATATCTTAAACGACCTGCTTCTCTCCACCGACTCGGGCAACATCTCCCTTCTTACGCTACTCGACCTCTCTGCCGCCTTCGACACTATAGACCACTCTATCCTCCTCCACCGCCTTCACCACTCCTTTGACATCACTGACTCTGCTCACTCCTGGTTTCTCTCCTACCTCTCCGACAGACAGCAGTCCGTCACCATCGACAGCGTCTCCTCCAACCCAGTCACGCTCTCCTGCGGAGTTCCACAGGGGTCCATCCTGGGCCCGGTCCCTTTCACACTCTACACCTCTCCCCTGTCCAACATCATACAGTCTCACCACATACACCACCACCTCTACGCTGACGACTTACAACTACTAGACAAAGACAAACTCGACAACACTCAGTCACTACTGACTCGCATGGCTGACTGCTACGAAGACGTGAAAAACTGGATGACAGCAAACAAGCTTAAACTGAATGACGAAAAAACGGAAGCCATGCACTCGCCAGAAACTTTCCCAGCTCCCTACCTCCCTCCACCTTCAACTCAACAGCACCCCCATCTCCCTCTCTGACTCGGCCAAAAACTTCAGCGTTATCCTCGATTCCTCTCTTTCCATGACCAGCTTCGTCTCCGCCACAGCCCAGGTATGTTACTTCCACCTCCGCCGCATCAGTCAGATCAGAAAATACCTCACTACCAAAGCTGCCACCAAACTTGCTGTCTCTCTCATCCTATCTTGCATTGACTACTGCAACTCTCTCCTTTCCGGCCTCCCTCACTCCACCACTTTCACTCTCCAGCGCGTCCAGAACAATGCTGCCCGCCTCGTCCTCAGAAAGAAAAAATCCGACCACATCAATCCCCTGCTCAAACTCCTTCACTGGCTTCCCATCCCCCAATGCATCCAATACAAGATTTTGTCTCTCTGCTACAAATCCCTGCAAACAACTGTGCTCCCGCCTATCTCTCAAACTTACTTCACCCCTACACTCCTCCCCGCTCCGCCTCCGACCCTCTCCGCCTCGACATCCCCCGCACCAAACTCAGCACATTCGGACCCCGCTCCTTCTCAGTATACGGTCCATCCACCTGGAACACTCTCCCACTCTCCATCAGAAACACTCTCTCTCCTCCTTCCAGTCTGCCCTCAAAACTCACCTCTTTCAACAGTTCTAGCACTATACCACCACACTCCCCACCCTAAGCAGACTGTCGTAATGTATTTCACTATTTGTGGTACGTGAGTCGTTGTCTAAAGCATGCGTATGCATGCGCGAGTTGTGAGTGCGCGCTTAGAGTTATAATTATTATAAGATAAGCGCATTATAAATACCGTAATTATTATTATTATTTAAGTCCAACGTGAAGTCAAGCCGTGCAGAAGACCGGCGAAGCAACCGGTCGAACAAGGCAAAGTCTAAGTCCGTAGGCTAAGGCAAACACGTCTGAACGGCGTGAGCTAAGTAGCATGACTGGTTGGTCACCACGTGACTCGGAACCGGATGGGCAGGAACGGGAGACAACTCTTGGCCCCTCTAGTGCCTCCCGGGTTGTGTGGTAACACAACAGGTTCTTAGGCTAAAATTGAGTAAGTAGTAGACACTTCCACATAGTCATGTCATCGGTAATGTTTTTGAGAAAACAAAACTGCATGCATTCTGATTTTGTTGCGTATTAAAAGCAGGATTATTTTTGCGTAAGTGCAACCCCTGTTGATGCATCCGGATTTCTACCATAGGCCACAATATTCACTCTTTTTTGTGTCCTAAGTGACATGTAACATACAACAGATAATTTTAACACAAGAAATATTATAACAGAAAAGAAAACCCAAAGGTAACACAATACACTCACAAAAATGCAGACATCAGATTCAAAGTGACTATTATATAAATAATAAAAATTGAGAATAAGATGAATAAAGACTGACTTACCTTCAGAATAGGTGAAAGCTTTATGCATGTCCATCTTTAACCGTGAGAGCTGATCTGCGGACTGCTCTGGTGACACAAGACAAGCAGGATAGCGTTCGCCGTGGAGAAAGCCCATCATTTTCACCTTTGAAAAGACACAAAAATGAATCTGAAGATCATGATCTAGCTATATGAACACAATCCCAAAAAATCTACAGCGTTACATACTAATTAATATAAAAAATATGTGTTTCCGTGATAATTTATACGTAGAAAAACGCATTATATACAACTCCAACATAATAATTAATCCATAATCAGAATTTGCGATTTCTTTTTTTTTTCTTTCTAATAACAGCTGCTACTGTTCTTTCTGGTATTTTGCACACAATCATGTTCTTTTATTTGATTTTTGTTGTTCCTATTCATAAAATAGGAACAACTTTAAAACAGGACACAGGGGAGCACATTCAATAGCAAGTGTGTCTAATGTAAATGACGTTACGGGAGACGTAGCCTGACGCTTCCTTAAATAGTCAGAAATGACATCATGTTGCGGTATGCCAGCCTACAGAACATACATCTGGCACGCTGAGCGCCATGCGTTAGGGGTCACACTCACTTTCCTAAACCTGTGTATGCCAAACGCAATGCTGCTAAAAGGTTGCCAATGATGACATGCAGCCACACTAAAAACAAGAAAGGCAAAGCCCTTATGGCTCACATGTATGACCGAAGCACATGTGAGACCTTTGTGACAAAACGTATAAAGGACTGGCTTCAGTACCAGCGAAATTCATGTTTTCTCCAAATTTAAGCATTTTTCACATGTCAAAATTCCATAACCCTTGACCTTTGCAATGAGTCAACTAAATTAGTATGCATAGAAATATCTTGCCATCGGCAAACGTTACGCAAAATTTGATTGAAAAGTTTGCAAAAACTTTGATAAAAAATACACTTCTAAAATGGCATTTTTTTAACATTTACCAACGTCTTGTGACCCTTGACCATTTTGAGGGGGTCATTAAATTAATATGCACAGATAGGTCTTACCATGAGGTATTTCTGTACCAAGTTTGGGTTCGAAGTTGAAAATAGTGTTTAAGAAAAAGCTTTTGGGAGGGGTCAAAATATGGCTTTTTTAACCTATTTTTGGATCATCTCATGACCCTTGACCTTTGTGATGGGTCAACTAAATTAGTATGCCTATGAAAGTCTTATCATTAACAACTTTTGAGCCAAATTTGATTGAAAACATTTTTTTAAAGTTGATAAAAACTACAATTTTATCAAAAATTGGCATTTTATACACATTTGTCAACCTCTTGTGACCCTTGACCTTTCCAAGGGGTCATCCAAATTAGTATGCATAGATAGGTCTTACAATCAGGTATCTTTGTACCAAGTTTGGGTTCGAAGTTGTGTATAGTATTTGAGAAATAAGAAAGACAAAGCCATTATGGCTCACATGTATGACCAATTTACATATATGTGTGACCTTTGTGACAAGGTCTGGCTTCTGCAGCAGCAAAATCCATGTTTTCTGAAAATGTAAGCATTTTTCGCACATCTGTCAATCTGGTGACCCTTGACCTTTGTGATGAGTCGACTAAATTAGTATGCATAGGAAGGTCTTATCATCAGCTATCTTTGTGCCAAATTTGGATGAAGAATTTGCAAAAATGTTGATAATAAACAATTTTGTCAAAAATTGGCATTTTACACAGATTTGCCAGCCTCTTGTGACTCTTGACCTTTCCAAGAGATCATCCAAATTAGTATGCATAGATAGGTCTTACCATCAGGTATCTCTGTAGCAAGTTTGGGTTTGAAGTTGTGAACAGTATTAGAGAAAAAACATCTTTTGTCAAAATATAGCTATTTTCACAAATTTCCTGAGCTCTTGTGACCCTTGACCTTTTCGAGGGATCAACCAAATTAGAATGCGTAGAAGTTTTTATCATCAGGTACCTTTGTACCAAGTTTGGGTTTGAAGCGGTGAGTAGTATTTGAGAAAAAATAAATTATGTCAAAATATAGTTATTTTGACATATTCCTAATCGCTTGTGACCTTGACCTTTGTGAGAGATCAATCAAATTGGTATGTTTAGAAAGATCTTGCCACAAAGTATCCTTGGGCCAAGTTTGAAGACTGTGGCTTAAATAGTCTCCGAGAAAAAGCCAAAGTTAAAGTTTACCACAGATGCCGGCGGACGGACAACCACTGGCCCAAAACATACTCACTTTTGCTTCGCAAGTGAGCCAAAAACATCTTTTGTCAAAATATAGCTATTTCCCCCCCATTTTCTGATCTCTTGTGACCCTTGACCTTTCCGAAGGATCAACCAAAATAAAATGCATAGAACATCTTACCATCAGGTATCTTTTTACCAAGTTTGAGTTTGAAGTTGTGAATAGTTTTAGTATTTAAGAAAACAAAAAAGGCAAAGCCATTATGGCTCATGTACTTACTTACTTACGCCTGTCACCCCTACCCGGGTATAGGCCGTCGACGAGAGACCTCCAGCAACTCCTGTCCTGTGCTTCTCCTTCGATTCTACTCCAGGTGGTTCCCAGTCTCTTGATGTCTGCTTGGAGGTCTCGACGCCAGGAGTTTCTCGGCCTACCTCTTTTCCTCTTTCCCTGGGGGTTCCATGACAATGCCTGCCTAGTGATACTGGAAGCTGGCTTTCTCAGGCTGTGACCGATCCATCCCCATCTTCTTCGCCCAATTTCATTCTCTGCTGTTATCTGCTCTGTTCTGTCCCAGAGTCTGACATTGCTGATCTTCTCTGGCCAGTGGATTTTCAAAATTCTTCTAAGGCAACTGTTCATGAAGGTCTGTACTCTGTTGACTGTGGTTTTTGTCAATCTCCAAGTCTCTGCTCCATATAGGAGAACTGCTTTTACATTGGAGTTGAAAATCCGGACTTTGGTGTGTTGTGACAGCTCTCTGGAACTCCACACTTTTTTTAACTGGAGAAAGGCTGCTCTGGCTTTACCGATTCGTGCTCTGACATCTGCATCAGTGCCGCCTTTTTTGTCTATGATGCTCCCGAGATAGGTGAAGGACTCCACCTCCTCCAACGGGGTGCCAGCAAGCAAGATTGGTTCTTCCCTGGTTGTGTTCAGCCTCATTGTCTTTGTTTTCTGTTTGTGAATGGTGAGGCCCACTTGGGACGAGATGTCAGCAAGCCTCGTGGTCTTGTCCTGCATTTGTTGACGAGTGTGGGACAGTAATGCCAAGTCTGCAAAATCGAGGTCGTCAAGCTGTGTCCACAGTGTCCACTGTATTCCACTTCGTCTGTACCCCACCCGGGTCTGCCCTGGGGGACTTGGGTGGGTTAACTACTTTTTAGTTCCCAGGGTCACCCTGGTCAGCCCCACAGGGTGGGTTTTCCCCTCTATTCTGGGGCATGTGTTTCTGTCTACCATTGGTCCATTCACCTGTATTTTCCTTTTTTAAACTCTCCTTACTGTCTGCACTGCCTGTAGCTCTCGATATTGGATGTGTGTTGCTAAATGGTCTTAGCTTTATTTAGGCCCCATGTCATAGGTTTATTTAACGTATTGGACCGGCTGGCGACATACATTCAATGTTCTGTTTAGTTTTTATTTTCACAAGCAGTGCAGGCACGTCCTGAGAAAGTCTTGTTGCTGTCGGGACGATAAGCAATGTACAATCAATCAATCAATCCACTTCGTCTGTGCTCTGTGGTCATCTTCATGACCCAGTCTATGGCCAGTAGGATGAGGAACGGAGACAGCAGACACTGCTGCCTGACACCAGTTTTGACCTGCAGCTCCCTGGTGAACTGCCCTTCGTGGATCACGCGACATGTCATGCCATCATAGCTGCTCTTGATCAGGCGGACGAGCTTTGTGGGTACACCGTAGTGTCGTAGGAGTTTCCACAGAGTCTCTCGGTCCAAGCTGTCAAATGCTTTCTCATAATCCACAAAGTTGACATACAGCGGGGAGCTCCACTCCAGAGACTGTTCCACGATGATGCGGAGAGTGGCGATCTGGTCTGTACATGATCGGTTCTTCCTGAATCCTGCTTGCTGGTCTCTCAGCTGGGGGTCAACGGAGCTCTTCATTCTCTCCAGGATGATCCTGTTGAAGACCTTTCCTGGTACTGACAGCAAGGTGATTCCTCTGTAGTTGGAACACTTGCTGAGGTCGCCTTTCTTGGGAAGCTTGATTAGGTACCCCTCCTTCCAGTCAGCTGGCATCACCTCCTCTTCCCAGATCTTTCCAAACAGTGGGTACAGCATCTCCACTGTTGTCTCTAGGTCTGCTTTCAGAGACTCTGCTGGGATGCCATCTGGCCCTGCTGCTTTGCCATTCTTCAAAAATGCCACTGCTCTTCTGATCTCTTCCCGGCTGGGTCTGTCACAGCTGATGGGTAGGTCGGTCTCTGCCGGCTGGATGTCGGGGGGGTTGGGTGGGCTAGGTCTGTTCAGTAACTCTTCAAAATACTCGGCCCATCTGTCGAGTTGGTCTGCTCTGTCTGCAATAGGCTTGCCTTCTTTGTCTTTTACTGGTCTTTCTGTATGGCCATACTTACCCGACAATCTTCTGGTAATGTCGTAGAGCCGTTTCATGTTGCCGCTGCCTGCTGCCTTTTCTGCCTCTGCTGCCAGGCTGTCTGTGTAGGCCCTCTTGTCTGCCCTGATACTCCTCTTCACCTCGCTGTTGGCTTCCGAGTATTCCTCCTGTGCCCTTACTTTGGCTGCTCTCGTGCGACTGTTGTTGACCGCTGCTTTCTTCTGCTTCCTCGCTTCTATCTTCTTCAAGGTCTGTGCCGACAGCCAGTCCTTGTGGCGGTGTTTCCTGAACCCTACAGTGTCTTTGCAGGTTGAGTTCAGCGCCTCTCTAACTGCCTTCCACTGCTGCTCTGTGGTGACCGCCTCCTCTTCATTTACTAGCTCCTGTAGCGCTTGAAACCGGTTGGACAGCACCAGTTTGAACTCTTCTCTAACTCCAGTTTCTCTCAGGAGGCCTACATTATAGCGCTGTCTTCTTGTTGTCTCTGTGCGGCTTTTCTTTAGCTTGAGCTTCATTCTTAAGGTAAGCAGATGGTGGTCTGAGGCGACATCTGCTCCCCTCCTCACTCGAACATCTTGAAGGGATCTTCTAAATTTCTTGCTAATGCAGATATGGTCTATTTGGTTCTCTGTTGTATGGTCAGGTGAGACCCAAGTTGCTTTGTGTATTCTTCTGTGTGGGAAGATGCTGCCTCCAATGACAAGTCGGTTTAGAGCACAAAAGTCTACAAACCTCTCCCCGTTTATGGCTCACGTGTATGACCTATTTACATATGTGTGTCCCTTATCACAATAAGTAAAGACTTCTGCACCAGCAAATTCCACATTTTCTCAAAATGCAAACATTTTTCACACATCTGTAAACCCCCGTGACCCTTGTGATGAGTCAACTAAATTAGTATGCATAAGGAGGTCTTGTCATTAGCTAACTTTGTGCCAAATTTGATTGAAAATTTTTGCAAAAATGTTGATAATACCTACAATTGTATCAAAAATTAGAATTTTACACATTTGCCAGCCTCTTGTGACCTTTACTTTCTGAGAGGTCATCCAAATTAGTATGCATAAATAGGTCCTACCATCAGGTATCTCTGTATCAAATTTGGGTCTGAAGTTTTGAATAGTATTTGAGAAAAAACATCATTTGTCAAAGTATGGCTATTTTGCACCTATTTCCTGAGCTCTTGTGACCCTTGACCCTTCTGAGGGATCAACCAAATCAGTAGGCATAGAAAGGTCTTCCCATCAGGTATCTCTATAGCAAGTTTGGGTTTGAAGTTGTGAATAGTATTGGAGAAAAAATAAATCATGTCAAAATATAGCTATTTTGGATATATTTCCTGATCCCCTGTGACCTTGACCTTTGTGAGAGGTCACTCAAATTGGTATGCTTAGAAAGGTCTTGCCACAAAGTATCCTTGGGCCAAGTTCAGGGGTGGGATTTTAGTAACAAAGAAAATCGGTAATTTCAGCAGGGGGGGGGGGGGGGGGGGGGGGGAGGGGGGGGGGTAGCGTGTCCTTCATTTCGGCAGCCCAAAAATCAATTGGATGGGGAGGGGGGGGGAGGGGGTGGAGTACGTGTGTGGCTACCGTTTGGCAGAGTATCGAACAACCGACAGGGGGAGCGAGGCCAACCACCCCCGAAAAGGGACATTGTTATGGCACCCCTCATCCGCCCTGTAAAAATGGAATGTGCTTACCGGATCACGGTTAGATGTACACTAAACATGCACTCTGTCTTGAACATTATCCTTTCTCACCGCCATTTTCCACTGCGACCTAAAGCTACCGGAAGTATTGGGCGATAGTGAACCAAACTACATACAAATCCAACCCATTTGAGAATTTTTTTTGCCATTTAAGAAGAAAATTTATTTTTTCATCTTTTTTGTTGTTGTTTTTAGACGTGGAAAATAAGTATGTTTCAGCGGAATTGTGAGTGTCCACGGATTTCCGCGGAAACGCGGAAAAATCCCACCCCTGCAAGTTTGAAGACTGTGGCTTGAACAGTCTCCGAGAAAATGCCAACGTTAAAGTTTACCACGGACAACAGCGGACGGACGAACGACCACTGGCCCAGAGCATACATACACTCACTTTTGCTTCGCACGTGAGCCCAAAATCAATTTTTTTCAAAATATGGCTATTTTTTTACCTATTTCCTCATCCCTGTGACCTTGACCTTTGCGAGAGGTCACTCAAATTGGTATGTTTAGAAAGGTCTTGCTACAAAGTATCATTGGGCCAAGTTTGAAGACTGTGGCTTGAATAGTCTCTGAGAAAATGCCAAAGTTAAAGTTTACAACAGATGACGGCGGACAGAAGACCAATGGCCCAGAACATAGACTTACTTTTTGGACGACAGCGGACGGACGAACGACCACTGGCCCAGAGCATACATACACTCACTTTTGCTTTGCACGTGAGCCAAAAATCACATGTATTGAATAATATTGCAAAACAATGCCGGGCCAGTGAGTCTGAGATTGTCTGAGACGATGTCATCGCTAAGAACTTCCTGTGTGAGGGTATGTCTGCAACTGAAAGTATCATCCTCTCTATCTCTCTGTCATAGAAACACACACAGACACACACACTGAATCACTGATTCTGGCCGCACTTTGTCACAGTGTCTTTAGTTCAGTAAAAACGTTGCTGGTTATCGGCACTTCAGCAACAAGAATGGCAAAGCCCTCAAGGCTCACATGCATGACCAATCCACATAAATTATTTACCTTTGTGACCTTGACCTTCCAACAGGTCACTGAAATAAGCAAGTGTTCTAACATAAGGAAAGGGTTGGCATTTGTACCCGCAAAATCCACGTTTTCTCAAAATGTAAGCATTTTTTTCAACCTCCCATGAACCATGACCTTTCTGAGTATCAGCAGTGAAGCAAACTTGTATGCATAGAACGGTCTTGTCATCAGCTACCTTTCTGCCAAAGTTAGTTTAACCCATTCAACCCTGACACACTACTGCAGGAGATGGGTCAACCATGATAATTCAAGGGTAGTGCCAGATTAGTTTGCGGCCTGTCAGTGCCAAGCTAATCTGGCACTGCCCTTGAATTATCATGGTCGATCTATCTCCTGCAACTGGTGCATAGTCACTAGATGATGCCTCCAAAATTTGGGAAATACGACCGTCGGGGCTGAATGAGTTAAAAGTTTTGCAAAAATCCTGAAAAAACAAACATTCTACAAACAAGAAAGTCAAAGCCCTTATGGCTCACATGTATGACTGATCCATACATGTCTGACAATAAGTAAAGAGACGGCTTCTGCGATAACAAAATTCATGTTTTCTCAAAATTTAATCAATTTTCACACAGCTGTGAAACCCCCGTGACCCTTGACCTTTGCGATGAGTCGACTAAATTAGGATACATAGGAAGGTCTTATCATCAGCTACCTTTGTGCCAAATATGATTTAAAAGTTTGCAAAAATGTTGATAATAACTACAATTATTGGCATTTCATACACATTTGTCGACCTCTTGTGACCCTTGACCTTTCCGAGTGTGTCAAAATGGTTGTTGTGATGCATCTAGTGTGGTAGCGCAGTGGTAGTGCTTGTCACTTCTCGCTCTTGGCTTCCACCGCTGGCTAGCAGTATTGCGAAAAGGAGGGCAGAATGCGTCAGTCTCTCTCTGCCAGTACATAGCCTCTCCAACAACAAGCCTAATGTAGTGCCTCCTCGCGGCGACACACGGTAACTGAGCTCCTCACGGACTCAGGCTGAACTACAGGGGACTCCGAGGAGATCTGGCACCCAGACATGCGGCATGCAGGCCCACAGGTGTGTGGATAGGCCCTGATGCCCGTGAACCTGACTCCCAAATATGGGTAAACAGCCCCACTGCCTTGTGGGTGCCTCGGGAGAGGCAAAGGCTAGGGGAGCAAACCCTGACAGAAAACCAACCAATGACCAACGAAGTCAGAGTGTCGCTGACTATGCCATCTGGTATAGTGTGGAAACCTGTCAGGGAAACGAGCACACATACCCTCATGGATCATTATGCCTCAGGTGGATATTAATCTTGATATCTGAAGCATAACCTCAGGAACGCTAAAGAAAAAGAAGAAGACCTTTCCGAGGCTCATCCAAATTAGTATGCATAGATAGGTCTTACCATCAGGTATCTCTGTAGCATGTTTGGGTTTGAATTTGTGAATAGTAATTGAGAAAAAAACCAATTCTTGTCAAAATATGCCTTTTTTTTTTTTGAAAAGAATTAATTTTTACTGAAGAAGTTGAAAAGATAAAAAACTGGCTAACGAACTCTTCCAATGTCTTTATTCAAACTAGCTATATCCGAAATTTCAAGTAAATATGACAAGAATTATGGACTCTAATCTGGGTCAACCGACTTTCTATAAACTGTCTTTTATGTCTTCAAGGAGACATCCCGTTACAAAATGCTCGGAGGCTCTCTTAGCCACCCTTTGGAAAAAATATTTCGCCAAGTTTCAAGCTTGTGCGTACAGCAATATCAGAGATTCTCGTGTTTATATACATACGCACACACACACACGTACGTACATACATACGCACAAACGGCGCTTCGCTCCAAATGTACGTTCAGCAGCGAGGTTGGCGTAACTAGACACGACATAATTTTTATCTTGTTACATCGGTTGTCAGAGGATTATCCCTGCCCTCCTTTGACATCATGGACATGCCATTAAATTTGCCCCACCATGACACGTCCTAAAAAGTCCCTTCTATAAATAGAAGGGACTTAAAAAAATAAATTATGTCCAAAAATAGCTATTTTGGATATATTTCCTGATCCCCTGTGACCTTGACCTTTGTAAAAAGTCACTGAAATTGGTATGTTTAGAAAGGTCTTGCCACAAAGTATCCTTGGGCCAAGTTTGAAGACTGGAGCTTGAATAGTCTCCGAGAAAATGCCAACGTTAAAGTTTACCACGGACGATGGTGGACGGATGATGGCAGAAGGACATACGACCACTGTCCCAGAACATACTCACTTTTGCTTCGCACATGAGCCAAAAATAGACATTTTTCACATCATTTGCTGATCTCTTGTGACCTTTGATCTTTCTAAGATGTCATCCAGCATGCATAGGAAGGTTTTGCCATCAGGTATCTCTGTACCAGGTTTGGGAGGGAAGGTGTAAACAGTATTTGAGAAAAAACATTTTTTTCCAGAAAAGAGCTATTTGTGACCTATTTCCTGACCACGTGTGACCCTTACCATCAGGTATCTCTGTACCAAGTTTGGGTTTGAAATTGTGAATAGTATTTGAGAAAAAATATATGGCGATTTTGGTCCTATTTATTGAGCTCTTGTGATCCTTGACCTTTCCAAGGGATCAACCAAATTAGTATGCATAGAAAGGTGTTACCATCAGGTATCTTTGTACCAAGTTTGGGTTTGAAGTTGTGAATAGTATTTGAGAAAAAAACATCTTTTGTAAAAATATGGCTATTTTTCACCTATTCCCTGATATCTTGTGGCCCTTGATCTTTCCAATATGACAACCAAATTAGTATGCATAGAAAGGTCTTACCATCAAGCATCTTTGTACCAAGTTTGGGTTTGAAGTTGTGAATAGTATTTGAGAAAAAAATCAATTATGTTAAAATATGGCAATTTTTTTACTTATTTTCTGATCCCTTGTGACCTTGACCTTTAAGGGTGATCACTGCTACAAAGAATCCTTGGGCCAAGTTTGAAGACTGTGGCTTGAATAGTCTTGCTGGCGGTGGACAGACGACCACTGGCCCAGAACATAAACTCACTTTTGCTTCACACATGAGCCAAAAAGCAACTTTATCTAATCAACATATGATGTTTTCAAGGGCTGGAAGAAAAGGATAAAAGGTCGTAATCATATGAAAGTTACTGTAACGGTCTCTGTCTTTGCTAAATGGCAGTAGGTAACGATAGCTAAACCTCTCATTCTGTCACCGCTTTTGACCGTGTTTTGTGTTAACAAACATTTTCCTGTTGATTGACTTTCATAGAAACTAGTCATCATTCCAGCCAGATATTTTAGGAATATCAGACACATTTCATTCTAACCAAAGACCTCTTTTTTTGAGTTTGCATTGACAAGAGAAAATGTCTGTTTCACAAAAACCAGTTGACCGCATTTGAGTGTGCAATTTTTAAGTCACTTCTATTTATAGAGGGGACTTTTTAGGACAGGTCGCGGTGGGGTGAATTTAATAGCATGTCCATGATGTGAAAGGCGGGCAGGCTAAACCTCTAACAATTGAAGTAACAAGATAAACATTATGTCATGTCTAGTAAGTTACGCTAACCTCGCAGCTGAACATACATTTGGCACGAAGAGCTGTATGTGCGTATGTATGTATGTATATGCGTGCGTGCGTATGTATGTAAACAAAATAATCTCCGATATTTCTGTACACACAAGCTTGAAACTTGGCGAAATACTTTCTTAAGAAGGTGGCTAAGAGAGCCTCCGAGCATATTGTAACTGAATGTCTCATTGAAGACATAAACAAACGTTTATAGAAAGTTGGTTGACCCAGATTAGAGTCCGTCATTTTTGTCCTATTTATTTGAACTTTTGCATATAGCTAGTTTGGATAAAGACATTGGATGAGTTCGTTAGCCAGCTTTGTATCCTTTCAACTTCTTTAGTGAAAATTAATTCTTTTCAGAAAAGAATTAAAACAGTAAAAAACCTTCACTTTTAGAGAAAGTCAGACAGTGGCGGTGACGTAAAAGAAGCAACTCCGTCACCATGCAGACACTGATACTCTAAATGTGACATAATTCTCTCTCTCTCTCTTTCTCACACATAAGCGTGCATCTCCAAGAGGCATAGATCCCAAGTGCCCGGAGGGTGCATGAACATCTATGCCTCTTGAGGATGTTTGTAGCGCACGCATGCAAACACGCACATGCAAACACGCACACATATATCGAAGCGCTTTCAGAAGAGCATGCAGGTGTACTTAGTATAGCATGTAGCTAGGTAAAGTCAACCTGATTTCACACAAATTATAGCAAGACTGAAATTGTACCGTGAAATTCTAGTTTTGTCACCATTTTCCCCAAGTCTTGAAGCAAAAGCGAATCTTATATCACGTTAAATATAAAACTACGTAAAAACAAAAAAAATACATGACAAATGACGTTTGACAAACCAATGAAGCGTGTGCACTGCACGTGCCCCTTCTAGAGTTCACTATGACGCATTGGCACATCTGCGAGGCTTTTTCAGAAGGACACAGCTCTCATATAGAAGGGACCCTTATCATTCGGAATACACCAGTGTGTGAAATAAGTTTGACTAAAATAGTTCAAGGGTAGTGCCAGAATAGCTTGACGCCTCTAGGCGCCAAGCTATTCTGGCACCACCCTTGAACTAAAGCCATTGGTCTATATCCTTGTAAGTACTATAATGTAGCTTGCATATGGCAGTGTACAGATTTGAAGCTTTTAGCCTCAGTATGATACGGGTTAACTAGGCATTTTGCATATCGCCAGATTAAAGGAAGATACTGAATGAGCTTTTTAGCCCACATTGCATCTCAACTTTTGGAGTGATGATTAATTCACTACTAAGAAAAACGCAAAGACATTATTGCAAATAAATCAAATTTGCCTTTATTTACCCCTAAGAGATGTCATCAAGCATGCCTTCAAGAGCATTGAAACTGGAATACTCATTCACATGAAAATGGCCGTTTTATATCAAACAGTTGACCTGTGTATCGGTCCATAATTTTAGTTTTATTTACTCGACATTTTGCGATTAGCTACATTGGATTTGGAGGAAGGCATTAAATTCTTCCAACTTTTTCAGTGAAAAGTATACTGCTTTCACAATGTTTGGAACCATGTTTTTGGGGATTATTTTAAAAACAGTCTTAAATCTTTGAGTCTTTTGCAAAAAAAAAAGCAATCTTCTCACTGATACCTGAATGTTTACACATCAGCAGTATTTACATAAGACTGCTGTTTGTCTCAGCTCTCGGGTAAGATTAGGTGAAACTTCAAAGTATTAAAATCTGCTGGAAAATTACCTGGCTTGAACATGTCATATGCACAATTTTACTCTATCTAAACGCAGTGGCGTGGTACTACCAATGCCATGATGTAAAGCTTTGGCCTCATTTCACTTCTCATACTATTATATTTCTTCAGGATGACTGTCCCTGCGCCTGTCAACAGAACATACAACTAGCACAAAGAGCCATGTGTCCGTCTGTGTTTGTGTGTGAAAGCATGCTTGGATCAGAGGGGAGGGTAGTTAGGGTAGAGAGAGATGGATCAGAAGGATAAGCTTAAAAATAGGTACAACTCTGGGCTGGGATCCCATCTTGTTTTATTTTATTTTAAAGTTGTAATAATGACCTTGGGGCAGGAAAACAACCATGCAGAAAACAAACTATTCTGATGCTACCCTTCAACCATCATGGCCCATCAATCGTATGCTGGAGTGTGTTAGGTCTGAATAGATTAGATTTAACTGTGTCATCTGAACCTTGGACAGTTGGTAGTGCTTTCAGTCAAGTTGGATCCTGCAGGAATCACAACAAAACAAGCTACCAACAACCAAACAGATAAAGCAATCTGCTCCAGGGTGGGCTTTGATCCCTAAAATTTGCAAGACAAGGGCTCAGGCATGGGAATTGCCCAAGCAAAAATCATCTGAAACGGGACCTTCAACCTGATACAAAAGGCCTCCACCATGCTAGATCTTGTTTCCGCGAGGGCTGAAATATCAAACAGTGGGGTGTGGGGTGGGGGGGTGGGTGGGTAGAGGGGTGGGGGTGGGTGGGTGGGTGGGTGGGTAGAGGGGGTGGGGGGGAAGTGGGGGGTGTGGGAGTGTGTGTGTGTGTGTGGGGGGGGGGTAGGCGTCACTAAATCTTGTTTCCGCGAGGGCCGCAAAATCAAACAAGGGGGGGGGGGGGGGGAGGGGGAGGGTGACAAGGCACCATGGGTCTGCCCGCCTAAATTCCGAGTTTACTGCGCACCGCGCACTCAGACAGGCCATGGACACAGCATGCCGCGTCATTTTCTCTCGCGGTGTAAAACCGGTATTTTGCTTGTTTTGCTACCCACAATAGTTTTCCGCGGAAACGCCTTTTTATTTTCGCGGACCATTTTTTTTTTCCCCGCGGAATTTTGCGGATTTCGCGGACAATTCCCATGCCTGAGGGCTCATCAATGTTGCCTAGCCTCAATGAACTTTTCTACATTTTTTTCGCAATTACTACAAGCCAGGCTTTTCGTTAACGAAAATCTGTCCGCATTTAACGGTCAAATTTTGACAGGGACAGTTAAATGGAAGTCTGTCCTGTCCCGGGATGGACAAATCTTGAGAAACAAGAAAGGCATTGAACTTTGAAGCCCTTATGGCTCAATTGTATGACCAATCCACATAATAAGTATGACCTTAACCTTTCCAACAGGTCACTGAAATAAAAAGTGTTCAAGTGTCTAAACATAAGTAAAGGGATGGCTTTTCCTTTTGTGTAGCCAAACGGGTTAGTTATTGGGGTTTAACGCCGAGCAGGCGACTAAAGCCATCTCACAGCGGGTGTAGCCAAACGGGCGTTGGCTACGCTTTATTATATGACGTATGATTTTTATTTTTATAATTTGTGCTGTATTTCTACAATTTGTTTCCTGTGAATCCCCCCCCCCCCCCCTCCCCCCACAACTTACCATCTGTTTACCTGTTGTCACTTATTTGCCACTCCAATGCACCTAGCCCCTTCAGCCTCCGCATCTTTTGTCTACCTTCAACTTAACTGTTAATCCGGCTATTGTTTCTCCGGTCACCTTCAACCTTGCCACCAGGTACATAACCCTGCAGTCCTGTTCAGGGCAGATGAATCTTACTGTGCAGTTTCCTAATGACTAGTGGAGAGGGCATTACAATTCTTAACCAATCAGTAAGTTTGTTCTTTTAATGAGTAGCCAATCATTTTGAAGCTTTTAGCCTCATTGTCTGCCTTGTGGTCAGTAGTAAGCTTGAACTGAATCAATCATTCACTTCTTAGCTAGCCTACTGATCAGCTGTGTATCACTTAGACTTTGAACATGTGAACCTGCAGTGTATTTGAGACCTTTGTGACTGTGCAGAAATGAAGGACTGACTTTGTGAAATACTTGGAACCTGAATTAGTCTCTACGCAGTTTTTTGTAGGCGGTAGTAAATAAACAAAAAACATTACGACCTCTTTGTTGGACTCCTTCCATTATCATCACTTCCACATCCTGCAACATTTTCTCACCTCTCGCTCCATCACATATATGTAACGGTGAAAATTGAAATGTATTCATTTTTCACACATTTGTCAACCCTCTGTGACCCTTGACCTTTGTGAAGGGGTGACTAAATTAGTATGCATAGAAAGGTGTTATCATCAGCTAACTTTATCAGCTTGAAAGGTTTGATTGAAAAGTTTCCAAACAACTTTGATAAAAACTACAATTCTATCAAAAACTGACATTTTTTCACACACTTGCTGACCTCCTGTGACCCTTGACCTTTCCAAGGGGTCATCCAAATTAATTATCAAAATATGGCTATTTTTGATCTATTTCTGGACCCCCATGAACCTTGACCTTTGCGAGGGGACCATTAAATTATTATGCATAGAAAGGTCTTATCATCAGCTACCTTTGTGCCAAATATGCTGAAAAGATGGCACAAACTTTGACAAAAACTACAATTCTATCCAAAACTGTCATTTTTCACACATTTGCCGACTCCTGTGACCCTTGAGCCTTCCGAGGAATCATCCAAGTAAGTTAAAATACATAGAAAGGTCTTACTATCAGGTATCTCTGTACCAAGTTTGGGTTTGAAGTGTGAAAACAGTATTTGAGGAGAAGCAATTTGTGTCAAAATATGGCTATTTTTTTATCTCTTTCTAAACCCTCTGTGACCTTGACCTTTGCAAGAGGTCAATGAAATTGGTATGTTTAGAAATGTATTTTTCTTTAAAATGAATTTTTGTAAAAAATACTTACCGATGGTATTACTACTAGGAATGGTTTCTTAGCTAGTCTAATTTTAGCCCAAAAATTGTTGTGTACCAGAATGGTCATGATGGCAGGTGAGGGACGCCATAGCCTAGGCGGAACCCGGGTAGCCTCCCTTCCGGTTCAACCACGCATGCGTTCAGCGCTTCATACTTCAGTCAGTTTCTTAGCGGAAGTGGCAAGCGGGGAAGCTGGGAGGGACCTTCGAGTAATACCATCGGTAAGTATTTTTCCAAAAAATTCATTTTAAAGAAAAATACATTTGTTTTCTCAAAACACATTACCGATGGTATTACTACTAGGAAGAATCCCGAAGAGGAGGTGGGTGCCGCTATAACGCCCCTACCCCCTGCCATTGAGGTTACTAGAGCCGCCCTCCCCAAGCATCCTCCCTCTAATTTTAGCAAAGATACTTACGGCGCCTAGGGCGCCGGGAGGGAGTGTTGTGCCGCCACGATGTCTCCCACCAGCGAAAGGTTCTGGCGCTGGCCGGAGAGGTCCCTCAGGTAGAAGCATGCGAAGGTGGTCTCCGCTCGCCAGCCCACGGCTGCCACAATGTCTTTGACAGCGCAGTTGCGGTCAAATGCTAGGCTTACAGCCATGGCTCTGATCTCGTGCGCCCTGATGTTCATGCGTTTGGCTGTATCAGGTGCGAGTTCCTGGTAGGCAGATCGTATCACCCACCGAAGCCAGGAGGATATCGTCTGGGCTGAGATGTCATTTCTACCTGGGGACAGAGGAAGAAATAGGCGGGTGCGTCCTCTGCGTAGCGGCTTAGTCCGGCGCAGGTACACATGTAAGGCTCGCACCGGGTCCTGTTGTCTGGACTCACGGGTGGAGACTGGGTCTCTTAATGGTTGTATGGTGACCAATTGAGGTGCAGCCAAAGGAGATCTGGTCTTGGCTAGGAAGGCCGGGTCGGGTAGCATTTGAACCGAACCGTCCATCTGGAACTGCAAACAGGAGGGGCGAGCTGAAAGGGTGTGCAGCTCGCTGACCCTGGAGGCTGAGGCGAGGGCCATAAGGAAGCAAGTCTTCCATGTTACGTCTGGCAGTCTCGCCAAATGGATCGGCTCGAAGCGGGCCGAGCTGAGCCAAGTAAGCACCCAAGGCAGGTCTCATCGTGGCACCAGGGAGTGGGCCGATGTAGACCGAAGTGGGCCATCAGGTCGGCAAGGTCTTTGCAAGAACCAGGGTCGGGTCCTCCCAGATGCCTGTACGTGTCAGCGATCATGGCCAGGTAGCCACGGATGGTGATGGGCGCTAACCGCTGGTCGTTGAACAGCCAGAGGAAGAAATCCGCCAGCTGAGGAACTGTCAAATCAATGGGGGAGAGGCGTCTATCGTCACACCAGGAGCAGAGTACTCTCCACTTGCCTTCGTAGACTCGTCTGGTTGAGGATCTGCGGGCTGTAGCGATCGCGTCCACTGCCGCACTTGAGAAGCCTCTACTCTAGCGGTGAGGGCTTGCCGGACAACCTCCAGGGGCACGGGTGGTACAGCGCCTGCCGTGGTTGCTTGAGCATCGTGCGCGGGGTGGGGAGCAGCAGCGGGGGGGCCGTGGCGAGGCTCAGGAGGTTGGTCGTCCACGACTTGGCCCAGCAGAACGGCGCCACCAGGAACAGGATCGTGCTGCACCCTCTGAGCTTGAGTAGGACCTTGGGGACGAGCACCGTCGGCGGGTAGACGTAGGCTACCAGACCGTCCTAAGAAATGGAGAGGGCGTCCACTGCCCAGGCCAGGGGGTCTGGAATTGGCGACATGAAAAGAGGGAGCTGGCGATTCCATCTCGTGGCAAAGAGGTCGATCATGGGTGACTCCCCCCAGGCTGTGCTGATCATCCGAAAAATGTCTGGATGCAGCGACCACTCGGTATGGAGAAGCTGACCGCGTCGGGAGAGGGAGTCGGCTAGCACATTCAGGTGACCCGGAATGTGACGCGTGCGGAGTGATGTCCCGATCCTCGCACCACCGGAGCACCTGGTAGAGGAGGATGCAGAGGGAGGGAGAGCGGGTCCCGCCTTGCTTCTGGATGTAGGCGACGACCGTGGAGTTGTCCGACAGTACCAGGACCTCCTTATGTAGAAGGCGAGGTTTCCACGCAAGGAGGGCTTGCCAGACCACCTTCAGTTCCAACCAGTTGATTTGTCGGGACAGCGATTCCAGGGGCCACAGGCCGGAAGCAGTCTCGAACGACGGAAGGAGGTGTGCTCCCCAACCGGAGAGACTCGCGTCGACGCAGAGGGAAAGGGTGGGAAGTGGCGAGAACAGCGGCACTCCCGTTGCGAGCCAGGTGGGATCTGCCCAGCGCAAAAGGTGAGGACGGAGCATAGTAGGGATTGGGACCGGAGCCTCGAAGTCGGACGTCGTCGGCCGCCAGTGAAGGAGGAGATGCAACTGCTGCAGCGGACGTGAGTAGAGACACCCCAAAGGGATAAGATCTGCTGCGGCACTCATCAGACCCAAGAGCTGAAGCCACTGCCTGGCGTGAATCGAAGTCAACTGGGACACCTGTTGAGCTAGACTCAGCAATTTCTGGATGCGGGGTTCCGGCAGCCGGACGATGTTGAGGTTGGTGCAGAACTCCATACCTAGGTGCACGAAATGACGCGACGGTACGAGGTCGGACTTGCCGAAGCTGACCAGAAAACCCAGCGTCTCGAGGAGCTTAAGTATGGCATCTCGGTCTTCTCCCAAGGCGGACTCTGCCTGGTTCTTCAACAGAAGGTCGTCCAGGTAGTTGGACGTGTGGCTCGTCGACGTTCGTCGGGCTCTGGCTACCACGGCGTCCATGATGCGAGTGAAGACCCAAGGGCTGAGGTTGAGGCCGAAGGGAAGCGCGCGGAACTGGTAGACTACACCCTCGAAGGCAAAGCGTAGATAACGTCTGGAGGCTGGGTGCATGGGGACGTGAAGGTACGCATCCGAAAGGTCCAGGCTGACTGCGAAGTCCATAGGTTGCACCGCGGCACGAAGGGCCCGAGCTGTCTCCATGCGGAAGTGCGGCGCGACGATAAACTTGTTGAGCGCCGACAGGTCGATAACAGGACGCCACTTGCCGCCTGGCTTTGGCACAACGAAGAGCCAGCTGTAGAAGGCTGGGGAGTCGTGTCGAATCACCACCTCTGTGGCCACCTTCCGAAGTAAGGCGGCTACCTCGTTGCGCAGGGCGTCCGCTTTGAGCTGGTTTGTTGGGACCAATGTCCACACTGGAGAGCGTCACAGTGGGGGGGGGGAGGGGGGGGAGATCGAAAAGCGATCAGGAGTCCTTCTGAGATGGTCGCGAGAATCAGCGATCGCCATGCGGCGCTGTGAAGTGCAAGCCTCCCGCCGACAGGAGACCCCGAAGCGGTCGGCGGGGGGCCGAGAGGAGAGACAATCAGTGGGCCCTGCCCCGCCCGGGGCGACGGGCAGGCTTGGGCCAGGTCCTGGTAGCGGGCGTGGAGGCGGAGCCCGGGAGAGGACAGGCGCGGGGAAAGGCCCGGAGGTCTGGGGGGGAGACGTCCACTTCTGGTGTAGGGTCGAGTGGTGGGTCTGGACGGCCGCAGGGCGCCACCCAGGGTCCTGCGGGTAGGCTGAAAGGAGGGTGGAACAGTGCGGGTGGGCCAGGTGTCCTTATTAGCTTCTTTAACCGCCAGCCACGTGGGACCGAAAAGTAGCTCTCCGCCGAGGGCAGAGGTGCCTACCCCTCTTAGACCATTTTGTGTAATGGGCTGCTTGAAAATGTGTATTTCGTGTAATCATTTCAGCGCAACACGCAACGAAAAAAATACACCACAGCAAACAAATTAAAAATAAAGACATTTATCCACACTATTAGCTATTTTTTTCACACAATATCAGGTATCGCTGTAGCAAGTTTGGGTTTGAAGTTGTGAATAGTATTTGCAAAAAAAACCTTTTTTTTTTTGTGGTAAAAATATGGTCATTTTGGATATATTTCTTGAGCTTTTGTGACCCTTGACTTTTCCGAGGGATCAACGAAATTAGTGTGCATATAAAGGTCTTTTTATCAGGTATCATTCTTTTCATCAGGTATCATTCTACCAAGTTTGGGTTTGAAGTTGTGAATAGTATTTGAGAAAAAAGAAATTATGTCCCAAAATAGCTATTTTTGATATATTTCCTGATCCTCTGTGACCTTTACCTTTGTGAGAAACTGTCACTAAAATTGGCATGTTTAGAAAGGTCGTGCCACAAAGTATCGTTGGGCCAAGTTTGAAGACTGTAGCTTCAATAGTCTCCAAGAATATGCCAACGTTAAAGTTTACCACGCACGACGGTGGACGGACGACCGCTGGCTCAGAAATTAGACTCACTTTTGCTTTGCACGTGAGTCAAAAATGTCTTTCGTGCATGACAGATCGCTGTTATTTACTTAACATGCATCAGTAACTAAAAAGGGCATCTGTTACTGCGACACGTTAGTGTCTATGCATTTCCAGTATGCCGATACACTGTGAGGCTCCTACCTGGTAACCAGATGTCAATGTTTACACCTGCCACTGTACGGTATATGCACAGTCTAGACAACATGTAATAAGCGGCATTGAACGATGTTGTGTCTCATACATGATCGGATGGAAGTATCAGTGTTGTAAAGACAATGCACATTACTACACGTGTGACAAATGTGTGTCGGTGTCCACAGAGTCACCTACATGTGCACCATGGTGTAGCATCAAGAACGGAATATCAATTAGAACCTCCAAATTCAGCTTCAGAATCAAGCTGTACGTCATTGCCGTTGTCAGTGCCTCAACCGTCGATCGCTCCAGCTGACACTGCCAACACGTGGTTATGCTGCCACGCGGTAGGTGGGCACACGTGTCCTAATACATCAAAGCTATCTGCTTTTGAAACCACGTCTCCAAACACAAAATTTTATCAATCCGAATCTACACATTCACTCGCCATTTTGACCGTAAAACGCATGCTAGCGCCGCAAAGCTGACCGCATACAATGTACAAAAGTACGCACGCACTGTCAGGACCCTGTAGTGTAAACATGACTATGATAATTATGTCAGTGCGAAGGGCGAGGTCACCACACACGCGGCGAGGCTCGCGTATCACCGGGTGCGCGATATAAAACGCCTGACACCGCTCTAGCGGTTTTCCGGGCTGCACGGTATACGAGACCGCCAACCAATACAGCGGTTTGCCAGGCCGAAAGGGTTAACGAAAAAGTGCTTGCCTTGGGATGTACTACTGCCTTGGCCCGGCCCAGCGGACTCCAAATGTCTTTGAATATCATCAAGTACTTTTGTACGCGCCACTGTGAGCAACACCAAAGTCCTTTCTGCACACGTTGCATGCATTTGTAGCAGAGGAGCCCCCTGCTATCGCTAGTTACTACCCGCGAGTCAGAGTTCAGTGTTTCACTGCACGCTTGGCGCGCTGTGTGTGAGTATTTTTACTGCCTTGGCTGGTCAGTGTTTAGTGGACTACACGCGCAAAGCTCAGTGACATCGTCTTTGGTTCCAGAGGCTGGGAGCCTATATAAAACGGTCGATCTTCCCTCCCTCCCCCTAAATTGCGTATTTTAGAGGAACTGGTCGTACTCGCGTAATTTGATGCCGAAAATGCGTAAAATTACGAGCTAGCGCGTAAGGTAGGCACCTCTGCGAGGGGCGCCTGACGAAGTTGAAGCTTCAGGTCATTAGGGAGCGGGGGAGGGCATCCCGACGCATAAGGTCACAGTTAGAGGCTGCGGCCAGGGCGTTGACACAGGTGTGGTAGGCAGCGCGGTTACCGGAGACGGCTAGGGCAAGCAAGTTTCCCAGCAGCGGCGTGAGGGAAGGATGCCAGGCATCCTCCACGCGACGGACGAAGGCTTGTGTCAGGATGTCAAGGAATCCCGCCAAGGCTAGAGCGTTGCGGATGAGAGTCGTCTGATCGACGCCCGGAAGGAGGATGCGACGTGCGGGAGTAGCCGCCAAGGACCAGGCGGCCGGGTCCGGTTTGGGCATGGCGCAGGCGAAGTTCTGTGTGTGTCTCGCATACCAGGTCTGCCGAAAAAACATGTGCAAATCTGAGGGCCACTTGGTGTTCGTGAAGAACCCGGAGGGGCCCAAGGAGCCCTGCGCGAGGCGTGCGGAAAACGCGTCCCGTAGGCTGCCAAGGCCCGGAGGTTGGGGAAGAGACTTAAAACGTTTTGGAGTGTCGCTCAGCGTCAACGTAGGCCGCGGCCTTCTTCTTCAGTGGTGGGGAGGGAGGGCAATCTTCTGCCGGAAGGCACGCCGAGATGATACGAGCCGCCTCGTCAAGGGCACGGAGAGTCTCCAAACTGTGTTCCACCGCGGAAGGTTGCTGATCCGGATCAGTATCGTCAAGGTCAGGGTGAGACGGGCTCGAACGTGAGGGGCTGTCTTCACGCAGCAGGGCCGAAACCGAGTCCTCAGGGACCAGGCTGAGGGCGTCATCCTCTACACGCAGTGCACGTGGTGGGGATCTTGTCCGAGGTAGGAGAGAGCGGCCAGGATCCGCCACTCGTCAGGAAGAAGTCGAGGCCTTGGGAGGGGACCTTCCCGCTGTGGAGCGGTGCCGAACAGAGCGAACTGGTGAAGGTTCCCGCGACGAGTCCCGAGAACGGCGTGAGGTACGACAATGTGACCTGCTGTCCCGCGGGGAGTGGCTTTGGCGGGAGCGGGAACTCCTAGAACGGGAGCATCGCCGAGAGTGGTGTCGGACCGTGGACGACGAACGTCTAGAGAGAGGAGGAGAAGACAGGCGCACTCTATGCGCGGATAATCCCAATACCGGGGGACGCGACCTGGACAGACGACCATCCGGAGGCGGGTCATACCTGGAAGACATCCGAGAGGGCCGGCTAGCACGAGAAGTGCGGGATGTAGACCGTCGGCGCGGTGACCTGTCCCTCGAGCGCGATCGGTGGCGAGAAGAGTGGCGGCGATCCGATCGAAACCGGTAAGGGACTTCTCGATGAAAGGCTGCCTCTCGCGTACTGTATCCTGAAGAGCGGGAGAGCGTCCGACGCGTCTGCTCTTCTGGTCGAGGTGTGTGACGGTCCTGTCCGGAGCGCTGACCTCTTGCGTTAGACGAGCGCTGAGGAGGAGGCTCCACCTTCTTGGAAGCAGCTACTGTCCTGACCGCCGGGGCTGAGACAGCTACCTGTGCTGAAGCCTGTTCCTGTAAGATAACTGGTGCCGACGAAGTCGGCGGAACCGGACAGAGGCCACTAGTCGGGTCTGTGGGAGCTGCCGGCGTAAAAGAACGGGCTCGCGACCGAAGTCGCGGCGCTGACCGTTCTGTCGCCTGGTAAGAACCACTAGTCGGGTCTGTGGGGATTACCAGCGAGGCATCCTTATGCCTAGAAGGGGGTCTGTCTCGAAGCTTAGCTCTCGGAGCTCGCGGATCTGCGACCGGACAGTGGCCACTAGGCGGTACTGTGGAAGCTGCCGGCGCAGGAGGACGGGCTCGCGGCCTAAGCCGCGGCGTTGACTGTCCTGTCACCAGGTAATAGCCACTAGTCGGGTCTGTGGGTCTTACCGGTGTATGACCCCTTATCCGTGTTGGTGTCGGCTGTTCGCGGTGGTAAAAGCTCCATAGCCGAGTCCACTGCTCTTCCAGCCAGGGGGCGCAGACCAAGCACGGATGCGAGGAAGTACAGGCGGAACAGGGCAGGCAAATATCATGTCCGTCACTTGGCCACTGGAATTGTCCACATCTAGTACAGGTGCGGACTTGCAAACTGCAAAACATAGCGTACAATTGAAATGCGAATGTGCACCCGCAGGCACGCAATACGACGCGGAAACGAACGAAGAAAGTTCACGGCGTATGCTGACACACGGCGCTCTACCCCTTTCCCCGAGCGCCGGACGGAAGCAGTGACTGAGATTTTACCTTGCCATGAGGAAGAAGAGGCACGAAAAAGACGGGACAACCAGTTGCAGCCAAGCGCCTCCACCAAAATGGCGTCGAAGACCGGCTCCCGTCAGTCCAAGGTCTGTGAAGGGCGTAGCATGCAGCGACGACAGTCACAACCGGTCGGAGAAGTTGGAACAACACCGCGAGGCACAGGCGGTGTCCAAGTCTACCCAAAAACACGAGGCTAGCCGAGGGCGAAGCCAGAGGGCACCACAGGCAGACACTCAGGCCGGACCAGCCAAGTACTGAGTACAGTTCACAAGGCGCCGTCACGTCCGTAGAACTGGCACGCCGAATAGCTTTCTCTTCTTTTAGTAACCACACGAAAGCGTCCAAGCAAAAGGCTCACAAAAAAGGAAGCCCTCGTAAACATAAGCTTCCACTGAAGAATATACAGTCCGAACGTAGAGAGACACCGACGTACACAACCTACTCTGGACTAGCAAAGAAACTGACTGAAGTATGAAGCGCTGAGCCCATGCGTGGTTGAACCGGAAGGGAGGCTACCCGGGTTCCGCCTAGGCTATGGCGTCCCTCACCTGCCATCATGACCATTCTTGTACACAACAATTTTGGGGCTAAAATTAGACTTGCTAAGAAACCATTCCTAGTAGTAATACCATCGGTAATGTGTTTTGAGAAAACAAAGGTTTTATTACAAAGTACCCTTGGGCCACGTTTGAAGTCTAGTCTCCCAAAAAAATGCCAAGGTTAAACAGATGCACGCAAAAATGAACTTATCCCTGCTGAAGCGTTGTGTGTCAAGTACACGATGGACTGTAGAGCCTGGGACAGATTTTTTTGTCGTGATGTCCGTCCCCATGACAGATCAAGTTTAAATCCTAGCGGAAAGCCTGCTACAAACACATGTAACAGGTTTCATATTGCCCCTGGTGCAAGTCTATGTGGAACACTTATATATAATTCTTTACTTTTAAAAAAAGGTGTCGCGCAAAGCCAAAAATGCACTCAATCAGATTAGCTCCAAGGGACGTAATTTTTTACCAGAAAATTGCCTAGGTGTTGCCTTTTCAAAATTAGTCTGTCTTAACACTGCAACACTACATGAAGCTTTAGGGATGCAATCCACACTGTAGTAGTGGTGCTACCAGTAAACTCTAGAGGCTGCTTGTAGTACATGTGTTGTGTTTGCAATTTTCATGTTACGCCGTATGCCTACCTGAAGAGCCCTCCCTTGGGGTGAAACCGGTCTTAGGCGGCAAAAACAAAAATCTACCCAGCAGGTCCAAGATCTGTTTGGGAATATTCATGTACTACTCCCCCCTCGGGGTGAGGTCAGGATATTCTCCAGCGGATTGCGGGGCGCCTGGGGGTAGTACCTATTGCTATATGCAGTAGGTGTTCAGTGGAAGGCGCAAAAAGATAGGTCTGTCAAGTGTCATTCCTTCTCTCCCAGTCCCATTACCCTCTCTTTCTAGATCTTGTGAGCGATGCAGTCACAAAAAGGGCAGCTGATGTCCTGATGACACAATGCAAGCTTACCAGCCTGGAATTCCATGGCATTAGCACAGCAAGAGCATTATCAGAATTGAAATGAAAAAAAAAAAATATATATATAATGTGAAGAAAGGATCCACATACACATTAGGAGGAGTTACACTTTTATTCTATGCACAAATTTTTGCCCTCTCAGCGAGGGCTTCTTCAGGGGAATGCCCAGGTAACAGGTAACTAGGTAACAAAACATAATTTACGTGTGAGAATGTAGTGCGTCAAAATAGATACAGACTGTACACACATGCACTTTCAAATTCTAAATTATCGTAATACTTTTACATATATATAGACTAAGGTACAAAGGCATGTGCACAAGTTCGTGATATTAGTGCGTCATTACTGATGACATGAAACTTTTATGAAACACGAGTATTTACAAGCAGTGTGCGGAGGAAGAAATGTCTCAATGAAATATTTATAACAATAACATCATCAACATTAACACCATCATCATTAGTAGATTTTTCAAACGTGCAGTCAAGAAAAATCTAAAAATCACACACACAATTACAATATTCATGTACCCTGTACAATATACAATGTACCCTGAAGACCTGAGGGGTACAATGGTTCCTTTGACCTCCCGAAGGCCTACAAAGGTCCATGCAGCAAGCCCCTGCTACTAATAACGTATTTATTTTCATTCCTCCACTATTTTCATAAAAGAAATCAAGAAGACATCTTCCGACCTGGATCACGCCAGACATGACTGACGTCAAAGGAATATAATACATTTATACATAATAGACTCATGACGCAATTTAAAACATTTCATGACGTTGCCGTCTGCAGTACTAAGTGTGCTTGTTGTTTCGAACAACACTATGTAACTTTTTACTTTAAAACGTTTTGGTGATCATTTAAGGAACAGAACTTGCATCCAAGATGCGTCACAAACAGGCTACAAGAAGTCCGCCATTTGTCACTACAATGGTTTTTGTATCACAGTCACACGGTACGGTTTGCGCTAAAGAGACTGGTCATGTTACGTAGGGATGAAAACAAATATCTATATATATCTATATCTATCCATATATATCTATATCTATATATATATATATATATATATATATATATATATATATATATATATATATATATATATATATATATATATATATATATATATATATATTAGCCCTTATCATTCGGAATACACCAGTGTGTGAAACAAGTTTGACTAAAAATAGTTCAAGGGTAGTGCCAGAATAGCTTGGCGCCTTTAGGCACCAAGCTATTCTGGCACCACCCTTGAACTAAAGCCATTGATCTAAATCCTTATCTGTAAGTACTATAATGTAGCTTGCATACGGCAGTGTACAAATTTGAAGTTTTTAGCCTCAGTATGAATATGGGTTAGAGGAGATGAGCAGAAAAGTCTTTCAGTTTATGACAATTCAAACTTCACAGTTTTTCAGCCAGCATTTTTTAAATCTAAAAATCATTTACAGAAGATATTGCAAAACTATTAAGCCTTTACTGCACACAGTAGGTTGTTTTAAATGTTGGTAATACAGTGTACTGTAGTAGAGTAATAATACCTTGAGGTAGGAAAAGAGCCCAGCATTTTCCATCTCCTCCTGTTTCCTCTTGCGGATGATACGAAAATAGTGCTCTGGGTTGGCTTGCAGATAACTGCACAGTGCCTGCATGCAGAAATAAAAAATGTCATGTTTACACAGTTATTCACTTATTGTATAATGCATTTTTTCACCATAAAGACCTCAGACATAGTCTTGCAGCATGTTGTACCCAGCAAGCATGATCACATAAAACACATACATGTACATTCGCTCATGCAGGGCAGTGGTGCTAAAAGCAAGTTCAAGAGCGCTACTGAAGTTGTATTGTCTGTATTTGAATTTTAAAAAACAAAACATGCTGAAATAAGACCAAAATAAAGAGGGGGGGGGGGGGAGCGGGAGGAGGGAGTCTGCGCACCCAGAAAAAGAAACCCTGACAGTCCACCCCATATTAATGGCAACACTAGAGGAATAAATTTCATGCTGAAATGCAGTTTGAAACCTCGCACCTCTCACACAGGCAGACTACCAAGTGAGTTCATCTACAGTACTGAGCACCAAAAGTGGGAAAATAGGATGAAAAATAAAAAAAATGCTACAGATGAAACAATGCCTGTTTTAGACATGTCTGACAAAGTCTAAATACAAATTGAAAAAAGAAAATAAATAATCTGTTTTGTGTTGACACAATTGAGGATCGACTGAGGGGGGTATGATACCCGTTTCAGATGCACCATAGGGACACCTGCAATGCACCCACTCTAATTAAATTTAATATGCACCATTTTGTGCACATGTAATGTTCAATCAAAGAGTAAATATACTTTTTGAGGTGATTTTAAAAAATAAATCACCTAAACGAAAGGTTAGAGCTGCGTCAAAACTTGGGACACCGTAGCATCTGAAACGTCGTACCAAATCATTTCACCACAAAAGCAAGAACAGGTGTTTTCCAGTAGTTAAGCACAAGCAAGGTATAAAACAAGAGAAACAATATGGAAACCAAAAACAATAAAATTATAATAGTTGCAACTCCTAAATACTACACTTGTTAGTTATAACGTTTCAGATGTCACGGGACTTACTTACTTACTTACGCCTGTCACCCCTACCCGGGTATAGGCCGTCGACGAGAGACCTCCAGCAACTCCTGTCCTGTGCTTCTCCTTCGATTCTACTCCAGGTGGTTCCCAGTCTCGACGCCAGGAGTTTCTCGGCCTACCTCTTTTCCTCTTTCCCTGGGGGTTCCATGACAATGCCTGCCTAGTGATACTGGAAGCTGGCTTTCTCAGACTGTGACCGATCCATCCCCATCTTCTTCGCCCAATTTCATTCTCTGCTGTTATCTGCTCTGTTCTCTCCCAGAGTCTGACGTTGCTGATCTTCTCTGGCCAGTGGATTTTCAAAATTCTTCTAAGGCAACTGTTCATGAAGGTCTGTACTCTGTTGACTGTGGTTTTTGTCAATCTCCATGTCTCTGCTCCATATAGGAGAACTGCTTTTACATTGGAGTTGAAAATCCGGACTTTGGTGTGTTGTGACAGCTCTCTGGAACTCCACACTTTTTTCAACTGGAGAAAGGCTGCTCTGGCTTTACCGATTCGTGCTCTGACATCTGCATCAGTGCCGCCTTTTTTGTCTATGATGCTCCCGAGATAGGTGAAGGACTCCACCTCCTCCAACGGGGTGCCAGCAAGCAAGACTGGTTCTTCCCTGGTTGCGTTCAGCCTCATTGTCTTTGTTTTCTGTTTGTGAATGGTGAGGCCCACTTGGGACGAGGTGTCAGCAAGCCTCATGGTCTTGTCCTGCATTTGTTGATGAGTGTGGGACAGTAATGCCAAGTCGTCTGCAAAATCGAGGTCGTCAAGCTGTGTCCACAGTGTCCACTGTATTCCACTTCGTCTGTGCTCTGTGGTCATCTTCATGACCCAGTCTATGGCCAGTAGGAAGAGGAACGGAGACAGCAGACACCCCTGCCTGACACCAGTTCTGACCTGGAGCTCTCTGGTGAACTGCCCTTCGTGGATCACACGACATGTCATGCCATCATAGCTGCTCTTGATCAGGCGGACGAGCTTTGTGGGTACACCGTAGTGTCGTAGGAGTTTCCACAGAGTCTCTCGGTCCACGCTGTCAAATGCTTTCTCATAATCCACAAAGTTGACGTACAGCGGGAAGCTCCACTCCAGAGACTGTTCCACGATGATGCGGAGAGTGGCGATCTGGTCTGTACATGATCGGTTCTTCCTGAATCCTGCTTGCTGGTCTCTCAGCTGGGGGTCAACGGAGCTCTTCATTCTCTCCAGGATGATCCTGTTGAAGACCTTTCCTGGTACTGACAGCAAGGTGATTCCTCTGTAGTTGGAACACTTGCTGAGGTCGCCTTTCTTGGGAAGCTTGATTAGGTACCCCTCCTTCCAGTCAGCTGGCATCACCTCCTCTTCCCAGATCTTTCCAAACAGTGGGTACAGCATCTCAACTGTTGTCTCTAGGTCTGCTTTCAGAGACTCCGCTGGGATGCCATCTGGCCCTGCTGCTTTGCCATTCTTCAAAAATGCCACTGCTTTTCTGATCTCTTCCCGGCTGGGTCTGTCACAGCTGATGGGTAGGTCGGTCTCTGCCGGCTGGATGTCGGGGGGGTCGGGTGGGCTAGGTCTGTTCAGTAACTCTTCAAAATACTCGGCCCATCTGTCGAGTTGGTCTGCTCTGTCTGCAATAGGCTTGCCTTCTTTGAATGAAAGAACACTAGTTTTGACTTGTTATTAGGTGTCATTTCCGGTTGTTCTGTTCTGGGGGACATGCAGTCATTGATAGCATAAGATACCTCATAAAATATATATATACAGAAAAATATTGCAAATACTACTGGTAATGGTAGGCAGTTTGATCAGGATTGGCTTCTATATTTACCAGCATTACTAGAGCTGTGAAAGTGTGGGTCTGAGGGTGTGGAGCAGAGGTACAAGGCTTGTGAACACAAGATGAATGTTTATTTGCAATGTACTTGTTCAGTTTTGTGTGTATTAATGAATGCTTTAGTTGAACTTTTTATAAAATAAGTGAACGTGTTAGAAAAATAAATTAAATAAAACAAAACAAAAAAACAACAAAAAAGATTTTGGGGGTGTCTGTAAATATGAACAGTCTCACACATACATACAGACATGAAAATGATCCAATGAATACAGTTCATCATTTATTGTAAATATCAGAGAAAATAAAACCAGATAAGAAATTTAAAGAAAAAAAAAGCACTCAACAAAGCTTTGGCAGAAACACAGCTCATCAAAAATCTTAACCCTCCACCCTCCATTCCCTTATACTGTTGCAAGTTGGAACAGAACCAACTTTAGCTATTATCATGTCCATGGACATGAGCTGCACATCAGCAACTGCTGGCTACACAAAGAATGTCTTTTGTCGTGTGGGGATGTAAAAATCTGATGTGGCGCGTGTCCTTGTCAATATATTTTGTGACCACTCCTGCACATATAAAGAACAGAAGTATCATTAAAAACTGCCAAGTCAGGCCTCAAATCAAAACAATCATTTAAAGAAGGAAAGAAAACGTTTGGTCAAATATAAACAAAAAGTTTTTTTATGATTTAGTCTTTCACAATCCTAAAAGTCTGCATGTTCATGTTTCCGATACTGCATGCGACTTTACACAAAAATGCAATCGTGACGTCCCATGACACATCCTAAAGAAACTTCACCTAACTTAGAATTTTTTTTAGGTTTTAAGGCATTTAGAAAAAAATCACTAAACGATTGATGAACACTATGCATAATAATAGTCCTTGCACACAAGATTAATTTGGTGCTGTGTCAGATTTGTTTGAAAATGATGAAAATGTCACAAAATTCATTACCGATGTTCCACGAGACACAGAGAGTAAACGTAAGCACAGTCTATAAAAACTGTTATCTCCAATAAAAATACAAACATGCAAATAATAATGATTTAGATTGATGCATGGAACTTAAAAGAATATAAAATGCCAACCTGTAATGCAGATGGTCCAAGATACTTGTTAACAGTTGGAGATTCAAACCATATGAGGCGCACGCGTTTCAGACACATGGTGGTCGGAAGTCGGGATGCTTCACTGTTTTTTTGCGTACCAGGGCTAAAATGTCTATGGATTTTCTGTGTAAACGTCATCAGTTTGTGTGGAATTTCCTGGGGAATTCCCACAACACAAGCAAACCGGTCGGAAAGCGAATTTTGAACAAGTTTCTGCGATTGTTTTGGGTTGCGTTTCAGACGTGACATTTGGGACACCGCGATATAAAAAAATTCTCAGCATCCAAATCCTTCGATTATTTTTAAACTATTATGGTGCAAAATGAAGTATTTTGAGTATAGTTTGTTGATGCACATAGTGGACAAGCGGATTTTATCTTGTTGCCAACTTTCTGAAAAGTGAAAAATTACGTTGCAGTGGGACACTTCGTTATGCGTCCGAAACGCCAATTTTCGTCCATAAGTGTGTCAATATCCAGTTCTAAAGTGAAAAAAAAAAGTTTAGCACTGATTTTTCAATGTATGAAGCCTAAATTAAAAAAATAATTTCTTGTAATGATGCACTGATGTAGTCACAATCTTCGTCCGAGTTCACCCACTGATACCGTTCCTCTTTTTGGAAGCCATTTTGGGCCACTTTTTCAACATTTTATTATCAGTTCACAATTAAATTCATCATGCAGATAGCCCAAAATATACAAATTTATACATTAACATTATCTTAATGCATTGCAACAACAGAAATGTCACTACATGCCTTATTTTGATCGAAATCTGAATAGCACCACACTGACCCCTTTTGGTGCTCAGTACTGTAGATGAACTCAACTTTGATACAATCTAGTTTGTTTTGTGAACAAGATGGGATGAACCATAAACCACGAAGTCTATTCTATAACAAACGCGAAGTTAACAGTTATCAGTTTTAAAAAAGACTGTTAACTTCGGGTTCGTTATTCTATATGACAGCCATAACCCTTCTATTATATGCTTTCTGTCTTCGCTGTCAAGGATCTCTACCTGGTTTATTTGACCTGATTCTAATGTTGAAATATCTCTTATTGAAAATGCCTAACAGATTTGCCAATGCATTAGTGAGCTAAATAAGGGGCACAATGCAAACGCGTCATCGGTTTGAAAAACGTCATTTGTCATTATGTAATTTTAGTTTTTATGTAATTTTATATTTTACGTGATATGAGTTTCACTTTGCCTTCTGTTCTAGACTTGAGAAAAATGGTGATAAAACTAGAATTTCATGGTACAATTTCAGTCTTGCTTTAATTTGTGTGAAGTGAGGTTGACTTTACCTGCATGATACCTGACATTCTACTGTACAGGCACATGCTCTTCTGACAGCACGTCGATGTGTGTGTGTGTGTGAGAGAGAGAGAGAGTACAAAATAAATATGAGAAAAGACCAGACAGCGTGACACCTCCGATGCGTGACGAACAGTGCCTTAGCGGATCACACAGGACGTATCATAATGGCTGCCGTGCTGACCTGTGATTGCAGTGCCGACTGATAAGCTCTGTGGCTTTTCGGCTTGGATCTATCTACTAGAGAGAGAAATACATCATATCTAGAGAATTGTGTTGATATCTGGGTGGTAATAAAGTTGTTGCTTTTATGTCACCGTCTCTGTCTAATTTTCTCCAGAAGTTGAAGTTTTTATTTTTTTATATTTTTCTGCAGAGAATTAATTTTTACTGAAAATGGTCAGCAACGCTGGCTAACGAACTCATCCAATATCTTTCTCTAATCTAGAGAAAATATTTCTGCAGAAAATTAATTTTTACTGAAAATGTTCAACAACACTGGCTAACAAACTCATCGAGTATCTTTCTCTAATCTAGTAGCTATCCAAAATTACAATATGACAAAAATTACCAACTTTAACATGTCACAACCTATTTCCTATAAACGGTCTTTTAACCCTTCAATGAGACACCAAATTTTAATATGCTCGGAGGCTCTACTAGACATTCCTTAAACAAAGCACTTCCCAAGCTTCCCTGCTTGTATACATGTCATGTTTACATACATATGCACACACACATACGACACTTCTCGATACAAGTATGTTCAGCACAAGGTTAGTGTAACTAGAGATATGATGCAATTTTTATCTGGTTACTTTAGTTGTCAGATTTTTAGATGTGCCTGCCTATGTCATCATGGGCATACATTTGAATTTGCTCCACCGTGACCCATCCTAAAAGGTAAAAAAATGATAATCAAGTATTTTCATCGTGGCCGTTCAAAAGATTAGATAGCAAAATGTAACACAAAAGCAAAAGTCTATCTACTCTAAACATTATTTATCAAAATCTGCAATGAAACTGTGCTTGACAGTGACATCATGAATTAGACATACATTACAATAATTACATTGCATAGGGATATAAAAATGTTAACCCCCTTGTTCATGCAGCCACAAGTACTATGTAAACTGTGCCGCTGGCTGCATGCACAAGGTCACTTAAAAGAAAAAGTTGAGAAATTGTTGCTCAAAACTAACATCTAGCGCTTTCTGTGTTTCTGCAGAAGTCTGTTCTTCATACTCTTCTTCAGTCATTCGCTCACAAAACGTTGAACATAGCACCTCAGCTTCATCAAACTCATCCAGATTTTCTATCCTTGGATTGGCCATAGATCCCCTCAATCAGTCAATGGCCAGCTAGGATACGCTCAGTTAAATGTCAAAGCAGAGATCTGTAACAAAAATTTATACAGCTGAGGTATGTTATGAACAGCATATGTTCTCCGCATTCGTACTTGACATGCATACAAAACTTTCCTCTCAAGTGCCATACTGATCAACACGTTTGATTGTGGGCGTATATGGCAAGACAAGAAGACAAGATAGGCAGATCCACGCCAGTTACCTTCTTCAATAGATGATAGTAAATCAGAAGTAAAAATTGCATCAGTTTAAACAAATTGGTGAATTAAAATCTCTGACAAACAGGTGGTATTTCATGTTTGTCCAGACTTTTAATCCACTGTTTTCCTCCACATACACTGTATGCAATTTTGACCTACTTCTGTTTGTAGAACTTCTCTATTTGCGTGTGGCAATTCAAGTATTGATCACTTTGAGTAATAATCAATTGATCTTACATTGTAGTTGTGTTGTAACAATAACTCAGTTGTTGTAACAATGTAATGCCGTTAAAAAAATTTAAAACGATGTTGGCCAATGAATCAGCTGACCACATAGATTGGTCTTCTTTATGACGATCTCAAAGAAATTATTCCCCGGCAGGCACACCATTCAAAGCAGTCCTAGGTTATTGTTCGGAAACGTTATACTAACTGATTCTTTTAAAAATCTAGCGATCCGCTAAAAATGCTTACATTTTTGTAAGTTAATAAAAATAAATTATTGTCAAATAGCCCGCCTCGGTTGTTCGGTAAGATATAAAACTAGACATAGACAAAGACAGATCAGATAATAAAAGTAATGTGCTAGATTTTAGTACAACAAATTTTGAAATATGTATGTATTCTTTCAAGTATTTCATTCAGAATTTGGTGAACAATTAAAGCAATAACCTATTTTGCCAAAGGGCTTTGCTCGTTAAATGTCATCGTTATTTCTCCAGTGAATGTTTTCAATGTTTGTATTATCCGGGTTCTCCCGTTTCACTGTCTGTCGCCATATTTGTGCGATAGGGGCGATCTAGTGATCGCCAGTTGCGCTTTCTAAGCGTTCCATCGAGCGCCAGGGGGTGTATCATACCCTCATTTTGTTATTTCTGTATTTTGTTCATCATTTGTTATCTGAATACATATATATATTTATCTACAGAAGTTGGTATTTTTCTCTTTTTACCTGTTGTAAACATGGCCTTCTGAAAATGGTTCCGCAAGGTTGTGTCAGTGCGTCTGCTTCGCAGAGAGAAGCTTTCTCGCTGTCTTGCTCAGTTAGCTTTTATGTGGGAGGAGAGTGTATCGGTTATGGAGAAGAAAGGAACACCTCGTCAAGCGTCGACCTTGGCCAAGTCGAACAGCAGTTTTGAGAGAAAATCCGGTAAATCATACCTTGTTTTGTCATAACTCGTACGTGACGCAGTATTGAATTAGATTCGAACACTGTGTTCACGTGACACTGTTGTCATTTTTGTGCGTTTGCATGTGGTCAGGAAATGTGACCATTAAGGCAAGGTCACTCGTTTATGCAAGCACGCACGATCCACACTCGTATTCACACCATGCAAAACGTAAATGAAAAAGGAACTTGCAGTCGCGGACAGTAATGAGTGAAGGCACATCTTTCAATTGCTGTACGGCATACTCTGTATTTGAAGTGGCATTCTCAGTAGCTCATTCACACTCGTATACGCACACACTTGCACCCGCTTTTTTTCGCACTGCCATACAATACATTCCTCGCGCTGGGACCATACGGCGTTGAGGCGCGTCCCCTGGGTGGTGGATAGGGGGTCCCTCGTGAGAGGGGTGCACCGAATGAAATAAGGTGCCGTGAACCAACATGGTCTAAGGGAAGGTGACCCCGACAGAAAACTCCTGGTCCTCCTAGTAAGGGGGTTGGGCGTGGGGGTAGCTTCCCCACCCTGCAAAAAAGGAAATAGCTACAAAAACGCCGACGAAAAGACTAACAGTAATTCCTTTCCTGGAGGAGGAAGGTTCTTCTACTAGAAGACTTATGACGTCCTGTGGTGAAAGCCGGAAGTCTTCGGAAGCCACAGGACCGAGCCGCCTCTCTCTATCCAGGGATACAACCATGGGCACATGGAACGTCAAGACCATGTACCAGAGCGGCAAGGCCGCCCAGATAGCAGCGGAAATGCAAAAGTACAACCTTTCCCTGCTAGGCATCAGTGAAGCCAGATGGACGCAGTCTGGCCAGAAAAGGCTTTTAAGTGGGGAGATGATTCTGTATTCAGGTCATGAAGAGGAGAATGCCCCCCATACAGAAGGAGTAGCACTCATGCTGTCACCAGTGGCACAGAGAGCGCTGATGGGCTGGGAAGCTCTTGGGCCAAGAATTATAACAGCAGCCTTTAGAACCAAGAAAAAGCTCAAGCTGAACGTCATCCAGTGTTATGCGCCCACCAATGACAGTGACGAGGAAGAGAAACAAGAGTTCTACGACCGACTCCAGAGTGCCGTGGACAAATGTGCGGAGCGAGACATCACCATCGTCATGGGCGATTTTAATGCCAAAATAGGGGAGGACAACACCGGATACGAAGAGGTGATGGGAGACAGGGACTAGGCTCGGAGATGAGTGAGAACGGGGAGAGGTTTGTAGACTTTTGTGCTCTAAACCGACTTGTCATTGGAGGCAGCATCTTCCCACACAGAAGAATACACAAAGCAACTTGGGTCTCACCTGACCATACAACAGAGAACCAAATAGACCATATCTGCATTAGCAAGAAATTTAGAAGATCCCTTCAAGATGTTCGAGTGAGGAGGGGAGCAGATGTCGCCTCAGACCACCATCTGCTTACCTTAAGAATGAAGCTCAAGCTAAAGAAAAGCCGCACAGAGACAACAAGAAGACAGCGCTATAATGTAGGCCTCCTGAGAGAAATTGGAGTTAGAGAAGAGTTCAAATTGGTGCTGTCCAACCGGTTTCAAGCGCTACAGGAGCTAGTAAATGAAGAGGAGGCGGTCACCACAGAGCAGCAGTGGAAGGCAGTTAGAGAGGCGCTGAACTCAACCTGCAAAGACACTGTAGGGCTCAGGAAACACCACCACAAGGACTGGCTGTCGGCACAGATCTTGAAGAAGATAGAAGCGAGGAAGCAGAAGAAAGCAGCGGTCAACAACAGTCGCACGAGAGCAGCCAAAGTAAGGGCACAGGGGGAATACTCGGAAGCCAACCGCGAGGTGAAGAGGAGTATCAGGGCAGACAAGAGGGCCTACACAGACAGCCTGGCAGAAAAGGCAGCAGGCAGCGGCAACATGAAACAGCTCTACGACATTACCAGAAGATTGTCGGGTAAGTATGGCCATACAGAAAGACCAGTAAAAGACAAAGAAGGTAAGCCTATTGCAGACAGAGCAGACCAACTCGACAGATGGGCCGAGTATTTTGAAGAGTTACTGAACAGACCTAGCCCACCCGACCCCCCCGACATCCAGCCGGCAGAGACCGACCTACCCATCAGCTGTGACAGACCCAGCCGGGAAGAGATCAGAAAAGCAGTGGCATTTTTGAAGAATGGCAAAGCAGCAGGGCCAGATGGCATCCCAGCGGAGTCTCTGAAAGCAGACCTAGAGACAACAGTTGAGATGCTGTACCCACTGTTTGGAAAGATCTGGGAAGAGGAGGTGATGCCAGCTGACTGGAAGGAGGGGTACCTAATCAAGCTTCCCAAGAAAGGCGACCTCAGCAAGTGTTCCAACTACAGAGGAATCACCTTGCTGTCAGTACCAGGAAAGGTCTTCAACAGGATCATCCTAGAGAGAATGAAGAGCTCCGTTGACCCCCAGCTGAGAGACCAGCAAGCAGGATTCAGGAAGAACCGATCATGTACAGACCAGATCGCCACTCTCCGCATCATCGTGGAACAGTCTCTGGAGTGGAGCTCCCCGCTGTACGTCAACTTTGTGGATTATGAGAAAGCATTTGACAGCGTGGACCGAGAGACTCTGTGGAAACTCCTACGACACTACGGTGTACCCACAAAGCTCGTCCGCCTGATCAAGAGCAGCTATGATGGCATGACATGTCGCGTGATCCACGAAGGGCAGTTCACCAGAGAGCTCCAGGTCAGAACTGGTGTCAGGCAGGGGTGTCTGCTGTCTCCGTTCCTCTTCCTACTGGCCATAGACTGGGTCATGAAGATGACCACAGAGCACAGACAAAGTGGAATACAGTGGACACTGTGGACACAGCTTGACGACCTCGATTTTGCAGACGACTTGGCATTACTGTCCCACACTCATCAACAAATGCAGGACAAGACCACGAGGCTTGCTGACATCTCGTCCCAAGTGGGCCTCACCATTCACAAACAGAAAACAAAGACAATGAGGCTGAACGCAACCAGGGAAGAACCAGTCTTGCTTGCTGGCACCCCGTTGGAGGAGGTGGAGTCCTTCACCTATCTCGGGAGCATCATAGACAAAAAAGGCGGCACTGATGCAGATGTCAGAGCACGAATCGGTAAAGCCAGAGCAGCCTTTCTCCAGTTGAAAAAAGTGTGGAGTTCCAGAGAGCTGTCACAACACACCAAAGTCCGGATTTTCAACTCCAATGTAAAAGCAGTTCTCCTATATGGAGCAGAGACATGGAGATTGACAAAAACCACAGTCAACAGAGTACAGACCTTCATGAACAGTTGCCTTAGAAGAATTTTGAAAATCCACTGGCCAGAGAAGATCAGCAACATCAGACTCTGGGAGAGAACAGAGCAGATAACAGCAGAGAATGAAATTGGGCGAAGAAGATGGGGATGGATCGGTCACAGTCTGAGAAAGCCAGCTTCCAGTATCACTAGGCAGGCATTGTCATGGAACCCCCAGGGAAAGAGGAAAAGAGGTAGGCCGAGAAACTCCTGGCGTCGAGACCTCCAAGCAGACATCAAGAGACTGGGAACCACCTGGAGTAGAATCGAAGGAGAAGCACAGGACAGGAGTTGCTGGAGGTCTCTCGTCGACGGCCTATACCCGGGTAGGGGTGACAGGCGTAAGTAAGTAAGTAATACAATACATTCCCACGCTCCCGCTATCTTCAGTCATCCGTCATCCTCTGTTAGCCGTTTACTATAATTCTGTGTACATCAGGACTGTGACATCATTATAATTATATAGTACAATTGCACCTCCAAGTGAATGTCAATTGTCATACCCCGAGGTACACTAATTAATTAGGCCTCACTTAAAAGGTGCATATATATAGTAAATAAAGCTCAAGTGGTAAACCGATGGGTCAGAGGTGCAGTGAAAGAATCATTTAGCTGCATAACCACAGTATTGATCAGTACAGGATTCATTTTTCCAACAGGTCCTGTGCCACTGGTGCATCATTTCTAAAAATGACCCATGACATTTTGAGCTGAGGGGTCAAAGACCCAATTGACCATGTGTTTGTAAATGCCTACCCAGACTTTACTCTTGTTCCCCCCCCCCCCCCCCCCTGCTTTGCGATATTAACCAACAATAATTATCATTTAATTAAAGTTGGTTGGCTCAGAGAGGTAGATTTAATATAGATTATCTGCTAAAGTGTACTGGCATTGGTATGGGAATTTATGTGGTTTCAATATGCAATATGAAATTGGTCTGGTACATTTCCTTTAATTAGAGCACATGTACACAAGCTATTTAAAAAAAAAAACCAAGCTATCCAGTATTATGATATGTTTAATGAAAAGAGCTTGAAACTGAGGACAACCCGCAACAAATAATGAAATATTTTATTTCTTTTTTAGACACAAACACCAACAAATTTGCCCGCTTCAACAGAAGACGCGAAAATGGAAATGGACGAGGTGGTACACCAGACTTCTCCGGCCGCAAACCAGCCTCTCAGAAAAATCGATCAACTCTTGATAAGAGGCCGAGATCGAGAGGCTATTTTAGTGATCGACAAAGAGAAGAGGTGTGTTTTACTATGAAACTATTAAATTGCTTTGTAGACCGGGTTAATTTGTGGGACTGAAATCTTAACCACCCTTGGTGCATGAAGTCACTCGTACTGTATAAAGTGACTGCATGTATAGAGGTATAGAGGTTAAATGTGCATTAACAGGCTGATGCAGCATTGACAAGGGAAATTAATCTTGTGAATGCAATGATGTTCATGAAAGGATATTTCATCTATTGCCATTGTTTCACTATACTGTTCATTGAACTGATGAAATGAGCACAAGCAATGGTCAGTTGCACCTTAATCTGCTCACTTCTTATTGTTGGTTTACAAACTATTGATTTTACAAGTAATGACATATGCAGTACATGATTGTATACATTTTGGCAAGGTGCTGGGGAACTTAGAAATGGCTAAATATGCAATCAGTATGGTGTGGAATACTGATGAATGGGAAATCTGGTACTGAGAATGAGAGAAGACAGTTTCTGAGTGAAACAGAGAAGACAGTTTCTGATTGAAACAGTCGGTGGTTTATCTTTACAAGTGTTCCTTGCTTATAGTATACTACTATGAGTACTCTCTGTAGCTGATGCATTTTGTGTTTCTTTATTGCCATAAGACTAAGAGTGAGATGCATCAAGAGGGACATGATGTGCTGTGTTAACCTTTTAACTACCAACTTATTTTTCTACAAATTGTCCTGTGTCCCTAACTTTTTCATTCAAACCATGTAAAAAAAAGGGGTACATAATTCAAACAGTAAGTATGATGCTAATTCTGCTTCAAAATGTACCAAATTTTGACATGATGTTGGAAAATACTTACAGTATATCATAATTTTGTCATTTTAAGTGTCTGTGTGTCACAGTCTTTGTTTACCTGTCATATATCTCAGTAAAAGGTGCTGAACCATACCTCTGTCAGAAATTCAATCCAGAAAACAACAAAACTGGTTAGAAACATACCAGTGGCAGTCAGGAAGTCACCACAGGAACCACTCTACTCATTCCATGATACTGATCACGTACATATATCTCATGACATACCCACAGGTGACAAACAAGTCAGGTAGGTTTCAGAACTGTATTCAGTTTTAACGATTTTGACGTAATTCCATCTGAAGAAAATATGAGAAAAATATTTTTGAATGTCAAAGAAACTCAACATAGGTCTAAACTGGCACGTGGCCAGTACTACACAGGTCAGAGTCATCTTCCGCTTTACACAGGTATGTACAGGTAGCTCTTCGTCATGATCGTTGATATCGGACTCAAAATTGGTAAGATCTTCAATGTGCACTGAACTGAAGCTGAAGTCCGATTCCGAGTCATCTTCTCTGACAGAATTTGAACAAATATCATCCAGTAATGCTGTAAATTCAGGGTCGCATTCACTCTCCATGCTCAAGTCACAGTCTCGAAAAACACCTAACTTTTGATTCAAAACAAACTCGAAAGGCATCCCACATGTAGCGGAAACGGAAGTAGGCATATCCCACAATGCATTGATTCTGTTAAAAGTTGGAATGGGTGCGAAATGAACCGGGACTGAGTGGAAACTGAAAGTAGGTATGTACGGGCGGAATGGGGCGGTACGGTTGTACATGGAGTGATATGTCACGGGCGGAACCAGGCGGTATGGTAGTTAAAAGGTTAACCCATTCTGCCGGGACATGGTGAACAACATCCAATTTCAAGAGGCATAGATCCTGATGAGCCCCAACATTTTTCAGTCGTTCATGAGGATCTATGTGTTGTGATACTGATAGTCTCATTCATGTCCACGATCTTAAGTCAGCGACGGTACTTTAATAGGCATAATTCTCGACGACTGGAAGTGTGGCAGTGAGGGTATTACAGTGGAGTCCACTTAACATGAATTTCTGGGGACACGGAAAATCACTTCGTGTTAAACGTATTCGTGTTGACCAATATGGCCTCAAAATTGATCACGGCCCTCGAGGAGAAAGTGTGTAAGAGATGTGTGCGTAAATGAGTACGAGGTTAAAAGTGCACATTATCGTACTTTATATATATGATGCATACCTTCATCTCGCTAGGAAAACACAAGGAAATGTGTACAGCTTGCGTATTTAATGTAAAATCCATCAGGTAAAAGCAACACAGGCTGAAGTACAATCCAGCATTGGTAAAAGGGTTGTGTTGGTACACGAATGGTGCAACATGAATACAGTTCCGAAACGTTAGCCAATGTGAAGACGGATTTCAACAGCCGAAGGCTATTCAGCCAATCACAGACTAGAGTTCGCTCTGATCTGTCGTGTACTACAGCGCAAGAGCGACACGTGAGTTGGTTTTCGGTGAATGGAATCTGTGTTCATGTTAAACAGGTGAATAATAGTGAAATTGCCCTGGTTGGGAACTGAAACTAGCTTCGTGTAAAGCGAAATTTCGTATTGAGCATTTCGTGTTATCAGTGAAATTTTAATATAGAATAAGAAGGCCGTCGGCAGGGAATGCAAAAACGGTTCGTGTTAACCGGAAATTCGTGTAAAGCGAGTTCGTGTTAACTGGACACCAGTGTATACTATTAATTCTCTCTTGTTTTATAGATAGTGGAAGGGGAGGAAGTGGAGGCAGGATCTGCTCTCTATCGTGGTTCCAAGAAAGGAAATTTGAATCATCTGCTCAACTTTACGTTTGCCACCCGAGAGAATGTGGTGGGGTCAACCCAACGGCTGCACACACGCCCACGTCGTGTTGTGTACAACAAAGAGCGCTACCTTCAGGCAAAGTAAGTATGATTTTCAGTCAAATCTTTGCAGTGACAGCCCTGAAAGTCTAAAATTTTGCCCACCAGCCTTTGGCTAGTGACTTGCAAGTTTTACTAGCCAAACTGAAAATGTTACTAGCCAAAACTGAAAATGTTACTACTGAAAATAGCCCCCAACTCAACAATATAATGTACCACAAGTGTTTGACGCCCAATGTTAGAGAGTGTTTTCTGCCCAGAGGCATTGAAAACAAATATTTGAACAGACAATCATAACCAAGTTAATGTTTATGTCCTGACTTCAGGCTTTTGATAGTATCAAGTGGAGAAATAACTGACAAAGTCCCCATGTGAACTGTGGTGGGATTTTTTTATTTATTTTTTGTAAGTAGATCTGGGCTTCTGTTTGCACAACAGGTTAAAGGGTCTGTAGACCCCCAGGTATAAATTTTAGAGGGTATACAGACCCCCAGACTAGCATTATAGAGGGTCCGCAGATTTATTTAAGAAAAACTGCATCATCTGTATGTTCCTTAAAATAAATTATCCACACCCGGGTCTGCCCTGGGGGACTTGGGTGGGGTTAACTACATTTTAGTTCCCACGGTCACCCTGGTCAGCCCCACAGACAAGGTGTGTTTTTTCTGGGGCATGTGTTTCTGTCTACCCTTGGTCCATTCACCTGCATTTCTCTTTTTAAAACTCTCCCAACTGTCTGCACTGCCTGCAGCTCTTCATATTGGATGTGTGTTGCTAAATGGTCTTAGCTTTATTTAGGCCCCATGGCGTAGGTTTATTTAACGTATTGGACCGGCTGGCGACATACATTCAATATTCTGTTTCTTTTTTTTTTTTCACAAGCAGTGCAGGCACGTCCTGAGAAAGCCTTGGCTTGTTGCTGTCGGGACGATAAACAATGTACAATCAATCATTAAAATAAATTATCTCATTTCGCTCTCTCCTCTTTAAATGTGTTGTGACAGTGTGTGTGTGTCCTTTCCATGATCTGATTCTTTAACTGGTGAGCTATCACGCAAAAGCCTGTCTCCCTAGCTCTCTCACACACAGAAAAAAAGATCTCTATTTATTTGTATGATCGTTTGATAATGTATTGTAACAGAGAATATAGCGTTTTCTGCTGAACGCGGCAGATTGACAACTGAAGTGTGACTTGTCTAAACTCTGTGTGTGTGTGTGTGTGTGTATGTGTGTGTGTGTGCTGTGTGTGTGTGTGTGTGTGTGTGTGTGTAAACTGATGTACTTCAAAGTTAGTTTCAACCCGTTTAACCACTCAGAACTGAGACGTGTTTCTCCAATGTTTGCCTAATAATAATAATAAGCGCATTAAATAGGCGCTTTATCCCAATTGAAAATCGGCTCAAAGCGCCGCCGCGAACTGAACCCAACAAGCACGCTCACGTGAATCACGCGCATTCACTCACACACTGAACGTAAACACAGAACTTTCACGTGGTGCTAAGGGCAAGCTCAAGCGAGCTACTGTAGTTTTTGGAAATTCAGAATCGTTTGTATTTGAAATTTGATTAAGTGGACTGAAACTGATACCAAAGTGGAGGGGGAGGAAGAGCCGGAGTACCCGGAGAAAGAACCCCCGACGGTCCGCCCAAATTAACGGTGACACTTACTAGAGGAGAAAAATCCGACGCCGGAACCCGTAATCGAACCTCGCACCTTTAGCATTGGTGGCAGGCGCCTTAACCACTGCGCCACGGACCGCCTAATAACTGTGTACCAGAAGATGGATCGACCACGATTAAAAAAAAACTGACAAACTTATTTCTGTTCAAATTTCTGGACTTCCTTTTTGAGTTTGCCTCAGTGCACATTGCGCATGCCATTCGAGTGCCGTCGAGCTTTCGCCATGGAAATACACTCAGCACAGCCATGGACTCTGAAAAGTGTGTCGTAGCGGCGGTGCCACACACGGCCCAGGAGTAGCATTTCTGGTACTGTCGCTTGTCGATGGAGATGTCGAAGTGCAACTTTCGTCTTAGCGATTATCAAGATCAGACGGTGCCTGATTAAAGTATCCGAAGCATTCCAGCTCTTCCTTTGCTTTTTCTCCGCCATGTACAACTTCGTTCTAGATCGAAAGCGAAACGCACGATGCCGCATCCCATAATAGTATGTACGGTGACGTCACAGCAAGTAACGCGTTCAACATGTAGCGCGCACTTTGTAATAACATGCTGACACCACACATAAACTAACAGTTTGCCCGCCCTGTTACACTCGCACGGACGCCGGCGTCGGGTCGATTCTGAACGCAGCCGCGACTGAGCGAGCCGCTAAACGAACCAATTCGTCACTAAAAATAGAACGACTGTCACCGACCACTGTTATGGTACGCACAGTTCGAGTGACGTGTTAGGCTACTGCCGCAAAGTGATGTTAGGCGACTCGCGGTGCGGTCAGGTCACGCGCCGGCGTACCTGATGTTTGGCTGGCGGTTAGCCGTTGGATTGAAAAACGCACGAGCGCACTCGCATTTGGCGAGCGAGTATTTTTTTTTACTCGCCAAATAAAAAATTCACTCGCCATGGCTGAGTGATTGTGAAATTGAGAAGGATATATTTTTGCTCTTTTATCTGCTAATTAAAAAAAAATTATTGAGCTTGTTGGTGTGTCTTCTCAAGTACCATTAACCCATTACACCCTGAGACTTATTTTCCAAAAATTTGCTAATTGTCCTACGAACGCTACATTACAGTTTAGGAGGTAGGGGTGTATCAGGATGAAAAGGGTTGAGCGCAAATCTGAAGACAATTTTCAGTACCATTTGTGTTGCCTTGTTGACACACAAAGTGAACTTAACGGCAGTTGGTATACACAGCATATGAGCCTGTGACAAAATGTATTGTGCGTAACAACCGACATATTTTTGTCAAAAAAGCTGCACTACAACAGAAAATTGGTTGTTTTTGTGATTCCGCTATGAAGACGTTGGAATACTACATTTCTCACAGAAATTCCTTTTTACCAAAATGGACTATAGATAATTTTCTTGTGTATGTCCAGTGGCGTGTCCTGTGTGACAACTAAGTAACATTTTTCTCTACTGACAGGAAAAAGTTCTTCAGTCATTGTCTTTAGATGAGATAACAGAAATGCAGATGACTGAAGGACGTTTTTTGTAAAATGTAATCATACGAAGAACTTTGTTTTTGTGATTTAAATTGACCGAGTATGTCCACCGTAACAACCAACACTGATTGTTACAGATAAATTAATTTCAAAAGGAATAAAATACTCTTCTTACTTCCACCTGGTTATACAATTAATTTTTTTTTGAAAGAGAATAATTAAAAAAGATTAACTGACAATGTGATCATATTTGTCACCCCCGCCGTGAGATGGCCTTAGTTGCCTGCTCGGCGTTAAACCCAAATAACTAACATATTTGTCACCTTATGCCCACCGAAACAACATTTTCAGAAAGGGTCAGATTTAATTATTCGTTGCTGGAATTCATCTGTTTCTGCATTCACATTTAATGTCATTAGGTCAAAATTATGACTGGGTGTCCAAAGAGTGTGACATGGGTTTCTGATTTTGAACTTAAACATATGAGCATCATTTTGCATGATTGTGATGTGTTCAGTCAAAAGTAACATGCCCCCCCCAAAAGAATTTCCCCATGAGCAGTCATTTGGGTGTAATTGGCGAAAAACCGTTATGGTTTGTACATAACATTTACACCGTCACACGTTTATAAAACATTTTCTAGTTTTCACAAAGTAGATTCATGCTGTATAAAATTATCATGTTGTTCTTTCCTTACTAGGCTATGCTTAAACTTCAAAGAAAGTTTGATGGGGTGAATAGATACACAATGGCGCAACACTGAAATTGTTTGAACATAACTTTACACCCAGCTATACATTTATGCAAAAAAATGCATAAATTATATTAAAAAAAATTGTGTGTGGTATTAAACACACAATTTCAATTCCACATTGATAGATTCTAAACTATCCTAATCGAGATAAGTGTGAACACAGTAGCTATAAACTTAAAAAAATATTGGACAACTTGCTTATGAACAAAAATTTTGAAATTTTTGACAACACAGCAAAGAAAGTCAATTAAGATGGTGTGTTTTTCCTTTATTGTGTACTAAACTCTTTTAGATTACAGAATAATTTAGGAAAAATATACCATTCACAACATAGAATGAATTGAAGGCTAAAAACAAGAAACACACAATGCTTGAACATAACTTTACACCGTGACGAACAAACTTGAGGCTCTTTAACTAACATGCATAAATCCAAAAATAACAAAACACTACTCAAGTGATGTGTTTTTAACAAATACACTTTTATTTATCCCAAAATTGTGTCTAAACGAGTAATGAAAGCAGCAAATACATATTGTAATTGTTTGTACATAACTTTACACTGCGAGCTTAAAATTTCAACAAAAAAGTACCTGCACAAATGGACAAGAACCAGAAAATAAAAATCACAAGCTTTCTACTACACTACAGAACAGCAGTGGTGTAATTATCAGGTTTGAAATTGAAAATACAAGGGAATAATGTGTGAAAATGGCAAGTTTGAACATGACTTTACAACCGAACATGTTGGTATTATCAACACTGAAGTCAAAATAAACGATAAAAATGGAAAATTACATCAAATTATGTGGTCAGTAAACCCCAGCATTTACCAGTTTTAATAATTGTGTCTACAATGTTTAACGCAAGTAGCAAAACAAATCTGTACATGTTTGTACATAACTTTACAACATGGGTTTTAAATCTCTGCACAATGTGGTTCCACAATGTGAGAAAGCACCAAGTGAAAAAAGTTTAAACTTTCAATACATTTTAGAACACCAACAATACATTTAACACTCTTGAAAACTGACGTTAGTTAGCCATTGCTCATGCTTGCTATGGGCTGTGTGACATTGGAGCCTACCTTTTCCCCAAATACCTCCGCAAAGAAATGCTTTTCTGTACCACTTTCCAACAAATATAATCTAGCACATATTGACCTAAGTTTACCACGACCGATGGTTTTCAGCAGACCACTGGCACACTTTAGTTAGCTCACTTTAGTTAGCTTCATACTTGAGCTAAACATGGCAGAAACAAATTAAAATTGATCAAACCCAACCACTCTCCACTCGCGTGCACTGTTGGTGAGTGGCAGGAAATCTACAGCCGACGCTACAATCATCCCCTACTTCTTGGATGTCATCTATTTCAGGGTAAATAAATAGTCCTTGTTTTGTCTGGTGAGGCTTGAGAAATTTGACCCTCAGAGGATCTACTCCGACAATCACTCCTGAAACAGAAAAAAGAGACTGCTTTATTTATGTTGTATAATGATCACAGTGCTTTCTTGAAGCAACCCATAATTAACAAGCTTCCTGCTGATCAAGTTTCCTAAGGAAACTTCAAACTACTTTTCTTTATTGGCCAGTGACAACCAGTCCCACTTATTTCGGCCGTACCTTTCAACCTTTTATAATTTTTCAATGTCTCCATCTCAAACATAAATGGAGCTAAAACATGTTCATATCCCCATTTTTCTGGTTTCAAATACTTTAAAAAGATTCCTGGCTGCTATCATTCGTAAGTACAAGTATGCTGACATAACCTTGCTCACCAGGGTACTGTCTACAACCTGTCAGGGTACTGCACTACGACACGTGTTTAGGATACATTTTCTGGGTGCTTTCACGGCTGGGAAAGACCCTTCAGCCTCGGAAACTTTCGATTCAGGAACAAATCCCGAAGAGCTGAAACAGAGAGGGTCAAATAATTTTAATTTGTGTCCATGTTTGCGACTTGTTTTTAGCTAGCATCAATCTAATATGTCTGGTTATTTTTTAACAGCTTTGTACTAAAATGGCTGGTTATTATTAAATTATGATATATCATGGCAGCTATCAACCTTGGCCAGCACAACAAAGAGTAAAAGGCATGATCAGACTGTAACTTGGAAGCTAATGTGTGAACCAAACACAACTGTGGTTGAACATAACTTGACAACACATGATGTTGTCATGTTATGTACAAACTATTTAAAACAGAAAAATGTATATATATTCTGGGTTTAACAATTAATATTTTAGTACCCAAAGTGGGCATCCAAAAGACAGTATACTAGGAATTGTGCTACAGTAATGAACATAACTTTACACTTTACATGTCAGTCTAGTTTGTCAAGTTATGTTCACAGTCATCTAGCTAGAATAATAGTTTGTATATTAGTTACAATAGACAACATAATCAAACCAGTCTTCCACTTTAAAAGAGACTGTTACTATGAAGGAAAATGTTAGCTGAGCACTGTTTTAACTGTACATAACTTGACAACATAATTGTTAAGTTATGTTCAAGACATATTTCTTAAAAATTGTCATTTCTTGGGGCGAGAAAAGTTTTTTAAAAAAATGCACAGACTATCTGTACTTATCATAGAACACTAAACCATACAAAAATAGCATGAAGCACAGTGTAACAGAACTTTACAACCCAAACACCATAAGTGTTACGTCATGTTATGTTCAGTCCAATACTGCCAGAACAGGGTTATTCTTACTTAATCTTATTTTACATAATGAAGAAACAATAATATAAAGTACATAAAGACAATGGGAACATTATCACAGCTCAAAATAAGAAAAACGACCATGTTTTGATTGAAGGTGCTATGTCTGTTCCCTTTTGCACTGCGTCATGTTATGTACAAACGCTATAATTCAGCAACTCATAATCTATGACCCGAAGTATAAATCAAATTAGCACAAAATCCCTTCCTACCAACAAAAATTGGTACAAAAAAGGTATGACTTGTTGTTCCCCCAAAATGCAAAACTCGTGGTTTGAACATAACTTTACATAAAGATTTACCTGGCCAAACTGTGTAAAGTTATGAACAATCAAACAGCAGGAGCAAAAGACATTTACTCTATTTTTTATATCAGGAACGTTAAAGACAACAATACTGAATCAACGAAAATGTGTGATACGTAGTGTTCTTTTTAATCTTTGAAAATAAAGCTGTAATTTCCTGAACGTAACGCTGACAACCTTCAACGTGTGTAAAGTTATGTACAAGCCAACACAACGGCAAGGTGACGGTAAAAGGTAATAATTATTGTTTCAAAGTGTTGCTGCGCTACAAAACTAATCCAAACATACATTACTTGTTCTGTTTTATCCTTTGAAATATTGAATATCGCATTCAGAAACTTGAACATAACTGTTACAACCAAAACTAAACCGTCATCGTCGGATGGAGGCAAATTCCATCAAGTAATGTTTTCTTCCTTTGTTCAAAATACGTGGTCATTGAGCCGATTGATTTTACATTTGTTTGCGTCAACATTCATTTGAAGTAATTAGAAAAGCAGTACACTTACATTGCTTTTTTAAAACATTTATGGTGCTCAGTCATCAATTTTGCATGAACATAACCATTTACAACCAAAACTTACCTTCAACTTTGTCGCTTTCCTGCTCCATCGATGTCACCTGTACGTATATGGTACATAGGACTGACCGAATGCAAATCTCAAAATGGCCGTCAATTCCAGAAAATCACGCGCGTTGATGATTGCGAGATTTTTTCCCGCGTTTGAACGTAACACAAAATTTACAACTTTTGGGTTGAAGAAGTTTAAAACGCAGCCTTCTTTCAATTCTCAAAAGGATTTCAAATTTGTTTACGGTAATCAGAATAAAGAGTAATGTTGTCTAGGATATGTTAATTAGGTGCCTCACGGTACGCTTTTTGTGTTCCGGTGCACAGCGCGATTCGGACGTGTGAAATTGACAACGCACGTTATGTTCATTCTAGCCTTTACTTGCCCTCAAACTACTTTAAACTTAGACACACGTAAAATTCGAAGATATGGTAACAAAATAGTAACTTGCATTGGCTCTCTATAGGCCTAAACTTCGTTTCGAAATTCTATTTCATTCCCCGGAATTTTTTATCTGAAAGCGAACACACGTGTGTGATGTCACGTTTCGAAATTTTGGCTTCCGCCGCTCGATCGCACAAAACAATAAATAACTCTTTTATCCCATCGGACGTATGCAAAAATGACACAGGATTAGAAGGTATGTTCAATTTCTAACCAGTTGAGATATGGTTGTGTGAGATGCATGCCTGATTTTGAGTTTGAAGGCTTTGTTTTGTCAGTCAGGTAGCAAAACCGGCACTCGACGCCTAGTCATACTCTTGACCATTAATTAACTTCACATGCCCACATGCCAGATGCATCAAAACTAACCAGTGTCAAAAATAAGCCTATTTTAAAGACATCTCTGTTGGTTGTTACTTTGGACATTTCTGTTGGTTGTTACTTTTGGTACAAACGACCTATTGTCACATTCTCATATTTTATGCACATGCTTGATCACACTTGTTTATTCTGCCGAGCTGTTAATGCACCAGTCTTTTTTTTTTTTTAAGCTGTTGCTCACACAGGTAGCGTAGTTAAACAAATGAGTGGAGTCATTGTTAAATTGCTGCATATTAACAAACATCAACAGTATACCATGATACGAGTGTCTTTTCAAACTTCTGGACTAATTAACACACTAGGAAGAGGAGTAAGTAACTGAACTGAATTGATAAACTTTATTATCCATTAAATGTCACAAATAAAATGGAAATTTTTGTAGACACAATGATTTCAAAACTGAATGTCGAAAAAAGAGGGCATTGTTTAGTAAATTATGTAAACTGAAGTAAAAACACATGCTATCAAGCAAACAAAAAAATATATATTATAAAATATTAATCTACTTATCAAGTCAAAAGATTTCCAATTCTATTTTGCAGCTTTGTTTAAAAGCCCACTGCTGCCGTAACTGTTCAAAGAAACATTTCTGCAACAGATATTACAAAATGCTGCATACTGGTCTAGCTAGAGTTCATCTACACCAAAAAGAAACATGTCAAAGACATGACATCTTAATAACACTGTACATGTGTTTTAACACTTTTATTCATGAAGACAAGCATCAAGAAGCCAGCACTTTTTAAACATTTTCAGTTGTCAGTTTGTGGTGAAGGACACTGGTGACTACAAACTGCAGGCCACAGATCCTGATGCCTTGGTTGACTGGGATCTTATAGAACAAGTGGTGAGTTTGTCTTCCATTGCATTTTCCAGATTGTGACTGGTCTGGGTTTTTTGTTTAACAGAGAATGGGATTTGGGAAACTCTGTATCTGATGTGACTGTGCAAGTTGGAGAAATTGAGTATTGTAAAGGGTAATAATTCCATGGTGGAAAGGAGGAGGAGGTCTTTGCACTTGTTTCTTGTCCCGTTTAGCCCTGCGACCCTGCAGCAGGAGGTGGATTGATCATGATAATTCAAGAGTAGTGCCAGATGAGCTTGGCGCCTGAAGACACCAACTCATCTGGCACTAACCTTAAATTATCATGATCAGTCTATCACCTACAAGTGGTACATAGTCGTTAGACAACACCTCCAAAAGTTTGGAAATGTGGCCATGGGGTTAAGAGGGTTAGACACTGAAGAAATCCCTACAAGAGTAGGGGTGGGCTGAATTTACCACGTGTTTCTTTGTGTATGTCCTGGCCATGTCTCGGTCTGTGATCTGTAATGTGTGTGTGTATATGTTTGTATTTGGATCTCCATGTATCTTTTGAAGATTGAAGTATTTGTAAACTTTTGTGATATTTTCTGTGAGGCCCTGGTCATTTGAAATTCACTTCCCAAGCACATTCGCGATGCCCCCCACAGGCTTTTCTTTCATAAGTCAGCTCAGAACACATCTTTTTTTTCAATCGTATTACAGATTCGCCAAATTCCTGTCTCTTTATTGTCAAATATGATGGCCTGTGCCAGTTCATATGGTGATGGTTTGTTTGTGGTTGGGGTGTGTTCATGTGCTTCAGTTTTGAATTTGTATTTGTTTCTTCAAAATCCATACCGATGGCATTACTGTACCTTTGGCTTACCGAATTCAGCCTCAAAGCCGTTAGTGTGTACCTACACGACACGGGCCGTAACTTTAGGAAGTGGCCTAGCATCAACAAAGTGGAGCCTACCAGGTTTCCAGCTGTCCGCAAGGATGAGGGTCGCACCCTGCGGACCTTTAGACCCACCTCTCATCTTATCTCCAGACGCCCTCTCAGGACCCGCTGACAGGCTCCAGCCGGACGTGTACACTCCTTCCCAGCTCAGACCCCCGCCAGGCTCAGCTTCGCCCGGAGGCCCGGGCGGGGTAGGACCCACCGACCCCCGCAGGGCCTCCAGTCGGCGGGAGGCTAGCACAGTACAGCGACGAGTGGTGGCCGCTGTTGCCGGGAGGCCCATGGATTCTCGATACGATTTCTTACGGACTGCAGATCTCGTTCCGGACGCCCCCCACCCCCCCTGCTGACAAGTTTATCGTAGCTCCCCACTTGTCCGATGGATTACGCCATAAGCCTTGATCTAGCGAACGCATACCTGCATGTCCCCGTTCACCCGACTTCCCGTCGTTAGTTGCGCTTCGCATTCCGAGGAGTGGTCTACCAGTTTCGTGTCCTACCCTTCGGTCTCAACCTCAGTCTTTACGAGGATTGTGGACGCGGTGGTCACCGGAGCCAGGCAGACATCCACCAGCCCGACATCTAACTACCTCGACGAACTTTTCCTCCGGAATCGGGAAGTGACTTGCCTGGAGGTAGACAGGGACGCGCTCCTCGGACTCGTGGTAAACGATCCCCACCCGGGTCTGCCCTGGGGGACTTGGGTGGGGTTAGGTATTTTTTAGTTCCCAGGGTCACCCTGGTCAGCCCCACAGGGTGGGGTTTTCTCTCTATTCTGGGGCATGTGTTTCTGTCTACCCGAGGTCCATTCACCTGTATTTGCCTTTTTTAAACTCTCCCTACTGTCTGCACTGCCTGTAGCTCTTGATATTGGATGTGTGTTGCTAAATGGTCTTAGCTTTATTTAGGCCCCATGTGTTAGGTTTATTTAATGTGTTTGACCGGCTGGCGACATACATTCAATGTTCTGTTTAGTTGGTTGTTTTTTTTCACAAGCAGTGCAGGCACGTCCTGAGAAAGCCTTGTTGCTGTCTGGACGTTAAGCAATGTACAATCAATGTACAATCGTGGTAAACGACAGAAAGTCGGATCTCTCTCCATCGCGCAGGTTTGTTCACCTAGGGATGGAGTTCTTGACTGACCTCAACCGGGTAAGGCTACCACAAGAGCGGATCCTAAAGTTGGCGACCCTCACTCAGCAGGTGGCGCTAGCGGACACGGTCCCGGCCAGGACTTGGCTCCAGCTCTTAGTCTTAGGCCTGATCATCGCGGCCGCGGACCTGTTACCCCTCGGCAGGCTATACTAGCGACCTCTCCAACTACATCTGCTGCTCCACTGGCGGCCGTCCTCCGGAGACCTTGCGGCCAGTGTCCCGGTCCCGCTGCTGATTCGATTGCATCTGCACAGGTGGACAGACCAGGCGTGGTTGGTGACGGGAGTACCACTCTTTACCTCAACTGTCGCTCTTCGCGGATGCAAGCCTCGTCGAATGGAGAGCGCACTTACTGCCGGGATTCAGCGCCGTCTCGGGTCGGTGGCCAGCAGAACTCCAAGGCAGACACATCAACTGGCTCGAGCTCAAGGCCGTTTGGTTAGCACTCATCAGCTGGGAATTGTGGCTGCGTGGCAAGGAGGTGATGATCCTGTCGGACAATGCGACAGTGATAGCCTACATCCAGAAGCAGGGCGGCACGCGGTCTCTCTCCCTCTGCATGCTGCTTTACCAGATCCTCCCGAGGGCAGGCATCTGGGGATCTCTCTCCTAGTGCTCGCGGACTCCCTTTCACGGCAGGGACAGCTGCTGCACAACGAATGGTCCCTTCGGCCGGACATCTTCCAGATGATCTGTGCGCACTTGGAGACACCCATGATGAACCTCTTTGCCACCAGGTGGAACCGTCAGCTCCCGCTGGACGCCCTGTCCATTCCGTGGGACGGCCTCGTAGCCTACGCCTATCTGCTGTCAGTACTGATGCCCAAGGTCCTTCTGAAGCTCCGGGGATGCAACGCAGTCCTTCTCCTCATCACCCTGTTCAGTTGGAACAGAAGTTGGACGACAGATCTCTTGAGCCTGACCACAGACCTCCTGCTCCCCACGCCGCGCACGATGCTGAAGCAGCCCCGGCAGAACCTCTTCCACCCTTGCCCGGAGAGACTGCTTCTTCACGCCTGGAGGTTGTGCGGCAGGCCCTCTTAGCACGAGGTTTCTCGGGTGCTGCAGTGGAGGCGATCGCTGCAGCCTGCAGACAGTCCACCCGCCAAGTGTACGAAGGCAAGTGGAGAGTCTTACAGTCCTGGTGCGAGTCGTAGCGCCTCTCCCCTACAGCTCTGACTACGCCGCAGCTAGCTGAGTTCTTCTTGTGGCTGTTCCGAGAACAGAACTTGGCACCTGTCACCATCAGAGGCTACCTCTCCATGGTGGCTGACACATATAGACATCTATAGACAACGATAGACCAGGGAGCTTGCAAGGACCTCTCGGACCTGATTACACACTTCGACCTCCAGCGTCCGGTCACCCGCTCCCTCCTTCCTTGGGACCTCGCTTGGGTGTTAACCTGGCTGAACTCCAGTCGGTTCGAACCTCTTCCCTTGGCTCGCCTCGCGGACGTAACCAGGAAGACCTGCTTCCTGCTGGCCCTAGCTACAGCGGCCAGAGTGAGCGAACTGCATGCCCTGTCAGCAGGGTTGGAAGATTTAACGATATAACGATTTAACGATTTAACAAATTAAATTTTTGGTTAAAGAAAATTTAACGCGTTAATGCTTTTAAAAAGTTAAAGAAAATTCAATGAATTAAAAAATAAAAGTAACGATTATAGATTTCTTTCGTTAAAAATTTCGTTACTTCATTACGTTTTTCCGCGACGAACAACAGGTGTCTATGCGCCGCAAAGGTGCGCCGGTTTGACCCAGTTGCAGCCGGTTTGAGGCGGTTTGGAGGATCTATGCCTCTGGGTGAAAATCTGAACGGATCCCCTTTACTTGAGAAAATCATGAACGTCGATTATCTCAGGAAGAGGCATAGATCCTCACGAGCCCCCTGAGGTTGCGGGGGCTCATGAGGATCTATGCCTCTTTCAGTTGGGTGGTTTTCGTTTCAGGAGTGAAAAGGCAGATGGCACTCGTACAGCAAAGATTGGACAGTTGAAAAACTTAACGAGCCCCTTTGCTTGAGAAAATCACCAGCATAGATTATCCCAGCAAGAGGCATAGATCCTCACAAGCCCCCATAGTTGCAGGGGTTCATGAGGATCTATGCCTCTTTCAGTTTGGTGGTTTTCGTTTCAGGAGTAAAAAGTCAGATGGTACAGCAACGATTGGACAGGTGAAAAACTTAAGAGATCCACTTTGCTTGAGCGAAACATGAGCGCAGATTATCCCAGCAAGAGGCATAGATCCTCATGAGCCCCCGCAGTTGCGGGGGCTCATGAGGATCTATGCCTCTTGCAGTTGGGTGGTTTTCGTTTCAGGAGTGAGAAGGCAGATGGTACTGCCACGATTGGACAGTACAGGTGTATACATTTTTAACTGTAGTAGGCATAGATCGTCATTAACCCACCAACCCCCACCCCGCCCCCCACCCACCCACCCAAGACTGCTGGGGTTCTTGAGGATCTATGGCTCTTGCAGATGAGTGGATTTGTCAGCATCGCAAAATAAGATCAAACAAGCCTGAATTGTTCCATTTTTAGCCGCATGACTTTTTCTTGCGCTGTGCAGTTTTCCGAGTTTTTTTTTTTTTTTTTTTCTTTCTTCCCCCTTCTCATAACTACTGCATGTATCTGGCCTGATAGTATTTTAGATAGTGGGTAGAGGAGGAAATCTGGTGGCGTGTCACTTTTCAACTGCATGCCACTTTTTTTGTCTGAGCTGAGCAATAAATGATCATTCTTGTATTTAACACAAATTTATTTTATTAAAAAGAAAAATTAAAGAAAATTTATTTCTTTAATTTTCAAAAAAAAAGTAAAATTTATTTCTTTAACCTTTTACCAGAAGTAAAGAAAATTTATTTCATTAAAGAAAAAAAAGTAATGACTATCAACCCTGCCTGTCAGTGGACCCTACGTGCTTACAATTCCGAACAGGTGGGACATTAAACCTCCTACCCAACCCCGCCTTCCTGGCCAAGAATACTCCCCTCGGCTGCACCTCAGATGTTGAGTCTACGCCCACTCACAGCGTTTGATAGCTCCCAAACGTTCAGGCTGCAGGACCCGGTTCGAGCTTTGAAGGTGTACCTCAAGCGAGTGAAGCACATCAGGAAAGGCCGCTCTCGCCTCTTCCTTCCCTTGGCTCCAGGGTGGACCGACATCTCCGCCCAGACGATTTCCTCCTGGCTGCGATGGGTCATCCGCTCCACATAAAAGAAATCTCTCCAGACGGGGCTAAGAGATTGCGGATACGGGCATACTAAATTAGAGCGGTCACCGCTAGTGTCGCGTTCGACCGCAACTGCGCAGCCAGGGACATCATGGAGGCAGTCGGGTGGCGAGCAGAGTCCAGCTTCGCCTGCTACTATCTCCGAGACCTCTCCGCACAACGATAGACACTACCACTTGACGGAGACATCTCGGCGGCGCAACACTCCCTCCAGGCGCCTCTCGCACCATAGGTAACCTTGGCTGAATTTGTCGGGAGGTTACCCCTCAAAGCTAAGCATTTTGCAATGGCGCGGCTTGGGCGGCACCCTCCTCCTTTTTTGTTATTCTTCCATACAGTAATGCCATCAGTATGAATTTTTGAAGAAACAAATGTATTTTTCTCTAAAAGATGTTTTTTAAAAAAAATACTTACTGATGGCTTTACTAACAGGACCCTCCCACATGCCCCGCTTGCCGCCAGCACGCTAAGAGTAAGACTGGTGGGAACACACGATGCGCGCGCACCCGGACGGAGGGAGTGGAGACTATCCAGGTGCTTGGTTACGACTTCCTAAAGTTACAGCCCGCGTTGTGTAGGTAGACGCGAATGGCTTTTGAGGCTGAATTCGGTAAGCTAAAGGGTATATTCCATACAGTAATGCCATCGGTAAGTATTTGTTTCTTCAAAAACATTACCGATGGCATTACTGTATGGAAGTGTCTACTAGCTAGTCAATTTCAGCCTAAGAACCTGTTGTGTTCCTACACAACTAGGGAGGCAACTCAAGGAACTGTAACCAGGGCCGTGAGTAGCTTCCCATCCCTGCCCATCCGGTTTCGTGCCACGTGGTGAACCTCCAGTCAGTCTACTTGGCTCACAGCTTTCAGACGTGTCCTAGCCTACTGGACCTAGACTGGTTTCTACTGGTTCTTAAAGGGCCAGTCGTTGGTTGTTTGTGTTCCTTCGGATTACTTCTTGGGACTTTATGCTTCTTCTGTGCATTGTGTGTGCTTGTGCCTTGGATTCCTGTGGTTGTTTTCTGTTCTGCCTTCCTTTCGGAGTGCGGTGTTTCGGGCTTTGCCTATCAGGGATGGGAATTGTCCTCGAAAACGCGGGATTCCGCGGGGGAAGAAAATTTTTCCGCGAAATTGAAAAGGCGTCTCCGCGAAAAAACATCGTGGGTAGCAAAACGAGCAAAGCACCGGTTTTACTCAGCGGGCAGGCTATGACGTGGCAGGCTGCGTTCGCGGCACCCACTGGTCACTCACTCAGTGCGCTGCGCAGTAACCTAATCGGGCAGACACGCGCTCTGAAAGAAGCCATTCTTCCGGTAGAGTATGTACTTTCATTGTGTTGATCAACATGGCTTGCGGCGTGACTCGTCTTGTGAATCGTGGCGGCAAATTTGACGATTCAAGCAGTCTTAAAAAGTGGAGATGGGACTGGATATTGGCCGAAGTAAAGTTAAACAGTCGTAGGTCCAACGCCAAGGGGTGGTGTGGTGGGTGGGTGAGTGCCAAGCTATCCGAAAAACCGCTAGTTTCTGACTGCCCAGTGCCTGATGACGGCATCGTGTTTGTTCAGGACCCTCCTTTTTCCCTCTTTAGCACCACCAGCCAGCAGTCCAGCGGCACTGTCCGTCTCTGAGAGCCAGCTCCGTCTTTTTCTTTTGTTATATTACTCAGCTGGCAAACCGCAGGTAGTGCGTTGAGATATCTGAACTAATATTTTTTTTTAATGAAAAATTCAGGCTAAATTTTGAAACGTTAAATAATATTTCGAGAGATCGTGGAATTTAATATGTACACTACATACCTATCAGAACTCCAAATTTATGTGCCCACACACTGAGTTTCAGTAATAGTATGTGCAACTCTACATCTTTTAGTCCACACTTTAACCAGTACTGAATAACATCCTAACTTTAGGATACAAACGAGGCTGGTAGGGTAATAAAAGCTAGGTTTGCATCCACAGTCTCTGGGGGCGGGGTGGGGGGAGGGGGAGGTTCATGAAGATCTGTGTCAGTTGCAGTTGTACTGGTCTGACTTGGACACTGACTGTTTCCAGGCAAAATGAACACTAGAGGGGACAGAAATGAAAAGTGAAGTGTTGTGTGGGTGACAGTCAACTGCATAAGATAAACATTGGGCTGTTGGCACCAGTTTCAGTGATGAGTTTTGTGACTTCACCCTGCGGTCAGGGGGTATCGGATTTCCCTGAAATTTCAGGGACTCGGGTGGCGTTGGAGCTAAGACTGTAGTGGATGAGAAAGTTCAGAAAGAACGCGTGGGCACACGCTTTCGCAAAGTTGACGTTAGTGGAGCATCTTGGTGCCGAAGTTTTCAGAGTTTTTTGCCATGGCCAATTCCCATCCCTGCCTATTTAGGACTTCATTCCCGCCTGGCTCCACTGTGGGTTGTGAGGAGCTTCCTCCCCCCTCCCCCTGGTCCCCGCTACCATGGAAAGGTAAGGGCTCTGTCTAGGCCCGCAACAGGCCCTTGGGCCCGCTGTCGGCCTCAACCGTGGATCGCTGACTTCGTTCACCACAGTTCGCTTTTTACTCGTATTCGCCGCGGGCCCTATGGGTTCCCACGCCCGGTCGCCTTTCATGTTTGACATGTGCATAGCTGCCAACCCTCCCGATTTTATTGGGAATTTCCCGATTTTTTTTCAAGTCCTGATTTTCCGTTTTTTTGTACATTTTTCCCGATTTTCAGATTTTCAAGTTTTGTTTGAAAATTCGAGGCATTTTGGCGTACCGCTCCCAGTCAAGCGCCTGTAGTTGAGAGCCTGCCGCTATACTGTACCGTTAAGCTTTCGGGGACCCACAGCCAGTCTTGATTACGCATGCGCAGCAAATTTGCATCCATTCTGTGTTTGTTCCAGTTCTTTCGAAATTGCCCTGGTCTGGAGCACATGCTTAGCGATTTTCACAAGTGTTATTTTCGATTTTCAACAAAATGATGCCTCCAAAGAAGCAGAAGTGGTTGGTGAAGTTCCATCCAGACTACAAGCGTTCCTTGCATCATCGACGAATCGAGAAAGGGCGAACACTTTGCCATTTGTAAAATGTGCTGGGCGGACATGAACATCGCTGCACAGTAAACCTAGGCGGGCTGACGCGCACTGTGTTTTATTATACGGCTGGAACAAGGTGCGTACACACCCCCCCCCCCCCCCCCCCCCCCCCGTTGTTTGATTTTTCGGAACCTGAAAGCAAGGGCTAGCGTCGTGGAGGCCGCAGCTCAGGATTTTCGTTGCCTCAAGGTTGGCAGCTATGCATGTGTTGCAGCTGCCAAGTCCGCAGCTGCCTCCATTGCAGCGACTTCCAATGGCCGAACGACAACCACAAGATCTACCTCCCCTGCGCCGGATGCACCTCCGACTGCCTGTGCGATGTGTGCTCGCTCCACCTGGCCTGAAGACCGCTGGTCACAGCTGTGGAATTTCTATCGACGTGAGGGCCCGACGTCGGCTCCTGGCCTTACGTCCGCCATGGCGCCACCGCCCTTACCAGCTGTAGACACTAGACGAGTTCAGTCAGAGATCGGGGAGAGACCATCACGTCAGGTCTGTATCTACGTGGCAGGTCCCAAGGCCTTGTCAACCGTGGTACCTGCGCAGAGCCGGCACGCCTACCTCACCGAGGTCCCGCTCGCCTGTTCCCCGCACTGCCAACACGGATCCGGTTCACAGGAGTAAGCCCGCTCCCTCCCACGGGGGGGGGGGGGGGGGGGGGGGGGGGGGGGGGGGGGGGGGGGGGGAAGCATAGCCAAGAGCCTTCCTCCCTGAGGTCGCTTGCATGGATCCCGCTCTGCGGATGTTGACGTTTTGGGCCCTGATGCTTCAGATAGGGACACGCCCGCTCCCTCCCACTGGGATGTAGCACGGCCGCGAGCCTTCCTCACTGAGGTCCGCTCGCAGTGACCTTCGTCGCTAAGTCCCACGATACACGACAGACCTCACAGATCGCATCATGACAGGTCCCCCGTACGCCACTGCTCCCGGGATGGGACCCCGACGAAGGACCGAGATGTGTGACGCAGCTCCCGGCACTACGCTACCTCACTTGATGCGAGACCACATCCGCCCTCGCATTCATCACGGCCCGTAACACCACGTTGGTCCCGCCGGTCCTCCACACCCTCTACTCGACGCGGTGCAAGCATCTCGCCTGATCACCCCCGGCAGCTACGCTTTTCCCGTCAATCGCGCTCCCCCTGGGATAGGCTGCCAGCTCGCTCCAGTGTCACTTTGCCCTCTCGTTCCCTCAGGATGGCTTCGTACCGCTCGCCTGACAGGCTTCGTCGGCGCTCAAGGACTGCATCGTATGTGTCTCCCAGCTGCGGACGTCGGAAAGTGACTGACGACTCCCCCAGCTACCTGCCCCCTTCGGGACGACTCTCGGCGCCCCCACCCGCCGTTGGATGTGGATGCCCTGACTTTACAGCCGGATGACTCCGTCTCCGCTCTCCTCAGGACAGTAGGTCTCCTTCCCCCCCCCCCCCCCCCTGCTCGCACTCTCCTGCCTACCCTTCCTCACCCTTGGTCCACTCCTGTCCTAGGGCGGAGATTCTCCATTCCCTGGATGAAGCGGCTCATCTCATTGCAGCGTGCCTCCCAGTCGACGCATGCCCACCATCCCCACCGGTCAAGATGAAGGTCTCCCCCTTTGTTGACGCTGACTGTCAAGTCAAGCGGAAGAAGACGCTGCCCCAGCCCCCGGGCTTTATGGACCTGGCCGACGCCTTTTCAGCGCATCTACTGCAGCCTTCCTTGCGTGAGGTCTTCTTCTCCGACAGTTGGCCTGCTGGCTTGGATATCGCCTTCCGTCAGGATTGGTAGGCTGGACATTCACAGACTTTTTCCTGTGCCCTCCCCCGAGGTAGATCCTCCGGTGCTCCTCTTGGCAGGTGGTAACGCTTTCGTGCGACGTTCCTTCTCCCACGGCGTAGACCAGACGGCTTCCCTGATTCGCAACGCCTTGGCCTGTTCGGATTTTTGGGAGCTCCTGACTCAAATGTTCGTCCGTCGCATCGAGGATGCCTGGCTCTCGTCCATTTCACCCCTTTTGGGAGACTTCCTCGCCCTGGCGGTCGCCGTTAACCGCGCAGCGTACCACTCCTCTGTCAACGCTATGGCCGCTGCTGCCAAATGTGACCTGTTGCATCGGGATGCCCTGCTCCAGGCCTGCAGTAACCTCCCGGCGGAACTGAAGTCGTAGTTTCGTTGCGCCCCCCTTGGTGGCCCCCTCCTCTTAGGACCCACCTGGCAGTCGGTGAGGGACGCTAACAAGGACCTTTGTCCCAGCAGCACCGTTCGACCCCGCTTTCAGGCCGCCCGCAAGGCCTTGGGTCGCAGACCCTCCATCCTCCCCTCCGCCTATTGGCCCCGGGCCCCCAACCTGTCAGGACCCCGTCTTCTTTCTGGCCCCTTGACGCCCCTCAACTTTAGCCTCCGCCGATCGTCTCCAGTCGGCGGGAGGCTCGCCCTTCGCAGCAAACTTTGGCGAACACTGCTTCTGGACGACCCCTGGGTCCTCTCCACCATCTCCGAGGGCCTTTGGATTACCTTCCATTCTCTGCCGCCACTATGACACTCTCCCACTACGACGCTCTCCCCTGTGGACCGAAGTGCTGATGGATCAGCTCAGAACCAACGCGCTTTGCGGCGAGGTCTCCACTCTACTACAGAAGGCCGCCACAGAGATAGTCTCGCACAGCGATTCTACAGCCGCCTGTTTGTGGTTCCCAAGCCAGGCGGTATGTGGCGACCCGTCATCGATCTCTCGGCGCTGACCCCGTCCTTTCGCATGGAGACAGCCAGAGCCCTCATGGCCTCCGTACAGCCCATGGACTTCGCGGTCAGTCTGGACCTATCCGACGTGTATCTCCACGTCCCCATGCACCCTTCCTCCAGGCGTTACATGCGCTTCGCCTTCAAAGGTGTGGTTTACCAATTTTGGGCCCTTCCCTTCGGTCTCAACCTCAGCCCTTGGGTTTTTACCCGCATCATGAACGCCGTTGTTGCCAGGGCCAGGCAGTTGTCCTCCAGAACCGACCTCGAACTACCTAGACGACCTCCTTCTGAGGAACCAGTCTGAGATCATGCTAGTGATGGACAGGGATGTGCTGATCCAGTTGTTGACACGGCTCGGCTTCCTGATCAACGCGGGCAAGTCCGGATCTCTCTCCTTCCCCCCGCTTTGTACACCTTGGGATGGAATTCGCCACCGACCTCAACCGGGTGAGACTGCCAGAGACCCGGATCCAGAAGCTGGCCGCCCTCACCGGCCAGGTGGCCCAGGAGGATTTAATTCCTGCCAGAGTTTGGCTTCAGCTTCTCAGCTTGATGAATTAAGCGGGGGATCTACTCCCCTTCGGTCGTCTTTACTCCCGGCCGCTCAAGCTGCACCTCCTTCTCCATTGCCGTCCGTCCTCCGGCGACATTGCTGCCCTAGTGCCGGTTACTCAGATACTTCGTCTCCATCTGCGGCGTTGGACGGACATTTCGTGGCTCGCTTCGGGAGTTCCTCTCACCTCACCGCCTCCTCAGCTCTCACTATGCGTGGATGCGAGTCTCACCGGGTGGGGTGCTCATCTGCTACCGAGCTTCCTCATGACGTCTGGCCCTGGGACCTGGCGGACAGGCACATCAACTGGTTGGAACTGAATGCGGTTTGGCAGGCCCTCATTGTGTCACCAGAAGCTCCTCGTCCTCTCGGACAACTCCACAGTGGTTTTCTACATCCAGAAACAGGGCAGAACGCGCTCCCCTGACCTTTGCATACTCCTCTACTGCCTAATGTGCTGGTGCGAAGACCGTGGCATCTTCCTCCGAGCGTGACACATTCCAGGACACCTGAGCGTGTTAGCCGACTCCCTCTCGCGGCGCAGCCAGATACTCCACACAGAATGGACTTTACGACCAAAAATCTTTCAGATGATCTGCGCTCACTGTGAGACACCCATGATCAACCTCTTCGCCACGAGGTGGAATCACCAGCTTCCCACGGCTTTACCAGCCAGTGCTGGCGCCTAGCACTTAGTTCGCTTCCAGCTGCCAGAGAGATAAGGCGCCGCGAGGTCACATTCCACTCTCGCCCGCTCATTCTATTTATATCGCACTTGCTACTGTGCGGTACACGGCATGACCGGCGCTCTGCCGCTATAACAACTACCTACACATTTGTATTCATAACACATCTCTGCCTACAGTGACTGTTGTGGAAGCAACATCGTTCAAAAGTTGAAATTCTCACCTACACACTGATACCAAATATGACAACATTACGACTTGCACTTGTGTAGCAGGTTATGGTGAAAATAAAGAGAACGGGAATTTGTTGATGTACGATGTTGGTGTTTGTTGTGAAATTGACAAAGTTCCCACAGCCATAACATGAAGACGCTACTTTTCCCATCGAAACACACTTGCATGCATAAGGGTCAGCATGCCTACAGTAAGTATCACTTACCAGATTTTGGTTTCATGGTGGGGAATGAAAGCAGGAGGGTGGTTAATGATGTCACTGACAGGTCGCGTGTTCTGGCATTTCTCGCCCGCAGCCGTCTCGGTACTCCACAGACTGCTATTGCCATCCCGAAATACGATCAGTCCATAACAGGTCACAATATTCAACAGTGTTTTTAAACATACCTTGAGGTTTAACACATTTTCTGACACACTAGACATAAGAACCTAATACCGAGTTTCTGTTCACAGATACACAACTCCGGCGCCGTCTATGCGAGAATTTGTTTCTGTTTGACTGCTGTAGGAATGACGGAGTGGAGGACGGGTGACACGAGTGTCATGTGCTCGGTCATGAGCAGTCTTGAGTTTTTCCTCCTCTGTCTGCAAGCCATATGTCCTGCTCTTTAGAATGTTAATGGTAGCGTGACTCTCTTCACCTCCCTGCTCACCATGAAGCGCCAAACCAAATCCCCACTTTGTCATAAATTCAACGCAGTGACATTCCAGGATATGTTGTTTCGGAATGATGCTACTGGCTGGAAAAGTACTTTCGAAAAAAACGCATGTAGTTTGCAATCTTGCCATATTGATGTCTTGCATTGATTCATTCTTGCTCTTCACCGGCATTTTGTGAGAAACATTAGCATGAACTTGTGAGTAAAGGTCGTTCAGAATTCGGAACTTTAAGGATATGTCATGCGCTGCTGCATGAAGTTTTGGATCATCTGTCAGCTTCATGGTATTGCTGATAACACTGTCACCAACATCAGTCAACACATCATACTTCAAGTAACGGTGGCAGTGGTTGCCAACAAACGAACGGCCATGGTATGCTTGCATGAATATCTTATTCCTCTTTAGTGCTTCGTCAAGGCCAGAAGTGACAGGCCCGCACAGAAATGGCAACTTTGTCTCTTCTCTCAGAGCTTCTATTTTGTCCTCGAATTCTGCTACCCGCTGCATCTTCTGCTCACGTCGTTCATCAAAATTCTTCGCACTCTCATTGTGTCTCTTGTCGCTCAACACTGTAATACCCTCAGTCAGCTGTTTTCTTTTTTCCAGTTCTTTGATGACTCTTACTTCTGAAATGTACTTTTCAAAAGGTGTGTTTTCATCATGTGCCTCCTTTCCCTCGGCCAGTCTTTCAGCAATGGCTTGCTCAAGGAGGGAATGATGTTTTTTTACTATACCTAACAGAAGATGGAGGTATGGTGGTGCCGTTTGCGAAATCTCAACATCAAAGATTGGTTCATGTACAACATTGTTGTAACCCGTGGCATTCTTTTTGTCTCCTCCTGCATGAATGTATCGTCTGTAATCCCTCTTCATACCCCACCCGGGTCTGCCCTGGGGGACTTGGGTGGGGTTAGGTATTTTTTAGTTCCCAGGGTCACCCTGGTCAGCCCCACAGGGTGGGGTTTTCTCTCTATTCTGGGGCATGTGTTTCTGTCTACCCGAGGTCCATTCACCTGTATTTGCCTTTTTTAAACTCTCCCTACTGTCTGCACTGCCTGTAGCTCTTGATATTGGATGTGTGTTGCTAAATGGTCTTAGCTTTATTTAGGCCCCATGTGTTAGGTTTATTTAATGTGTTTGACCGGCTTGCGACATACATTCAATGTTCTGTTTAGTTGGTTGTTTCTTTTCACAAGCAGTGCAGGCACGTCCTGAGAAAGCCTTGTTGCTGTCGGGACGTTAAGCAATGTACAATCAATCAATCATGTAATCCCTCTTGATGTTGTTCAGAGTTCGTTGTTTCACTTGTACTCGCTCATGTGGAGCTGTTTGTAGCTGACTTTACGAAGCTGTGCACCAAAGACAAGGGTGGACCCCTTGTGCTCCTGAGAGACCAGTAAGTTTGACAAGAAAATCGTAATCGCCAAACAGAAATACACGTATCTGTTTTTCTTTCCATTTCATGGTTTGGAACGGCTGCAAAATTGTTTGAAGATTTTCATGACTGTCTTTACAGTTAGCCATACACACCAAAAACGTATTGTGTTTAGAGTTAGGGTTTTGGAGATTAGCAACTTGAAGCATTGTTTTATAACTGTTACCGCCATGATCTCCTCCTAGTTTTATACAAATTTCATCTTTTGGTATTTGTTCATGCCATTCAAGAAGATTTGCAGCTTCATACTTGTCAAGCAGTTCAGGAACAAAATGTGTGAGATCTATGTATGCGACAGGCGTTTTCTGGCTTTCCTTCTTGTTTGTGACTTTGTTTTCAAAGGTCAGATTCTTTTGTTCAATGGTCACTCTGCCACAGAGTGCTTCCTTCTGGGCCTGCCTTTCTTTTCTTTCACTTTCAAGGTTGACGCCAATACTTCTCATGAAGCGTTTATATGTTCTGTACTTGGACCAGCTTAATCCTAGATTGGTTCTCAGCGCAATACCCTGTTTTCTACAGACATACACGGATCGCCTATGGCCTGCTCTGTCTAATATTGCAGTCATTTTTTCATTTCTTTCTCATCTTAACTCGTCAGCTATTTGTTCAGTTTCGTCCACCTCTGATCCGCCAGACATATTCGCTCTAGCACGGGCTAGCACCTTCGACCTTCTTTGTATTACGGCCGATGATGCAACTGTTGGTTTTCTTGGTTTGGGTATGTGCATAAAATACAAAGGCTGTCCTCCAGTCTTGCAACAAATTGTGGCTTCAGCTGATTCATTAAGCATTGTGCGGTTTAGTGCCGTCTGATATTTTTCTTCCTCCTTTGTCAGTGGCATCTGCAGTTCCTGGATAGGTCGAAGGCTGGGTCGTTTGATATGTGGAGATGTGGCTATATCGACACCCGTTTTTTCAATGGGTGAAATGGCTATTTCATGCGTCCGCTTTGCTGGTGGAGATGGGGTCCACACTCTTTGTAACGGCGACTTTTGAGCATCGACTGTGCATGGCGTTTTACGGGGAGTAGACATCTTTACTTACTTACGCCTGTCACCCCTACCCGGGTATAGGCCGTCGACGAGAGACCTCCAGCAACTCCTGTCCTGTGCTTCTCCTTCGATTCTACTCCAGGTGGTTCCCAGTCTCTTGATGTCTGCTTGGAGGTATCGACGCCAGGAGTTTCTCGGCCTACCTCTTTTCCTCTTTCCCTGGGGGTTCCATGACAATGCCTGCCTAGTGATACTGGAAGCTGGCTTTTTCAGGCTGTGACCGATCCATCCCCATCTTCTTCGCCCAATTTCATTCTCTGCTGTTATCTGCTCTGTTCTGTCCCAGAGTCTGACGTTGCTGATCTTCTCTGGCCAGTGGATTTTCAAAATTCTTCTAAGGCAACTGTTTATGAAGATCTGTACTCTGTTGACTGTGGTTTTTGTCAATCTACAAGTCTCTGCTCCATATAGGAGAACTGCTTTTACATTGGAGTTGAAAATCCGGACTTTGGTGTGTTGTGACAGCTCTCTGGAACTCCACACTTTTTTTAACTGGAGAAAGGCTGCTCTGGCTTTACCGATTCGTGCTCTGACATCTGCATCAGTGCCGCCTTTTTTGTCTAAGATGCTCCCGAGATAGGTGAAGGACTCCACCTCCTCCAACGGGGTGCCAGCAAGCAAGATTGGTTCTTCCCTGGTTGTGTTCAGCCTCATTGTCTTTGTTTTCTGTTTGTGAATGGTGAGGCCCACTTGGGACGAGATGTCAACAAGCCTCGTGGTCTTGTCCTGCATTTGTTGATGAGTGTGGGACAGTAATGCCAAGTCCGCAAAATCGAGGTCGTCAAGCTGTGTCCACAGTGTCCACTGTATTCCACTTCGTCTGTGGTCATCTTCATGACCCAGTCTATGGCCAGTAGGAAGAGGAACGGAGACAGCAGACACCCCTGCCTGACGCCAGTTCTGACCTGGAGCTCCCTGGTGAACTGCCCTTCGTGGATCACGCGACATGTCATGCCATCATAGCTGCTCTTGATCAGGCGGACGAGCTTTGTGGGTACACCGTAGTGTCGTAGGAGTTTCCACAGAGTCTCTCGGTCCACGCTGTCAAATGCTTTCTCATAATCCACAAAGTTGACGTACAGCGGGGAGCTCCACTCCAGAGACTGTTCCACGATGATGCGGAGAGTGGCGATCTGGTCTGTACATGATCGGTTCTTCCTGAATCCTGCTTCCTGGTCTCTCAGCTTGGGGTCAACGGAGCTCTTCATTCTCTCCAGGATGATCCTGTTGAAGACCTTTCCTGGTACTGACAGCAAGGTGATTCCTCTGTAGTTGGAATACTTGCTGAGGTCGCCTTTCTTGGGAAGCTTGATTAGGTACCCCTCCTTCCAGTCAGCCGGCATCACCTCCTCTTCCCAGATCTTTCCAAACAGTGGGTACAGCATCTCCACTGTTGTCTCTAGGTCTGCTTTCAGAGACTCTGCTGGGATGCCATCTGGCCCTGCTGCTTTGCCATTCTTCAAAAATGCCACTGCTCTTCTGATCTCTTCCCGGCTGGGTCTGTCACAGCTGATGGGTAGGTCGGTCTCTGCCGGCTGGATGTCGGGGGGGTCGGGTGGGCTAGGTCTGTTCAGTAACTCTTCAGGAGTAGACGTCGGCGGAATAAAAACTTGAATACCACTATCACCTTCATTAGTGCTGTTATCAGTGTCAGTGTTATGAGTGTCACATGCCGCGGATTGAAACGATCGTTTCTTTCCATGCCGGGAACCCCGCTTCGCTGGTCGTCCTCCTTTACCTAGCTGCATGAAGTGAACACACGCGACACATTCTTCAACACTCGTATTTGGATCGAACATGGTCCAAATGTGTTGTGATGAGGCAATATCAGACGCCGCATTTCGCGTTGTCTCCTCGGACACACGTGTTTCAGTCGAGTCTATCCGTTTCATCCGACAATAGCAACTCCTACACATTGTTTTGGAGTGCATCATGTCTTTGTCTTCCTGGATATTAATTCCATAACACTTGTGGATTAAGTGTTCATAATTGATACAAAGAAATGACTTTTTATCCGTGTATCTCTTTTGTGATCTCTCACCACATATTCTGCACAATGCATTTACTCTCATTGCATGGAACACACCTGTGTGTACACAGACTGTACGCGTTTCATCAGACTCCATCATGATCAAAAGTTAAATCAAAAGTACATTTACAAGGTTGACTGTTAGTGTTACACTTTTTCCCAAGACAGAAACGTGGCTATCTCCTCAATAGTATCCCTGTAACTAAGCCCTCTCTTTCCCCAATGCCTGGAGTGTACACCAAGTCGGATGTCTGGAACTTGTCTGTCGACACCTGTCAGTGACCTCATTAATTACCCTCCTGCTTCCGTCCCCCACCATGAACCCAAAATCCATTAAGTGATCTGTAGGCATGCTAACCCTTATGCATGCAAGTGTGTTTCACTGGAAAAGTAGCGTCTTTGTGTTATGGCTGTGGGAACTTTGTCAATTTCACAATAAATTCTCGTTCTCGTACATGAACAAATTCCCGTTCTCTTTATTTTCACCATGACCTGCTACACAAGTGCAAGTCGTAATGTTGTCGTGTTTGGTATTGGTGTGTAGGTGAGAATTTCAACTTTTGAACGATGTTGCTTTCACAACAGTCACTTTAGGCAGAGATGTGTTATGAATACAAACCAGTAGGTAGTTGTTATAGCGGCAGAGAGCCGGTCACGCCGTGTACCGCACAGTAGCAGGTGCAATATAAATAGAATGAGCGGGCGAGAGTGGAATTTGACCTCGTGGCAGCCGTATCTCTCTGGCAGCTGGAAGCGAACTAAGTGTCAGCTATGGTAAAGGTGTGTTCCCCTCTTTGTCTCCCCGATCCCAGACCCCCCTAGACTGGACAGTCGACGCGCTCTCCATTTCGTATGCGTATCCCCCGACGGTTCTTGTCCCCAAAGTCCTGCTCAAGGTCAGAGGATGCAATGCGGTGATGTTTCTGGTAGCCCCGTTCTCCTGGAACAGACCACCGACCTGCTCAGCCTCGCCACCGCCCCCCCCCCCCCCCCCCCCCCCCACCCTTCTGCTGCCCACCCCGAGCACGATGCTCAAGCAACCCCGCCAGCCGCTGTTCCATCCGTGCCCAGAGCGGCTTCTCCTTCATGCCTCAGGGCTTCTGATAACGCAAAAAAACGCGTAAGGTACGCATTGAAAATCAATGGGACGCACTGAATGTTCGTCTATTGTAGCCTGGGACCCCTTAAAATATTGATAAATAGGTCCTGGGGACCCCAACGAAATTAATCCTAGCAGAAGCCCTGATGCCTAGAGATTGTGTGGTAAGTCCTCGCCGCAAGAGGTTTCTCAAGTGCAGCAGTGGAAGCGATTGCTACAGCCCGCAGACCCTCGACCAGACGCGTCTACGAGGGAAAGTGGTGAGAATACGTTCCTGGTGCGCTGACCAGCAACCCCTCCTCCCCCCCACCGAACTGACTACCCCCCAGCTCGCTGACTTCTTCCTCTGGCTCTTTGGTGACCAGGGATTGGCCCCCATCACGATCAGAGGATACTTGTCCATGATTGCGGACACTTACCGACACCTTGGCCGCGCGGACCCCGGCGAATGCAAAGACCTCGACCTCGCTGACCTTAAGTCACACTTTGGCCTACAGCGCCCGGTCCCATGTTTGCTGATTTCACGCTGGGATCTACCCTGGGTTCTGATGTGGCTAAATTCTTCCCGTTTTGAACCACTTCCCTTGGCCCAGTTTGCAGATGTGACTCGGAAGACCTGCTTCCTGTTGGCCCTAGCCACGGCGACCCGAGTAAGCGAGCTACATGCACTCTCAGTGCGCCCTGCCTGCCTACAATTCAGGACGGATGGCTCCGTGCAGCTGCTCACTGACCCTTCCTTCCTTGCCAAGACTAGGTCTCCTTTGACTGCGCCCCAGGTGATCACCATTCAGCCGCTGAATTTAGTGAACTTCCCCCGGGAGACCAGGCAACAAGATCCAGTGCGCGCGCTGCGAATTTACCTACGCAGATCCAAGCCCATCCGGAGGGGACGGTCCCGCCTCTTTATCCTGTTAGCCCCAGGCAGAACTGACATTACAGCCCGGGCGATATCTTCCTGGATACGCTGTCATCCGGTCCGCCTACCAGGACCTCTCCCCAGAGGGAGCTAAGAGGCTGAAGATCCGCGCACACGAGGTTAGAGCCATGGCCACGAGCGTCGCCTTTGACCGCAACTGCGCTGTCGGAGACATCGTGGCAGCGGTGGGCTGGTGGGCTAAATGTACTTTCGCCCGCTTCTACCTCCGGGATCTGGCAGGCCAGCGAGACAACCTCGCACTGGTGGTGGACATCACCGCGGCGCAACACTCCCAGCTGGTGCCGTAGGTAACTACTTCGCTGAAATTGGCGGGAATTTGCTATTGGGAGGGTGGGTCGGGCTAGGCCCTTACTCTGGGGTCTTTTTGGGCGCGGCACCCTCCTCCTTTTCGTAATTCTTCCATACAGTAATGCCATCGGTAATGTTTTTGAAGAAACAAATTAATTTTTCTCTAAAATGTATTTTTTTGAAAAATACTTACCGATGGCATTACTCGGATGACCCTCCCGCCTACCCCGCTTGCCGCTGGTTCGCTAAGCATTCTGACTGCGGTTCACAATGTGGCACGTGACCAGATGGGCAGGGATGGGAAACTACTCACGGCCCTGGTTACAGTTCCTTGAGTTGCCTCCCTAGTTGTGTAGGAACACAACAGGTTCTTAGCCTGAAATTGACTAGCTAGTAGACACTTCCATACAGTAATGCCATCGGTAAGTATTTTTCTGAAAAATACATTTTCAAGAAAGTCATTTTTTGAAAAAATACATTTTTTATAGAGACAAATTCATTTTTCGGAAAAATATGTTTAGGAGAAAAATACATTTTGTTATGTTTGTACATTTTGTTGCTGCTGTCTAGAGATTTTTGTCTAGTTTTGTCTTGCGTTGTACAGCGCTTGAAACCTGCACTGCAGGAAGTTTGCACTTTATAAATATAATAATTATCATTATTATTTTCCTGTGTGCAGAGAATGTTCAGTCATGAGAAGGGATCATGCCCTATCTGTCTTCAGGCTCCTTTGGCAGGTGAGATTTTTTGGTGATTTTGAACTCCACATCTTGGAGTAGGTAGTGGCAGCCGCTTACTTCAAGTTTAAATATGTCTCTATTTTGTCGTGTTTTCCAGAGCAAATATCTTCCAACTTACAGCATGGATTTTGATGAATCTTGCATTAAAAAATAGTTCATGTTTCTGCCTTTAAAATGAGTGCAGTTGCATATTTGTGGTTTTAGAAATAAAGTAATACGGAAAGAAAATATTCGGGATGTGTTTTCCACCGCGCATGCTTTTCGGTTACCTTCTTCTACTGCTTGGCTGCATTTCAACACACACACTACACATCTATGTTTAGTATCAAAATGTCAGTCAAGACATCACGAATCTCCGGATGTAAACTCTCGCAGGATTTCCCAAGAAAAAGGGTTGAAAAATACATTTTTCTTCATTTGTTGATGTTCTTTTCAGTTTTGCAGCCAAACGGTAACTTGAAAGCACACAGTTTTGGTATGTGAAGAAAGAGCAACTTCCAAGCTTTCCAACGCACTATGAGGCTAATGTATGTAAAGCGTGTTGAAGTCGGGGTTGCGGGATTTTACATGCGCACTTCCGCGAGACTTGCTCAATGAAGCCAAAATGGCGGCCACGCTGGGCGACCTTGTATCGATGTAACATTGTGATATTCTGGGCAAAATATGTAAGTATATTTACAAAATTTCTTTGACGTTGATAATCTGTAACATATTCCCCATACAACCTCAACGATTTTAGTTGATTTGTTTGATGTAGTTAGCTGAAATGGCCGAGTTTTCTGAGCACTTGCCAAACAAAGGATCACTGTGTGTGCATTCTGGACAGTCGGTCATAAAATGTAAAAATACTCGCGCTACGTTACACTTTCGACGTCCGAGTGCACTGAAGCGTATTTGTTATGGTTTTGTATGCCTTCATAATTTATTTCAATCATGGATGGTCTCAAATATTTAAATTAATCGTATTTGTTTGATGATGTCTGAATCTGGAAGTGAGTCCATGATCGCTGTGCAAGTCTTACTTTCACTTTTGTTGCACGTTGCTGCGATCATATTTCTTAGGCATTATTTTGTTTTTCAGGTGACAATTAGTTTGAAAGCGTGAAGGTTTGTTTCTTCAAAAACATTACTGATGACATTACTGTCTGGAAGTGTCAACTACTTACCCAATTTTAGCCTAAGAACTTGTTGTGTTCCTACACAACCCGGGAGGCACTCGGGGAACCCTAACTAGGGCTGAGAGTAGCCTCCCTTCCTTGCCCAAAAACGGGCATTCACCACGTGGCCCAATCACAATCAGTCATCGATACTTAGCTCTTGTGAGCAGACGTGTTTTAGCCTAGGAAATTTACCGGTTCTTAAAGGGCCGGTCGTCTTAGTCTACTTGTTCTTCTGGACTTCGTACGTCACTACCGGAATTCTAACTGTTCTTCTTCCATCGGAAACTCAGTGTTTTCTTCCCGACGCTCCCTGCTGTGGTTGTGTTGTGCTCTGTTCAGCGTGGATCTACTTGGGATTTTTTACCTTCTTCGTGTGCCTTGGACGCCATGGATGTATCTCTTCCCGTCCCCGCATCTCAGGAGAGGTAACATATCGGCCCCAGCCCTTGGCTGGCCCCGGACCGGGTGCCTGCTTCGGTTTGTGGCTTCAATTTGTGGCTACGCTTCGATCGTATAGATTCGCGCCGATCTCTCGTGTTTCGTTGGCGGGGCTTCGTCGTGCCTGCGCCCGGTCGATAGTCATGTCTGATTTATGTTACAGTAACCAAGTCCTTACTTGCCCGCAGTGCGGAGATTTCCAATGGCCTAGCGATAAGCACAAGTTATGCCTTCCTTGTATGGGATGCGCGTCGGACCATTCCTGCGAGATTTGTGTAACCTGGCCTGAACAAGTTTGGTCCCAGTTGTGGAAATTTTACCGGCGCGAGCGCCCGACTCCGGTTACGGACTGGCAGTCCTTTTTGGAACCCCCGACCATTCCCGGCGTTTTAACTAAACACTCTCGATCTGACCTGGGGGATCGGACGACACGTGGGACACATGAGTTTAGCTCTTCACACAGGACTGCATCTTCTGTGACTCACACTCGATCTAAGCCCGCTGACTCTTACGGAGAGACAGCACGAGGGCAGAGTGCTCGCCATACGGCGGCAAGCCTACGGAGACGCGATCCACGCCGTCATTTGTCCGTCAGTCCTGAGAGGTCTCGCAAGGATACGCCCGCTGACTCTTACGGAGAGACAGCACGAGGGCAGAGTGCTCGCCATACGGAGGCAAGCCTACAGAGACGCGATCCACGCCGTCATTTGTCCGTCAGTCCTAAGAGGTCTCGCAAGGATACGCCCGCTGACTCTTATGGAGAGACAGCACGAGGGCAGAGTGCTCGCCATACGGAGGCAAGCCTACAGAGACGTGATCCACGCCGTCATTTGTCCGTCAGTCCTGAGAGGTCTCGCAAGGATACGCCCGCTGACTCTTACAGAGAGACAGCACTAGGGCAGAGTGCCTACCTTATGGAGGTAGGTCAGCCGAGACACGTGTCTAAACAGCGTAGGTCTTCCAACAGTCCTCACATCTCTCATTCGGCCAGCAATTCTAGATGCTTTGGCGCAGCTACTTACGATCGGAGGAAGCAACCTGATATGCTATGCAACGGCCGTCACAACTTCCAACCAGCGTCCTTGTTGTGTTCGTCTCCTTCGCGAGCTTCGGACCCGAGCTTCACCTCTTCCCAGTTACATCGTCGCAGTCGTCCGCGTCGTCGCAGTCACTCCCGTCGTCGCCGCCGCTCCCATCTTCGCAGCCGCTCCTGTTCTCGCAGTCGCTCCAACCGGGACAGGCGCATGGCTCACTCCAGGTCCCCGTCTCCTGGTCGCGTTTTGCCCCCACCCCCGCCTCACCCACACCAGCGGACGCGATGCTCGCCGACGGCTACACATCAACACCAGAGGATGCGATGCTCTCCGGCAGCTACCTTCTCTCGTCGTGACGTGGCTCGACCGATATCCACCAACGTCAATCCTCACCGGACTTCGCTCCCTACGCGGGATGAGGAGACTCTTAGTCTTCTCCCGGAGGATTCAGTTTCGGGCCTACTCGGTGTGGACAGCTCCTCGTCTCACTATACGGTGTCGGATGATACTGCATCCCCTAGACTCCCTTCTACGTCACGCACGGAAACGCTTCTCGGCATTGATGAAGCAGCTCGACTCATCACGGCTGCACTGCCCGATGACGCGTGTCCCCAGTCGCCCCCACTCAAGAGGAAGGTGTCTGCCTTTGTCGACTCTGGCCGTCCACAGAAGAGGTTCAAGTCTTTACCGCAGCCCCCTGGTTTTAAGGATTTGAGAGATTCCTTTTCCGCTTACCTACAGACAGATTCCCAGGAGTATCTTTTCTTCTCTGATCGCAAGTGGCCGGCTGACCTAGACATCTCCTTCCGCCAATCCTGGTATGCGGGACATTCACAGTCCTTTAGCTGTCAGCTTCCATCGTTGGACCCTCAATCGATATCCCAGCTTGGCGGTACCAATCAGCTGAGACACACCCTCCCTCGTGGGTTGGATAAGACGGCATCACTAGTGCGGAACTCCTTGGCCTGTGCTGGTTTTCTAGAGCTTCTCACTCAAGGTTTAATCCGTCGCATCGAGGACGCTTGGCAACCATCGCTTACACCCTTACTTGGTGACCTTCTCGCCCTCGGAGTTGCGGCAAACCGGGCAGCGTATCACTCATCGGTCAACACAATGGCGGCAGCATCCAACTGTGACCTCATGCGTCGTGATGCAGTCTTACTCGCCTGTCGCGGTATGCCTCCCGATCTGAAGACACAGCTGCGTCGTGCCCCCCTTGGTGGACCACTCCTCTTCGGTGACACCTGGCAGAAGGTGAAGGACGGCAATCCGGACCACTGGCCCAGCCGTGTTACAGCCTCACGCTTTCACTCCGCCCGCAAGGCCGTGGGTCGCGCCCTGCGGACTTCCAGACCCGCTTCATCCTTCACTCCAGCTTCCGCCAAGACGTCCCGGCGGTTCCCCGCCTTCGGCCGTGCTAGACCAGTTAGGACCTCTGTCCCCGCTTGGCCCAGGTCTGCCCGCCGCCGTGGGCGCGGGCGGGCTCCCTGACTCGTCCCCGTTCCAGCCCCCGCCTTCTGCTCCGGGACCTCCTGTCGGCGGGAGGCTCACTCTTTTCAGCGACATGTGGAGGTTGCTACTTCCAGACGACCCCTGGGTACTCGCCACCATCACCGACGGACTCTCAATTTCTTTTCGTTCTCCCCCGCCTCTGAGACGCTCACCCGTATGGACAGAGATTCCTTCGGACAGTCTGAAAGCCATCGCACTACGCGGAGAGGTCGAATCGCTTCTACAGAAGGCCGCCACAGAGGTAGTGCATCATATCGACTCACCAGCATTTTACAGCCGACTTTTTGTGGTTCCCAAGCCGGGCAACAAGTGGCGCCCAATTATCGATCTATCAGCACTAAACAAGTTTATCATAGCTCCCACTTTTCGCATGGAAACCTCCAGGACCCTTCGGGCCGCTGTACAACCGAGGGACTTCGCTGTCAGCCTGGACCTATCCGATGCATATCTCCATGTCCTCATACACCCGGCTTCCAGGCGGTATCTCCGATTCGCGTTCGATGGGGTGATCTACCAGTTTCGAGCCCTTCCGTTTGGTCTCAACATCAGCCCGTGGGCTTTTACTCGCATTATGGATGCTGTCGTCGCCAAGACCAGGCAGTCGTCGTCCAGTCCAACCTCCAACTATTTGGACGACCTCTTCCTGCGGAATCAATCGATAAGCACCCTGCGGACGGACAGAGATTCTTTGCTCCTGTTGCTGTCGCGTTTGGGGTTCCTGGTAAACACAGGCAAGTCGGACCTATCAACGATTTATTCATCTCGGCATGAAATTTGCGACCGACCTCAACAGAGTGAGTTTGCCGGAGCCTCGGATCCACAAGTTAGCCTCCTTGGCCGCCCAGGTAGCACAGGCGGAATCAGTCCCCGCCAGAGTTTGGCTTCAGCTCCTCGGCTTGATGAATGCAGCGGCGGATCTCCTTCCCCTCGGTCGTCTTTACTCCCGGCCGCTTCAATTACACCTGCTGCTTCATTGGCGTCCGTCCTCCGGCGACTTAGACGCGCCGGTACCTGTGACTCAGATCCTTCGCCCACATCTGCAACGTTGGACAGACACTTCATGGCTCGCTGTCGGAGTTCCTCTAGCCTCCCCGCCTCCTCAGCTCTCACTCTGCGTGGACGCAAGTCTCACCGGCTGGGGTGCACATTTGCTACCGAGTTTCCTCTCAACATCCGGCCTCTGGTCTCCGGATCTAGCAAACAGACACATCAACTGGCTAGAGCTACAAGCGGTTTGGCAAGCCCTCATCAAATGGGAAACGCACATTCGCCACCAGGAGATCCTAGTCCTTTCGGACAACACCACAGTCGTTTCTTACATTCAGAAGCAGGGCGGTACTCACTCTCCCGAGCTATGCATTCTACTCTATCAATTGATGCGCTGGTGCGAGGACCGAGGACTATCCCTCCAAGCTCGACACATCCCCGGTCACCTGAACGTGTTGGCGGACTCACTATCTCGGCGCGGACAATTACTTCACACGGAATGGACGCTTCACCCAGACATCTTTCAGATGATCTGCGCTCACTGGGAAACTCCCATGATAGACCTCTTTGCCACGAGGTGGAATCGCCAGCTTCCCCTCTTCGTCTCACCGATTCCAGACCCCCTAGCCTGGGCAGTCGACGCGCTCTCCATTCCGTGGGACGGTCTCATCGCTTACGCTTATCCCCCGACGGTCCTCGTTCCCAAAGTCCTCCTCAAGCTCAGAGGTTGCAACACGGTCATGTTACTGGTAGCCCCATTCTCCTGGAACAGGTCTTGGACTACCGATCTAATCAGTCTCGCCACGGGCCCTCCGCTTTGCCTGCCCACCTCGAGGACAATGCTCAAGCAGCCCCGCCAGCCTCTTTTCCACCCGTGCCCAGAGCGACTTCTCCTTCACGCCTGGAGATTGTGCGGCAAGCCCTCACCGCTAGAGGCTTCTCGAGTGCAGCAGTGGCAGCTATCGCTTCAGCCCGTAGACCCTCGACCAGACGTGTTTATGAGGGAAAGTGGCGAGTATTCCAATCCTGGTGCACTGACCGACACCTTATGCCCACGGAGTTGACTCCTTCACAGCTCGCTGACTTCTTCCTCTGGCTCTTTGGAGACCAAGGCCTAGCCCCCATCACGATCCGAGGATATCTGTCTATGATTGCAGACACTTACCGTCACCTCGGCCACCCAGACCCTGGCGAAAACAAAGACCTTGCAGACCTGATGGCACACTTCGGCCTGCAGCGTCCGGTTCCCCGCTCACTGATTCCAAGATGGGACCTCCCTTGGGTCCTGACGTGGCTGAACTCGGACAGGTTCGAACCGCTTTCCCTCGCTAAGTTCTCGGATGTGACACGAAAAACATATTTTCTGTTGGCACTGGCCACCGCGGCTAGAGTAAGCGAGCTACATGCGATGTCGGCAAGTCCTGCCTGCCTCCAATTCCGGGCAGACGGTTCTGTACAGCTACTCACAGACCCTGCCTTCCTCGCCAAGACTAGGTCTCCCTTGACTGCGCCCCCAGTGATTACCATTAGGCCGCTGAAAGATGCAAGTTTTACTCGGGAGACCAGGCAACAGGATCCTGTGCGCGCTCTTCGTGTATATTTACGACGTACCAAACCCGTCCGCCGAGGACGATCACGCCTCTTTCTACCCTTAGCACATAGCAGAGAAGACATATCAGCGCAAACGATTTCTTCTTGGCTTCGCTGGGTCATCAGGTCAGCCTATCAGGACCTTTCCCCAGCAGTTGCAAAGAGGCTCAAGATACGCGCACATGAGGTACGAGCCATGGCCGCGAGCGTCGCATTCGATCGCAATTGTGCTGTTCGAGACATCGTGGCCGCAGTGGGCTGGCGGGCAGAATCCACCTTCGCCCGCTTTTACCTCAGGGATCTGTCAGGCCAGCGAGACAACCTCGCACTGGTGGGGGACATCGCCGCAGCGCAACACTCCCTCCCGGCGCCGGAAGCGCCGTAGGTACGCACTTAGCTAAAATTGTCGGGAGTTTGGCGAATGGGTGTGTGGCTCTGTCGTATGCCCTTTATGGCGGTAACTTGGGCGCGACACCCTCCACCTTTTCGCCATTCTTCCAGACAGTAATGTCATCGGTAATGTTTTTGAAGAAACAAATTAATTTTTCTTTAAAATATATTTTTTCGAAAAATACTTACCGATGACATTACTCGGAGGACCCTCCCACCTGCCCCGCTTGCCGCTGGTAAGCTAAGTATCACTGACTGATTGTGATTGGGCCACGTGGTGAATGCCCGTTTTTGGGCAAGGAAGGGAGGCTACTCTCAGCCCTAGTTAGGGTTCCCCGAGTGCCTCCCGGGTTGTGTAGGAACACAACAAGTTCTTAGGCTAAAATTGGGTAAGTAGTTGACACTTCCAGACAGTAATGTCATCGGTAAGTATTTTTCGAAAAAATATATTTTAAAGAAAAATTAATTTTTCTTGCCTAGGGAAGAGGTAGATGACCTGATTTGCCTCAGTTTAATACTCTCGACAACACCATCTTGTTACAAGTTAGTATACTGAAGGATGAAGGAGGCAAGAGCTACGATATGCAGCAGCGTTTCTTAGCAGTTTCTTTCCAGATGTAGCACTAAAACGTTTGCGGTACCTTGTTTCTTTTGCCAAACGACATTTTGACAAATGTGACGTGACTGATGAAGAAAAGGAACGTTTTCTCCATCAGAGGCATACACAACAGGTGTGTGGTCGTACTTGGAAGACATTGGCATGACTTGTCGGTGCCTCCTCACAGGTGCGTGCCAACCTGCCTCAAGGCAGTACCCGTCGAATGGACTTTTGTTTTATTTGCATTGCTTTGGGAATCAAGAAAGTGCATCCTTTAAGGATCTGTGTGGCTGGTGGCATACCATTACCGGACAGCAAACAACACCCCATCAGATGAGAAAATTGATTGAACAGATTGAAAAGAAACGAAAGAACTGTCCTACATGGCAAGTCCAGTGTTTCGTGAAATGCCCAGTGTTGTTGGCACATGTGACTGGAACTGGAAGTGGAACTGTCGATCAAATTACCTGCAAACCTCACATTATAATGGTACCATTTAGCTTCATTTACAGTCCATCAAAGGCGATTTAAAAAAAAAACCAGAACCATGTACTGTTAGATATATGTACTGTTAGATTTAAATGTACTTGTTTATGGCAAAAATTCATAAAGATCTGCCAAACGGTTCAAAAGTTATAACCGTTTTTGTGCATATCATTGTTCTGTATATCTGTCGCTGGACTTTTAGGCTATTTCTGGTATTTTGAGGCGGAATAACTCTATTAGTTATTGATAATTTTGTCTGGGAAAAAAATAGAGTTCATCTATATATACTCAAGGACTGCTTGCAACAAAGCAAGCTGGCTTCATCAGTATCTTTATGGAATTATGGCATCCCCAAAATGGCCGATTGCATGATTTCCTCCAAGTTCCCAAGTGGTCTTTTGTGATTTTCTAGAGTGAACTGTGACAGAATAAATATGCTGACTTGCTGTTTTCTTTCAAATTTTCATTTTCATGGTAGTTTTGAATGCGGTGTTTAAATTGTGTGTGTCTGGGTTGATTAGATTGTGTATGGCAGCGTGTCAAAGATGGTCTATCAGCACTGTTGTTGCTGACCCGTGGATGAGCCCAAATTCAAACTACTGTATCTCCGGAACTAAGTAAGATAGATACTTACTTTTTTTGTTTGTTTTACTCAGAATTGCCATCTCTTTACAATAAAGCACATTTCAATATCTCTCAACATGCTTCAAATTTTGGCTGCCACTACCTACTTGGAGGGTTGATTGTGTTTATTTTTTTGTTGTTGTAATTTTGTTTTATTTTGATTGCTGTAGACAACCTGCATACTTAGCTTGTCAGCACATGCTGAAGATTTGTGTTTGATGTTTCAGGGAAAATCACTCGCTGTGGTCATGTGTACTGCTGGGCCTGTATTCTACACTACTTGAGTTACGACGACAAGAGCTGGCGCAAGTGCCCCATCTGCTACGAAGCTGTTCATAAGTCAGACCTACGCAGGTCAGAATGAAGTGAAAACATTACCGCAAGGGTCACATGAAAAGGAAATGTAGAGGAGTGGTAGAAAATCTTTTACAGGAGAGGGAAATAACAATGTTTCGTATGTGAGATCCTTTTTCTGGTCAAATGAAACGTCTTTTTTTTTCTCTTATGTTCTTTTCTGCTCTACATTGTTTCATTTGACCAGAAGAAGGATCTAAGTTTCTTTTTCCTATGCAGGTCAGTTTGCTTTGACGTTATGTGTGCTAATGTTTCAGGCATAATTTAACCCCCTGTTGCATGCAGCCAACAGTACTGTATACTTACTTTGGTGGTTGCGTGCTCAAGGGAGTTCATTCCTTCACGAAGTTCCAGCCTACCCGGCACCGGCCTCCACGTGGCGTAGGTGGGTAGTCCGCTCAGTCCCTGACTGAGTGGGCTAGCGGACGGGTGCCATCTTTGTCCAGGATTAGGACTTGATGTCAGCAGATATGTTGTTCAGCCTTTTCACTGGTCCGGTTTTTAAGGAGCTGTGCTAACCTAGGTCGTACCATGTTGGATTGGTCCTTAAAAATACTCGTGACTTTTTGGTCCTTTGGATCCCAAGTGTTTGCCGTGCTTGGAGACCCGTGTCGGGGGAGAAGAGGATCCTGGTGGCTGAGGTTCCCTTTGGGCTGCGGCTCACTGGTGCCAACACTCCACTTCGGCCTTGACTTCTACCTAAACGGGAGGCTAGTCGTACCGGCCTAGTCAATCGGCTCTTGTCACGTTGAGCTCTATCCCACTGTTGACATGCGGGTTGCTATACGGAGCACCATGCTATAGCTTCTGCTGCTGATTAGGTGCTTTACGCCAGTATTCCCCTGCATTCAACGGTGTGATAGAAGGCGGTGGCTCAAACGGTTCAATCGGGCTTACCCCCTTGAGTATATCTTTCGGGCAGTCTCCATTGTGCGTCGGCTGGAGACCCGCCGACAGTTGCACTTTCCCTTGTTGGGCTCGGTGGCGGGCGGGGACCCCCGGGGGATGAATATCTCTACTAATATAATATGGATAAAACCAAAAAACCAAAACTAGCACAGAAACGGCGCATAGACACCGACATTGCACATGACAGTGATTCAGACTGTGAGGAAGCGACGCCTCAGGCGTCGGCCGTATGGCCTCGCTTCCTCATTGTCCATAGCAAGGTGAAGGAGAAACCAGTTACCAAGCTGCATCCTTTTCTGGTGGGGGAGACCCTCAGGAGCCGTGTTGGCAGGCCTGACGCCCAGCGCCTCAGGTCTGGTGACTTGCTGGTGGAGTGCCGTACTCGGGCACACTCCAGCGGGCTACTGGGGCTCTCTTCCATCGGAGACACTCCTGTGGAAGTCACACCCCACAAAACTATGAATTCGTCAAGAGGCGTAATCAAAGATCAAGCTTTGGCAGAACTGTCAGAAGATGAACTTGTAAGGAACCTTAAGTCTCAGGGGGTGACTTGCGTCAGGCGCTTCGCTTCCAAGCGAGGTGGTGGGGAGATCCGTCTCCCTACCATCATCCTGACGTTTGGCACCCCCACCCCTCCTACTACCATCTGGGGAGGTTACTACTCCCTGAGAGTGAAAAAGTACGTCCCTCTTCCCCTCCGGTGCTTTAAGTGCCAAAAGTATGGCCATGGGCAGAAGACATGCCGTCAGGCAGAGGCTTCATGCGCCCGTTGCACTAGGCCCGGACACTCTGCTGAGTCCTGCACAGCCACCCCCCTGTGTGTGAATTGCCAGGGGGCGCATATGGCTTCGGATAAGAAATGCCCTCGTTGGATATCCGAGTGCAAGATTCAGCAGGTGCGTGTGGAGAAGGGGCTGTCCTTTCTGGATGCCAAAAAACTGGTTGAAGGCCCTGGTGCAGCTGCGGCTGCCCCAACCTCTAACACCTCAGTGTATACTTTTAGTGCAGCGGTGGCAGGCAAGCGCCCCACCAAAGACTTTTCATGTCAGACCCCAACTTCTTGGTTGGGGGCGGAGCCTCGGCTCATCTCGCCCCTGGAGAGTAACCCTCCTCCGGTGGTGACAAGGAGCCAGGGAACGCAGAAGGCGGACACTGCCGGTCCGGTTGTGCCGCCTTCTGTTGCCCCTAAGCCTCAGCCCCCACCCAAACCTGTTAGTCAGTCAACTCCAAAGGCTTCTGGCTCTGGTCAGCCTTCTAAGGCCGCTAACTCTGGCGGCAGGAACGCTGCCCAGGACCAGAAGTCTAAGAAATCTATGGGACCGCTGTGCGCGCGGGCCCAGAAGGGGAACACAGATGTGCCCCTTCAAAACAAAGATGTGCCCCTTCAAAACAAATATGCTGCACTGGAGGAGCGGATGGAGGGAGTGGAAGTTGTTGTTGCTGATGCTGCGGCAGCTCCACCCCCTTCCTCTCCGAAGAACCAGAGGAGGCCCGGGAGCCGGCCCCCCTCTGTTTCTTCAACTCCTTCCAAGGTAAAGGAAAAAGGGGGGAAAAACTCCTTACCCCCAGATCAGACTTAATCATGGACTCTTTGCTTCAGTGGAATTGTCGTGGTTTTCGAGCTAACTTTGAGGAATTACGTCTTTTAGTCAAGTTCTATAACCCCTCAGTCATATCTCTTCAGGAGACTTACCTGAAGACTTCTGACCCTGTGTCTTTTAATGGTTTTAATGTTATACATAAAGGCTCTGATTCGGAGAGGCGCTCGGGTGGAGCGGCTCTTCTCATTAGTAGCCAAATTTTATGTAGCCCCGTTAGCATCGACACCTGTCTTCAGGCTGTCGCTGCTCGGGTTACCTTAAAAAAGACCATAACCATATGCAGTATTTACCTGCCACCATCACTGCGGGTCTGTAGCAATGATATTTTTCACTTAGTAGATCAACTGCCCCCTCCCTTTATTCTCATGGGGGATTTTAACGGTCATGCTCACCTTTGGGGTAGTGACCACTATGATGGCAGAGGTCAGATGTTAGAAGATGTTTTTTCTCAACTTAACCTATGTGTCTTTAACGATGGCTCACCTACATACTCTAACTCAGGTTCCGGATCTAGTTCTGTTCTAGACCTCACTGTGTGTGATCCTTCTCTCATGCTGGACTTTGACTGGAAGGTTCACGACGACCTGTGTGGTAGTGACCACTTCCCAGTAGTCCTGTCATCGGTCAGCTGTGAGGAGGATTCGCCGGTGGGGCGCTGGAATCTCAAGAAAGCTAACTGGTCTCTGTTTGCCTCTCTCTGTCAGTCTCGTCTTACAGAGGAGGTGGTCATGTCAGCTGAAGAACCTGTTTCTTGTTTTACTTCTATTTTGTTGGAGGTTGCAGGTGAAACCATCCCTAGGACTTCCACATCACTCCCTCGGAAGCCGAGAGTACCATGGTTCAATGAAGAGTGCCGCAAGGCCCAAACAATGCGCAAATCTGCTCAGCGACGTGCATTTCGTAATCCGTCGCAAGCAAATATTTTAACCTTTAAAAGACAGCGGGCGAAAGCCCGTTATATTTTTAAACGTGAACGCCGTGCTTCCTGGAGACGCTTCGTCTCATCTTTATCTTCTAGGACTCCGTCCCAAAAAGTCTGGAAGGCTGTTCGAAGAATTAGGGGCAGGGGTGGCTCGGCTTCTGTCGGCCATCTTAGAGATGGTGCCAGTTTGGTCACAGATAAAAAGGCTGTGGCCAATTTGCTTGCCTCCACCATTGCCCATAATTCTTCAACAGAGCATTATTCACCTTTCTTCCAGAGAGAGAAGGAGAAGCGAGAATCTTGTGCTTGTGATTTTATATCGGATAACTTGGAAGACTATAATGCCCCTTTTACGTTTTCAGAATTGCAGCAAGCCATGCAGAAATGTACTGACTCTGCTGCTGGATTAGATACCATCCATTATCAGCTCATAACACATCTGCCTGAGGATTCACTCCTTGTACTTCTCAAGGCCTTTAACCATATCTGGATAACCGGTCATTTTCCGCCATCTTGGCGCCAGGCTGTGGTTGTGCCAATTCCCAAGCCGGGTAAGGATCCTTCCGACCCGGGCAACTACCGGCCAATAGCTTTGACATCATGTTTATGTAAAACTATGGAACGCTTGGTCAACGCCCGACTGGTGTGGCATCTTGAGTCACAGGGTCTCATCACAGACCTCCAGTGCGGTTTCCGGCGCTTCCGTAGTACAACTGACCATCTAGTCCGCTTTGAGTCTTTTATCCGAGATGCTTTTGTCAACAAGCAGCATGTCTATGCAATTTTCTTTGATCTTGAAAAGGCATATGACACTACCTGGAAGCATGGTATAATGTCTGATTTGTCGGACATGGGTTTTAAAGGGCATCTGCCCGTTTTTATTCACAATTTTTTGTCCAACAGGTCGTTCCATGTCCGTGTGGGCTCCACCCTCTCCGACTCCTTTGAACAGGAGATGGGTGTCCCGCAGGGCAGTATTCTATCTCCTGTTTTATTTAGCATTAAAATAAATAACATTGTAAAGGCCGTCAAGGATGATTCTGAATGCTCTTTGTTTGTGGACGACTTTGCTTTGTGTGCACGAGGTCGAGGACTTGCGTCCCTTGAGAGGCGCTTGCAGCTGTGCGTTGATCGCATCCAGGGGTGGGTGTCTCTCAATGGATTCAGATTCTCGCCCTCCAAGACAGTCTGTGTGCATTTTACTAACCAGACGAAATTTTTTCCAGAACCTAGCCTGAGCATTGCTGGAGTGCCAATTAAGGTGGCTGAAGAGGCTAAGTTTTTGGGAGTCATCTTTGACAAAAGATTGACCTTCTGCAACCATGTTAACTACCTTAGAACCTCTTGTCGGAAGGCCCTCGACATTCTTCGTGTCGTTGGTCGTACTGACTGGGGTGCAGACCGCATCGTCTTACTTCGACTGTACCGGGCCCTTGTTCGGTCCAAACTGGATTACGGCTCTGTGGTATATGGCTCGGCTTCCAAGTCTGTTCTGCAGCGTCTGAACACAATTCACCATCAAGGTCTGCGCATATGTCTGGGAGCCTTCAGGACATCTCCAGTTCCTAGTCTGTATGCAGAGGCAGGGGAGCCTTCTCTCAGGCTCCGCCGCATCCGCCTCATGCTCAGCTACGTTCTGAAGCTGAAGGCCCATCCAGAAAATCCTGCCTATGATTGTGTTTTTAACCCGTCGTTTGCAGAGATTTACGATGCCCATCCGGGAGCTGTCCGTCCACTTTCCTTCCGTGTCCGACCTCATCTGCAGGCGGCCGGAGTGGACCTGGACAAAGTTTCGGAATCTCTGCAACACGTCACTCCACCCTGGCTACTACCAGTTCCTGACATCTTGCTGGACTTGACTGCCCACAAGAAGGATTGTACTCCACCAGCCATATACCAACAGAGCCTCAATGAACTCCTTTCAATTTTTCCTGGCTATTGTCATCTTTATACGGATGGGTCCAAGTCTGAGGATGGAAGAGTGGCTGCGGCTGCAGTGTCCTCTCGCCATCCTAGACGCCCATTTAAGCTCCGTCTCCCTGACCATTCCTCTGTATTTAGTGCAGAACTGCAGGCCATTCTGCTAGCACTCAAGCATGCCTATCAGTCTCGGGAAAGGAACTTCCTGATTCTGTCTGACTCTCTTTCTGCCCTGCAGGCCCTTCAGGGCGCGGGAACAGACCATCCACTGCTGGTGCAGATTAGAGAGCTCTACGCGGACTTGATGAAGGAATATTATGACATCATTTTTATTTGGGTCCCAGGCCATGTGGGCATCGAAGGCAACAGAATCGCAGATTCTGCTGCCAACAGTGCCCGCAGTGACCCTGTCCCTGACACACAGACTGTCTATAGTGATTTTAAACCTGTTATTAGTGCGTACATAGCCCGCGAGTGGCAGTCCGAGTGGGACAAAGAGGAAGGGAACAAGCTTCATGAAGCTCTTCCTAAGTTGTCTGACAGTCTACCTTTCCGCTGCGGCAGCCGCCGTGAGGAGACTGTCCTTGCTCGGCTCCACATCGGGCACACATATGTTACGCACTCTTACTTACTTAAACAGGATGAGCGTCCATGGTGTTTTGCCTGTGATGAGCAGTTTTCTGTTCGACACTTTTTGCTGTATTGTGCTGACCTAATTGACACCAGATATAAACACTTCACAGCAGACTCCTTGAAGGTTTTGTTCCGGGATGTTCCCCCGGACAAAATCTTCAATTTTTTGAGAGAATGCAATATTTTTAACAAGATCTGAGCATTCATAGACTATGTGAATTTTTTTATTTGCCCTTTTTGAGAGTCTGTAGACGTTTCTTTTCCAGACATGTGCGACATTTTAGCCTGAGATTTTTAATCTATATTTACATCTTGTCTTAAGACCTTGCTTTTAGTCTGGCTGACCAGATTTTTACCCATCCCGCCGTGAGATGGCCTTAGTCGCCTGCTCGGCGTTAAACCCAAATAACTAACCAAATAACTAACGAAGTTCCAATATCGAGAGTGATATTTCAATGGCATTGCCTGATTTGCGTGGCTTGTGATCTGACTGTCTTTCACCCCCACCTGGGTCTGCCCTGGGGGACTTGGGTGGGGTTAGGTACTTTTTAGTTCCCAGGGTCACCCTGGTCAGCCCCACAGGGTGGGTTTTCCTCTTTTCTGGGGCATGTGTTTCTGTCTACCCGAGGTCCATTCACCTGTATTTGCCTTTTTAAAACCCTCCCTACTGTCTGCACTGCCTGTAGCTCTTGATATTGGATGTGTGTTGCTAAATGGTCTTAGCTTTATTTAGGCCCCATGTGTTAGGTTTATTTAACGTATTTGACCGGCTGGCGACATACATTCAATGTTCTGTTTAGTTTTTTTTTTTTTCACAAGCAGTGCAGGCACGTCCTGAGAAAGCCTTGTTGCTGTCGGGACGTTAAGCAATGTACAATCAATCAATCAATCTGACTGTCTTTCAAAGTCGTAGTTTGTGTTTAGTAATTTATTCTGCACTAAGACTGGAAAAGGGGCTTCATTGGCAGGACTTGTGACAGATGACACCAGTGAGTAGTGTGTAAGCTGCCTCCTGAGTCAGGTTAGGTATTTTTTAGTTCCCAGGGTCACCCTGGTCAGCCCCACAGGGTGGGTTTTTCTCTCTATTCTGGGGCATGTGTTTCTGTCTACCCTTTGTCCATTCACCTGTATTTGCCTTTTTAAAACTCTCCCTACTGTCTGCACTGCCTGTAGCTCTTGATATTGGATGTGTGTTGCTAAATGGTCTTAGCTTTATTTAGGCCCCATGTGTTAGGTTTATTTAACGTGTTTGACCGGCTGGCGACATACATTCAATGTTCTGTTTATTAATTTTTTTCACAAGCAGTGCAGGCACGTCCTGAGAAAGCCTTGTTGCTGTCGGGACGTTAAGCAATGTACAATCAATCAGTTAATTAACCCATTACATCCTACCCCACCCGGGTCTGCCCTGGGGGACTTGGGTGGGGTTAGGTATTTTTTAGTTCCCAGGGTCACCCTGGTCAGCCCCACAGGGTGGGGTTTTCTCTCTATTCTGGGGCATGTGTTTCTGTCTACCCGAGGTCCATTCACCTGTATTTGCCTTTTTTAAACTCTCCCTACTGTCTGCACTGCCTGTAGCTCTTGATATTGGATGTGTGTTGCTAAATGGTCTTAGCTTTATTTAGGCCCCATGTGTTAGGTTTATTTAATGTGTTTGACCGGCTGGCAACATACATTCAATGTTCTGTTTAGTTGGTTGTTTTTTTTCACAAGCAGTGCAGGCACGTCCTGAGAAAGCCTTGTTGCTGTCGGGACGTTAAGCAATGTACAATCAACCATTACATCCTGAGGTTGATTTTTTCAGATTAGTGAGTTGTCATCTGAAGGAAAGCTACATTTCAGTTCCAGTGATTGACCATGATAGTTCAACTTCAAGGGTGGTGCCAGGACAGCTTGGCGCCCCCCTTGAACTATCATGGTCAAATTCATCTCATAGCAGAGCGTATCAGGATGTAAAGGGTTAGAGTGTTACAGTTGTCTGTTTGGTGATTTGCACTGTATACACCTGTATGTATTTTGTGTTAATGACAGTGTGAATATTGTGGAGACACATGACTACAAGGTTGGGGACACCATCACCCTGCAGCTGATGAAACGCGCCAGGGGAAGCACATATGCTGCTCCTCTCCATCAGTGGGAGCAGAGGGACGGCTGTCCCCAAAACATTGCAGGTAATGTTAACTCTTTCAGCGTCATGAGTGAAAGTTGGTTTGGCCCCACACGTCAGAAGATTTTAGTTCAAAAGGAAAACTGTTCACCTACCTCAGAAAATTGCTTGCAGTTCATTTGTTTCAAGTCTCGTTCCAATAAAGTGTACACAAAACCTGTGCAGAATTGAATTTGAAAGAGTCAGTTTGGCGGAGTCTAATGCCGTTTGCAACAAAACTTAAGCATAAACGTACCCCAATCATTTTTTTCAAATTGATGAAGTACTGGTGATTTGGCATTTTTAACCCATTGATCCTTGTTTGGAAATAATCTATTATATTAAACATTATGTCTGACAGAGGTATGTCAGCGGGGACTGCTTTCCACTTCACCACCCTCTACATCACCGATATCATCATCAGAACTTGCCCATTGTCCCTAACTTAAAAATGAAAGCATCCATGCAAAGCGTCCTCTGTCTTTAATTTCACCAACTTTACGGCTCTGGAATTTATGGTGCACAACTTCTGAATTCACCGCAAAACTAATGCCTAACCATTCTTTCTCAGAGAAACAGGAAGTTTAGTTATGCAAAGCTCGGGAGTGAAACAATCTATACATTGTCATAGCTGCCAACCCTCCCGATTTTTTCGGGAATTTCCCGATTTTTTTTCAAGTCCCGATTTTCCGGTTTTTGGTACATTTTTCCCGATTTTCAGATTTTCAAGCTTTGTTTTAAAATTCGAGGCATTTTGGCGTACCGCTCCCGGTCAAGCGCCTGTAGTTGAGAGCCTGCCGCTATACTGTACCGCTAAGCTTTGGGGGACCCACAGCCAGTCTTGATTACGCATGCGCAGCAAATTTGCATCCATTCTGTGTTTGTTCCGGTTCCTTCGAAATTGCCCTGGTGTGGAGCACATGCTTAGCGATTTTCACAAGTGTTATTTTCGATTTTCAACAAAATGATGCCTCCAAAGAAGCAGAAGTGGTTGGTGAAGTTCCATCCAGACTACAAGCGTTCCTTGCATCGACGAATCGAGAAAGGGCTAACACTTTGCCTTACGTAAAATGTGCCGGGCAGACATAAACATCGCTGCACAGTAAACCTAGGTGGGCTGACGTGCACTGTTTGATTATTCGGCTGGAGCAAGGTGCATAACCCCCCCCCCCCCCCCCCCCCCCCCCCCCCTCCCGTTGTTTGATTTTTCGGAACCTGGAAGCAAGGGCTAGCGTCGTGGAGGCCGCAGCTCAGGATTTTTGTTACCTCAAGGTTGGCAGCTGTGCATTGCAAACCGTGTGGTTGCTGTGGTACCAAAATAAACACACGTAGTCTAGGCGAACTGAACCGCTACGACACAGACGGCCGGACAAGTGAGCGTGGATTAATCTGTGACCATTGAAAGGGTTAATAGGACATATCAACTTGGAGAATCACAGTGCACATAGAATAACGTTTTTCACAAATATGAAACGAAGCATGATATGTAGGTTGCTTATCTAATCCGGCCAATCTATCTCCAAGTGACAGATTCTCATGAGCTGCTGCAGGCTCAGGAGGCATAGATTCTCATGAGCCCTTGAGATTTCAGGGGCTCATGAGAATCCATGCCTGTTGCTAGCAGAAAATAGCTCAGCAGGTGTTGGGCGTCCACAGGTGGAGGGAAAACGTCTGTGTAAAGCAGATATTCTGCGCTGTTTGCATGGTGTTAAAATAAATTAATCATCTTGTGTTTTTTCAGACAAAACCAACACGGAATACGCTAAGGTGCTGGTGGCTTCAGCCCAGCAGATTCAGACGTCTGTTCTTGACGAGGAACATGCTGCCTTACAACACCACATGGCTACGTCTGAGGTAGGATTAGAGCTGTCAGTTTGTTTTTGACATCTAGATCAAAAAGGTGTGTTTCAAGAGTGTAAAATGCAAGGAAATAACCAACAAAGAAAGAAACTTTGTAGGCTATTTCTTTGTTTTGACACCATGTTGATCATTTTAACAGAGTTATTCAGATTGAAACTTTGAAGATGAAAGATCTGTATGGATTGTGTTTAGAAACACTTGTTTTTTGTGAGGTGCATTATTAGTGGTGCTTTTAGTTTTATTCTAGCCCATGTATTGTACAAAACATTTGACTTTTTTTCTGCTTTTTTTTCAGCCCTCTGAAGTCTGTTTCATTGAGTCAGCTCTTGTGTACTTGGCTGTAAGTACTTTTTGTTGCTCTTACCTTCCTCTTTCATATATCATTTCCTTATTACAGTAGAACCTTCAACGAGTCATTACTCCTGTTGCAAAAAAAAGGTGGCTGTAAACAGAAAATGGTCATGCACAAAAGGTTTGATGTACAGTGGAGTCCACTTGACACAAATTTCTGGGGACACGGAAAATCACTTCGTGTTAAACGTATTTCATGTTGACCAATATGGCCTCAAATTGATCACAGTCCTCAAGGAGAAAATGTGTAAGAGATGTGTGCGTGAATGAGTACGAGGTTAAAAATGCACATTATCATACTTTATATGCATACCTTCAGCTCGCTAGGAAAACACAACAAATGTATTCAGCTCGCGTGTAAAATCCATCAGGTAGAATCCATAGTAAGTTACAATCCATCAGGTAAAAGCAACACAGGCTGAAGTACAATCCTGCATCGGTAAAAGGGTTGTGTTGGTACACGAAGGATGCAAACAACATGAATACAGTGCAGAAACGCTAGACAATGAGAAGACGGATTACAACAGCTGAAGGCTATTCAGCCAATCACAGACTAGATTTCGCTCTGATCTGTCGTGTACTACAGCGCGAGAGCGACACGTGAATTGGTTTTCGGTGAATGGAATCTGTGTTCATGTTAAACAGGTGAATAATGGTGAAATTGCCCTGGTTGGGAACCAAAACCAGCTTTGTGTAAAGCGAAATTTCGTGTTAAGCATTTCGTGTTGTCAGTGAAATTTTAATACAGAATAAGAAGGCCGTCGGCCGGGAACGCAAAAACGGTTCGTGTTAACCGGAAATTCGTGTAAAGCGAGTTAGTGTTAACTGGACTCCACTGTAAATGGATGTAGGCGTGCTCTGGATACTTGAATAGGCGCATATTCACTTGTTTGGTTCACTTGTGATAGCAAAGTGAGTCTATGTAATGGGCCAGTGGTCAGCCGGCTGTCAGCCATCGTCTGTAGCAAAACTTTGCATTGGTGTTTTCTCGGAAGCTATTCAAGCTCCAATGTTCAAATTTGGCCAAGGGTACTTTGTGGCAAGACGTCTAATTTCAGTGACCTTTCTCAAAGGTTAACTAGGCTTTTGCTACCAACTTATTTTCCTACAAATTTCCATGTGTCCTTAACTTTTTTCATTCAAACAAAGTAAAAAAGGGGGTACATATTTCAAACTGTAAATATGATTTTAATTCTGCTTCAATTATGTATCAAATTTTGACATGATTTTGGAAAATACATACAGTATATCATACTTTTGTCATTTAAAGTGTCTGTGCCACAGTCTCTGTTTACCTGTCATATATCTTAGTAACAGGTGCTAAAACATACCTCTGTCAGAAATTCAATCCAGAAAACAACAAACTGGTTAGAAACATACCTGTGGCAGTCAGGAAGTCTCCACAGGTAACCACTCTACTCACGCCATCATACAGATCACGCCATCATACAGATCACGCACATATATCTCATGACATACCCGCAGGTGACAAACAAGCCGGGTAGGTTTCAGAACTGTATTCAAAGTTTTTGACGTAATTCCATCTGGAAAAAAATATGAGAAAAATATTCTTCAGTGTCAAAGAAACTCATCAGGGTAGACAAGAGGGCTTACACAGACAGCCTGGCAGCAGAGGCAGAAAAGGCAGCAGGCAGCGGCAACATGAAACAGCTCTACGACATTACCAGAAGATTGTCAGGCAAGTATGGCCATACAGAAAGACTAGTAAAAGACAAAGAAGGCAAGCCTATTGCAGACAGAGCAGATCAACTCGACAGATGGGCCGAGTATTTTGAAGAGTTATTGAACAGACCTAGCCCACCCGACCCCCCAGACATCCAGCCGGCAGAGACCGACCTACCCATCAGCTGTGACAGACCCAGCCGGGAAGAGATCAGAAGAGCAGTGGCATTTTTGAAGAACGGAAAAGCAGCAGGCCCAGATGGCATCCCAGCGGAGTCTCTGAAAGCAGACCTAGAGACAACAGTGGAGATGCTGTACCCACTGTTTGGAAAGATCTGGGAAGAGGAGGTGATGCTGGCTGACTGGAAGGAGGGGTACCTAATCAAGCTTCCCAAGAAAGGCGACCTCAGCAAGTGTTCCAACTACAGAGGAATCACCTTGCTGTCAGTACCAGGAAAGGTCTTCAACAGGATCATCCTGGAGAGAATGAAGAGCTCCGTTGACCCCCAGCTGAGAGACCAGCAAGCAGGATTTAGGAAGAACCGATCATGTACAGACCAGATCGCCACTCTCCGCATCATCGTGGAACAGTCTCTGGAGTGGAGCTCCCCGCTGTACATCAACTTTGTGGATTATGAGAAAGCATTTGACAGTGTGGACCAAGAGACTCTGTGGAAACTCCTACGACACTACGGTGTACCCACAAAGCTCGTCCGCCTGATCAAGAGCAGCTACGATGGCATGACACGTCGCGTGATCCACAAAGGGCAGTTCACCAGGGAGCTCCAGGTCAGAACTGGTGTCAGGCAGGGGTGTCTGCTGTCTCCGTTCTCTTCCTACTGGCCATAGACTGGGTCATGAAGATGACCACAGAGCACAGACAAAGTGGAATACAGTGGACACTGTGGACACAGCTTGACGACCTCGATTTTGCAGACGACTTGGCATTACTGTCCCACACTCATCAACAAATGCAGGACAAGACCACAAGGCTTGCTGACATCTCGTCCCAAGTGGGCCTCACCATTCACAAACAGAAAACAAAGACAATGAGGCTGAACGCAACCAGGGAAGAACCAGTCTTGCTTGCTGGCACCCCGTTGGAGGAGGTGGAGTCCTTCACCTATCTCGGGAGCATCATAGACAAAAAAGGCGGCACTGATGCAGATGTCAGAGCACGAATCGGTAAAGCCAGAGCAGCCTTTCTCCAGTTGAAAAAAGTGTGGAGTTCCAGAGAGCTGTCACAACACACCAAAGTCCGGATTTTCAACTCGAATGTAAAAGCAGTTCTCCTATATGGAGCAGAGACTTGGAGATTGACAAAAACCACAGTCAACAGAGTACAGACCTTCATGAACAGTTGCCTTAGAAGAATTTTGAAAATCCACTGGCCAGAGAAGATCAGCAACGTCAGACTCTGGGAGAGAACAGAGCAGATAACAGCAGAGAATGAAATTGGGCGAAGAAGATGGGGATGGATCGGTCAGTCTGAGAAAGCCAGCTTCCAGTATCACTAGGCAGGCATTGTCATGGAACCCCCAGGGAAAGAGGAAAAGAGGTAGGCCGAGAAACTCCTGGCGTTGAGACCTCCAAGCAGACAAGAGACTGGGAACCACCTGGAGTAGAATCGAAGGAGAAGCACAGGACAGGAGTCGCTGGAGGTCTCTCGTCGACGGCCTATACCCGGGTAGGGGTGACAGGCGTAAGTAAGTCAGTCCAAGAAACTCAACATGGGTCCAAACCATCCGTGGCCAGTACTACACAGGTCAGAGTCATCTGCCGCATTACACAGGTATGTACAGGTAGCTCCTCCTCATCATTGATATCGGACTCAAAATTGGTGAGATCTTGAATGCGCACCGAACTGACACTGATATCTGATTAAGAGTCATCTTCTCTGACAGGATTTGAACGAATTTCATCCAGTAATGCAGTGATTAGGTTGAGTTTTGCAGTCAATAAGTCATATGACCCGAGGAACATAAAATCAATAGGTCATTTTGAAAATCCGTAAGTCAACAAAAAATCACGTTTTCGGCATTTTTTATTTTAAAATGTCAGCAGCCAAAAAACGGATGATGTCAGCATAGTCAAAAGTAGTGTACTACGAACGAAGAGAATACACTTGCATAACGAACACCCTCTTTTAATGAACTAATTGCATCCTCCCACAGCCGCACGTTTGGTTACCCCTGTAGCCTGTTCAGTAGGCTTTGCGAGCCACCACATACACAATCGAGAAAAGGTTGAAATTGATTGGGTGATTGCAAAGCGAAGTGCAGCCGCTGCGTCTACTGAACGGGCTACTGTCAAGTTATCGGCTGCGATGTACAGTTCTACCTCAATCACACGTGCCGTTTGTGGGCGTGGTCTAGTAGTCTGCTCAGTTGTCAAACTTGTCAAGACATCTTGGTAACTTGGCCTGCAGACTCTCACTGTTTACGTTTTCGCGGTGCTTGCCTGCCATTTGGTTACAGTCAAGGCTGTTTTCAGTTGTACTCTGAGAAACATGAGCATGAATGGCGCCAGTCAGAGGCGTAGATTTTCATGAACCCGCGGGCAGAGGCGACTCATGAGGATCTGTGTCTTTTGCAGATGTGTATTATAATCGTTGCTTAGTCCGCATCTACTTCCTCAGTTTGAGTACACTATCAGATAAAATTTCAAGCAATGTGCATAGATTCTCATAAGGACCCTTAGGTGGTGAGGACTTTTGAACGTCTATGCCTCTTGCAGACTTTAAAAACTCTCTTGCACTGGTTACATTCATCACGCAGCCAACTATGTGTTATACTTGGTGTATAAATACCAAAGGCAAGTATAGAGATCTTTCACATGTGCATCACATGACGTACGCACAAACGAGTCACGCCCCCTCTGGAGGACAAGGCGGCCATTTGCACGTAGTGAGAATAGCAATATCAGTAGATTTTAGAGTCGTTTTATTCACAAATTATTGCAAAAGTTTCACTCGTACTTAAGGAGAAGCATGTAGATACTTTAGACAAGGCTTCCTATGCACGTTATTTGGAGAAAATTGCAACCGTTGGAGGTGAGGACCCGTACGAGTTGCCGGACTCCGGACCACGATGCACTGCCACCTCTTCGAAACGAAGATGCCGTTCAATATTTAATATTTGGAAAAAGTGCATACACAATGGCTGAATTCAAAGCAATGAAGAGTCTGCAGGCACACGACCAACTGACATCAGGCTGGGTGCGTGATCTGCGTTCCTACCGCCGTCACAAAATTCACCGTTCTTGTTGCTGCGAAGGTAAGTGTTCAGTCGATGGTTTCTCTGTGTGTTGTCTAGGCACGATGTTATTTCACCGATCTAATTGTGTCTACTTTATATCATTTAGATGCACGAGGATGGGGCGGATGATGGGTGTCTAGTTACCTTATTTCCTATGTCAGTTGGTTTCATTTGTATTCAGCTGTAGGATTCTGTGCTAGGAAGTTGAGTTTGATGTACCCAATTCTAGGATTCTGTGGTGTGTATCAAGTTGTAGGATTCTGTGGTGTATCATGTGTCCAGCAGTGGGATTCTGTGGTTTGATATTTATCCAGCTTTCGTTTGATTTATAAAATATTTGAAGCATCATCACCCAAGTTATTAACGTGAAACATGTCTGAAATTTTTATGAAAAATGAGGCCATCTGAATAGTAATAATTGCACTACATTCCACTGGCTACTGTTTGTCAGCTGTCGGCAGTTTTTCCTTATTACCATGTGGGGCAAGTTAATGATTACGTCTTGTTTATTTGCAGGTGTACCATTTCCAGCGTATGAATGAAAAACCCACTCGGCCCTGGCTCATCACCTCTGGCCGAAGGGGAGGTTTTGTCAGCTCACTGCACGTGTGTTGCAGGCCTTGGAGAGACATGTTCCCATGTAGCGGCTGTAATGTTTATGGTCGACACAGCCAAACGCATTATTGACAACAAGACGGTGACTGACGTTGTGTGCTACTTACTTACTTACTTACGCCTGTCACCCCTACCCGGGTATAGGCCGTCGACGAGAGACCTCCAGCAACTCCTGTCCTGTGCTTCTCCTTCGATTCTACTCCAGGTGGTTCCCAGTCTCTTGATGTCTGCTTGGAGGTCTCGACGCCAGGAGTTTCTTGGCCTACCTCTTTTCCTCTTTCCCTGGGGGTTCCATGACAATGCCTGCCTAGTGATACTGGAAGCTGGCTTTCTCAGACTGTGACCGATCCATCCCCATCTTCTTCGCCCAATTTCATTCTCTGCTGTTATCTGCTCTGTTCTCTCCCAGAGTCTGATGTTGCTGATCTTCTCTGGCCAGTGGATTTTCAAAATTCTTCTAAGGCAACTGTTCATGAAGGTCTGTACTCTGTTGACTGTGGTTTTTGTCAATCTCCATGTCTCTGCTCCATATAGGAGAACTGCTTTTACATTCGAGTTGAAAATCCGGACTTTGGTGTGTTGTGACAGCTCTCTGGAACTCCACACTTTTTTCAACTGGAGAAAGGCTGCTCTGGCTTTACCGATTCGTGCTCTGACATCTGCATCAGTGCCGCCTTTTTTGTCTATGATGCTCCCGAGATAGGTGAAGGACTCCACCTCCTCCAACGGGGTGCCAGCAAGCAAGACTGGTTCTTCCCTGGTTGCGTTCAGCCTCATTGTCTTTGTTTTCTGTTTGTGAATGGTGAGGCCCACTTGGGACGAGATGTCAGCAAGCCTCGTGGTCTTGTCCTGCATTTGTTGATGAGTGTGGGACAGTAATGCCAAGTCGTCTGCAAAATCGAGGTCGTCAAGCTGTGTCCACAGTGTCCACTGTATTCCACTTCGTCTGTGCTCTGTGGTCATCTTCATGACCCAGTCTATGGCCAGTAGGAAGAGGAACGGAGACAGCTGACACCCCTGCCTGACACCAGTTCTGACCTGGAGCTCCCTGGTGAACTGCCCTTCGTGGATCACGCAACATGTCATGCCATCATAGCTGCTCTTGATCAGGCGGACGAGCTTTGTGGGTACACCGTAGTGTCGTAGGAGTTTCCACAGAGTCTCTCGGTCCACGCTGTCAAATGCTTTCTCATAATCCACAAAGTTGACGTACAGCGGGGAGCTCCACTCCAGAGACTGTTCCACGATGATGCGGAGAGTGGCGATCTGGTCTGTACATGATCGGTTCTTCCTGAATCCTGCTTGCTGGTCTCTCAGCTGGGGGTCAACGGAGCTCTTCATTCTCTCCAGGATGATCCTGTTGAAGACCTTTCCTGGTACTGACAGCAAGGTGATTCCTCTGTAGTTGGAACACTTGCTGAGGTCGCCTTTCTTGGGAAGCTTGATTAGGTACCCCTCCTTCCAGTCAGCTGGCATCACCTCCTCTTCCCAGATCTTTCCAAACAGTGGGTACAGCATCTCAACTGTTGTCTCTAGGTCTGCTTTCAGAGACTCCGCTGGGATGCCATCTGGCCCTGCTGCTTTGCCATTCTTCAAAAATGCCACTGCTTTTCTGATCTCTTCCCGGCTGGGTCTGTCACAGCTGATGGGTAGGTCGGTCTCTGCCGGCTGGATGTCGGGGGGGTCGGGTGGGCTAGGTCTGTTCAGTAACTCTTCAAAATACTCGGCCCATCTGTCGAGTTGGTCTGCTCTGTCTGCAATAGGCTTGCCTTCTTTGTCTTTTACTGGTCTTTCTGTATGGCCATACTTACCCGACAATCTTCTGGTAATGTCGTAGAGCTGTTTCATGTTGCCGCTGCCTGCTGCCTTTTCTGCCTCTGCTGCCAGGCTGTCTGTGTAGGCCCTCTTGTCTGCCCTGATACTCCTCTTCACCTCGCGGTTGGCTTCCGAGTATTCCCCCTGTGCCCTTACTTTGGCTGCTCTCGTGCGACTGTTGTTGACCGCTGCTTTCTTCTGCTTCCTCGCTTCTATCTTCTTCAAGGTCTGTGCCGACAGCCAGTCCTTGTGGTGGTGTTTCCTGAACCCTACAGTGTCTTGTTGTGTGCTACTGGAACCAGCTTTCTTTCAAGTCCGTGGCTTACTTGGAAAATGTGTCCATTGACTTTACGTCGGCACCAAGTAGAAAGAGAATGCTGGATGCCTCCGTGGAGAGTAAGACTGCATCGCCAAAGGCCCCAAAGTGGACAAAAGAAATCAGAGATATCACTGAAAATGAGTTAAAGTCATTTTATGAACAGATTAAATTTGCAGCCTCAGGTATCAAGCCAGCTCTCCTATCGGTGCAGAGCAAGTATGCGGAAGACTATGAAATTAAGTTGACAAAAATGCCCATTCACACACTGTGAATCCTCCAGCCAGTACAGATGCAAAGAGTCCTCTTGAGCCTTTCCAGCCTGTGCAGTAAAATACAGATGCCACGGATCCTGTAGCACCTGTCGACCCTACACAGCCTTCTAACAGAACTGACGCCTGGTGCTACTGCGGAAGAGGGGAAGAAGGAAATATGGTTGCGTGTGACAGTGTAAACTGTACAAGGATTTGGTTTCACTTCGAGTGCATTGGCATGAAGTCCGAGTCAAAAAGGGAAATGGTTTTGCCCAGACTGCAGGAAGAATCGGCCTAAGAGAGGCCAGGCAGAACCAAAAAAGAAACTGTAATCGACATGAAAATACAGTTGCGACACTTAGGTGTCTATTTGGACATATATACACATGGACTGTCATTTGTCATACGTTTATTTCATACACGTTTACCCGTTACTGTTTCTGAAGGGGGCACTTTAGCTATATACTAAGCACAGATGTATCCAAAGTGTAACCAGTCATGTTTTTGCAGTATGCAGCCACATTTCTGTCAGTAGCCTTATTGTGAAGGCGATTTCCCAAAGTAGATCAAAGTTATCCCTTTCAGCATTGGGGTGGGTTTTTATGGCTGGATGCATGTTTGAAGATCATATTGAAAAATGACATTTGTCTGAAAGACTCCATGGTGTGTAATTTAAATGTTCATTAACATTTAAGATCTGCCATCAAAGTTGAGATAAACAAGCCAGAACACAATTGTATTTGTTTTTTCAAAATACATTACCGATGGCATTACTATCTGGAATACACTCTATTGCCTATAAATTTCAGCCAAAAAGTTGTGTACCCCACACAACCGGGGAGGAGACACTGGGGATCCAAGCACAGGGGCCCCAGGTGGCCTCCCCTTACTACCCTATCCCGGCATTCGCAGGGCGACCCTTTCAGTTTCACTCGTAGCTCGACCGTGGACGGTCGAGTTTTTTGCCTTGCTCCGTTTCGGACTGTTATCTTCAGTGTTTGCTAGACCTTGGCCTTCAGCTTTGGGGTTTATTTGATAAGCCTTGGACTCTCTACCTTCGTTGGCTTCTCTTCTCTTCGTAGTTAGAACACTACTGTGTGTGAGCTGAGCGCCGTCCGGTTTGGACCGGCTCTTTCTTTCAGTGAGCTTCGCCCTTGGCTGTGGCCTTGGGGTTAGTCTTACGTGACTTTGTGCCTTGTGGTGGGAGTGTGACATGACTGTTTTTCGCCTACGTACGGTATTCAGCGGACGCTATGGCTACTTCTGTGTTGAAGTATTGCCTCCTTTGCGGGGACTTTCAGTGGCCCTCCGACGCCCACCACGCTTGCTTGCTGTGTTGGGGCTGTTCTTCGGACAGGACGTGTGTGCTGAGTGGATGGAAGACCGGTGGTCGCAGATGTGGGACTTCTACAGACGCGACTGGCCCTCCCGGCCGCTTCAATCTCCCCGGAATCCTCCACAGGTGGACGTCACTCCGTCGGCTCCTCGGGCACCGCTACGCTCCGTCGTTCGGGCTGTCCGGGCCACAGGTAAGTCCCCTTCTTGCACCATTACCTCGCAGGTTCTCCCTCCCTGCTCCGAGTCTTGGAGCAGGGTAGGCGAGTTTCGGAGTCGCGCTCCCCACGCTCTGCTTTGTCAGCGCGTGGCTTGAGCCCCATGGGTCTGCTCACCCCCCACTCAGCTTCGGGCGAGCGGTCTAGGCGAGCTGAGCGTTCGTCAGCCACCCCCTGCTCTGGGTCCCCTGAGCGGGTGCGGATGAACGAACACAAGCATAGTAAGAAAGAGAAAACGTGAGGCGTCGGAGCGTGACTTGAGGTCCATAGAAGTGCTGCCCCCCCCCCCCCCCCCCCCCTCCCGCGGGCTCGGCTTGCTTCGCTTTCGTCCCCCCCCCCCCCCCCCCCCCCCGCCCCCCCCGCCCCATCTCGTCCCATCAGGACCAGCTTCTCCACACCAAGTGGATGCTGCACTCTGACCTTTTTCGGCTGATTTGTGTGCACTGGGAGACACCCATGATCGACCTTTTCGCAATGCGGTGGAATACACAACTGCCCCTCTTCGTCTCTCTCTCTTGAACCAAGGAGCTGGACCACAGATCTCCTGAGTTTTGCCACGGATCCCCCTCTACGGCTTCCAACGCTGCGCACGATGCTGAAGCAGCCCCGACAGGATCTTTTTCACCCATGCCTGAAGCGCCTTCTCTTACACGCCTGGAGGTTTGTGCGGCATGCCCTCAGCGCTCGAGGTTTCTCGGATGCGGTGGTGGCAGCTATCGCTTCAGCCTTCCACCAGGAAAGTTTACGAAGGCAAATGGCGGGTTTTGCAGTCTTGGTGCGGTACTCTACACCTTTCCCGCACCTCTTTAACTATGCCTCAACTCGCCGAATTCTTCCTGTGGCTCTTCGAGGATCAGAATCTGGCCCCAATCACCATTTGGGGATATCTTTCTATGGTGGCTGATACTTCCCGCCATTTGGGATGACCAGATCCTGGGTCTTGCAAGGATCTCGCCGACCTCATGGCTCACTTTGACCTACAGCGACCAGTGACACACTCCCTCCTCCCTCGATGGGACCTCACATGGGTGTTGACATGGCTTAACACTGCTTTGAACCTCTGCACTTGGCGTGGTTCTCTGACTTAATGAGAAAAATGTGCTTCTTGCTGGCTCTGGCCACTGCCTCTTGCGTGAGTAAACTCCACGCTCTCTCAGTACACCCGTCCTGCTTGCAACTCCGGGCCAATGGCTCCGTCCAATTCCTCACTAGTCCTTCTTTTTGGCCAAGAACAGGCTACCATCAGCCGCCCCTCAACCGATCACTATTCGTCCTTTGCGGGGCCCCCATACGTCCCCGGACGTACGCCAACAGGACCCAGTCAGGGCATTAAAAATTTACCTCCGCCGGTCGAAGCCCCTACGGCGAGGACGTTTATGCCTCTTCCTGACCTTAGCTCCGGGCAGGAATGATATATCTGCCCAGACGATTTCCGCTTGGCTGCGTGGAATCATCAGATCCGCTTACGAAGACCTCTCGACAGAGGGAGCGAAGAGGTTGTGGATTCAGGCGCACGAAGTCCGGGCTGTCTCCACGAGTGTCACATTCGACCTCAATTGCGCCGTGAGGGACATTGTGGTGGCTGTGGGCTGGTGGGACGAATCTACTTTCGCCCGTTTCTTTTTCGTGACCTGTCCGGCCAAAGACAAAACCTGGCACTAGTGGGGGACATTGCTGTGGCATAACACTCCCTCCCGGAGCTGGCTGCGCCATAGGTAACACTTGACTGAAATTGTCGGGAGTGTGCACCGGCAAGGGACCTAGCTAAGCAGTTACACAGGGGTTGAGTTTTGGGGCAGCCCCTCCTCCTCTTCGCAATTCTTCCTATTAGTAATACCATTGGTAACGTTTTTAAAGAATAAATGTATTTTTCTTTAAAATAAATTTTTTTCGAAAAATACTTACCGATGGTATTACTCAAACTTCCCTCCCACCTTCCCCGCTTGCCGCCTGTCTGCTGAGATAGAACTGGCAATAACGGACTCTCGCGAGATTGGGAAGGGAGGCTCTCCGAAGGATAGGGAGGCCACTCAGGGGATTGAGTAACTGCTTGCTAGAGTTATGTCCCTGGTTTTGTAGCAACACACAACAATTTTGGAGGCTGAAATTTACAGGCTAAGTATGTCTTCCTATTAGTAATACCATCGGTAAGTATTTTTCGAAAAAAATTATTTTAAAGAAAAATACATTTTACAGGAGCGAGAGGCAGCACTACAGGGCAAAGCTTTAGCAGAGAAGGACGCTGCACGTCTGATTCGACAGCTGGAGGCGGCTGGAGGCACACCAAACAATGGCAGTAATGGAGACAAGAAGAGCGACAACAATGTGAAGGATGCCACTATTGAAGCTGAAGACATACCTGCTCTGTCTGCTGCTGATCCTCTGCCCAAAAACCTCTCTTTTGATGGCTCAAAGGTGAATAGAGTTCTGGCCTAAATCAGAAGAGTTCTAACTTTGCACAGACTTCAGACATTCTGTCGGTTCATCCAGCATGCTCCATCTACAGGAGGTCATGAGAATTTATGCTCCTTGCTCATTGCCGAGTTGCCTATTTACATCCTCAACTTAACACATTGTGCCCCAGGACTGAAACCCCCAGATTTTGAAGTTGCCCTCTGAAGGACTGTAATACAATTCTAGACACAGATCGAGCATAACATTTGAAGGGTGGTGCCAGAATAGCTATGGGCGCCAAGCTATTCTGGCACTATCCTTGAACTGTCATGTTCGATCCACGTCTTGATGTGGTGTGCTAGGGCTGAATGAGTTAAGGTACCTATCCAGCGTTATTAACATTACAACTGTCACAAAGACTCCTGCTACAGTGATCGGGTAATCTAGCAGAAGGGTCCTTTCAATCTTTACTCTTAGGGGATGCAACCTGCTGTTTTTCCTTACTATCAAGGGGTTCAGCCTTCCATCTTTGATCTGACTTTTATTTCAGAATAACTCCTATTCGTCATCCTTATACAATGTCAATCATCACTCTTTAACTTATTCTCCAGATCCGACGACAGTACGCTGATGCATTTGACGAACTTGAAGATGTGGAAGATGATGATACCAACACCACTTGCAGTCACATCTCGGAAGCCTGCAGCCACATCTCAGAAAATGTCACAGATGATGATAACGACTCTCTCTACGCCATTTCCCTCAAATCCAGCCACTCTTTTGAACATGAAGCCACAGAACCGCTGAATGTGCCAGCCAGCGATGAAGAAGCTGCTGTTGAAGTGCATGGTAAGGGGAGTGTTCATGCTAGTTTTTTTGTCAGTCGGCATTCCTGCTGTTGTGTACCTGAGCAAATAACCATCCAACTACCAAAATAGTTCTCATGAAATATGATTGGCGTGATTCTCAAAGAAAATCGGTCTAGACAATGCATGGGATGGTACCAACTGTATGCAAATGCTTGCCTTGAGATTGTCCTTGAAGGACAAAACTTGTCACTTGTCATTAAGACCATGATTTAGGTGACCACATCCTCCAAAATGAATGACTTTTACCCATTTCATCCTAGTACACCCACGGCTTGAAATAAATTTTACCATGATAGTTCAAGGATGGTGCCAGAATAGCTTGGCGCCCGAGGCACCAAGCTATTCTGGCGCCATCCTTGAACTACAACGGTTAATCTGTAATGTAGCCTTCATAGGACAATAAGCTTCTTTTTATATAAAAAAATCAGCCTCGGGATATAATAGGTTAATGATCTCTCATTAGGATGGTTTCTTAACCCTTATCATTCGGAATACACCAGTGTGTGAAATAAGTTTGACTAAAAATAGTTTAAGGGTAGTGCCAGAATAGCTTGGCGCCTCTAGGCGCCAAGCTATTCTGGCAACACCCTTGTACTAAAGCCATTGGTCTATGTCCTTATCTGCAAGTACTATAATGTAGCTTGCATATGGCAGTGTACAAATTAGAAGCTTTTAGCCTCAGCATGATATGGGTTAAAACAGGTTTCGCTGTATTGTTACCTTTGTTTCTTGAGTCTTTGGGTTGCAGGAAAAGGATTGACACTTTGCAGAAAAGTAATGGAGTCCTCACATTTCTTCTCCTCAATTTTCAGAAACAAACCAAGGGGGATCACCACCAGAGACCCTACTGTCAGCACTCCCCCCAGGAGTGGCAGGCGAGGCCACCATGACGGCTGAGGAAGCCATCGAGGAACTGGCACTACCTGGCGACCTTGACACCGCCGAGCTGAAGAAAGGATTACCCAACACTCCTAAGGACTCTTTCTACTTCTATCAGGGTGAGACGGTGGAACAAAGCAGTTTTGTAGCTGATCGTCTTAAAACCCTATTTGAAACGTGCCATGTCCAGATATGTGGCATAATCTGTGTGCAGCATGAATTGAATGAGTTAACCCCTTTCAACCTTAACCCCACCCGGGTCTGCCCTGGGGGACTTGGGTGGGGTTAGGTATTTTTTAGTTCCCAGGGTCACCCTGGTCAGCCCCACAGGGTGGGGTTTTCTCTCTATTCTGGGGCATGTGTTTCTGTCTACCCTTTGTCCATTCACCTGTATTTGCCTTTTTAAAACTCTCCCTACTGTCTGCACTGCCTGTAGCTCTTGATATTGGATGTGTGTTGCTAAATGGTCTTAGCTTTATTTAGGCCCCATGTTGTAGGTTTATTTAACGTATTTGACCGGCTGGCGACATACATTCAATTTTCTGTTTAGTTTTTTTTTTCACAAGCAGTGCAGGCACGTCCTGAGAAAGCCTTGTTGCTGTCGGGACGTTAAGCAATTTACAATCAATCAATCAAACCCTTTCAACCTGAGGCTGATTAAAAAACATCGTTCGTAGTCCTATGTAGGCTACATTACAGATTAGGAGATAGATCACGCATTTTAGTTCAAGGTTGGTGCGAGAATAGCTTGGCGCCCTCAAGCACCAAACTATTATGTCACCACCCTTGAACTATCATAGTCAAATTTATTTCAAGCAATGGGTGTATCAGGATATTTTGCTTTGATAAACGCTAGGAGGAGATGGATCCACTGTTAAAAGTAAAGGTGACGAGGTATTTTGGCACTACCCTTGAACTATCATGTTCAGGGGCAAAAGTGGCAGATGAATATCCATGATTTCAAAATCTTGTATATTATTCATACAGTATCATGTATTTCCTATATCAGATTTATACTAGCGGAAATGGAAATTACATGTCTAGGTTCCTGGAGAAGCCAGAAAACTGCTTTGAAAATCATTTCAGCATCCCATAGGTGCCTATGTGGCTTCTGGACCCCAGCCTGCCTTCTGTATTTTACAAGTGCGAACTTCCATCCATCATAATGCTCCCCACCCGGGTCTGCCCTGGGGGACTTGGGTGGGGTTAGGTATTTTTTAGTTCCCAGGGTCACCCTGGTCAGCCTCACAGGGTGGGTTTTTCTCTCCATTCTGGGGCATGTGTTTCTGTCTACCCTTTGTCCATTCACCTGTATTTGCCTTTTTAAAATTCTCCCTACTGTCTGCACTGCCTGTAGCTCTTGATATTGGATGTGTGTTGCTAAATGGTCTTAGCTTTATTTAGGCCCCATGTTGTAGGTTTATTTAACGTATTTGACCGGCTGGCGACATACATTCAATTTTCTGTTTTGTTTTTTTTCACAAGCAGTGCAGGCACGTCCTGAGAAAGCCTTGTTGCTGTCGGGACGTTAAGCAATGTACAATCAATCAATCAAACCATCATAATGCAGTCTTCAGAGCACACCTAACAATTTTGAAAACTTCAACTTTAGGTCTCTTATGATTTCATTTGAGTGATATTCATTTTTCAGGGAGTGATGGCCAACACATCTACCTGAATTCTCTGAATACTCGCTGTATCATCAGCCAGTATGGCAGTCTTGAAAATGCCCCTCACACCATCACAGCCAGAATCATTGATAAAGAGGTCTCCTTCATGACAGAGGTGAGAGAAACAACCCATTTTCACACTTAAAACGGAGAAGAACCCAACGGAGAATGAAACATGCTTAGAAAAGACAGTTAAAACACAATAATATTTGGGTAAAGTCGCTACTTAAAGTATCGGTGAAGAAGGAATGTGGCAATAATGCGGCATGACTTATGACTCACAGGTGTTGCGATATAATTAGGCTGACTTGTAGGTAAACCTTCTAACTTTTACCTTGTTAAAATGCCTTTTCATCACACTTGTTAAGAAAGTAATGGCCGTGATTGACAAAGACGTATACCCATGCTTTTGCACCCTTTGTTTTGAGCCATAGCTTTTGTTTGACATTTTTTGCTCAGATGCGATAGCAAGAGTGAGTATATGTACTGGGACAGGGTCCCCGGATATCTTACAGCTACTCTACGCGCAAGTGGAGACGCCAATGTTTGACCTGTTTGCCACTAGGTGGAATCGGAAGCTGGTGGAACCGGAAGCTGCTTCCTTCGTCTCCCCCATACCGAATCCACAAGCCTGGACAGTGGACGCGCTCTCCATCCTGTGGGACAGATTCCTTGCTTGCGCGTTCCCTTCCACAGTGTGGTAATCAAGGTGCTCCAGAAGCTCAGGGGGGGCTACACCATACTGATCCGCGGGGGCCTATTTTGGCGGGACTGTGAGCTGGACCACAGACTTGAGCCGCGCTACGGACCCCCCTGATGAAGCTCCCCACGCCACGCTCGATGCTCAAGGAGCCCCGGCAGCAACTGTTTCCTCAAGATAAGAAAAAGGAGTGCGCCCGGAACGACTGCGGCTGCACGCTTGGAGATGGTCAGGCAGGCCCTCGCTCCCAGAGGCTTCTCGGGTGCAGCAGTGGAGACGATCGCAGCGGCTCGGAGGTGCTCTACCCGTAATGTATACGAGGAGGTGGCGAGTAAGGGCCGAGTCCCTCGGTGGTTATGCCCCAAGCGGAACCAGGCCCCATCACCATCTGAGGTTACCTGGCAATTGCGACAGGCTCTTGCCGACACATGGCACAGCCGGACGCGGACCTGCTTCCTGCTCGCCCCTGCCTCTGCCTCTCGGGTAAGCGAGATACACGCCTTCTCCGGGCGTCCCTCCTGTCTCCAACTCAGGGCCTATCGCTCGGTGCAACTCACCGGTCCTACGTGCTGGCCAAGAACCGCCTCCCAGCGTCCACGCCGCAAGTATTGACCGTCGGTCCGCACAGGGCTACGGACCAGTCCCAGGAGTCCCGTCTTCGGGACCCGGTCAGGGTGCTTGAAGTATACCGGCGTAGACCTAAGCCGCTAGGACTAAGGCGCTCACGCCTATTTCTGCCCTTGGCTCCGGGCAGACGAGACAGTACGGCGCGGACGATACCTTTCTGGCTATGCTGCGTCATACGGTCGGCGTGCAAAGAGCTCTCCCCAGAGCAGGCCAGGACGATGCGCACCTGAGCACACGAAGTCATAGCAGTGGCTGCGAGCATCGTCTTGGCTGCAACTGCGCAGTGAAGGAGTTGGGACGGCTGTGGGGTGGCGGGCCGAGTCTACCTTCGCCTGCCTCTACCTCCGAGACCTATCCGGCCAGCGCGACTACCTGGCCCTAGTGGGGGATATCTTGGCGGCGCAGCACTCCCTCCCGGTGCCACAAGCGCCATGGGTAACGCCTAGCTAAAATTGTCGGGAGTGGCGCGTAGGGACGGGCCTCGATAGTTAACTGAGCGCTCGGGCATGGAAAAGGTGTACCGAAATTGCGGCACCCTCCTCCTATTCGCCATTCTTCCTAGTAGTAATGTCATCGGTAATGATTTTGAGAAAATAAATGGATTTTTCTCTAAAATGTATTTTTTCAAAAAATACCAATGACATTACTCAGAGGTCCCTCCCTCCTACCCCGCTTGCTGCAGTAGAGCTAAGGCTCAGAGACTGGCGGGAAGGGTGAGTGCGCCAGATAGGGAGGCACAGGAGGCTACTCTGGATATCCTAGTAACGACAACCCAGAGTTGCCTCCCCTGTTGTGAGGGACACAAGTTTTTTGGGGCTAAAATTGGTATGCTAAGCAAAGCTTCCTAGTAGTAATGTCATCGGTAAGTATTTTTCAAAAAAATATAATTTAGAAAAAAATACATTTTTTGTTGCAGATCATTCGCAAGAGACTGCGTTACCTGAACCACCTGCCCCTCACCTGCGAGTTTCAGGTGGTAGAGGTGGCCCTGAAACCACCAGTTATCTCTGAACAGACACTGCAGTTGTTTGCTGGTATGGGAATCCAGATTCATGCAGTACTCAGTTGACACACAGTTTATGTTCAAGTCTTAGAAGAGCGAAAAATGAGGGACTTCAACCAAGATGATTTTCTCTTTCTGAGGGGATAAGTGGGTGTCTCACCAGAGGGTCATTAGAATTTGTTCTTCTTGAATGTGAAAAGGGATCATCGAGGAACTGGCCAGAAATTATATTTAAGGCCTTTTATCAGACTGTGAAGCCGACCTTGGCAAATATGAGATTATGCTGAGACGCTTTATGTAGATGATGCAAAAACTGTAATCTTTGGAAATGTGTTAAGGTGACAAAGGTTAACATTGTATTTTGTTGGCACGTGAGCATCGAAAGACTGAATGAACAAACAAACAATCAAAAATAAACATGTTGAAACGGTAAAACAAAGAAGAACAGAAGAATGGCAAAGCCATTTTTCTGATCTTTTTTGTTTCACCTTTTCAACATGTTTATTTTTGCTTTGTTTGTTTGTCTGTTCATTCAGTCTTTTGTTCATTTCTCTCTTCAGATGAGATCAAGAGAAGAGCCAAGCTGCGTCAGAAGAGAGTCAAGGATGACAAACGCAAAGCCAGGAAACTGCTGGTAGAGGAAAGGATTAAAATCGGCATTTGTGAGTCTTGTGACATGCACATGTTCCTTTGTTTCTTCAAAAACATTACCGATGACATTACTGTCTGGAAGTGTCAACTACTTACCCAATTTTAGCCTAAGAACTTGTTGTGCTCCTACACAACCCGGGAGGCACTCGGGGAACCCTAACTAGGGCCGAGAGTAGCCTCCCGTCCCAGCCCATTTGAGCAGTCACCACGTGGCCCAATCACAATCAGTCGTTTCTACTTAGCTGTACGTTTCAGACGTGTTTAGCCTATAGGTCCCGGACCGTTTTTTAACGGTTATTCACTGGACTATCATTTTGTGGATTCCTGTGCTCCTTCGGACTTGTGTGTTTGGAATTATGTGCCTGTGCTTGGAAAAGGGCCGGTCGCCTTGGACTACTGTGTTTCCTTTGGACTTTGTGTGCGCGATTACGGTTCCCTTTGTATCGTGAGCACATGGACTTGAGAGAGCTTCGCTATATATCGTGGTTCGGTGGCGGAGTTGTGTAGTGATTTGGCGACATGCTCGCAGAGGAGACGTTTCGGTATTTTTGCAGTTGTGACCGTGTCGCGTGGAGTTCGCATCGCTGCCATAGAGTTTTGTTGGACCTGTTACTCCAGTGGTGTTGCTCCCGTGGACCGTGTCAGCAGAGTTGCCAACCACTACGGAATTTCCGTCGTTTACTCCGGACGTCGATGTAATACTGCAGAACTATTATCAATACTACGGGAAAGCAAACAAAAGTTTTTAAGGTTTGTTGAGCGCCTGTGGCTACCGTGTCGACTGCCGGGCGAGTCAAGGTCACGGTCACCCAACTACGTGTTGCTGATCACAGCTTCCGGCGCGTGTTAGGCTTTGAACCAATCGTTGTGAAGCCTGAGTCTAAGAGCAGACGACGGAAGTTAGCGGAATGCGGCCAGAAGTTACCGATGTACCCACACCTCACGGCTACCGCCATTTCGATCGCGTGCAGACATCGTTGAGAAGAATTCTAGCAGAGCAAAGGATATAATATAGACAAAGAGTGTGATAATAAATGACACTGGAACTGTGGTAAGGCATCTTATGTGCCGTCGGTGTGTTATCGTACTGCGACTGCGTCTCAACATGTCACACTGGGCTTCGTGCTTGATGGGGGACTTTGTGTGTGTTGGAATTCTGGCGCTCCGCTCTGTGGTGGTTTCCTGGCTGTGTGAGGACTTTTGTCTCGGACCCGGGACTTCTTCCCGCCGACGCGCTTGGTGGTTGGTTTGGAGGTTCTTCCCCCCCCCCGTCCCCACGATTCACGAGAGGTAAGGTATCGATCCCAACCCTCGGCTGGCCCCCGGACCGGGTGCCAGCGTCGGCTTGAGGCTTTGTTTTCAGCATACAGCGGTTGCACCGATCTTTCTCGTTTTTGTTGGCGGGACCGAGCAGGGCTTGGACCCGGTCGCCTATCATATCTGTTATGTTGCAGTGACCAAGTACTCACCTGCCCGCAGTGCGGCGACTTCCAGTGACCGAACAATACCAACTAGTTTTACCTTCCCTGCGCTGCCTACACTTCCGACCACGCCCGTGATGTCTGCATCGCAGCTATGGGGATTTACTGGCGCGAGCGCCCGACACCGGCGAGTGACCGTTCGTCCTTGGCCTAGAGCTGTGCCCACTCAAGCCCGCTGTCTCTTACGGAGAGACAACATTTGGGCAGAGTACCTGCTTTACGGAGGCAGGCCTGCTGTAATGGACGAACCGCCGGACACGGGCGCCCAGCGCGTACCACAGGACTGCATCATCTGTGACTCTCGCCCGACAAAGCCTGCTGACTCTTACGGAGAGACAGCATTCGGGCAGAGTGTCTGCCTTACGGAGGCAGGCCTGCAAATACGGACGATCCACCGGACACTTGAGCTCAGCTCTTACCACAGCACTATGTCATCTGTGACTTTCGCACAGACAAAGCCCGCTGACTCTTACGGAGAGACAGCATTCGGGCAGAGTGTCTGCCTTACGGAGGCAGGCCTGCAGATACGGACGATCCGTCGGACTTTTGAGCTCAGCTCTTACCACAAAACTATGTCATCTGTGACTTTCGCACAGACAAAGCCCGCTGACTCTTACGGAGAGACAGCATTCGGACAGAGTGTCTGCCTTACGGAGGCAGGCCTGCAAATACGGACGATCCGCCGGACACTTGAGCTCAGCTCTTACCACAGAACTATGTCATCTGTGTCTTTCGCACAGACAAAGCCCGCTGACTCTTACGGAGAGACAGCATTCGGGCAGAGTGTCTGCCTTACGGAGGCAGACCTGCAGATACAGACGATCCGCCAGACACTTGAGCTCAGCTCTTACCACAGAACTATGTCATCTGTGACTTCGCACAGACAAAGCCCGCTGTCTCTTACGGATAAGATAGCTTTTGGGCGGAGTGCCGGCCTTACGGAAGCAGGCCTGCAGACACGAGCTTCTTGTCGTCCATTGTCCTCTAACACTTAACAGTCCTAAAGGGGCTCGCCAGGACAAAGCCCGCGTACTCTTACAGAGAGTCGCTAAGTCTGCAGAGTGCCTGCCTTACGGAGACAGGCCAGCAGTGACCCGTCCAAAGCCTACCGACAGTCTTGACACGTCCCGCACTGCCAGAAGCTTCAGACACTCGTGCGTCCGGTGACGAATGGAGGAAGAATCGTGATGCGATTGCGACGGTCCGACTCGGCCTCTGACTCCCATCACGTTCGCTCCTTTCACGTTCTTCGTTCCCGTGCCCTGCAGCATGTCTGCCTTGGTACGTATCTCCTCGCAGTTTACGTCACCCACCACCTTCGCTGCTCAGGCGCTGTTCTAGGAGTTCGTCAGGCTTCGTCGTTGCAGTCGCTTCCGTCATCACAGTCGCTCCTCTTCTCAGTCCTTGCCACTGGACTGCGTTATCCGTGACGCCTGCCGGACTAACGACGCTGCCTCTTACAGAGAGTCTGTTTACCAGCAGATAGCCCGCCTTACGGGGGCCGGCATGCAGAGACGCGCCTCGCGCAGTCTTTAGTCCACTGACAGTCAGGCGAGGTCTCGCCAGGAGAAGCCACATACTATTACAAAGTGTCGATAGCCGGCAGAGTGCCTGCCTTACGGAGGCAGGCCAGCGAAGACCCATGTCTACGTGTACACGGACCACTGACAGTTGGGACTATTCCCGTTTGGCCAGCATCTCGAGTCGCTCGTGTGCGTCCAGCGACAAAAGAAGGAAGTATCCTGATGCTCTACGCGACGGCCTCCTCAGCCCCCGACACGCCTTCTTTGTTGGGACGTGGTTAGCGCGATCTCCTCCATCCAGACCCTTTGCCGGATTTCACACCCTTCGCGGGATGTGGTTACTCTCCGCTTACTCCTGGAGGATTCGGTTCCGGCCCGGCTTGGCGTGGACAGACGCCCCCTCCCCACGCCTCACTCTGCTGTTCCGGATGATCCTACGTCACCTAGGACCCCTTCGGCATCGCGCTCAGCTGAGAAGCACCCTCCCTTGCAGCTTGTATAGATGGCGTCGCTAGTGCGGACCGCCTTGGCCTGCCCGGGTTTCCTGAAGCTTTCTTCCGTCGTGTCGTGGATGCCTGCAAGCTTCCTTTGCACCTCCTTGGTGATTTTCTCACCCTAGCTGTCGTGACCAACAGGGCAGCGTTTCACTCTTCGATTGGCGGCCACCTTCTTCTGTGACCTGATATGTCGAGATACCGGACTGCAAGCCTGTCCTCTTTGTTGGCTCACTTAGGGGCCTCCCGCGGGGCCCCGCCTTCGGCCTCTCCAATCCCGTTTGGACCCTGGATTCTCTACCTCCATCACCGAGGACTCTCATTTTCCTTGCATTTGCACCGCCACTGAGATGTTTCCCCTTGTGGACCGAGATTCCGTCGGACGAGAGCGACACCGTCGCACTGCGCGTAGAGGATGACTCGCTTCTGCAGAAAGTCGCCGTGGAGTTACGGTCTCGACTCCATGACCTTTACAGCCTCCGAATGGTGGTTTCCAGGCTGGGTGGCTAGTGGTACCTTGTCAGTGATCTCGCAGTGATGAACAATTTCTCGTGGCTCCGACTTCTCCTTTGGATTCCACCAGGGTCACTCAGCTGTGCATTCTGTAGACTTCACGGTCAGCTTGGACATCTCCAAGGCGCTTCTCCATGTCCCTCGGCACCCGGCCTCCAGCAGGTATCACAACTGCGCTTCGATGGTGTGTTCTACCAGTTTAGGATCCTCCTGTTTCGCTTGCAACCGCAGCCTTGCAGTTTTCGCTTGCATCATGGATGTCGTCGTCGCCAAGGCCAGACAGTTGGCTTCCAGTCCGATCTCGGATACCTTCGACGACCTCCTCCTGAAGATTCAGTCAGAGACCGCCCTGTGGAAGGACCGAGATGCCCGGCTCCTGTTGCTGTCGCACTTTGGGTTATTGGTCAATGTGGGCAAATCGGACCTCTCTCCCTCATGCTGGTTTACTTCTCAGTGGGATTTTACGACCATTCTCTCCAGGCGGAGTTTGCCGGAGTCTCGGATTCGGAAGCTGTCCTCCTTAGTCGCCCAGGTCGCTTAGGCGGGGTCAGTCCCCACCAGAGTTCAACTGATGGTCTTGATGATCGCAGTGGTGGATCCTTCTCCTCGGTCATCGTTACTCCTGGCTGCTCCAGCTCCACACCTGCTACTGAGGTTCTTCTCTCCACGACCGGCACTTGGACTCCGGACCTAGCTGGCAGACACACCTACTGGCTAAAGCTGCCAGCAGTTGGGCGAGCCCTCATCGAGTAGGAAACGCTCCTTCGCCAACAGGAGCTACTTGTCCTTCGGATACCGCTGCAGTTTTCTGCTTACAGAAGATGCAATATGGTCGCGTTGCTGGTAGACCCGTTCACCTGGAACATGTATTGAAACTCCGACCTCCTCATTCTCGACACGGGCCTCTCCGCTGCGGCCACCTTGAGGACGATGCAAAGATCTCACAGACCTGATGGGGATTTGACCTTCAGCGTCCAGTTCCACTTGCTGATTCCTTGCTGGGACCTACCCTGGGTCATGACGTGGCTTAATTCGGACAGGTTCCAACCCCTTATCTGGCTCGCTTCGCTGATGTGACACGGAAGACATGTTTCCTCTTTGCCCTAGCCATGGCGGCCAGAGTAAACACACTACACGCGCTGTTGGCGAGTTCTATCTGCCTCCAGTTCCGGGCAGATGGCTCTGTGCAATTGCTCACCGACCCTGCCTTCCTAGCCAAGACCAGGTCCCCCTTGCCTGCACCACCGGTCATAACTATTCGACCGTTGAAACACGCGAATTTGCCTCAGGAGACTCGGCCACAAGATCCTGTGCGTACCTTACGCGTTTCCCTACGCAGATCCAAGCTCATCCGTCGCGGACGGTCACACCTCTTTCTGCCTTTGTCCCCGGCAGAAATGACATAACAGCTCAAACGATATCTTCCTAGCTGCGTTGGGTCATGCGGTCCTCCTACCAGGACCTTTTTCCAAGACGATGCGAAGAGGCTCAAGATCCTCGCACTTGAGGTTCAAGCCATGGTCACAAGCGTTTTCGATCGCAACTGTGCTGTTTGAGACATCGTGACCGCAGTGGGCTGACGGGCAGAATCAACCTTCGCCCGCTTCTACCTCGGGGATCTGTCGGGCCAGCGAGATAATCTCGCCCTGGTGGGGGCACATCGCCGCAGCGCAGCACTCCCTCCTCGGCGCCGAAAGCGCCGTAGATACACACTTAGCTAAAATTGTCGGGAGTTTGGCGACTGGGTGGATGGCTCTGTCGTATGCCCTTTATGGCGGTAACTTGGGCGCGGCATCCTCCACCTTTTCGCCATTCTTCCAGACAGTAATGTCATCGGTAATGTTTTTGAAGAAACAAATTAATTTTTCTTTAAAATATATTTTTTCGAAAAATACTTACCGATGACATTACTCGGAGGACCCTCCCACCTGCCCCGCTTGCCGCTGGTAAGCTAAGTATCACGACTGATTGTGATTGGGCCACGTGGTGACTGCTCAAATGGGCTGGGACGGGAGGCTACTCTCGGCCCTAGTTAGGGTTCCCCGAGTGCCTCCCGGGTTGTGTAGGAGCACAACAAGTTCTTAGGCTAAAATTGGGTAAGTAGTTGACACTTCCAGACAGTAATGTCATCGGTAAGTATTTTTCGAAAAAATATATTTTAAAGAAAAATTAATTTTTGCTGAACAATTCAAGTAACATTTTCTCTTGGCTACAGTACAGTTTAACTCGTGTGCTCATCTGAATAGATTGTACATAACTGACCAAGTAGATTACACAGCAGAATGATACACACAAGCTTTCAGTCTCCAAGAAAAGTTGGCTGTTGCCTAAGTGCGCTCTTTTCTCTTTTTTCACATGTACTCGCGTGCAAAAGAAATGCAACATTTTTTTTTTTAAAAAGTGTTTCCGATGATTCCCAAAATGTTGCATTTCTTTTGCTCATTGGTATACTACAGACATACATTTTAAAAGCGTTATTAATGAAAATTTACTGATATCTTTTAACTAAGTAACTTTTATTGTGTTGTTGTTGAATGTTACTGTTCGTCAGCCTCATTATAACATGATACCTGATAGACATAAAGTCAGAACTCGCTATTGGCATTTGTGTTACTTCAGTGCTAAATTTATATAGACGTATTGCGAAAAAACACACAGTAAGCAAAACTCCTGGCTCACTCAAGCCTTAGTTGGCCCATGTACGACTGTTCACGGGCCAATTAAGGCTGGAGTCAGCCAGAGGACTTTTTGTTCATTGTGTGTCGACATGTGAGCCACAGACCTGACTGCATTACACTCGATTTCACAATAGTCTTATGTGTGAAATACCGAGGCTGACCTGTATTTAGCATACTCCATTTTCTCCTCGTACAGACCCGGAAGTGAAACTAGCCCTGGATAATCCTGAACATTTCCCTGCGCCCATGTCTGAAGGGGAGGAAAGGCGTCGCCAGTCCAGCCTCTCCGATGCTAGTCTTCCGTCACCCACTCTGCCCATTCCTTCAGGTTTGTAGTACAGGAGGGTTTTAGTGCATTCACCCTTTAGTTGGGGATTGGTAGTGCCAGATTAGTGTGGCATCTTTTCACACTGCATAGTCCTTTAGGTTTGTTGTATAAGAGAGTGTTAACCCATTTAGCCCCAGGACCCTGCAGCAGGAGATGGATTGATCTTCATAATTCAAGGGTAGTGCCAGTTGAGCTTGGCGCCTTCAGGCGCCAAGCTCATCTGGCACTACCCTTGAATTATGATCAATCCACCTTGTGCAACTAGTACATAGTCATTCAGTAACACTTCCAAAATTTGGAAAAAGCACCCTTGGGGCTAAAAGGATTAACTCATCCACTGCCTGGAGAAAACAAAACCACCCAACTGCAAGAGACGGAGATCTACATGAGCCCCCACACTTGCGGGAGCTCATGAGGATTCATGCCTTTTGCTGGCCCCATTTTATATCCATGTTTCTTAGGTGAATGGAATTGTCTGGCATTGTATTGACAAAGATTTCAGAAATGCAATCTGCGACCACTGGCAGGGAAGGAAGAAAACATTCACTCTTTTTAGATATCACAACAGATGGACAGGCCATGACAGCGCAGAAGAACAATTGTTTCTGTACAAACCACAAATGTTTGCTTGTTTTCTTTCCACAGAGCTCAATGCGAATGCTGCCGAGTTTGTACCAGGGCTTAAACTAAGCACCTCTGCTCCTAGTGATATCGGCCAGTCATCTGTGTCTTTTGCTGCTGTAAGTAAAACAATTTCATTATCCATTCCATTCTTCCCCATGAAGCACTAATAATCTAGCAGCTTACGCAATTTCTGCAGACATGAGTAGTTCGTCAAAAGAGTAACAATGGTTTGCAGGTACGAAACGAAAGTACTAATGCCATATGGTTTATGGATAGCAACAATATTTGTCCTTAGGATGGAGACATTTTTGTATAAGTGTTTTTCGAAAGCTATTTTTCGATGTGAGGGAACCAGTCCTCGTACACGGCCCAGATTAAGGTGCAAGACATTTTTGGTGCATAACATTGAAAATTTCGAGCATACAAGTTACACGTTTATTCCAGTGAGTAAATTAAAATCATCAGCAAGTAAACATGCATACATATTTACCATAAAATAATTTAAAAAGTAATATTTTTAATGCCGTAAGCATACTCGTGTCGCTAGTTTCAAAATGGCGGTCAGCGAGATGCCTTCGAAAGAAGTCAATCAGACGCGCACGGTTAATCAGCTTTACTTTGCTCCTGAAGTGAAACGGAGATTATTTTGGATTTGAACTTTGAAGTACATCTTATCAACGTCAAATACGTTATTTTTCCTGGTCTTGAAAACAGCCTTTCCCATAGAACTCGGGTCTCATTTGTGGGAGGAAAGCATATCGAAAGTAAACTACCTTAGTCGTGCATGTTGTGCATTGTGTCTGCCGACCATCTTCAACATTCTGCAGACTTTATGTCCGGATACAACATGCATGTTGTTCGTCCGTTTTCCAGCCTAACAGCTCTAAGTGTAGGTCTGCTCTTTTGTTATTAGTGGAGATGGGATTTGTAACTGGTCAAGCAACTCTTATCCGACTGGTCTTAAGCACAAGCCAGGCAGAGTGAAATCCATCTCCGAACCGTTTCCATCTAAATCACCATGTTCAGCTAAACACCTAAACATAAAAATTGTAGTTTTTGCAACCAATTCAACCAATCCGCACTCAAGTACTCACAAAAACTCTTATGATCAAGCTTTATCGGTACTGCATGAGACACAATACAGGTAGTAGCCCTCTCCATAGACGTTATTCACGCGCGGGCACTTCCTGTAGCGAGAACTAGGCGCACCACACAATCAGTGGCTGACGCAACTGTAGAACTGAGCGAGCGTCTCGTAAATCGGTCGTCAACTAGGTGCATCAAGCAACAGGCACTGGTGTGTTCCTCGGTGTACGAATGACAGCAGATATGATCCTGACAGCCAACTCTCATTTCATTCTGTTCCTAGCGACAAAAAGCTCCGGAGACTATGGCTGTGGAAAGTTCGAAGGGACCGAGGCCCCGTATTTCTAAGTAATATCAGGCCTTTGCCCAGAGTGATCTATCAAACAAAACAAAAAAGAGGAAAACTGATAAACAAAGAGTTTACATAAACTTTCAGTATAATCATATGGCCCTTTACTGTGCATATATTCATTTGGAGTCTGCCAAGCACTGCTCTGGTGATCGGTTAACTGTTTTGGTTGTTGTTGTAAGTTTACTGTTGATTCATGTCTGTTCTTTCTGTGGCCTTGGTATATGCATTGTGCCATAAGAACAAGGGCTGCAATGCACGCAACAAACATTTTAAATATGAAAAGTACTGACACTATGCAGAATAACATTGGCAGTGAATAGGTAAACATGTTCGCATGCATGATGCATGTTTCCATCACTCCCAGGACATAGACCTATTTAAGCTTGAATGTGTTATTGCATCTACCCTAATCAGGACCATGGTCTTATCAAACTGTATCTCAGACTGTCACAGGTCTTATTCTATTTGCAAAAAACAGGGCTGGTTGGAAGCTGAAAGACTTTCTTTTGCAATGACACAATTTGAAACATGTGCATCTCATGAAGTACAGTTTAGTTTGTTTCTTCAAAAACTTTACCGATGGTATTACTGATAGGAAGATATACTTAGCCTGCCAATTTCAGTCTCCAAAATTGTTGTGTGTTGCTACACAAACCAGGGACGTACTTCTAGCCAGCAGATACCCCATCCCATGAGTGGCCTCCCTTCCTCCCGATAGCCTCCCTTCCCGATCTCGCTAGGGGGCGTTATGTCCAAGTTCATTCTTAACTGCCATCTTTCTCGGTTTCGTTTTTACAGTCTCCGTCTTTCTCTTCGTATTTATCTCTCGTTTTACCGGTCTCGACCTTCCCTGATGGCCAGGTAAGGCCTCGGACATTGTCTCGCCCGGTGATTCCTGCCTTTTGAGGCAATTTCCGTGGAATTACGGCGTTTCTGGCCTTTTCTTTCGACTTCGTATTCGGTCGTTACATCGGTCATTCCAACGGTTGTCCGAGCGGCCTTCGGGTCCCGGCCCGCGCGGTATCCCCTATTACTTGTTGCAGTGGTCAACTACGCACGTGCTCCTCCTGCGGCGGGTTCCAGTGGCCGTCAGATGCGCATTCGCAATGTCTTCCGTGCTCGGGCTGCGCTTCTGACAGAACCTGCACTACATGCGCTGCCTGGGAGGAAAACCGCTGGTCGCAAATGTGGAGCTTTTACCAGCGCCAGCGCCCCTCTCCTTTTTCTGCACCAGCCCCACCACCACCTCCCAATTCGGCCGCAGCAGACGAGTCTTCCCGCTCTCAGTCCCCGGACTATGTTCGCTCCCCCAACCTTCCCTCCCATGTCCCTGTTCGAGGGCCCTTACACGTCTCTTCTTCTGTCTCAATGGACAAGGTTACAGACGCTGTCCCTTCAGCGGTGGGAGGTAAGTTTGTTTCCTCTCCTACACGCACTCCGGACATCCGTTTACTATCGGTCCCTCGCACCCGATCTACGAGGACGGGTCACGGGCGAATCCATACCGCCCTACCTCGGGGGACGGGACACCGGTATCCGATTTCATCTACCTCGATTCATGATCAGTCCGATGTGGCCTTGTTCTCTTCCGCCTTTTCACATCCGCACCGCCATAGATTGTCACTTCAGGACTCTGTGCACGGCTCAGCGAGGCCACAGGTGTTCACTAGCGTCCCGGTTGGTACCCGGTCACCGCGCTGCGCCCCGGCATTTCCCCGGTCTCCGCGCTTACACCGTTCTGATACCGTTCCGCATAAGCGTCGCTATTGTCCGTCACTTCCTGACACTTTACACGGCGCAGGTAGGCTCCCGGTGTCCCCTAGCGCCCCGGTCTGTCAGAAAACCCGGTCACCGCGCTGCGCCCTGGCTCGTCGCCAGTCTCCGCGCTCTCACCGTTCGATCAATTGTCCACCTCAGCGTCGCCAGAGTCCGTCCCTGTCTGACACTTTGTACGACGAGGTGTTGCACACCGTACCACTTAGCGCCCCGGTTTGTCCCCGGTCTCCGCGCAGCGCCCCGACTCGTCGTCGGTCACCGCGCGTTACACATTATGCACCTCAGCGTCGACATAGTCCGTCCCTGTCTGACACTTTGTACGATGCGGTGTGGCACGCAGTGCCACATAGCGCCCCGGTTGGTACCCGGTCTCCGCGCAGCGCCCCGGCTCGTAGCCGGTCACCGCGCGTTACAAATTATCCGGCAGGTGGCCGGTCTCCGCACAAACACCGTTCCGTCCTTCACAAGAATACGACTGCACTTCACCATCGCTCCTTTCGTCCTGCTCCTTCACTCGGCACGGTGGGCCCTTCGGCCCCCCCTCGCGCCCCGGCTCGCAGCGTTTCACCACATGTACATCGTTCTGGCGAACGTTCTTCTCGGCGCTTCTCTCGTCTTTCTTCTCGACTGGCACCGGAGACTCCTGCCGTCGACGTCCTTAGTCTCCCCCCGGAAGATTCGACCTCCATTGTGGGGGCCTCTGGTGTCCATCATGCGTCCCCGCTTTCCCTCTCTGCGGACTCTCCTTGTGAAGATTCCGACTCTTCCTCCAGCGTGGCCCCTAATGTCGAGACCAGGCGGTCGATCGAGGCGGCATCGGACCTTATTCAACGTTTCCTTCCTCCGGATATTTGTCCTTACGCTCCCCCTCTCAAGCGTAAAGCTTCAGCTTCCGTGGACGCGCTCCTTCCTTCCAAACGGATTAAATCTCTCCCTCAACCGCCGGGTTTCCACGATCTCTCCAATGCATTCTCGGCCCACTTACCTCTCGCCACTTCTAAGGAACCGGTTTTCTTCTCGGATGCCAAGTGGCCCACGGGCATCGATATCCGTTTCCGCCAGAGTTGGTATGCGGGCCACTCTCCATCGTTTTCATGTCCTTTGCCGTCACTGGACCCTGATGCGGAATTTCAGGCGGGTGGTCGCCGTAATGCCTTCTATCGCGTTCCTCGGGGGGTGGATAAGACTGCTGTCCTCATCCGCAACACTCTAGCTTGCTCCGGCTTCCTCGATCTCGCAACACAGGCAATTGCTCGGGCTTTAGAGGATAATTGGGACCCTAACTCCTCCGCTCCTCTTCGGGAAATTCACTCTTTGGCTGTGGTGGCGAACAGAGCCTCCTACCACGCCTCCACCAATGCGATGGCTGCTGCCATCAATTGTGATTTAATTCGCCGGGATGCTGTGCTCGACGCGTGTGTGGGATTGCCTGATCCTGTTAAATCCAAACTACGCCAGGCTCCCATCGGTGGTACTTTCCTTTTCGGCCCCGCCTGGCACGCTGTGCGAGAGTTGCACAAAGATATCTGGCCTTCGTCTCGCCCCTTCTCGCGCTTTCGTTCGTCCCGCAAGGCCATGGGTCGCGCCCTGCGGTCCTACAGACCCGCACCTCGTCCTACCGCCAGTATGCCTTTCGGCTCTTCCCGTCCCAAAGCGTTTGGCCGCACCCGCTCCCTCCCCCTCAACGCCCACACCCCCTCTTGGCCTGGCCGGGGCCGACGGCCCGGTCGGGGGAGGGCCCGATGACTCTCTCCCATCCATGCCCCCGCCACATTCGCTCGGGTCTCCAGTCGGCGGGCGGCTATCACGACACAGCGCGACTTGGCGCTCACTTTTCCCGGGCGATCCTTGGATCCTCTCTACAATTACGGCAGGACTCAGACTCACTTTTCAGTGCCCTCCACCTCTGCGGCGCTCACCACTTTGGACTCCGGTTCCGCAGGATCCGGTCAAAGCTGCGGTTTTACAGGCGGAGGTGACAGCTTTACTTCAAAAATCTGCCACAGAGGTCGTCCTCCGTCCCGACTCTCTGGCTTTCTACAGTCGCCTCTTTGTCGTCCCCAAATCGGACGGCTCTTGGCGCCCCGTGATCGATCTCTCCGCGCTGAACAAGTTTCTGGCCGCTCCGTCCTTCCGGATGGAAACTACGAAGGCTCTACGTGCTGCGGTCAGGCCCATGGATTTTGCGGTCAGCCTCGATCTGGCCGATGCTTACCTACATGTTCTTATGCATCCTTCAGCCCGCCGTTACCTTCGCTTCGCCTTCCAGGGAGTGATTTATCAGTTCAGGGCTATGCCGTTTGGTCTGAACATCAGTCCATGGGTCTTCACCAGGATTATGGATGCAGTGGTCGCTCACGCCCGGCGGTCTTCTCTCAGTCCGACCTCGCACTACCTCGACGACCTACTACTCCGCAATCAGGCCGCGTCCCGCCTCTCCACCGATCGAGACGCTCTCATTCGCCTTCTTCACAGTCTGGGGTTCCTGGTCAACTTCGGCAAGTCCGATCTCTTACCTTCCCGCAGTTTCATCCACCTGGGCATGGAGTTTCACACAGATCTAAACCTGGTTCGCCTCCCTCAGTCTCGGATCGACAAATTAGCGGACCTCGCACTTCAGGTTTATCAAGCCCCGGACGCTCCTGCACGGACATGGTTACGGTTGTTGGGCCTCATGAGCGCGGCGGCGGATTTGCTTCCGCTAGGTCGGCTCTACACACGTCCCATTCAATTACATCTCCTTCTCCTATGGCGCCCGTCTTCCGGGGAGTTGGAGGCACGGGTCCCGGTGTCTTCCTTGGTCCGGCCTTTTCTCCTCCGGTGGACGGAACCTCTCTGGTTGACCTCTGGGGTTCCCCTTTCATCGCCCCTACCCTACCTGTCGATTTGCACGGATGCCAGTCTCTCCGGGTGGGGTGCGCTTCTTCTCCCGGCGTTTCAGGAGACATCAGGCCTGTGGCCAGCGGAGTTGGTGGGAAAACACATCAACTGGCTGGAGTTGAAAGCCGTTTGGCTCGCTCTCATTGCTTTTGAGTCTCACGTGTCTCACCAGGAGGTCTTGGTCCTTTCAGACAACTCGACAGTCGTGGCCTACATTCAGAAGCAGGGCGGAACCCGCTCTCCTTCCCTGTGCATCCTTCTGTTTCACCTTCTGGTGTGGTGCAGAGATCACGACATCAGTTTACGGGCCCGTCACATCCCGGGTCGACTCAATGTGTTGGCGGACTCTCTGTCCCGTCCAGACCACATTCTCCATACCGAGTGGACTCTCCGTCCCGACATTTTTCGCATGCTTTGCGCCCACTGGGAGACACCCATGATCGACCTGTTCGCGACACGGTGGAATGCTCAACTTCCCCTATTTGTCTCTCCCTTTCCGGACCCGCTTGCGTGGGCGGTAGACGCCCTGTCCATTCCTTGGGAGGGTCTCCTGGCCTACGCATACCCTCCCTCGATCCTGATCCCCAAGATTCTCCTCAAACTACGCGGCTGCCACGCGTTGCTGTTCTTGGTAGCCCCATTTTCCTGGACCAAGACCTGGACAACAGATCTTCTGGGTCTCGCCACGGATCCCCCGCTCCGGCTACCAACGCCGCGGACGATGCTGAAGCAACCCCGACGAGACCTATTTCACCCTTGCCCGGAGAACCTCCTCTTACACGCCTGGAGGTTGTGCGGCGTGCCCTCACCGCTCGAGGTTTCTCGGATGCGGCGGTGGCGGCTATCGCTTCCGCGCGACGCTCCTCCACTTTGAGGGTTTATGAGGGGAAATGGAGGGTCCTACACGCTTGGTGCGTTACTAGACAACTTTCCCCCACCACTTTGACTGTTCCACAGCTGGCGGAATTCTTTCTGTGGCTCTTTCAGGATCAGTCTCTAGCACCCATTACTATTCGGGGATATCTATCTATGGTGGCCGATACATACCGCCATTTAGGACTGCCCGATCCTGGTTCATGCAAAGACCTAGCCGATCTTATGGCTCATTTTGACCTTCAGCGACCCGTCACGCGCTCCCTACTGCCTCGCTGGGATCTCGCGTGGGTCTTAACATGGCTGAACACTGCCCGTTTTGAACCCTTGCATTTGGCGAGGTTCTCTGACTTGACTCGGAAAACGTGCTTCTTACTAGCTCTGGCCACTGCCTCTCGGGTCAGTGAACTACACGCTTTCTCCGTCCACCCGTCTTGCCTTCAACTTCGGGCCGACGGCTCTATCCAACTCCTCACCAGTCCTTCCTTTTTGGCCAAGAACAGGCTCCCTTCCGCCCCACCTCAACCGATCACTATTCGCCCTTTGCGGAGCCCTAATATGCTCCCGGACGTACGCCAACAAGACCCGGTCAGGGCATTGAAACTTTACCTCCGTCGGTCTAAACCACTACGACGAGGCCGTTTACGCCTCTTCCTGCCCTTAGCTCCGGGCCGGAATGATATTTCGGCTCAGACGATTTCAGCTTGGCTCCGCGGCATCATCAGATCCGCATACAAGGACCTCTCGACAGAGGGAGCAATGCGGTTGAGGATTCGAGCACACGAGGTCCGGGCTGTCTCAACGAGCGTAGCATTCGATCGCAACTGCGCCGTGCGGGACATTGTGGCGGCGGTGGGCTGGCGGTCCGAATCTACTTTCGCCCGCTTTTACTTCCGCGACCTCTCCGGCCAACGGCAGAACCTGCGACTAGTGGGTGACGTCGCTGTCGCTCAACACTCCCTCCCGGCGCTGGATGCGCCATAGGTAATTCTTAACTGAAATTGTCGGGAGTGTTCGCTTGACTGGGACCTAGCTAAGCAGTTACCCCATGGATGCGCGTTTGCCACGGCACCCTCCTCCTATTCGCCATTCTTCCTATCAGTAATACCATCGGTAAAGTTTTTGAAGAAACAAATGTATTTTTTCTTAAAATAAATTTTTTCGAAAAATACTTACCGATGGTATTACTCAGATTTCCCTCCCACCTTCCCCGCTTGCCGTCTGTCTGTTAAGATGGAACTTGGACATAACACCCCCTAGCTAGATCGGGAAGGGAGGCTATCGGGAGGAAGGGAGGCCACTCATGGGATGGGGTATCTGCTGGCTAGAAGTACGTCCCTGGTTTGTGTAGCAACACACAACAATTTTGGAGACTGAAATTGGCAGGCTAAGTATATCTTCCTATCAGTAATACCATCGGTAAGTATTTTTCGAAAAAATTTATTTTAAGAAAAAATACATTTTTCTGATCTTTCAAATAGCATTTGAGAATTTGCAAACTTCTGATCTGTGATAATAAGTCCTACAACTCAACCATGTTATTATTACCCCTCGGTTTGTCTGTTTGTCTGTCTGTATATCTGTCTGTCTGTATAACACATATTTATTGATCGATGATCATTAATTCTGATTATGCATCATGCTACTTTGATCTGTTATACATTCAACTTGCATCGTATTTGCACGCTCGAATATTAATGTGCGTGTGTGTGTGTGTGTATGTGTGTGTGTGTGTGCGCGCGTGATTGTCACATTAACGCATCACTCGAGTAACAGGCATCATGCGTTATCCTTGTGTTGCCTTACATATGACTGAATGTGTGTGTGTGTGTGTGTGTGTGTGTGCCGTGTGTGTGTGTGTCTGGTGCAACGCATCACTAGAGTATGACCGTCTTGCATTACTCTTGCGCTGCATTGCAGCTGGCACACTTGTTTGCGTGCGTGCGTGATTGTAACGCATAACTCGAGGAACAGGAATCATGCGTTACCCTTGTGTTGCCTTGCATCTGACTGAATGTGTGTGTGTGTGTGTGTGTGTGCGTGCTTGTAACGCATCGAGTAACGGGTGTCTTATGTACGTTATTTTTGTGCTGCCTTACAACTAGCACATGTGTGTGTGTGTGTGTGAGTTAATATTCTTTCATATAATCTATGATCACTTTTAAGTTTATTTAAATCTAATGTATGCGCACGCCGCACATGAGTATGTGTGCGTGTGTGTGTGCGCGTGCGTGAGTGATTGTGACGCCACATCACTTGAGTAACTGACAGGCACCATGCCTTACATCTGACTGAATGCGTGTGTGTGTGTGTGTGTGCGCGTGCGCGCGCCCCCATCTCTCTACATCGCTTTGCGAAAAACGCGGAACCTCAAATAAACAGCCACCCGACTTGGAAGAACTCGTGCTAGCGGTCGCCATCTTCGATGAATCGGCTTGCCATGCTAGCCTCGTTTGCGATTCAAAATGGCCACCGCGTGAATAAGGTCTATTGTATTACATGTTTTATTTATTTATTTATTATTGATTCATTTATGTATTCACTTACATATTTATTTATTATTTATCCTTTTAATTATGGATGGAAGGAATTCCTTGATGTACATGATCGCTGGTGGTTTGGTGGTGGCCACCAAGGAGAGGAAATTATTTTTCAATATGCATACATCTGTGCATGTTCATAATCTATTCATAGGTCCCAGGTTCCCCATTTATTTTATTTATTAATTTATTATTTTTTTAAAATTTATTTATTTACTTATTTGTTTGTGATGTATGTTTACACAAACACATCAGCATACAAGATGAGAACATACATGTACACATATATGGTAATAGGTGCATAACACCTGCTCCCCACCCCACATACAAAACCACAGAACGCCCATTAAAAGACATGCAAGTCTGTGCATGTTCATAATATATCATTTACTTGGTATTCATGTCCCAGGTATCTTTGATTTATCTTATTTTATTTATTAAAATTTATTATTTATTTTTATTTGTAAAGTATGTTTTATACATATGCTGATGTTCTCATACACATACATGTATGGTAATACTGCCCACTCCCAACCCCACTCGTCCCCACCCGGGTCTGCCCTGGGGGACTTGGGTGGGGTTAGGTATTTTTTAGTTCCCAGGGTCACCCTGGTCAGCCCCACAGGGTGGGTTTTTCTCTTTATTCTGGGGCATGTGTTTCTATCTACCCTTTGTCCATTCACCTGTATTTGCCTTTTTAAAACTCTCCCTACTGTCTGCACTGCCTGTAGCTCTTGATATTGGATGTGTGTTGCTAAATGGTCTTAGCTTTATTTAGCCCCATGTGTTAGGTTTATTTAACGTATTTGACCGGCTGGCGACATACATTCAATGTTCTGTTGTTTTTTTCACAAGCAGTGCAGGCACGTCCTGAGAAAGCCTTGTTGCTGTCGGGACGTTAAGCAATGTACAATCAATCAAAACCCAACCCCACTCCACAACCACAGAACACCCACTAAAAGACAAGTACATCTGTGCATGTTCATTATCAATCCTTTACTCAGCATTCATATGGCCCAGGTATCTCGACTTACTTTATCTTATTTATGTAACAGCCACGAGATGACATTAGTCGGCTGCTCGGCATCAAACCCAAATAACTATTTATTTAAATTATTTATTTATTTACTTTTGTTTGTTTGTAATGCAGGTTTTGTACATACACATCAGCAGACAAGAAGAAAATATACACATATATATAGAATTTTAGATAGTAATAGGTGGCATACAGCCCGCTCCCAACCCCTACCCAAATACACACACAAAACCGCAGAGCACCTACCAAAAGACATGCTCATCTGTGTATGTTCATAATCTATCCTTTACCTAGCATGCATATATCCCAGGTACCTTAGACTTAATTTATCTTATTTATTTAAATTATTTATTTATTTTGTTTGTAATGTAGGTTTTGTACATACACATCAGCATACAGGCTAAGAACATACACCATGATGCCTTTGTGCATGTGGCCACCAGTACTATTCTGTCAGATCTGTCGCACCCAGCCAATGATCTCTTCAAGCTTTTGCCCTCTAGCCGGCGGTTCCGTGCTTTGAAAGCCAGAGCCTCTCGATTCAGGTGCAGTTTCTTTCCAGAAGCTGTCCTCAGTACAGCACCTTCCATGGAACAACATGATTCCATGATTTGTGACATATGACTGATTTGTGTTTAATATTGTGAGCACCATTTCATTCGGAAGTTAAGCGCTATATAAATGTACATTATTATTATTATTATTATTATTATTATTATTATCTATCGTTTAGTGCTCTATACAGGATGATCACCAACTGAGTGTATGACATGATGAATGCCCTACAAGTGAGGATGTATTTTACTGTCGCCATGCCACACAAAAATCCTTATAACGTTTTACTTGGTGAATAAATGTCTTATACATGTACATGGTCATAGGTGCCATACCGCTCGCTCCCAACCCCACTCCAGTTACACACACAAAACCACAGAACACCCACCAAAAGAATGTATATCTGTACATGTTCATAATCTATCCTTTACTTAGCATTCATATGTCCCAGGTATCTTTGACTTACTTTATCTTATTCATTTAACCATCATGAGGGTGGCCGTAGTCGCCTGCGTGGCGTTAAACCCAAATAACTATTTAAATTATTTATTCATGTTTTTGGGTAATGTAGGTTTTGTACATACACATACACAGTAATAGGTGCCATACTGCCCCGCTTTCAACCCCACCCCACATACAAAAACCGCAGAACACCCACAAAAGACATGCACAATTGTATACTGATGGGCATTAGTGGACTGTAAAACCTATATACATGTGTATATAGAGATTTGAGATTTAAAAAGTGGCTTGTATTGACTGCATGTATTTTAGCCTAACCTAAAAATCATGTGTACAGTTAATCACACTGCACATGCAGCCATCAGTTCTGTGAAAAGTAATGTTGGCCTCATGCAGTGATGCACAGGGGCACCAAAACTTACAGATAAGGCCACACCTGATAACAATAACAGAACTAATATGCATACTCAGCCACTAGTTCTGTAAACAGCATCTTTGTAAACAATACCAGTGGCCAAATGCACACATACATTATGGATGACGCCACCACTGATCACTTCAAACAATAGGCTGCCCAGTTCACATTGATAAGGAAAACCGCAGAACACCCACAAAAGACATGCACAATTGTATACTGATGGGCATTAGTGGGCTGTAAAACCTATATATAGAGATTTGAGGTTAAGAAAGTGGCTTGTATTGACTGCCTGTATTTTAGCTGCCCACCTAAAAATCTCATGTGTACAGTTTAATCACACTGCACATGCAGCCATCAGTTCTGTAAATAGTACTGGTGGCCACATGCACAGGGGCACCAAACTTAAAGGTGAGGCCAAAACTGCCACCTCAAACAAAATGATACCTACACACACATATCAATGATACAGTCAACCTCCATGTGCGTTAGTCGGGACAGGTTTAAAGTATGGGACTGTAAATCTTAGAGCGAAATGTCAAAGCCAGTAAGAAAATAATATAACAGCAGCAAGTACATGTATTTTGTAAATCGCTCAAATAAAACATGAGAACTCATCGAGGCCAATGGTGTTATGATGGGTGATGGAAACGCTGAAAGAAATAGTACGTGCACAATATAAAGTATGTGCCTCCCCCCCCCCCCCCCCCCCCCCCCCCCCGATTTTAAACTTGTGATTAGTGCGTACATAGGCCGCGAGTGGCAGTCCGACTGGGACAAAGAGGAAGTGAACAAGCTTCATGAAGCTCTTCCTACGGTGTCCAACAGTCTACCTTTCCGCTGCGGCAGCCGCCGTGAGGAGACTGTCCTTGGCTCCACATCGGGCACACGTGTGTTACGCACTCTTACTTACTTAAACAGGATGAGCATCCATGGTGTTTTGCCTGTGATGAGCAGTTTTCTGTTCGACACTTTTTTCTGTATTGTGCTGACCTAATTGACACCAGATATAAACACTTCACAGCGGACTCCTTGAAGGTTCTGTTCTGGGATGTTCCCCCGGACAAAATCTTCAATTTCTTGAGAGAATGCAATATTTTTAACAAGATCTGAGCATTCATAGACTATGTGAATTTTTTTAGTTGCCCTTTTTGAGAGTCTGTAGACGTTTCTTTTAAAGACGTGCGACATTTTAGCCTGAGATTTTTAATCTATATTTACATCTTGTCTTAAGACCTTGCTTTTAGTCTGGCTGACCAGATTTTTACCCATCCCGCCGTGAGATGGCCTTAGTCGCCTGCTTGGCGTTAAACCCAAATAACTAACTAACTAACCCTTACTTTAAATAGCTGTTCATCACAAAGCATATCTCATTCATTTGATCACTCTGTGTTACCTGTCTCCGTTTTCTTTCTCGTTTTAATCCCCAAATATATGAGTGTCGGTGCTAATGCCAGCTGCTAAGAATCTTGCAGCAAACTGCAATAATGCAGACAAACTGAAAACTATGCAGCAGCAAAATAGTTTCTCTTTTGTGCAATAGGCTACTGCTAGCAAGATAGGGTTTAATTTTAAACAAACATTGCATGAACTTCCAAGCGTGTTCACATTGTGCTGTGTATTTTTTATGTGTGAAGTGTACTGTACCATCAGTGATCACTGATTCAGACTGCATGGCACTGATCGCACATCACAGCATAGCTTGCCAGTACAACTGATTGAATTAAGTGTTACAGTATAATAATAATTAATCAAGTTCCGAAACTTTGTTCAGCCATGACATTTACAACCAAGTGGTGTGGCACTCTTTTACAGCATGCAACATGTTGCACTTCGGACATAGGTTTCGAAGATAGCCTTTTTTGTTTCTTTTTTTTTTTGCTGTGGTGTCGAAACGGGCAAAGCGATGGTAAAGTGAATGAAAATAAACGTGACAAACCTTTATCAAGATGTAAAAATGCACAAAGCAACGTTGCATGTTCGCCTTTTTGGGAAACAAACACGCTTCTGTAGAACAAATCAAAAAGAACTCGCCGGCACACCGAAATTCACCGCAGAGAAATCCGCGTGTGCCGATGTTTTGATCACGTGATCAGTTTCGGATACCTTATTGTTGAGTAACGATATTTGAGTTCAAGGCAAGCCTTTACGTAATTGCTTCTTCTCTTAATATACCTAAGTGTGAAAATTTTATTTAAAAAAATAAATGAAATCCTTTTAAGTGACATATAGTGCATACTATCACTGAATACAGGAACAATGAGACCCGCGTAAACTACTGATCCCCTGTGAACATGGCTGCGAATGACCTGGTTTCGTCTGCAGGCGAACTAGAAACAAAATGTGCTACAGAAAAATGTCTCCATCCTCCGGCGGTTTAAAACGAGTGCGCACTGCTTTTATTCAAACTAGACTTCATTTTGATATACCCAAACCTTTGTTACTCTCTAGAAAATCACTATCTCGTAAACGGCTGATCGTCTATGAAGGGCAGCTGCTAGACTATAATGACAAGTACATGGAAAAGCATATGTTAATGCTAGCTGAAATGTTCACAAATGAGACCCACCCACCCCTAACACAGCATCAGAAGATGCTCAATCGATTGTTCAAGGGTGGTGACAAAATAGCTGTGTGTCTATGCAACAGACTATTTCAGCACTACCCGTGAACTATCATGGTCGATCTGTTTCCTGAATATTGGTATGCAGACTTCAGGTATTCGTGGAGAGAAAGACTCTAGCAACTCCCATAAAGTCAGCAGTCGCCCCCTGCATGTTTTCTTTCACCTCTGATGTTGAAGAAAGTGGGACACTTGCTGCTGTTTTTGATGTCAGTGCTAATGACCATAAAAGATATTGAAGAACAAATGTTATGGTATGAGGCTATATTTTGTGTGATGGTGTATAATCAAAAGTGGTGAGGACAGGTCAATCTCAGTTTGACTGTTCAGTGCAAAAATGGCTGGCCTTTCTAAATTGTTGGCGGTTTGTAACCCATCAAATGTGCACTTGGTTTTAAGGATGCAGATATGAGAGACTGTTTTGTCAAAACACAAAAATATGAATCTATACTTGCATTCTTTAAACGGTAATAATGAGTGTTAAGAGAGCTTGGGCGGGGTAGGCATTGTGTCTAGTGAAGGGCTGGGACCCTAGCGAACTTAAATCATTCCTAAAGCTTTTTCATGGATTTAAAATTAGAGTGCCGTCACCTTTACCCGTTCAGCCCTGACACACTACAGCTAACCTGGCACTGCCCTTGAATTATCATGGTCGATCTTATCTCCTGCAACAGGTGCATAGTCGTTAGATGATGCCTCCAAAATGTGGGAAATACGTGCTTGGTCTGAATGAGTTAAGAGGACAGCTTGGGCCTAGGGGCTCACTGAGAGGTGTCGCATTTGAGAGATGCCACATTTGGGTACATGGCATAAAGCGATGTACCCAAATAACAGCACATCTTGAATTAGATATTGTAAAACTAAATAAACACATACTCATCTCTTCACAGGCACTAAAGAAAACCAAGCAAGCTCCTGTTTCACCATGGGGCGTACGCAGCAACGTTGCCACCGACCAAGCAGCCAGTCAGCCGCGACCAACCTCCCGTAAAGCTGGCTCAGATGAGAGCGACAATGAAGACCGTGTGTCCGTGCCTGTGTTTCAGGCCTCCTTCAGCGACGCCATTCAGAGGGCCTTGGATTCGGTGGAGAAGGTGGAATCTAGTAAGTGAAACTTTTCTCCGTGAGAGCAGGATGGATCCTTTCTTTGGCACTTTAACCCTTTTAGCCGTGGATCCCTACAGCAGGAGATGGCTTGACCATGATAATTCAAGGGTAGTGCCAGATTACTTTGGCACCAAGCTAATCTGGCACTACCCTTGAATTATCATGGTCAAGCCATCTCTGCAACTGGTACATGGTCGTTAAGCAACACCTCAAATTTGAGAAATGGGACCTTGGGGCTAAAAGGGTTAAGGGAAATGGAGTGACCACGACACCTCAAAGGTGATAGGTTTAGCGCCTTGTGATTAACTCCAACAAATGCATCCTGAATTCAGGATGCATTTGTTGGCGATAATCTCATGGTGCCAAGCTAATCAGGCCCTACCTTAGAGGTGTCATGTTCTGTCCATCTCCCCCAAAATTAGCACCACCCTAGAGTCATTGCCTAGCCAGCACTTTTCAAGTTGTACTTGAGTGTTTCTCCAGTACTCGTAAGAAAAAAGTGGAAACAGACCAATTTTTAAAAATTATTCATAGAATTAGAAACCTAAGACTAGTTCCATTTCAAAGGTAACTGCAATACTTATCTGAATGTGAAAACGATAATCAGCAACATTGACGCTTTGGACACAAACTTCATTCCCAATAGGGGACCCCATGCTGGTAACCTGCATGATGTCGTGACACAAAACCATTATAATGACCAGTTGAAATAACTTTTGTTGCAAAACAACTAAACCATGATTAAATAACTCTTATTACTACCCATATGAATAATTTTAAGAGGAAATTTGCAAGACTCGAAATAGATGTGAGGCAAGAAATTGTGTGACGCCATGCGCAGGTTACCACTCCTTTAACCCTTTGAACCCGGCAAACCGCTGTAGCAGTTGGCGGCCTCATATACCGTTGAACCCGACAAACCGCTACAGCGGTGTCAGGTGTTTCATATCGCGCGCCCGGTGACGCGCGAGCCTCACTGCGCGTGTGGTGATCTCGCCCTTCGCACTGACATCCTGTTTACACTCAGTACGGCCTGACAGTAGTACGCACATTCGTCTTTGGTATGCGCGGGTCAGCTTTGCGGCGCTAGTGTGGGAATTACGGTCGGAATGGCGAGTGGATGTCTAGATATTCGGAGTGATACAATTTTGTGTTTGGAGACATGGTTTCAATAGCGGATAGTTTTGATGTATTGTGACATGTGTGCCTACCTACCGCGTGGCAGCATAACCACGTGTTGACAGTGTCAGCTGGAGCGATCGCCGTTTGAGGAGCTGACAACGGCAATGACTTACAGCTTGATTCTAATGCTGAATTCGGAGGTTCTAATTGATATTCCTTTTTTTTTTATGCCACACCTTGGTGCACCTGTAGGTAACTCTGTGGACACCAATGACACACATTGGTCACATGTGTAGTACGTGTATAGTCTTTACAACAATGGTACTTCCATCCGATCGTGTACGAGACACAACACAGACACACTGATCATCATTTGATGCTGCTTATTACATGTTGTCTAGACTGTGGATATACCTTATCAGTGGCAGGTGTAAACATTGATATCAGGTGACAAGGTAGGGGTCTTACGTTGTATCGGCATGCTGGAAATGCATGGACACTTATGTGTCAAACAGACACCTTATTTAGTGATGCATGTTACGTACCAGCGACCTGTCATTCACGAAAGACTTTTTTTTCAAGTTTATTGTCACCTGTCACTATTTTTGTCACCAGGCATTACGACACACGTGACACAGTGTGGTCAAATGCATAAAACGGTAGTCCATCCAATGGCAAATCTGTACATATATCCCTTTATGGGGATATCTGTTGTAAAGTATTATTTACAAATATTTTACAGTGCACCCCCATTTTCAACAGAAATTTCTCAAATAAAGTCAGGGTTGAAGGGTATATAGACTTCTTATTTACTCAGGGTTCAAAGGGTTAATTTGTTTTACTGTGAAATTGATTTTTCTTAAAATCAGTAAAAGACACTAGTAACATGTTTTTTACATGAAGACAAATGAAATAACAACAATAGGACAAAATTAATTTCATTCTGTGATGAAATTTAAGCAATAACCTGAAAATGGTAACCTGCATGATGCGCGTCACCAGTGCATGAAAATTACCAAAAATGAGGGCAAAGCAAAAAAAGAAAAATACGATAGTAGGCGAGATGAAATAAAAGTGTCAAGCAAACATGCACACAAACAATCTGTGTTGGTTTTTCTTTTTAAATAACACATAGGCTACAAACACGACGCTGATAGCTGTTTCCGAACTACCTGCATGACATATGACACTGAGTAAAAAACGTAAACACAACGCGAATGCTCTAAGTCTTTATCGTTCGGTACTTCTTTGCGAATGCTCTAGTCTTATCCAGCCAAAAGCTCAAAATATGCATGCCGTTTTAAAACAAGACCTTTAATTCAATTCAATACAGCATTAGAAACACTTGTGAACTCGCCTATAGCACAAGATGACACAAAATTAAAGGCAAACCAGCGTCGGGCAGAACCACACTGACGAAAATTTTTCGCAGTAATTTGCGCACATGGGATACTGTGTGTGTGACAGGTCATTGATTTTGGTCTACAAAACCAAGTCACATGACTATTTCCCGCAAAACGTCATCAGGGTTTGTGCAGTGTTTGAAAATAAACCTTCCAGTACCTTTCGGAACTCGCAATTTTATCGCATTCTTAAAATATGAATAAAAAACAAGCGCTGGTCATTTGCATGATGTCTGTGACGTCATAATCAAAACAAGCCATCCAAAACCTCCCGCAGTATCTGTATTCTTATAAATCATAAAAATATATGTGTATTTCATGAGATTTTCAGGTAGGACTAAAGTTTTCTTTGTTTCATTACTTTGTCGTCTGCTTCACCTTTTTTTAAAGACCGTGTGTATGCGATGCCTCTGGTGCGCAAATTACCCCCAATTTCAAACCCAAATTTCACAGCAGAAACAAATGAAATTGATGTTTTAAAGCTACTGATTTTCCAGATACAATAACATTAGTAAATCACAAGACTGGTTAGATTTTTCCAAAACAAATAGTATGTATTAATATTTTGGGTTTGACAAAAACCACAGTCAACAGAGTACAGACCTTCATGAACAGTTGCCTTAGAAGAATTTTGAAAATCCACTGGCCAGAGAAGATCAGCAACGTCAGACTCTGGGAGAGAACAGAGCAGATAACAGCAGAGAATGAAATTGGGCGAAGAAGATGGGGATGGATCGGTCACAGTCTGAGAAAGCCAGCTTCCAGTATCACTAGGCAGGCATTGTCATGGAACCCCCAGGGAAAGAGGAAAAGAGGTAGGCCGAGAAACTCCTGGCGTCGAGACCTCCAAGCAGACATCAAGAGACTGGGAACCACCTAGAGTAGAATCGAAGGAGAAGCACAGGACAGGAGTTGCTGGAGGTCGCTCGTCGACGGCCTATACCCGGGTAGGGGTGACAGGCGTAAGTAAGTAAGTAAGTAATATTTTGGGTTTTGAATGCTGTGACCCCTCAGTGTTACGAGTACTGAAGAATGACTCGTATCAGACAGTCCTAACATTGTAATGTGACTCGCAGCGCTTCAGTGGCTTAAGGCTTCATTCATCCCTTGAGGGAAAAATGTCCGTTGGTACTGCACATGTAAAAACTTTGTACAGAAATACCTGATGGTAAGACCTTCCTATGCATTTTAATATGTTTGGTCAAAAGAGATCAGTAAATAGGTCACAAATAGCCATTTTTGGCTCACGTGCAAAGCAAAAGTGAGTATGTTTTGGGCCAGTCGTCATCCGCCCGGCGTTCGTCCGCGGTAAACTAACGCTGGCATTTTCTCAGAGACTATTAAAGCCACAGTCTTCAAACGTGGCCCAAGGTTACTTTGCGGCAAGACCTTTCTAAACATACCAATTTGGATAAACTCTCACAAAGGTCAAGGTCACAAGGAATCCAAAATTGCTATATTTTGACATAATTTATTTTTTCTCAAATACTATTCACAACTTCAAACCCAAACTTGGTACAAAGGTACCTGATGGTAAGACCTTTCTATGCATACTAATTTGGTTGATCCCTCAGAAAGGTCAAGGGTCACAAGAGCTCAGGAAATAGGTCCGAAATAGCCATATTTTGACAAAAAATGTTTTTTCTCAAATACTATTCACAACTTTAAACCCAAACTTGCTACAGAGATAGCTGATGGGAAGACCTTTCTATGCATACTAATTTAGTCAACTCATCACAAAGGTCAAGGGTCACGGGAGGTTGACAGATGTGTGAAAAATGCTTACATGTTCAGAAAACATGGATTTTGCTGCTGCAGAAGCCAGCCCTTGGCACAAAGGTCATACATAATTATGTAAATCGGTCATACACGTGAGCCATAATGGCTTTGCCGTTCTTGTTTGGACAAAAAAAATAAATTCTTAAGTATTGTTTACAACTTCCATCCCAAACATTGTACAGATAGTAAAATCTTCTTATGCATACTCATTTGGATGACCCCTCAGAAAGGTCAAGGGTCACAAGAGATCGGCAAATGTAAAAAAATGCCAGGGCAGTTCTACCTCAATCGCCACATGCCGTTTGTGGGCGTGGTCTAAAAGTCGGCTCAGATGTGAAACCTGTCAACACATCTTGATAACTCGGCCCGCTAACTCGCACTGTTTATGTTTCCGCGGTGCTTGCCTGGCATCTGGTCACAGCCAAGACGGCCCTGTTTCAGTTAGACTCAGTTTGAGAAACATCAGCATGAATGACACCAGTAAGAGGAATAGATTCTTATGAGCCCTCAAGCAGAGGGGATAATGAGTATCTATGCCCCTTGCAGATGTGGACTGGTTTCTTGCACAGACTACAGTCGTTACTTAGTCCGCATCCACTTCCTCATTTTGAGGAACGATGTTGGTTACAAAAAGACAAAAATCAAGCAAAAGGCATAGATTTTCATAAATAGCCTTTCGTGGCGAGGACTTATGAAAATTTGTACCTCTTGCAGATTTCATAGACTCAATCTTGCAACTTGACAATTCTTACTTCAGCCGTTTACGAGATGATTATTTTCTGGAGAGTAACAAAGGTTTGGGTATATCAAAATGAAGGTCTAGTATGAATAAAAGCAGTGCGTATTCAGAGGATGGGGACATTTTTCTGTAGCACAATTTGTTTCCAGTACGGCTGCAGACGACATCAGGACTGTCGCAGCCATGTTTACTGGGGATCAGTAGTTTACACGGGTCTTATTGTTCCTGTATTCAGTGGTAGTATGCACTATATGTCACTTAAAAGGATTTTATTTTAGTTTTTAAGTAAAATTTCACACTTAATTATATTAAGAGAAGAAACAATTACGAAAAAGCTTGCCTAGACCTCAAAATTTGTTTAATTCAATCAGTTGCACTGGCAAGATATGTTGTGATGTGCGATGACTGCCAGTGCCAATTATGCAGTCTCAGTGATCACTGATGTTATAGTACACTTCACACTAAAAAGAATAATACCAACTTTTAATTTTATAAACAAATGGCATTAAGTCCCCCGTAGAGTAATCTGAGCAGAAATACAGAAGGTTGGGTTTTCCCTCAGATTAAAAAAAAAAAGAATAAAAGTAACCATTAATGATCTGCAGCTATTGTATACCAACGTGCCTAGAGAATAAATGTGTGATTTCATTTGTCACTGAGTACCTACAGTGTCTACCTGTACATCATCGACTACGATTCCAGGACCAAGGCGAGCCACAAGTTATGTGGAGTTTCGGTTGTGGTTAATAGCCTGGAGATGGGCTCCGTCAGGTTCTTTTGCCCAAGACACACCACATGCAATGACAACCTTACCTCAATCCATACCGGATCGGTCGTCGCCCGGAACAAGGGCATCACGAACGAGGAAGTCGGAAGAAGAAGCGGGCAAGCCATCGGGCGGCCTTATGAAGACCTATTAGCCATTATGAAAAAACGCAAAATGAAGTGGTATGGGCATGTCACGCGTTTAGCAGGGCTTGCCAAAACAATCCTGCAAGCACTGTGCAAGGAGGACGAAGGAGAGGAAGACAGAGGAAAAGATGGGAGGACAATATCTCAGAGTGGACAGGACTGAGGCTGGGCGATACGCTAAGAATGGCAGAGAACAGAGAGGAATGGAGGGAGCTGGTTTCCAAGTCATCGGTGGTGCCCCAACGGTCGGAAAGACTACGGGATATAGATAGATAGACAGACAGACCTACAGTGTCATTATAAATTGTGAAAATATCTGTAAAAGAAAGTAAAGGTGCGCGTAACTGAAGATCCATGACTTACATTTTTAAAAAGACAGCAATAAATAATCGTCGGACTTCCTCTTTGGACTGAAACAATATCAAAAAGTCAAAGAGCTGCTGGTTGCCAAGTCACCAGTGGTGCCCCAATGGTCGGCAAGACTACGGGATAGATAAATAGATAGAAATATTCATTGTGTTCTGTTCTCATGCGCTTTATGAAGTCGCACAGATAAAGGAAATAAGAACTAAAGTAAACTGATGTTTCAGTCATGTCCAAAATAAAGCATTAAGAATTTTTTGTACCTTACATGCAATTTGCAGCCTGACTATGAAACGCTTTAGTGCGTCACAAATTGGAACAAGACTACAACGATATGCATAGCACACTTTCAGATACTCGGCCCGTGATTTAATAAGTCAACAAAATCAATGTGGTGAAAAAGAATTTCAATTATACTATGCAGTGGGCACACATGCTGCTCGTTGATATGGTGCAAACTGTCGGGAATCGTGCACAACGTCGAACTCTACCCTTTTTGTGCCGGCTCATTGATCTTTCATTACAATGGATCGAACTTTAACCAGAATTCGCCTGCCTTTGAGTACTGTTCGAATGATCTATATAGTTTTGCCGCTCTTTGGGAGGACTGTGATAAACGCATCACCATCTGGATCAGTTTCAGGTATATTTTTTGCCCATAAGTGACGATAGTTACCATCTTTTCATTGTGTTGCTTTCCCTCTGATATTCTTGTCAAAATCAAAACCGTTTTGAAAGTTGTTTGATAGGCTACTTTTGTATCTAGCATTTTCTACAAGTGGGTTGGGCAGTTCAAAAATGAAAGAGAAAACTTGTAAATTCGGATTACAGGTCAATTTTGTCAAGTGTTAAGCGGGACCTGCAAGCCTTGCTCTTTGTTTATACAAAGGAAAGATCGACATTATTTTGAACAATACTTTAACTTCCCGTCTTTATTTCTGAGTAGTTCCAAAGGACAGAATTTGTAAATTCGGATTACAGGTCATTTTTGTCAAGTGTTAAGCGGGACCTGCAGGCCTTGCCTCTTTGTTTACGCAAAGGAAAAGATCGACATTTTTTTTGCCGAACAATACTTGTAACTTCCCGTCTTTATTTCTGAGTAGTTCCAAAGGATAGTGTGTGATGACCCTCCTCCGAACATTCTTTACAAAGGATACTCCATTTCTCGACAGAGGCTCAGAAGAAACAGAAAGTGGACCTCTCGGAGCAACTATTGAAAATGTTTAGGACAAGTGGCCCCCATAGGACTTAGGTTTCCATGCATCCAGGACCCAGCGAACACTGTAAATTCACAACTTCGACCCTTATCTACATCAGAATTAGTTATTGGGGTGCTATTATAAAGACCATTTAACGGTGGTACCTACATCGGTGGAATGTTATACTGCCTTTGAGTTGAGACTAGACCGGCCGAATTTGTGGAAGATAGTAGTAAAACTAGATGTAAATATATCAGCAGTCTGGGTCAGTCACCTCGGTTTTATGTGGCACAAATCTCATTACATTTTTAAAAATCATACCTCGTAAACAAGCAACACTCAGGCCTGATATTCACATGGCATGACACCGAGATATGATGTGTGAACTTATATATGACTATCATGCATTCATGCAACAACATTGTCAATAGAAGCTCGCCACTACGAGGTGGAAAATGCTCCGGCAGCTTCATTTTAGCAATCTGGCGCTGAGGTCTCACAATCGGGACTTAATTCAAAACGGGCTGTAATCTACGGGAAGCCGGTAGATTACAGAACACGTTTAAAATCAATCGCCACCTCAACAATAATGCATCTGTGAACAAAGTTTGCTGCGCGCACTTAGACAACGACAAATAACAGCATGAGCCATGCAAGTTGGCCGCTGTCGAACGCCTTCAAGGACATCCTCCCGAATGTTACTGAAGGTTTAGACAAGCCCGGCACATGAGCTTGAGTCAAAGTCCGGTATGAAAAGGTTTCAAAATATGAAATGCTAACTTTTTCTCCTTCGGAAGCAGGACTGGGTTTTCCCCCTGCTCTTATGCAGATTTTGTCTGGAGACATGGTTTTAATAGTAACTGGAACCGTGGACATGCAAATTTTGCGAAAAATGGGGTTTGAGCCCCACAGGTCAAAGATGTAAGTTGTTTTTACGTTTTTTGCACCACAAACAATTCGTTCTTATTTCATGCTTACACAATCAGTAACTTGATCTTGCTTGTTCCCGTCTTGTAGTCCAAGTCCACATCATGTAATTACTTGTATACTGACAACCACAAGCTGTTCTTGCTTTGTTTGTTGTTTTCTAGGCCAGCCGGGCTGAGGGATGGGGTGTCTATGACAATTTGACAAAAGTGTGTTGTGGTTGGTGTGGGACAAAACAGCCATTTCATTTTTATGTCCTGGACACTAAAGCTTGAATCAGTACTGCCAGAAAACTGGTTCTTGTTGCTGTTCTGTGTTAAGGCCTCGCCACAAGTGCCGGTTGTGCCCCGATTTTGAAGCCGATTCCGATCCGATTGCGATCGGAGGACGTCAATTATCCAATCCGGTCCCAATCGGCTGGGAATCAGGTGTTAGAACCTGCTCTATTTTTCCGATCCGAATCGGCCCCGGTTGTAAGCTTCAACCAATCAGAGTGCGTCTCACAAAGCACGTCGTTTCAGTTTGCAAATGGCGGAACACGCCTGTTGTGATCAGTACCACCGCCGTTGCTGATGTTTCGCACGCCTCTTCCCGAATATGATGCAAAACTGCTGATAATGCAAGCACATCATCATCACTGTCAAAACTAGCAGCCATTTTGCAGAACAGGTACGACTTTGATCTTCGGTTCAAACCGGTCGGCTAAACAAGTCGGGAAATGTGTGGCAGTGCACACGTTTTTTTAGTTACATTCGTGTGAGCCAGTGCCAGTTTGGGTCTTTTGAATAGTAGTTTGGTTGTTGTTGACATTGTTGTTTTTTTTTTTAAATTATTATTATTATTTATTTTGTATTATTTAAATTTTGTATTTTATTTTTTATTATTATTTTTAAAAATTATTATTTTTTTTAATTTTATTTAAATTTTTTTTTTTTTTTTTTTTTTTTGGGGGGGGGGGGGGGGGTGAGTGCAAGAGACCACTGGTACATTGATTACAACATAGCACATCACAACATTTTGGACATATGTAAAAATACACATCAGCCGGCAGCACTGAAAACAGTAAAGCTATTTCCTTTGCTTCCATCCACATCTGTATATGAATAGAACTGCGTTGGAGAGAGAGAGGCATGGAAAAAAAACAACTGACTACAGTCATCTAGACCCAGTCTGCAGCAGCACCCTCATACCGAATATCAAAATCTGCGTCAACGAGACCAACAAGAGACTTGGAGTTACTGCAGCCTGGGGACTGATGAGGATTTATGCCTCTTACAGGCGGAAAGCGTTTTGCATCATGTTGGACCGTGTACGTAGTCTGGGCCCATGCATGCAGTATCGTTTACATTTGCTCGAGAGAGGGGGCAAGTGTCACCCATCACTTTGACAGCCGGCGCCCTGCCTCCCTAATTTTTAGGATGCATTCTGTTCATTGAGAACTAACTGAGGGTTTGTTTTGGTTTTTTTTCTGGAGATGTGGACGTGGTCGAATAACACAATCTTTGTTATGGACTGCTCATACAGCTGGTAAGTCAATTGCACATCCATCATTTCATAATGACACGTCTGAGCTGTGTCAGAGTGTGTGGCAGCAGGCTAGGGTGTCGAGCAATTGGTCATTGAGCCATTGTGTATGATGGCTTTACCGTGCCGGTTGTGGTCGTAAGTTTCTGTAAGTTTTGCCGTTTTTGGCTCTTGATATGCTGATCATTGGCTACACTCAGCAGATGTCCGTAAAATCAAAGTACTTTATACAGCAGGTGACCGTAAGAAGGGGTGACCGTTCATAGGTTTTACTGTACATTAAACTAAGGATATATTAAAGTGCCTGGTGACCTAAACATTTTGTTGTTGAAAGTAACTTTGTTATAATGCAAAGTAGGTTACATGGAAAAAATATGGTCGGGATCTCTGAAAAAGTGTTTATATATCTGACTTGTTACATGTGAAGTTGGTATTAGCAATGTCAACTGAACTATTATTAGTATTATTATGTTTATTTTTTTCACTCTTTTCTGTTACAGCAGCTGGCAGTGAGGTCAAGTTGCAGGGCAAGAAAAAGAAGAAAGAAAAGAAGCTTCTGTTCTCCACTTCCATGATGCGTCGATAAAACGTTAGGCCAGTGTATGACCGTGTTCCCACTGTCTGTCGAAAGGCCCTCGTGTGACTGATGTGATGTGACTGCAAGTAGCCATCATATCAAAATAGCCATTGTAGGATTTTTTCATTGGGTCAGCCATGACAGTTCTCAAGGGTAGCGCCTGACCAGCTTGGCACCTGGAGGCACCAAGCTATGAGCACTACCCTTCATCTGTCATGGTCAATCCACCTCCCACTACCTTCAGCTGCTGGGTATGCACCAACTTGGAGCTGTTAACCCCCTTGTGCATGCAGCCACCTGTACTGTGATTGTGAACAGTACCTGTGGCTACATGCACACGGGATTAGTCTGTGATTCTTGTTCAGTGCATAGTAAAGGATTCTGAGATGTGAGCATTTGGCCATGAAGATAAAAGAGTTGATTATAGCAGATTTACTAACATCTATAGTATACACATCAGCAGGGTGTGAAATGATTGTCATCAACGGATTTTGTGAATGGCTTCAGTGAGAAACATGGATGATGCCATAGTCGCATGATTGACTATAATGACAGTTGTCAACAGGTTTGGTGAAAGACTTGTATTCAAACAAGAAACATACATGCGGACAATTTCAGTCACACAATTGACCGAACAACGGATAATTTGTGGATGAGAATTTTATAAGAATGAATTTTACGGGTCTGACAAGATTTGATCGATGTCAGCACAAGATCGACTGTAACAACTGATCTGTGGATGAGATTCAAATAAGAATGAATTTTACGGGGCTGGTAAAATATTGATTGATTTTGGTCACTGATTTAGTTTGCAGAATAAAAGATGATGACTGCACAATGTTCCTGATACATGTAATCCTGAAATGGGGATAACTTTACAACCATGTGCATACAGCCACTGGTACTGTTAATAGTACAGGTGGATGCATGCCCAAGGGGTTAAATAGAATATAATTAGCACCAGTCCACTGTCATCAGATTTGTAAGTAATTTGTCTTTATAGTTGCCATATGGGAGAACATCGAAGTGTATCATATGCAAGAATGAATTGCCATGACAACACTGTATTCTGGTCGGGTGGTCTGCATGATTTTTGTTACAATCCCTTGGTGAAATTTCTTTTTAAAAAATCTGCATGAAGTGAAATCTAAATTTCTCTAAAATCATTAAAATTAATTTGTTTTAATTTGTTAAAATTGTCTTCCCTTGGTAAACAGTTCTTGGTTTGGTTTTGGTGCCTGAAAGAGGCAAAAATGCCTGCTTGTTTGAGTTTTCAAAAATTAATTAATGTTTCATGTATCCTGGTTGTGTTTTTAAGTCCCTTATATTTATAGGGTCGCGGTGGGGCGAATTTAATAGCATGTCCATGATGTCAAAGGCGGGCAGGCTAAACCACTAACAATTGAAGTAACAAGATAAACATTACGTCATGTCTAGTTACGCTAACCTCGCTGCTGAACGTACATTTGGCACAAAGCGCTGTATGTATGTGCGTATGTATGTAAACAAGAGAATCTCCCGACATTTCTGTACACACAAGCTTGAAACTTGGCGAAATACTTTCTTAAGTGGGTGGCTAAGTGAGCCTCCGAGCATAATGTAATTAAATGTCTCATTGAAGACATAAACAACCATTTATAGGAAGTCGGTTTACCCAGATTAGAGTCCATAATTTTTGTTATAATTACTTGAACTTTTGCATATAGCTAGTTTGGAGAAAGACATTAGATGAGTTCGTTAGCCAGCTTTGTATCCTTTCAACTTCTTTAGTAAAAATTAATTCTTTTCAGAAAAGAATTGAAAAACTAAAACTAGAGAAAGACAGTGGGGGCGACATAAAAGAGGCAACTCCGTCACCACGCAGAAACTGACATAATACTCTAAATATGACGTCATTCTCTCGTGCGGTTCTCTCCCTCGCACAAACGTGTGCATCTCCAGGAGGAATAGATCCTCATGCGCCCTCCAGGCACATGAGGATATATACCTCTTGGGAGATGTTTGGAGCGCGCATGCACGCACTAACACGCACACACACATCGACGCGCTTTCAGAAGAGCATGCAGGTGACCCGTGTACTTAGTATATCATGTAGCTAGGTAAAGTCAACCTGCTTTCACACAAATTATAGCAAGACTGAAATTATACCCTGAAGTTCTAATTTTGTCACCATTTGCCGAAGCCTATGAAGCGAAAGTGAAACTCATATCACATAAAATTACGTAAAAACTAAAACTTGCGTCATGACAAATGGCGTTTGACAAATCAATGACAAAAGGTAGAGACCATTGACAGCGAGGATAGCTCTCGTATAGAAGGGTTTCTGTGGGCTGTTGTCCCATCTTCTTGTTTTTTCCTGAAGTTAGTTGGAATAACTTTGTGAATGCTTTTGGCGTAGCAGAGCTAGGTGGTTGTAAGAAATCCCTGTAAATTTGTTTGATATTGTACATGGCTGAGTTTATTATGGCAATAAAGGAAATAACACCATGGTTATTCTTCGTCTTATTTGGCATTTGGATGCATGTACAACAGAACCTGTTTTCCCTCGGTGAAATTGGCAGTGACCACCCTCATAAAACTTTTTTGATCACCTGTTATCCTGTTATGAAAGACTTATCATTGAAGTGCCCATGGCCACCTCAATGATGGGGGGGGGGGGGGGGGGGGGGGGGGGGAGCTGGGTGGCTCAGTGGTAGAGCGTTTGACTCTCGTCCGAATGGGGTCAAAATTTGTACAGACCTCTTTTTGGTGCCCCGTCTTTCACCTTTGTGGTGGACAAAAGACGTTGGGCCCCAAACATTTCATGTTTTTAACCTCAATGATGGTCTTTAATGACGGGCGACACTTTTTGCCATTCAAGACCACTTGAGAGAGAACCTGTCTTTTAAGACTTCTTGCTTGCAAGAAAGTTGGTTGCTCAAGAGGTTCTGCTGTATTTGATTAACGTTTGGGTTTGTTGGTCGTGCCTCATGTTTAGACAATGCATGGGTGACAGTCTTCGGTGCTGGGAGCAGATTCAGCTTTTTCAAAATTCCAGAAAGTTGAATTTCAGCTTTTTGGTTCGGACTGAACATCCCATTGGACAGTCTGCTCCATCTGCAAGAGACATAAATTCTCATGAGCCCCTGCTGAAGCAGGGGCTCATGAGAATTTATGTCTCTTGCTGGCCATGGGTCAGGAGGCATAGAGCTCTGTCACACAAGCAATTTACATCGGGTCAACGGGCATACATTTCAGTTTAAACTGATAACATGGCGGCTAAAATGTGATGCTGGCCAGAATTAAGCATGTTTGCTAATCCAAACGTAGTAGTGGATCACCTGCATTTTTGGGTGGCTAACAAACTCGGGACAGGTTGGAAGATTGTGCCATATTCATTATCCACAACACTTCAGTTGACGGTGAGGCTCAGACTAATTGAGCAGGTGTTGGAAAGAAAAACAAATGTGATATGGAAGGTCGCGTTTGGCTGAACTAACTGACCAAAGAGTTTGAAAGCCTCATTTTGAATGGTCTTCCAAGTGCAAATATGAATAGGTGACACTCGGAGCCAATTTTCACACAAAAAAATGAATCTCGAGTCCATTGAAATGTGTAAGTGATATTGAGGTGAGGGAGGAGGGTCTTGTGGCATGGTGATGTCATAATGAATGTTGTCAATAAATCGGTGGATATGTAGATATGGTATTGATGACTAATCATTTGAATGACAAACGAACTCCTTGGGAGATAACTCCCTCAGCCCATATACAATTTCCTTTTCATGTGCACATAATCATGTGTGCAAATTTCCTGCGTTTGATGGCCTTGGAGGGGGCGGGGGGGATGTTATGGTGGAGTAACTCTTTCCTTCCGCTTCATCTGCACGCATCCAGTTGTACACTCCGCTCTCTCCTACTTCAATATATTTCACATTCCGCTCTAACAATGTAAAAATCACGAGACGAACAACGCCAAAACTGTCCTACACTTTCAATGCAAAATGCGTGGAAATTGTTTTACCTGTCAACACGTATGCGGGCCTGTGTCATCGGGCTACTATATTGGGACAAGTCGATACTAACCCACCTCCGTTCGTGGGTTAGCTGGCCCGCAGTAACTTACTTTAGGTTAGTCTTGTGGATTGTCATGAACATAACTCGATTTTTAGTCCAAGATAACTCAGTCGTCTGCACACCCAAAACTTAGTTTGATTTAACCCTCTTAACCCCAAGGCCCCATTTCCCAAATTTTGGAGTTGTCACCTGATAACTATGTACCAGTTGCAGGAGATGGATGGACTGTCATAATTCAAGGGGAGTGCCAGATTAGCTTGGCCTAATCTGGCACTCCCCTTGAATTATCAGTCCTGTTTGGCATGTATTTTGTCCTGGATTTTTTAGGTCGAGTGATCACTTGAATCAAGATAAATTTGGCCACAAGGTCTATCCCGGGTTTACCGTGTGACTGGCCTCTCTGTGTCTCTTGCAGGCCATGGATCAAGAGTCATAGTTGGGCAGTGCGAGGACCGTATTGGTCATTTCAATTTTGTGCACCATCACCCATGACAATGTAACAAGCATGATGGCTAGGCCCTGTGAAGGCAAAATATGGTCCATGTTTATGATAAGATTGTCATTGTATAGCAATAAAATCTCACTTTTCACAAAAACAAACTTGCTGTCGTTCACCTCCACAGGGCAGAGCTCATTGTTTGAGCCTGATTAGCTTGGCATATAAATGCACCAAGCTAATACAGCACTAAACTTGATCTTGCACAGTTGATCCACCTCCTGCCTTGCATTTACACCTTTAGATGTTGGCAGCGTTTTTTGTTGAGGCGATTCCTTATCGGTTACCAAAACTAAAACTGCACATTTAAACCTGCATCCCAACACATGACATACAGCAATGCATTTATTACGAATGGGCACAAGCTTTTGAATCTCGGGAGAAAACAGCTACATGTACTTTGTTGCATCCAGGGTAATAGAGTATAGGGCATAGTATTTCTGTCAAGATTTTGCAGCAAATTTACACGTGACTTTTGCTGGAGCAGGTGCTAAAGAGTCTTCCACCGTCCGCTTATCCTATGGATGAAATGTTTCAACATGGCCCGAGGTGTGCATCTGATCACAGTGAAAAATAACTGAAACAAGATTTGCAAGATAGGTAGGGAGAAAGAAAACAATTTGTTACAGAATTAGAAATACCGAGGTAGGAAATTCTCTCAATAACAACTTTGAATTTTTAAAACTTCAAAACAGGATTGCAAAGTACGTAAGACAAGGTCACCATTCAAGGTCAACAAACCTTTTCTACCACTTGAAAAACATATCAGCCCTGGAATGTCACATGTCATTAAAGACCATCATTTAGGTGGCTGTAGTCTCTTAACCCATATCATACTGAGGCTAAAAACTTCAAATCTGTGCACTGCCATGTGCAAGCTACATTATAGTACTTACATATAAGGATATAGACCAATGGCGTTAGTTCAAGGGTGGTGCCAGAATAGCCTGGCGCCCAGAGGCGCCAAGCTATTCTGGCACTACCCTTGAACTATTTTAGTCAAACTTATTTCGCACACTGGTGTATTCCGAATGATAAGGGCTAATGACAGACTAAAAGGCTTCTATAAAAGAACCTGTTTTGAGTGACCAACCTTGTGAGCAATCATCTGTCATAAAAGACCATCATTCAGCTGGCTATTGTTACCTGTAGTAATTGATGGTCTTGAACGACAGGTGACCTTTGCATGCTCTTCAGACAGCACCGGTCTTTTTGTGTGTGTGCAAAATACCGATGGTTGCTCATATCGGGTTCTACTGCACCAGAACTGTAATCTAGCAGGACATATCCTCAATGTGCACTGTTGCCCCAGTAAATGAAAGGTCCGCAGGCCCACTGTCGTTAACCCTTATCATTCGGAATACACCAGTGTGTGAAATGTTCGACTAAAAGAGTTCAAGGGTAGTGCCAGAATAGCTTGGCGCCTCTAGGTGCTAAGCTATTCTGGCACCACCCTTGAACTAAAGTCATTATCTGTAAGTACTATAATGTACCTTGCATATGGCAGTGTACAAATTTAAAGCTTTTAGCCTCGGTATGATATGGGTTAAGCCTTGCGTGGCGGTGCATGCACTGATGTCAGCCGACTTCAGCTGGAGGACCTTTCGCTTACTGGAACAGTAGTACCAACCTCACATGCATGTAAACACGTCAACTGTGAACACCAAAACTAACCATACATGATAATTTAAATTTAAAAAAAAACGGTATGAAAAGCAAACTGCTCAAGCAATTCATCGTACCTTGTGCTTTCAGCCGCAATGACTAGCAGACGCCAGATAGTTATAGGAGTGCCTGATCAGCTTGATGCCTTGCCAGGTACCAAGCTAATCAGGCACCACAACTGCACCATCACAGTTGATCCCATCGCCCAAAGTTGGCACAAGAAAAATAAGAGTTACAGACTGGGATGCCTGGCGTGAAGGATCGTGGTACACAACTGAAATTTAACGGCATTTCACACATAATCATCATAATTTTCACAACTTTTGGAGGCAATTACAAAGATTTGAATACCAGTCATGGGAGATGGTTTGGTCATGATGATCAAAGGGCAGTGCCAGATTAGCTTGGCACCTCGGAGGGTGCCAAGCTAATCTGGCGTTGCCCTTGAACTATCATATAGGTGCCGAGGTATTCCAGCACTACCCTTGAACTACCATGGCCAATCTATCTCTGACTGCGGCGTCTTAAGTATCAGATGTGCCAAATGCATACAGCTGAGCCTGTTAAGGGCGACCCCGCTTATGAGAGATCACCCATCATTAAAGACCATCATTTAGGCGGATGCAGCCGCCTCAATGATGGTCTTTAATGACGGGTGACGCTGTTTGCCCTTGAAGGCTTTCTGACGGAGCCCCCGTCTTATAAGACCACAGAAAGGGGTGGTTACTCAAAACAGGTTTTACTGTATCTAAAAAAAAAATAACCAGCTTGCTTTACCAATGACGCAAAACTGTTATGGTTGAAAGGAATGTTGAGAATTACCCATCCAGGCTGCCCAAGGTTTGGCACAAGTCTACGTACACTGCTGCATCATCATGGCTAAACTGACCCATTTGGCCCCAAGACCGCATTTCTTAAATAACGACTGGGTACCAGCTGCAGGAGATGGATTGACCATGATAATTCAAGGGCAGTGCCAGATAAGCTTGGCACCTTCAGGCGCCCAGCTTATCTGGCGCTGCCCTTGATTTATCATGGTCAATCCATCTCCTGCTATAGGGACTCGGGGCTAAATGGGTTAACACATTCAAGATTTGCTGCATCCGTTATGGGGCTTTATGCCGCATATCCTGATGCGGCATGTCTTAAGTGAGTTAAACGCTGAAAGACATCATTGCTCAATTGATGATTATCATTGACTTTGCAAGAAGTTCATCCTGGTTCAATTAACATCAACTATGCAAGAAACATCACGACTGAATGATGATCAACTTTATGAGAAAGCACTAAAATGTGAATCAAACATTCTTACTTATCACGACTGAATGATGATCAACTTTATGAGAAACCACCAAAATGTGAATCAAACATGCTGACTAAGGAAAATGGATGAATTGTTGACGCAAAACAAATTTACAAATACAATACAAAATTCACTTTCTTTAACGCTCATCTTTTCTCAAAATAATTCAATCTACCCCAAAAAGCGCTAATAAGTAATTAAACTGAAAAGTCCTGCTCAATGACTGTGTGAGGCAACAAACACAAGAACAAACAAAAATCAATATTGGCATCCTGTAAGAAATATAAATGAGAATACACATTTCCAAAACAATGTTCAAAATAGGAAAAAAAATGTGTGAATTGTGATGTAAAATGAATGTTCAAATGCAGATATCATTTTTCTTAACATTTATCCCTTTGCAAAACACTGTGTTGTGTGGGGAAAAAAACAAAAAAAACTTTGAAAAATAGTAACTAAATGTTAAAAATTTCTGCTTGATGAATGTGCGAGGCAAAATACACTAAAACGGAAAAGCATCCTGTACAATAAATGAATTAGAAAAGAAGGATTCACAAAACAACGTTCAAAATATTCAGGAATTATGAACTGTAATTTAAAACTAATTTTCAAACTCTGAATTCATTTTCTTAACTTACCATTACGCATAAATCTAAAGACAAATTTCAGCACCATTTGTGTTTGATATACCTTTCCAACATACCTTGTGAACTTCTACGACAGTTTGGGCACAAAGTAAATGCACACGTGTAAATGCACTTGTTTATTCTGCAGCAGCCGTTAGTGCATTACCCTTTTAGCCCCAGATCCCTACAGAAGGAGATGGCTTGACCATGATAATTCAAGGGTAGTGCCAAATTAGCTTAGCACCTTCAGGCACCAAGCTAACCTAGCACTACCCTTGAATTATCATGGTCAAGCCATTTCCTGCAACTGGTACATAGTAGTTAGGTAACACCTCCAAAATTTAAGAATGGGACCTTGGGGCAAAAGGGTACATCTAATTTTAGCTCCGTGCACAGATAGCGTTCAGCGGAGTCTATGTCAAATTACTTGATGTTAAGAGACTGCATGCTGAACTTGATTCTCCTGTGTCTAAATGAACCATAGCTAGAGCTGTTTATAGTGTTTGTAACCATCTGTTTCAGAAGCATTTCTCTGAACAGTTACGGTGGTTTTATAAATACAAAGATATTAACATTTACCCTCTCATAAAACACTGTACGATAACATGATTCAGAACCCACTAATGAAAACGTTTACAAAATATACTGCGCTATAAATGTGTAAGGCAACAACCCCCCCCCCCCCCCCCCCCAACAAAAAAACCCAAAAAAACCAACAACAAACAACAAACAAAACAACAACAAAAAAACAAACAAAAATAAACAGAATCAATGTTAAGATCCTTTTTGGTAAATCAATGTTAAGGAAAAAAAAAATTGCACAATGTTCAGATTATGAAAGATGTATGAAAAATGACCAGCATGTACACCAATAATAATTATCCAAAATAGCATACGAAACATTAACCATAACCCTTTTGTCACAAGATTTCTTTCATCCAGGGAACAAAAGTCCTCTCCATACATGCACAACACATACACACCGTCAAGTATACGTTGTAAAGATAACTTTTACTCATTCAAGCCCCTCCCCCCCCCCACACACACACACACCCACACAATAGCTGCAAAAATGTCACATAGCGTTGCCATCAGCAGCACTATATGATTTTTTGCAGCTACTGATGAATGAGTTAACCCTTTTAGCCCCAGATCCCTACAGAAGGAGATGGCTTGACCATGATAATTCAAGGGTAGTGCCAGATTAGCTTGGCGCCTGCAGTCTAATCTGGCACTACCCTTGAATTATCATGGTCAAGCCATCTCCTGCAACTGGTACACACCTCCAAAATTTAAAAATTGGGACCGAAGGGCTGAAAGGGTTAACCTTGAATGAGTCAAACCCTTCACTGCTAGCAGCCGCAGATTGTGTTTCTGAAATCTTGTTAATTATATGCCAAAGAAGCTCTACCATCCAAGGGACGTGGATGGACACAACGTGGTGTCAGCAAGAGGCAAAGACTGCCCCACTGCCCCAACAGTGGGGGGCTCAGGAGGTTTTAAGTCTCTTGTCACTGGATCGTATTCATGGTATGCTCGGAAGAACCCAACGGAGAAAGAAACACGCTTAGAAAGGACAGTTACAACACAACAATTGTGTTGTAACTGTCTTTTCTAAGCGTGTTTCTTTCTCAATTAGGTTCTTCTCTACACGCTTGGCAGTCGCCCTTTTGGTCTGGATTGTATACTTTATGCTTGACGGTGAGGGGGGTTTAAAAATAACAACCAAAAGAGCATAATCACAATAATACTTTCATTTAGCAGCAAGACACCCCTCCATCTCTTGAGTTTTTCCTTATTTTAGTTAAATAAACTCATGCCCCAGTCTGGCTACAAACATGCCTGCATGAACATATGATGAACATGTAAACGTTGAATTAAATTCAAACACAACAAAAAGTAAAAGAAAAACAGAAGATAGTGGTGGAAAACCCTTTAAAATAGAAACAAGGAACGACGTTTCGGATCAAAGATCCTTCTTCAGGTGACATGGAAACAAACGTATAACAGAAAAGAACACGAGAGAAAGAAAAGACGTCATCCTGTATAGTGAGAATTTAGAATGACGTAAAAAAAAAAAAAAAAGGATCGACGTAAATACAAACACATAGCACAAAACTTACGTCGACATACATACACGTCACTGCATACATTCGCATTCATTCGTGCCTGCTGCCGCTGACGTACATGCACACACACACACACACACACACACACACACACACACACACACACACACACACACACACACACACACATGCACGCACGCACACACACATACACTCAAAGGTAGCATCCAGTATCAACAGTCAGGTCAAGTCTGGCACCAACTACCCATCAGGCCGAGCATACATCCCTAGGGACGAATGTTCAAGCCGCGCGGATGGTAAGAGCCAAGCCTGTCTGCGAAAAAGGATTCTGTCATTTTGCGGCGGATGAAGTGGGATGTATTTTGCCAAAGGATGCATATGCCGAAATGTGTGAGGCTATGAGGAGGTTTGTTGAAATGACGTCCAATCTGTACAACAAAAAGTATTTCAAAAGGAAGTATTTCAAACAGAAAATAAAGCAAAAATAATCATGCTAACAAATAAACCTGAAATGTTAAATATGTGACAAATGATGCATGAAAAAGATCAAAGAAACAGACCACAATCAAATCAGTGTCTGCACGGTGATTTACTTCGTTTCCTAACTTGTAGCATCTGATTGTGAGTGCACAAGAGTGATGTAAAATTTGATCAATGCAGAGAAATGGTCAAAATTATCAAGGAAATGGCAAGTTAATGATGAACGGAGAAATTCATGTGCGTCAAATGGGATTCAAAGCTGTAGCCCCCAGACGGATAGTCCAGCACATGTGCTGGTCTGCCATTTTGAACCTTACAGCGTAAGCTGTAAGGTTCAAAATGGCAGACCAGCACATATGCTGGACTATCAGTCTGGAGGTCACAGCTTTGAATCCCATTTGACATACGCATTAAGATCCACAATCAGAGACCACTACACTCTAATAAAGCTAACACTGTCTTTAAAATGTGAGAAAACGACAGATGAAAACAGATGATGATGATGACCATTAACTCATTTGAGATGTGCCGCCTCTGGATACGCGGCTTATGCCGCATATCCAGATATGGCACGTCTCGAATGAGTTAACCTTACAACACAACCTACCAGGACAAAATCCTTCTCTTGACCAAGCTCAGTTTGGCACAACGTAAACCATGAGGCAATAAAAAAATGGCTTGAAAGTAATTCTCTTTGCAGAAAATCTGATTTATCAAGAAAATTATGTGCTCCAGAAATTCTATGTCTCTAGTAAATTTTATGATTAAAATTTCTATTGAGGCAGTTTAGAATAATAATAAGTTTGCGTTTTTATTGCCTCTGAGTATAGAATCCAGATCAAAATAGGTGACTGCTAAACTTGTAAAATACAAGGAAATTCCCAACATAGAAAGAAGCACGTTCAGAAAAGACAAATGCAACACAGTTGTGTTGTACTGGTCCTTCCTGTGTTTCTTCTTTGAAATTTCTTGGCACGTGGCAAAAAGACAGCAAGCAAAACGTTGCCCATCTGAAATTTGTGAGAGCCTGACTGGTCAAAAACATGGTGTGACACTTAAGCTGTGCAAGAGCACATCTTTCAGTTTTTGTGTCAGGTAACTTTGCGGCCATTACTGTCCAGTTAAAATCCTTTTTTTCATTATCTATTAGTACTTCACAATGGCATCAAATTAAATCTGAAAAAAGCAAACAGATGAAAAAGGAGAGTAGAAAATGCTGTGCTATGCACGTCTGTGAAAAAGTAGAAATAATTTACACAAGACCGGCTTAAGTTTATTACAATTATTGCAAGCGGAGTATTTGTTTCATCAACAGAACTTCATTTATAAATAAATGTGTGCTCAATCTTTCTCCACGAACATTCAGAAACATCTCAGTCTGAGATATTTTTCTGAAATTTATGTACATGTCCCGGGTATATGTCATTAACCCGTTCAGTGACGAGAGAAATGTGAACACCACCCTGCTGCAAGAGGTATAGATCCTCATGAGCCCCCGCAGTTGCGGGGGCTCATGAGGATCTATGCCTCTTGCTGACACCACTTTGAATCCATGTTCATGGGACAGCTAAGTTTTTTTGGGGGTTTTAACGTCTGCAGAGTCTGCGTCAGCTGGCACTGAATGTGTCAAAGGTCATAATTCAGCAGAAACTGTTTCGAGCGACCGCCCTCACGAGACATCGCCTGTCGTTACAGATCATCCTTCAGGCGGCCGTAGCCGTGCAACCCTTCGGCTGTCAGCAGCCCTTCCCGTTGCAGGGGATTCCTGAAGGAATCACACTGATTAAAAAACGCTACCACCAGACAAAGGGCTAAAACGATGGTCTTTAACCCCTTCGCTGCCGAGAAACTGTGAAAACGGACCAACTGCAAAAGGCACAGATCCCCGTGAGCCCCCTCGCGACTGCGGGGGGGTGGGGGGGGGGGGGGGGGGGGCGGGGGGGACTCATGAGGATATATGCCTCTTGTGGAGGCCACCTTGTATCCACGTTTCTCGAGCTGCTTGTGGCGTTTGGTCGCCGAGTGAATGAACATTTCAGAAACAGAAATGTACGTAGTGGCAGGAAAGGGATAGTTAACCCTCATCATTCGGGAAATATGTATTTTTTCTTAAAATAAATTTTTTCGAAAAATACTTACCGATGGTATTACTGATAGGAAGATATACTTAGCCTGCGAATTTCAGTCTCCAAAATTGTTGTGTGTTGCTACACAAACCAGGGACGTACTTCTAGCCAGCAGATACCCCATCCCATGAGTGGCCTCCCTTCCTCCAGATAGCCTCCCTTCCCGATCTCGCGAGAGGGCGTTATTTCCAAGTTTCATCTTAACAGACAGACGGCAAGCGGGGAAGGTGGGAGGGAAATCTGAGTAATACCATCGGTAAGTATTTTTCGAAAAAATTTATTTTAAGAAAAAATACATTTGTTTAAAAACTTTACCGATGGTATTACCGATAGGAAGAATGGCGAATAGGAGGAGGGTGCCGTGGCAAATGCGCAGCCATGGGGTAACTGCTTAGCTAGGTCCCAGTCAAGCGAACACTCCCGACAATTTCAGTTAAGAATTACCTATGGCGCATCCAGCGCCGGGAGGGAGTGTTGCGCGACCGCGACGTCACCCACTAGTCTCAGGTTCTGCCGTTGGCCGGAGAGGTCGCGGAAGTAAAAGCGGGCGAAAGTAGATTCGGACCGCCAGCCCACCGCCGCCACAATGTCCCGCACGGCGCAGTTGCGATCGAATGCTACGCTCGTTGAGACAGCCCGGACCTCGTGTGCTCGAATCCTCAACCGCGTTGCTCCCTCTGTCGAGAGGTCCTTGTATGCGGATCTGATGATTCCGCGGAGCCAAGCTGAAATCGTCTGAGCCGAAATATCATTCCTGCCCGGAGCTAAGGGCAGGAAGAGGCGTAAACGACCTCGTCGTATTGGTTTAGACCGACGGAGGTAAATTTTCAATGCCCTGACCGGGTCTTGTTGGCGTACGTCCGGGAGCATATTAGGGCTCTGCAAAGGATGAATAGTGATCGGTTGAGGTGGGGCGGAAGGGAGCCTGTTCTTGGCCAAAAAGGAAGGACTGGTGAGGAGTTGGACAGAGCCGTCGGCCCGAAGTTGAAGGCAAGACGGATGTACGGAGAAAGCGTGTAGTTCACTGACCCGAGAGGCAGTGGCCAGAGCTAGTAAGAAGCACGTTTTCGAGTCAAGTCAGAGAACCTCGCCAAATGCAGGGGTTCAAAACGGGCAGTGTTCAGCCATGTTAAGACCCACGCGAGATCCCAGCGAGGTAGTAGGGAGTGCGCGACAGGTCGCTGAAGGTCAAAATGAGCCATAAGATCGGCGAGGTCTTTGCATGAACCGGGATCGGGCAGTCCCAAATGGCGGTATGTATCAGCCACCATAGATAGATATCCCCGAATAGTAATGGGTGCTAGAGACTGATCCTGAAAGAGCCACAGAAAGAATTCAGCCAGCTGCGGCACAGTCAAAGTGGTGGGGGAAAGTTGTCTAGTAACGCACCAAGCGTGTAGGACCCTCCATTTCCCCTCATAAACCCTCAGAGTGGAAGAGCGTCGCGCGGAAGCGATAGCCGTCACCGCTGCATCCGAGAAACCTTGAGCGGTGAGGGCACGCCGCACAACCTCCAGGCGTGTAAGAGGAGGTTCTCCGGGCAAGGGTGAAATAGGTCTCGTCGGGGTTGCTTCAGCATCGTCCGCGGCGTTTGTAGCCGGAGCGGGGGATCCGTGGCGAGACCCAGAAGATCTGTTGTCCAGGTCTTGGTCCAGGAAAATGGGGCTACCAAGAACAGCAACGCGTGGCAGCCGCGGAGTTTGAGGAGAATCTTGGGGATCAGGATCGAGGGAGGGTATGCGTAGGCCAGGAGACCCTCCCAAGGAAAGGACAGAGCGTTCACCGCCCACGCAAGCGGGTCCGGAAAGGGAGAGACAAATAGGGGAAGTTGAGCATTCCACCGTGTCGCGAACAGGTCGATCATGGGTGTCTCCCATTGGGCACAAATCATGCGAAAAATGTCGGGACGGAGAGTCCACTCGGTATGGAGAATGTGATCTGGACGGGACAGAGAGTCCGCCAACACATTGAGTCGACCCGGGATGTGACGGGCCCGTAAACTGATGTCGTGATCTCTGCACCACACCAGAAGGTGAAACAGAAGGATGCACAGGGAAGGAGAGCGGGTTCCGCCCTGCTTCTGAATGTAAGCCACGACTGTCGAGTTGTCGGATAGGACCAAGACCTCCTGGTGAGACACGTGCGACTCGAAAGCGATGAGAGCGAGCCAAACTGCTTTCAACTCCAGCCAGTTGATGTGTTTTCCCACCAACTCCGCTGGCCACAGGCCCGATGTCTCCTGAAACTCCGGGAGAAGAAGCGCACCCCACCCAGAGAGACTGGCATCTGTGCATATCGACAGGTAGGGTAGGGGCGATGAAAGGGGAACCCCGGAGGTCAACCAGAGAGGTTCCGTCCACCAGAGGAGAAAAGGCCGGACCAAGGAAGATACCAGGACCCGTGCCTCTAAATCCCCGGAAGACGGGCGCCATAGGAGAAGGAGATGTAATTGAATCGGACGTGTGTAGAGCCGACCTAGAGGAAGCAAATCCGCCGCTGCGCTCATGAGGCCCAACAACTGTAACCACATCCGTGCAGAAGCGTCCGGGGCTCGATAAACCTGAAGTGCTAGCTTCGCTAATTTCTCGATCCGAGACGGAGGGAGGCGAAGCAGGTTTAGATCTGTGTGAAACTCCATGCCCAGGTGGATGAAACTGCGGGAAGGTAAGAGATCGGACTTGCCGAAGTTGACCAGGAACCCCAGACGGTGAAGAAGGCGAAGGAGAGCGTCTCGGTCGGAGGATAGGCGGGACGCGGCCTGATTGCGGAGTAGTAGGTCGTCGAGGTCTGAGAAAGCCAGCTTCCAGTATCACTAGGCAGGCATTGTCATGGAACCCCCAGGGAAAGAGGAAAAGAGGTAGGCCGAGAAACTCCTGGCGTCGAGACCTCCAAGCAGACATCAAGAGACTGGGAACCACCTGGAGTAGAATCGAAGGAGAAGCACAGGACAGGAGTTGCTGGAGGTCTCTCGTCGACGGCCTATACCCGGGTAGGGGTGACAGGCGTAAGTAAGTAAGTAAGTAAGGTCGTCGAGGTAGTGCGAGGTCGGACTGAGAGAAGACCGCCGGGCGTGCGCGACCACTGCATCCATAATCCTGGTGAAGACCCAGGGACTGATGTTCAGACCGAATGGCATAGCCCTGAACTGATAAACCACTCCCTGGAAGGCGAAGCAAAGGTAACGGCGGGCTGAAGGATGCATAAGAACATGTAGGTAAGCATCGGCCAGATCGAGGCTGACCGCAAAATCCATGGGCCTGACCGCGGTACGTAGGGCCTTCGTAGTTTCCATCCGGAAGGACGGAGCGGCCAGAAACTTGTTCAACGCGGAGAGATCGATCACGGGACGCCAAGAGCCGTCCGATTTGGGGACGACAAAGAGGCGACTGTAGAAAGCCAGAGAGTCGTGACGGAGGACCACTTCTGTGGCAGATTTTTGAAGTAAAGCTGTCACCTCCGCCTGTAAAACCGCAGCTTTGACCGGATCCTGCGGTACCTGAGTCCAAAGTGGTGAGCGCCGCAGAGGTGGAGGGCGCTGAAAAGTGAGTCTGAGCCCTGCCGTAATTGTAGAGAGGATCCAAGGATCGCCCGGGAAAAGTGAGCGCCAAGTCGCGCTGTGTCGGGATAGCCGCCCGCCGACTGGAGACCCGAGCGAATGTGGCGGGGGCATGGACGGGAGAGAGTCAGCGGGCCCTCCCCCGACCGGGCCGTCGGCCCCGACCAGGCCAAGAGGGGGTGTGGGCGGTGAGGGGAAGGGAGCAGGTGCGGCCAAACGCTTTGGGACGGGAAGCGCCGAAAGGCATACTGGTGGTTGGACGAGGAGCGGGTCTGTAGGACCGCAGGGCGCGACCCATGGCCTTGCGGGACGAACGAAAGCGCGAGAAGGGGCGAGACGAAGGCCAGATATCTTTGTGCGACTCCCGCACAGCGTGCCAGGCGGGGCCGAAAAGTAAAGTACCACCGATGGGAGCCTGGCGTAGTTTGGATTTAACAGGATCAGGCAATCCCACACACGCGTCGAGCACAGCATCCCGGCGAATTAAATCACAATTGATGGCAGCAGCCATCGCATTGGTGGAGGCGTGGTAGGAGGCTCTGTTTGCCACCACAGCCAAAGAGTGAATTTCCCGAAGTGGAGCGGAGGAGTGAGGGTCCCAATTATCCTCTAATGCCCGAGCAATTGCCTGTGTTGCGAGATCGAGGAAGCCGGAGCAAGCTAGAGTGTTGCGGATGAGGACAGCAGTCTTATCCACCCCCCGAGGAACGCGATAGAAGGCGTTACGGCGGCCACCCGCCTGGAATTCCGCATCGGGGTCCAGTGACGGCAAAGGACAGGAAAACGCCGGGGAGTGGCCCGCATACCAACTCTGGCGGAAACGTATATCGATGCCTGTGGGCCACTTGGCATCCGAGAAGAAAACCGGTTCCTTAGAAGTGGCGAGAGGTAAGTGGGCCGAGAACGCATTAGAGAGATCGTGGAAACCCGGCGGTTGAGGGAGAGATTTAATCCGCTTGGAAGGAAGAAGCGCGTCCATGGAAGCGGAAGCTTTACGCTTGAGAGGGGGAGCGGAAGGACAAATATCCGTAGGAAGGAAACGTTGAATAAGGTCCGATGCCGCCTCGATCGACCGCCTGGTCTCTACATTTGGGGCGACGTGGGAGGAAGAGTCCGAATCTTCACCAGGAGAGTCCGCGGAGAGGGAAAGCGGGGAAGCATGATGGTCACCAGAGACACCCACAATGGAGGTCAAATCTTCCGAGGGGAGACTGAGTACGTCGACGGCATGAGTCTCCGGGACCAGTCGAGAAGAACGCGGAAGATCCCAGGATGAAGGGGAACGCAGTAGACTCGAAAGATGAGAGAGGCGCCGAGAAGAATGTTCGCCGGAACGATGTACGTGTGGTGAAACACTACGAGCCGGGGCGCTAGGGGGGACCGAAGGGCCCGACATGCTGAGTGAAGGATCAGGACGAAAGGAGCGATGGTGAAGTGCAGTCGTATTTTTGTGAAGGACGGAACAGTGTTTGCGCGGAGACCGGCTACCCGCCAGGGCACAATGGGACACCGCAGAGTTCGCCGCGCCGGGCAGAGGGCCATGAAGAGACTCGCAATGGCGACGTTGAGGCGGATAATGTGGAACGCGCGGTGACCGGCTACGAGCCGGGGCGCTGCGCGGAGACCGGGTACAAACCGGGGCGCTATGTGGCACTGCGTGCAACACCGCGTCGGACAAAGTGTCAGACAGGGACGGACTATGGCGACGCTGAGGTGGATAATGTGTAACGTGCGGTGACCGACGACGAGCCGGGGCGCTGCGTGGAGACCGGGTACAAACCGGGGCGCTAAGGGGTACTGAGTGCAACACCGCGTCGGACAAAGTGTCAGACAGGGACGGACTATGGCGACGCTGAGGTGGACAATTGATCGAACAGTGAGAGCGCGGAGACTGGCGACGAGCCAGGGCGCAGCGCGGTGACCGGGTTTTTTGACAGACCGGGGCGCTAGGGGACACCGGGAGCCTACCTGCGCCGTGTAAAGTGTCAGGGAGTGACGGACGATAGCGACGCTTATGCGGAACAGTATCAGAACGGTGTAAGCGCGGAGACCGGGGAAATGCCGGGGCACAACACGGTGACCGGGTACCAACCGGGACGCTAGTGAACACCTGTGGCCTCGCCAAGCCGTACACAGAGTCATGACGTGACAATCTACGGCGGCGCGTATGTGAAAAGGCGGAAGGGAGCAAGGCCACGTCGGACTGATCGTGAATCGAGGTAGAGGAAATCGGATACCGGTGTCCCGTCCCCCGAGGTAGGGCGGTATGGATTCGCCATTGACCCGTCTTCGTAGATTGGGTGCGAGGGACCGATAGTAAACTGATGTCCGGAGAGCGTGTATGAGAGGAAACAAACTTACCTCCCTCCGCTGAAGGGACAGCGTCTGTAACCTTGTCCATTGAGACAGAAGAAGAGACGTGTAAGGGCCCTCGAACAGGGACATGGGAGGGAAGGTTGGGGGAGCGAACGTAGTCCGGGGACTGAGAATGGGAAGACTCGTCGACTGCGGCCGAATTGGGAGGGGCTGGTGGGACTGGTGCAGAAAAAGGAGTGGGGCGCTTGCGCTGGTAAAAGCTCCACATTTGCGACCAGCGGTCTTCCTCCCAGGCAGCGCAAGTAGTGCAGGTTCTGTCAGAAGCGCAGCCCGAGCACGGAAGACAGCGCGAATGCGAATCTGACGGCCACTGGAATTCGCCGCAGGATGTGCACGTTCGTAGTTGACCACTGCAACAAGTCATGCGCCCTCGGGCAACCGTTGGAATGACCGATGTAATGACCGAATACGAAGTCGAAAGAAAAGGCCAGAAACGCCGTAATTCCACGGAAATTGCCTCAAAAGGCAGTAATCGCCGGGCGAGACAATGTCCGAGGCCTTACCTGGCCATCGGGGAAGTTCGAGACCAGTAAACGAATGAGAAATACGATGAGAAAGACGGAGACCGTAAAAACTAAACCGACAAAAATGGCAGTTAAGAATGAACTTGTAAATAACGCCCTCTCGCGAGATCGGGAAGGGAGGCTATCTGGAGGAAGGGAGGCCACTCATGGGATGGGGTATCTGCTGGCTAGAAGTACGTCCCTGGTTTGTGTAGCAACACACAACAATTTTGGAGACTGAAATTGGCATGCTAAGTATATCTTCCTATCAGTAATACCATCGGTAAAGTTTTTGAAGAAACAAACACCAGTGTGTGCAATAAGTGGGACTAAACTAGTTCAAGGGTGGTGCCAGAATAGCTTGGCGCCTCTAGGTGCCAAGCTATTCTGGCACCACCCTTGAACTAAAGCCATTGGTCGGTATTTTTATCTGTAAGTACTATAATGTAGCTTGCATATGGCAGTGTACAAATTTGAAGCTTTTAGCCTCAGCATGATAGGGGTTAATGACAGGCAACACATTTTGCTCCTCAAGACTTTTCTTGTGAGAACACTTGTCCTTTAAAACCACTTTATCTCTTCTTTTTTTTTTTTTTTTGTTGGTGCAAAAAAGGTAGTTGCTCGAAACAGGTTTTACCGTACACTTATTTACAGCAATGATCAAGTGTCCTGCGCAGGCTGGGACATGAACAACCCATCAGAATAAGTGAAGCTGTGATATTCATATTTTAATCTCCCAATCTGTTCCATCCTCCATGTACACTTTTCCCAGCAAATCACGTCTATGTGCTGGTCTGGGATTTTGGCTCTTACAGCTCAAGAGCCATAAGGTGCAAAATCAAAGACCAGCACAAAGTTACTTTTAGTGCGATCAGCATGAAGTAAAAATGTACTAAGAGAGATAGGCTTTCGAGGGAAGCCACGCAAAACTGAGGGGGTATCCAAACATCATTATAACAATGAAGATGTCCTGTAAAAACATCAGCTACACAGTGCCGCACTGGGTCCATCACACGCACTGAGGGAAATCACACAACCTCATGACACCACAGCATGTAGCAATCCACACCAATCAACAAACTCACACCAACATAACAAACATGGCGCTGCATAACAAGATCACATGACAACACAGCATTATGTAAGTCGCAAACGCAACCCAGCGCTGTGAGTCCACGTTATCCCATTTTGCCCCACGACCGCACATCCCAAATTTGGGAGGTATTACCTAACGAGCATGTACCAGTTGCAAGAGTTTGATTACCATGATAATTCAAGGGTAGTGCGAGATTAGCTTGGTGCCTTCAGGCACCAAGCTAATCTGCCACTACCCTTGAATTATCATGGTCAATCCACCTCCTGATGTAGGGCATCGAGGCTAAATGGGTTAACAACGCAGCACTGCGGCGAACATGAAATCTCAAATCCTCAGTGTGAGCACAGTACAGCTTCTGTCGCAGAATGGAACTCGCACCAGACTGTATACCAGCAAAACAAGATGTTTTACTCAAACCAACAAAACAGCACGCAACAGTTTGCAATAACAACGCAGCACTGCGGTGGTCATGAAATCTCAAACCCGGAGTGTGAGTGCAGGGCGTAGCGCAACTTGTCTCGCAGGATGGACTTTTTCGAGTAGTTCGGGAGCTTGAGGAGGTTGAAACAGGTGGAGGAGGTGGGCAGGCGTCCACCAGCCTCCTTCTTCTTGATGTTGAAAAACCCCTTCAGTACCGAGCCCACAGTGTCACCGGTGTCCTGCAATGACACGTTGCTATTTGTTAACCCTTTGGCTGTTAGCAACGCCTCTTAAGGCCCCGCCACACATGCCCGATTTTGAGGCCGATTCTTGAGCAGTTTCAAATCGGAGTGTGATCGGACCGGACAACAAAAACGTGTGCACTGCCACACGTTCCCCGACTTTTTTTTAGCCGACCGGTTTGAATCGAAGATCAAGGTCGTACCTGTTCAGCGAAATGGCTGCTAGTTTTGATAGTGATGATGATGTGCTTGCATTATCAGCAGTTTTGCATCATATTCGGGAAGAGGCGGGCGAAACATCAGCAACGAAGGTGGTACTGATCTTCCGCCATTTTCAAACTGAAACGACATGCTTTGCGAGACGCGCTCCGATTGGTTGAAGCTTACAATCGGGGCCGATTCGGATCGGAAAAATAGAGCAGGTTCTAGACACCCGATTCCCAGCCGATTGGGATCGGAGCAGATATATGACGTCATCCGATCGCAATCGGATCATAATCAACTTCAAAATCGGGGCACAACCGGCATGTGTGGCGGGGCCTTTAGTGAGAGACACTTTTGGTTGTCGGTAGTGCTTTTTTGCTGAGGTGATTTCTGCAAGATTTGCCTCGATAACGAGTGCTCCTGACAGTCAAAGGGCTCATGACACATACATAGAACACCAAACACAAGAGTGAAAGTAGCCACATGAAAGATCAAAAAGCAGCCTAGCCAAGTAAGCACAGGTCCTTGGGCCCACGACAGTTACAGTGGACCCACGCATAACTGTGCGCGGGCCCACTGCGTCCGTCGTGGACCCGAAGACGTTTTGCTACTGGCGATGGTCCAGGGGTCGCCTAAGTACAAAATTCAACAAACATTTGTTCCTCAAGTATCTGTGTGGTTCCTCCTTCAAGCTAGACTTTAATTTTTTCTCTTTAAATTGCCATTGGGTTGATAAAGTATCTGATTGCAGCCATTTTGTTGTTGTTGTTGCATTAAATTTGAGTTTTGATTGTGAACCGTTATAATGGGTTCTCTTCAGCATTAGAACTTACTTTCTATAGAAACTGGAGGTAAAATCATCTAAAGTGTAACTCATCTGGAGAGTGTAAAGCCCATGAACACGCATATATAACCACAAAAAAATAGTAGGTGAAGAAGGTGGAAAGGCTACCGTTTTAGTGTATAGGAGAATGTTGATATACCTGGTCATCGCTGACTTCCACACAGCGGATGGAGAAAGGGGGCTCCAGATGCGCGAAGCCCAGTAACGGTGGCTTGGAGCAGCTTGTCACAAACTGCAATCACAGCACAGTCGTACAGATACCTAGACATTGAGGTTTAACTCCTTCACTCGTCACAAATTGTGTTTCTAAAATCTGTGTTAACCCTTTCAGCCCCTGCAGCAGGAGATGGATTGATCATGATAATTCAAGGGTAGTGCCAGATGAGCTTGGCGCCAGAAGGTGCCACGCTCGTCTGGCACTACCCTTGAATTATCATGATCAATCCATCTCCTACAATGGGTACACAGTCATTAGGCAACACCTCCAAAATCTGAGAAATGGGACCTTTGGGCTAAAAGGGTTAACCGAGCAACAAAGAGCCCCATCCACCCACCATATAATAATAATAATGAGTACTTGTATAGGGCCTAACCTCAGACATCAGAGCTCTAGGTGCTTAAAAAAAAGCTAATTGTACAAAATAACAAATTACAAAAACACAATTTACAAGAAGTATACAAAATTGAAATCAAAGATACTCTATAAAACAATCTAAACACAATCACCCTTCAAAAATGCATATCATTCATTCAAGGGAGGTGCTGCGCTTATAGACTCGTACACACACTCACGCGCGCACGCACACACACACACACACACAAACACACTACTACTAATACATATGACTTCAACATATTGGCAGGTCTGTGACAAAAATCAATTGTAGCTGACAGAAAAAAAGAAGGGTCTTTAGGGTTCGCCTGAACACCTCTCTCGAATCCACGTACATGTGGATACTAAGAAGGGTCAGCATGATGCATAGATCCTCATGAGCCCCCGCAACTGCGGGGGCTCATGAGGATCTATGCCTCATGCATTTTGGTGCTGCTCATACAATGTTTCATGGATATTAACGCCTCTTGCATTTAGGCGTTGTTTATTTAGGAGCCCAGTAGTCTCTGCGTGTCTTGCATTTGGGAGCTGTTGGCTGCGTTACAGAATGGCAGGGTCCACAATTCTCACAAGACACCAACCTTTAGGAAAAGACTGCGTTCGTCAGGGGTGAAGTCGCTGCTCAGAACGTCCCAAAGCCAGTTGATCACTTTGTGATTGTTGTGGTAGCCTCCATAATACTGTGTGTGGCGTCTGGAAAAAAAAAGGATGATAAAAAATCACCAAAGAATTTTTTGCTGAAATGAAGCACCATGCTTCCCTCACCAGGACTTGAAATGTTCCAGAACACAAAAGGAGGACATCTTCTAATTTTTCAGTCAAAGTGAGTCTCCAAAGTAGATGTGACCAATCAAAGGATTCTGAGGGCATCTGCCCCTGAAAAAAATTTTCAAACTGAGATGCAAATCTACATAATGTGGTATTCTTAGTTGTTGCTTTTTAGGGGGTGGTGGGAGGGGCAAGGGGATGGGGAGGGAGGTAGGGAAGGGGGTGTGGTGGGGTGGGAGGTGGGGAAGGGGCCGAGTATGTTTTTTTTTTCAGGGGATGGAAAATGGAAAAATCTAGTTCCTCCAAAAGGCAGATGTCTTCAAGCCCTGTTGAAACAAACAGTTAAAACCATAAGGCAGCCAATATAGCAATACCAGGAAAATGGATGAATGAAAGATAGAAAAAGGAAATACCTAAGGTCCTCAATATCCAGGGCTGCACTGTCACCAGAGATCAGTTTTTGTAGTTCTGGTGCAGAGAACATACACAGCCAGTCTGGATGAACCACAGCCTTGAACCCACGGATAAAGGCCAGCGCCTGATCCTTGATTTGTCGAAACATGCGGAAATGGGCCATCAAGTGGACGTAACGAATCCTAGAGAGAAAAAAAATACAGTTTACATGGGTGAAAGTTGGCCACTGTAACAAATCAAAATAGGACGGCCAGGGTAAATGAGCATCACAATTTTTGGGGGGTGCATTTTCTATGCATTTCTGAAGCAAATTCTGCAATCTAGATGCAACTCTTATCTCATTGTACCCTAAGACTGAAATCCCCAAATTCTGCTGTTGTCCTCTGAAAACTGCACTGGAGTGCAGGACACAGATCGACCATGACAGTTCAAGGGTGATGCTAGAATAGCTTGGCGCCCATAGGCGCTAAGTTATTCTGGCATCACTCTTAAACTATCATGGTTGATTCTGATTATGCTGTGGTGTGTCAGGGGTAGAATGAGTTAATCTGCTAATACTGGTGTAAAAATAGACTGGACTGCTGACATCCAGACAGGAAATTTGCGTAAGAGGGACGTGCAGCATCACATACTTCAATTTGTCGTGGGCTGGCAATTTGGTGCCAGCAAGAATGGATCTAACTGTTTGCCCAGCACCGAGTGATTTCCCTTAACACGTCTACCGTACAAGCGACTGTGAAAATACAAATTTGCATCTGTCAGCCTGCCAACTTTCACCCGTAAGTCAAGGCTACATAGTTTTGACCCGTTCGGTGCTGAGGGAGTTTGATCGCAATCCAACTGAAAGAGGTATAGATCCTCATGAGCCCCCGCAATTGTGGGGGCTCATAAGAATCCATACCTCTTGCTCACACCACTTTGAATCCAGGTCTTCCAGGGGTTTCTGGTATTGAATTAATGAAGATTGCAGAAACACAGTCTGTGTCATCCGGCACTGAACGGTATGAGAGGCAGCAACATTTCTCAAAGTTACAAATCTTCTCTGAATGATGGGGCAAATAAACACAGCTAAGGCACCGACTTGTTTTCATTTGTGACGGGAATGGCACGGCCTCCTGTGACCAGCTCGTGGGTTTCCAGCTTCCCCATGCAGTCTTCGTCGCAGGAGAAAGTCAGTTCAAGGTCACCCACATCACCCTCGTAGTGCTGAAAACAATTTACCATACACCCGCGCTGAAATTTGCACGTAACATCAGACTGATACGAACTAACCAACAGACTGAATAACCCATCACATCCTGAGGATATATATATATTTTTTTTAATTTGCTTATTGTCCTCTAAAGGCTGCTTTACAGATTAGTAGAGAGATCAACCATTTTAGTTCAAGGGTGGTGCCAGAATAGCTTGGTGCCTCAGGCGCAAAGCTATTCTGGCACCACCCTTGAACAATGTCTGGAACCCCAGTGAGAGAGTCCACTGCAATTGGTATGTTTAGAAAGGTCTTGTCACAAAGTATCCTTGGGCCAAGTTGGAAGACTGTGCCTTGAATGGTCTCCCAAAAAATGCCAACGTTTAAGTTTACCAAAGATAACATGCAGATGCCGGATGCCAGACAATGGACAACAAACAGACAATGGATGTCCCAGGACATAGTCTCACTTTTGTTATCTTGCAAGAGCCAAAAAGATAAAGAGGCAACTGGGATGAAATTCAACATTTTTACAAACATAATACACATTTACTGCAAACTGTGTGTGACTCTCGGAAAATGCAAAAATTATCTAAAGAAAGGAAATAGAAGGGACAAGTACAACACAAGCTATTTAAATAAATTGTGCTTACCTGCCTTTTCTAAGTGTGTTTCTTTTTTTCTTGGGATTTTCTTTGCATTTTACAAGTTTGGCAGTCACCTCTTTGGCACAGATTTCCTAGTTGAACCATACAGAGTGCGATTCTGCCTGTGTTTTGTCACTGTCAGCAAGGCAATGGGTAGGCTGGCCCTCACTTAAAGGTAGGCAATATTTGCTAAGACCTGTCACCATGTAGCCATGTACCTTGATGTAGCTGAGACTCTTGGCAAGGTCGGCGTCCAGTGAAGGGAGCTCATCCAAAGAACTGTAGGTGGAGCTCTGCTGATGACCCAGCATCTGCGTCAGGAAGAATGGGGCAAACGGCACATCCACAACGATGCCCTGAATATTATAATACTTTACATGTGCATGTCTGAAGTTATAAGTGATTCACACAGAACAAGTGTCACACACACACACACACACACACTTAACTCATTAAACCCCACGACCGCATTTCCCAAATTTTGGAGTCGTTACCTAACGACTATGGACCAGTTGCAGGAGTTGGATTGACCATGATAATTCAAGAGTAGTGCCAGATTGGCTTGGCGCCTGAAGGCGCCAAGCAAATCTGGCACTACCCTTGAATTATCATGGTCAATCCAACTCCTGTTGTAGGGCGTTAAGGCTAAAAGGGTTAATGCATGTAAATCACTCATAACAACATTTGCATCTTGTTATGTATGAAGCTAGTTGTATGTCCACGGGTTTCTGAAAAATTAGGATCTGTCTTTTTACACCTTACCTCATAGACAGCCTTGCCGAGCATTTTTCCAACAAACTCAAACAAGGCCAGGTGGTTTTCCTGAATGTAGGAGGTGGAGGACGGGTACAGCTTCTGTTCCGATGTGACCTGTCAAATGATGACAATCCAAAACAGATGATCCCCAACAAGGTGATAAATGACACATACATGTTTTATAAACTATTACAAAAACAACACCGTGGTCTTGTCTGTGACATCATACAGTTTTCCAAATGAATTGTGTGTGTGTGTGTGTGTGAGTGTGTGTGTGTCCATCTTTTTCTCATATTTTGTAAGGGGGTGGGTGGGGGGGGGAGGGAGGAAGGGGGTTGCTGTTTAGGGCCAGGGATCACCCTGTTCCTCACTGCAAGTTTCACTGTCATGAACATATCAAGTGAAACACAACAAATATTTCTTTCATTCATGTTTGCTATGATTTAACCCCCTTGTATTTAACCCCATTGTACTGTTTAAAACACCGGTGGCTGTATGCACCAGGGGGGGGGGGGGTAATTATCTTGAAGCATGTAATCTGACCTTAAAAAGGTTGAGACCTGGGTCAAACACCCTTGCGATGGTTTCTTCCAAGAATTCTTTGAACACGCCGTCCTGGTCAATGCCAGCCTCATCCAAACCCTGGTGAAAGCAATGGAAAAAAATGAAATTTACTTACATTAACTCATTCGTGGCCAGCCGCATCCAGATGCGCGACACAAGCCGTGCATCTGGATGCGGCTGGCCACGAATAAGTTAAACTATTCACTGCCAGCAGATGCAGATCTTGTTTTTTGAAATCATCAATTCAACCCTGAAGAGCCCCAACCAATACAAAGTGGTGCCAGCAAAAGGCACAGATCCTCATAAGCCCCCACACCTGCTGAGGCTCATGAGGATCTCCGTCTCTTGCCACTGGATCATATTCACTTTTTTTCAGCAGTGAAGGGTTTAATTAACAATCTGAGCACTAAAGGCTGACATTACAAACTCTAGGAGATGTCCTCTGAAAATTATGTACCAGCAGAGCTGACAGATCGAACACGATAGTTTTAAGGGTGGTGTCAGAACAGCTTCCCTGAAAGCAAAGTACCTCGGCCCCAAGACAGCCGCCGTACGCGGGCCCTGGCCCACTGAGGACGTTGTGGGGCCGAAGATGTTTTGCTAATGGGGTCGGCACCTAAAAGCTGCAAGCTATTGTGACACCACCCTTACCCTATCATGAGGGAGAATGAGTTCACAAACTGGTTTGCACAGGAAGGTGTTACCATCAGGTATCTTGGAGCTAAGAGAAAGAAACGAACCTGTTCATTGATAAACTTGACGCGGATCACACCTTTCAGGGCCCGTGGTGGCAACTGAGCTAGCTGCCTGTAACCATCCTGTTCAAGAAAACAAACAAATCATTGCTGGATATAAATTATCTGGACAACTCAACAGCTGCTCATACTCACCCTTTTAACCCTTATCATTCGGAATACACCAGTGTGTGAAATAAGTTTGACTAAAATAGTTCAAGGGTAGTGCCAGAATAGCTTGGCGCCTTTAGGCGCCAAGCTATTCTGGCACCACCCTTGAACTAAAGCCATTGGTCTATATCCTTATCTGTAAGTATTATAATGTAGCTTGCAAATGGCAGTGTACAAATTTGAAGCTTTTAGCCTCAGTATGATATGGATTAAATTAACAACACAAACTTTGGGCTGGGGATAATGCATCATTCGTGTCATGCAGCTCAATAGCAGTAGCTTTGGGATGCGTACAGGTATGAGAAACCCGGTGCTAACGAGTCGGACATCTTGACTGCCACAGGCAAAGGCTGCTGTCATCATTTGATTTCAGCCATATCACTGAGGACACCGCAAACCGTAGAATAATAAAATTGTTATGTGGGGATTATCATCACTCACGATTACGCACCCAGCATAACAACTTTCCTTCTCTGGAAACAAATATAAAATCCTAAATGTGTCATAGCCCAATATGCAAATTATATAACTTACAAAATGTATGTTTTCAGTTTATTTTTAACTGCTCTCCTCAATCATGAGCAGCAGTTAAAAATAAACTGAAAACATACATCTTGTAACATACATTTTTACATCTCCATGTAAAAAGATATAAAATAGTGAAAATCCTCATAAGTTCTAATGTGCATTTTACAAGCTCAGTAGTTATTCATTTGATCTGGATTTTGTCAGACCATAGCACGAGCAGCGAAATGACTTTAAAATGTTTTAGTGATCTTTTATAGAACAAAACTGGCATCCAAAATGTGTCAGAAAGAGGGTTACAAACAGTCGGCCATTAGTTGCTACAAGAGTTTTTGCATCCCGGTTACATGGTATGGTTAGCGATATAGTTAGGTCGTGTGACGTAGGGATGAAAACAAATATATATAACTGAAATACCACCCAACCTCTACAATTCGGCTGCGATGTACTGTGATGAGGGTAGACTGTGGTGATGCGCAAACAGATTCTGTCAACCCCAATACATCCTTCTCCTTCATCACCTCTTTTCGGAACAACATCACACGCTGAAGCGGGAAAAAATTGAATTGATAGTTCACTCATTCAGCCCGGCACACACGTATTTCCCAAAATTTGGGAGGCATCATCTAACGACTATGCACCGGTTGCAGGAGATGGACCGACCATGATAATTCAAGGGCAGTGCCAGATTGGCTTGGCGCCGACAGGCGCCAAGCTAATCTGGCACTACCCTTGAATTATCATGGTCGACCCATCTCCTGCTGTAGTGCGTCAGGGCTGAATGGGTTAAACCCAATAGCACCCGAACAAAACAAATGTCACTAAGGTGCAAGAGACAGAGCATTCTGAACCCACACAGAACAAAACAAACATCAGCCAAATGCAAGAGGCAAAGAACCTCAGGAGAACATGCCCTCTTTCAGGAGGGAAAAATTTCTGAAAATCAGTACAAAAGAAATGAATGTGCTAGACTGTCAAACATGAAAACATATTTTGTCAAACATTCTGGGAGCGATGCGTTTCACCCACTTTAGAAATATTCATTTTTCTTTAAAAGGTATTTTTTCGAAAAATACTTACCGATGACATGACTACCAGGAGTGTCCACTCCTTGCTCAATTCTAGCCTAAGAACCCGTTGTGTAAACACAACCCGGGAGGCACTCGGGGAACCCCCAGAGGGACCGAGAGTTGTCTCCCGCTCCTACCCACCAGCCCTATTCACCTGTGAACTCCAGTCACGAAATTAGGCTCACCAGCGGCAAGCGGGGCAGGTGGGAGGGTCCTTCGAGTCATGTCATCGGTAAGTATTTTTCGAAAAAATACCTTTTAAAGAAAAATGAATTTGTTTCTTCAAAAACATTACCGATGACATGACTACCAGGAGAATGCCGAACAGGAGGAGGGTGCCGCACCCCCAGATGGTTTTCTCTAGGCTCATGGCCCCCTCCTCTCTTCCGACACTCTGCACTCCCTAATAGGTGCATACCTACGGCGCCTGTGGCGCCGGGAGGGAGTGTTGTGCCGCCGTGACGTCCCCCACCAAGGCGAGGTTGTCTCGCTGCCCTGCCAGATCCCGTAGATAGAAGCGGGCGAAAGTAGATTCTGATCGCCAGCCCACCGCAGCCACGATGTCCTTGACAGCGCAGTTCCTGTCGAAGGCTACGCTCGTGGCCATGGCCCGTACTTCGTGCGCCCGAATCTTTAGGCTCTTCGCTCCCTGAGGGGAGAGATCGACATATGCTGAGCGAATCACCCAGCGAAGCCAGGAAGAGACTGTCTGTGCTGTAATGTCGTTTCTTCCTGTTTTTAAAGGTAGGAAGAGGCGTGAGCGTCCCCTCCGGACGGCTCTGGTTCGTCGCAAGTACACTCTGAGGGCTCGTACAGGATCTTGTTGCCTGGTCTCTCTGGGGAAGTCTTTCCCGCGTAACGGTCGTAAGGTGATAACCTGTGGCGCCGTCAGTGGAGACCTAGTCTTGGCAATGAAGGCAGGGTCGGTCACCAGTTGGACCGAGTGATCAGCTCGAAATTGCAGGCATGTAGGCCGGACTGATAGAGCGTGTATCTCACTTACTCGTGCCGCGGTGGCGAGCGCCAGCAGGAAGCAGGTCTTCCGCGTCACATCCGCAAGACTGGCCAGCGGTAGTGGTTCGAAACGTGGTGAGTTTAGCCAGGTAAGAACCCATGGTAAATCCCAGCGGGGAAGAAGTGAGCGAGAGGCAGGCCTTTGTAGTCCGAAGTGTGACATAAGATCTGCCAGGTCCTTACACGCGCCGGGGTCCGCGCGGCCGAGATGCCGGTAGGTGTCGGCAATCATCGAGAGATATCCCCGAATGGTAATAGGGGCCAGTCCTTGGTCTCCGAAGAGCCAGAGGAAGAAGTCCACAAGTTGGGGGTTTGTCAGTTCGGTGGGGGAGAGACGACGGTCGCTGCACCAGGTACAGAGTACCCTCCATTTCCCCTCATAGATACGTCTAGTCGAGGGCTTGCGAGCTGTAGCGATCGCTTCCACTGCAGCACCCGAGAAACCTCTAGCTGAGAGGGCTTGCCGCACAACCTCCAGGCGTGTAGCAGTAAGTGTTCCGGACAGGGGTGGAACAGCGCCTGACGTGGCTGCTTGAGCATAGTGCGGGGCGTGGGGAGCAGTAGAGGAGGGTGCGTGGCGAGGCTGATCAGGTCGGTGGACCAGGAACGAGTCCAAGCGAACGGGGCGACCAGGAGCAGGATCGCATTGGTTCCTCGCAGCTTTAGGAGGACTTTGGGGACAAGGACTGTCGGGGGAAAGGCGTACACTATGAGTCCGTCCAAGGGAATGGATAAGGCGTCGACCGCCCAAGCCAGGGGATCTGGTACTGGGGAAACGAAGAGGGGAAGCTGGTGATTCCACCTCGTGGCGAACAGGTCCACCATCGGGGTCTCCCAGTGAGAGCAAATCATCCGGAAAATGTCCTGGCGTAGTGTCCATTCCGTGTGAATGAGCTGTCCTTGGCGAGAAAGGGAGTCCGCTAAAACGTTCAGGCGACCGGGAATATGGCGAGCGCTGAGAGTCAGATCGCGGTCCTCGCACCATCGCATCAATCGGAAGAGTAGCATGCATAGATCGGGTGAATGAGTTCCTCCCTGCTTCTGTATATACGCTACCACTGTCGAGTTGTCCGAAAGGACGTGAAGATGCTGGTGTCTGAGTTGCTCTTCCCAAACGATGATGGCCTGCCACACCGCTTGCAGTTCCAACCAGTTGCTGTGTTTGTCCGCGAACTCCGGAGGCCAGAGGCCGGACGTCGTGGTGAACTGAGGAAGCAGGTGGGCTCCCCAACCAGCCCGACTCGCGTCGACACACAGGGAGAGGTGCGGGGATGGAGAGGAAATGGGGACTCCCAGAGCCAACCAGGCTTTGTCGGTCCACCGTAAAAGGTGGGGGCGTACCAACGGGGACACGGGGACGATCGTGGTCAAGTCGCCCGAGGAGGGACGCCAGAGCAGTAGGAGATGAAGTTGTAGCGGTCGGGAGTAGAGACGCCCGAGGGGGATAAGATCCGCCGCTGCGTTGATCAGGCCCAGAAGCTGAAGCCAGACCCTGGTGGGGGCTGCCTGTTGCTGATCTACCAACGCGGCGAGAGCGGACAACTTCACAATCCGTTTCTCTGGCAAGAGTACCCTGTTGCGATCCGTGACAAACTCCATGCCTAGATGGATGAAGTGGCGCGCCGGAGTGAAGTCCGACTTTCCGGTGTTGACCAGGAAACCCAACCGGTAAAGCAGCTGTAAAAGAGTGTCCCTGTCTGCCGCAAGCGTGGTCTCCACCTGATTTCTCAAGAGTAGGTCGTCGAGATAATTCGAGGTCGGACTTGACGACGACTGCCTCGCCTTGGCCACTACAGCATCCATGATGCGGGTGAAGGCCCAGGGGCTGAGGTTGAGACCGAACGGCAGGGCGCAAAACTGGTAAATCACTCCTTCGAACGCGAAGCGCAGGTACTTCCTGGCAGAAGCGTGCATGGGGACATGTAGGTAGGCGTCGGACAGATCTAAACTGACCGCGTAGTCCATGGGTTGAACCGCCGCACGAAGAGCCCTGGTCGTTTCCATCTGAAAGGAAGGGGCCGCGATGAAGGCGTTCAGCGCCGACAGATCTATGACTGGCCGCCACTTGCCGCCGGGCTTGGGCACCACAAACAGTCGGCTGTAAAAGGCGGGCGAGTCCGGACGCTGCACTATCTCTGTGGCCTCCTTCGAAAGGAGAGCCGCGACTTCTCCTCGCAGAGCGGCGGCCTTGAGGGCGTCGGACGGAACCTCTGTCCAAAGAGGAATGGAGCGCAAGGGCGGAGGAGAGCGGAACGAGATCCGTAATCCTCTGGTGACTACGTCCAAAACCCAGGGCTCGTCTCGAAACAGCGAGCGCCACTCCTCGCTGAATCGTGCTAGCCTCCCGCCGACTGGAGCCCCGACGACAGTCGGCGGGGGCAGAATTGGGGACAAGTCAGGTGGCCCGCCCGCGCCCAGGGCGACAGGCGGGATGGGGCCAGGCGGGGGCAGGGGCGCTAGCTGGGCCAGGGCGACGGAAGGGCGGGCGACGGCGCGGCGCAGCTCGTGGTGGGGCAGACGGGTCCGAGGTGACACGTTTCCGGGCCCGCAAAGAGCGCCCCAGGGCCGTGCGGGCGGGAGGAAAGCGCTGCTTGACAGCCTTGCGAGGCCAACGGTCGGAGTTGGAGTCTTTCACCGTCTGCCAAGTATCCCCGACGAGCAGAGACCCTCCCAGAGGGGCCCGACGTAGCTGAGTACTCAGGTCGACCGGCATTCCACTGCAAGCTTGTAGGACGGCGTCTCGTCGCATGAGGTCGCAGTTAGCCGCAGCCGCCATCGCGTTGACCGATGAGTGATAAGCAGCGCGGTTCCCAGCCTCCGCCATGAGTAGTAGGTCTCCCAGGAGGGGAGACAAAGCAGGTTGCCAAGCTTCCTCGAGACGTCGGATGAAAGCCTGAGTCAGCAAGTCCAAGAAACCGGAGCAGGCGAGCGTGTTCCGGACCAGCGACGCCGTCCTATCCAGTCCCCGTGGGAAGGACCGTTTCAACATAGAAGCCCCTCCGGCTTGCATCAGAGCGGCGGGATCCACTGGAGGAAGCGGGCAGAGGAACGACTGCGAATGGCCGGCGTACCAGTCCTGTTGAAAAGCGATGTCCAGAGCGGAAGGCCATCTCCCGTCCGCGAAGAAGTCCGAGTTCCGAGTCTCCGAAAGCAGGTGAGACGAGAAGGCGTCCCGCAGATCAAAAAAACTAGCCGGCTGTGGGAGGGACTTGAACCTCTTAACCGTCCTATCCGCGTCCACGAAGGCGGAAATCTTCCTCTTCACAGGAGGTGAAGCCGGACAAACATCCTCCGGTAAGGCGGCGGCGATGAGCTTGGCCGCTCCGTCCAGCGCCAGCCGCGTGTCCATCCGGGAAGAAGAAACCTGTCTGACGGAAGCTGACACACTGGAGGCCGAAGAGGGAGAAGCTGAAGAACGGCTAAGACCTCCAAGTAACCAGTCCGAAGCATCCTCCGGCGCCAAACTGAGGGTGTCGAAGTCCCGCTGTCCGGAAACCGGCGACCGAAGAGGGCGACGAGGGCTCCGAGGCCGGGAATCCCGTCGGAGAACCGCAGCGGACGAAGACTCCCTCCGCAGTGGAGAGCGGTAGTCTGAACGATGCGGTGAGGACCTCCTGCGTGCCGAAGGCGGATCCCGACGAGGAGAACGGCTGCGACGAGAGGGAACGGAGCGGTGAGTACGAGGAGGGGGGAAGTGGCCGGTCGCTGGAAAGAGGGATGGGACGAACGGGAGTCCAACCGAGAGGGGGAACGCGAAGAAGGTGAAAACCGTCTGCGGCGAGGGGAGTCCCGGTGCGACGAGCGATGAGGCGAGGAGTTCCTCCTACGATCGTGCGAAGGAGAGCGGAAACGTCGAGCAGAACCCCTGTATCTACGTTCTTCACCACCAGGAGGCTCCGGACGAGTGCAAGTATGTCTCTCTGAACCAGGCTCTTGGGAGAGGCGGGTTACTGGCCGGCCAGGGGACCTCCAGCGGGATCCTGGCGGCTTCCTCAGAGACGAGTGGGGAACGACGGTGGAGGAGGGACGCCACGAGCGTCCCACCAAACCAGGCTCTTGGGAGAGGCGGGTTCTTTCCACCAAATGTGTCCGGGCGCGCTCTCGAACGGAGGCAGTCTTGACGGTCGAACTCCCACTCCGTGCACTAGTCCCTTGATTACTCAGTGGCGTTATCTGCGTCGGATCCCGTTGGTCTCGCACGTCCGGTGCCGGGGGCACAGCGGAAGGCGTCTCGGAAATCTTCAAGGTACCCGCGAGGGTAGGAGGCTCCCTCCTATAAAAGTTCCAGAGATTAGACCACCGCAGTTCCGGCCATGAAGCACAGACGTCACACATATGGTCGGACGCACACCCAGCGCAGGGGAGACAGACTGCATGTTTATCCGACAGCCACTGGAAGCCTCCGCATTTTGTGCATGTCATCAGTAGGCCACTGCAACACACAAAACATGAAGGCACTCGGCGAGTGTCCACCAATCACCCCGTTAAGTTTTAGGCCCCCAAGCTACTGTGGTGTTATGCACCCAATTAACCAATGTACGGTCACCTGCCATCAACATTTAATTAAAACCACGGCGGAGGGAAAACAAACCCTGCCGGGACAGGTGAGCATCCAAGCCTTCGTCATAACGCGGGGCGTCTAAACCGAAAGCCGAAAAACGTTAGGTATGGCCTAGATACAGTAACGTGACTCACCGCTCGCATCTGGCAATGGCGCGAAAAGCCCGCCAAAACCGGCGCCAAACATTCTTCAGCTAATCAGGCAACCAAACAGAGGTCAAAAAACCCCAAACGAGGGAGAAGCGACGCAAAAAGCAAGCTGCTCGTGCCTGTGCCCCGCCCGGGCAACCAGCCGAGGGCCCTCTAACTACCTTACCTGTCAGTCGGAGTGGTACGAGAAGGAGAAAGTTCCATGACACCCACAGCCCGACCGGCAAAGCCAGAGAGGGAACCCTTGAACAAGACCGAAGCTGCAGTCGACCAACGTCGCACGCGTAGAATCCCAGGCCGGCGAAGACGAAGCAAGCAAGGCAGACCGAACCGGTCGGAAAAAAAACAACTTCTAAGTCCAGAGGCTAGAGACAACACGTCTGAACGCGTGAGCCTAAGAAGCGTGACTGGAGTTCACAGGTGAATAGGGCTGGTGGGTAGGAGCGGGAGACAACTCTCAGTCCCTCTGGGGGTTCCCCGAGTGCCTCCCGGGTTGTGTTTACACAACGGGTTCTTAGGCTAGAATTGAGCAAGGAGTGGACACTCCTGGTAGTCATGTCATTGGTAATGTTTTTGAAGAAACAAATGCTGTCTGAAAGCACCCATCTCTAACCTAGCCATGCAGAACAATAATGGTCAAAGTGCAAAAGATCTTGTACCTTGCAACAACAAAAATGATGTGAGGAATATGTACGACATGCAGATCTTTAGAATAATAATAATTCCCAAAATGTCGCATTTCTTTTGCTCATTAGTACACATGGACAGTGGGAGAAAGATTACGTACCTCGCCAAACGGAATGATATGAGGAACCTGCTGCATGAGGAACTGTGCTGCCTTCTTCCCGTGCTCCAACTCCCCCACAAAGTGACTTGCTTTTACATCCCTGTCAAAACGACTTTAAATGGCAGTGTCAGAGGGAAATGGCCATACAAACAACAAGATGAGGATTTCCTCCCAAAGTCTACCGTATTGTTTGGAGCTCGGATGCGTTTATCTTTTAGGAACATTCAGAGTTGTTCATATTCTTAGGCTTATAATGCTGGTCCATTTCCCTCTTCTCTAAGCCAACCCCTGATCAACACACACAAATAAAGACAGACACATGGCGCTTCCCACCATTGGTATGCTCAGTGGGCTCGTGTAGTAACAGGAGTCCATCTCCTACTCTAACCCACCCTCTGATCCACACACACTGGCACACAGAAATAAAGACGGACACATGGCAATTCCTGCCATTCGTAAGCTCTGTGGTCTTGCGTAGCATAGCTATTCTGAAGAAGAATAATAGCACGAGCAGTGAAATGACGTCATTTCAAGCTTCACGTCATGGCGTCATTAGTCCCACGATGCTGTGTTCATAGTGACGACTCGATGTTATACATCACTCATCGCAGTACTAACATCTGAAGTATCAGAGAATCAACTTTGCGATTTTCTTGCTGATTTTCACACCTAGGGCTTACAGGTCACAATTTGCCTAATCCTACCCCAGGGCCGGGACAAACAGCAGGCTTATGCAAACACTGTTTATGAAAAATCATGCGGATACTAATGAGAAGACTGTTTTTTTCATAAAAAAGATTCAATTGTTTTAAGATTAGACCATATAATTTGTGATATTAATCCCAAAAATGTGAGAGAAAAAAATGAAAAAAAGGTCCCGAGATAATTCTTTAGGGTCAATATCCTAAAATTTCAAGCTTGTCTGTCCTCAAATGCAGGTTCTAGTCGCTGTCATACACACACACACACACACACACACACACACACACACACACACACACACACGGTGCTCTTTGGCGCCAAAAAGACATTCTCTAGCAAGGTTTGTGTAGCTACACGTGACGTCATTTTTATCTTGTTACTTCTTTGCCGGAATTTCTGCCCCGCACGCCAAAAATGTCATGTGCATGCTCCGGAATGCACTCCAACCAGCCCCATTTCAAAGTCTACCATATTTTTTTAATAAAAAAAAAAAAACAAAAAATGTATTTTTCTTTAAAATAAATTTTTTCGAAAAATACTTACCGATGGTATTACTGAGAGGAAGATATACTTAACTGACAATTTCAGTCTCCAAAAATTGTTGTGTGTTGCCACACAACCAGGGACGTACCTCTAGCAAGCAGTTACCCAATCCCCCCGAGTGTCCTCCTTATCCTCGGAATGACTTCCTGTCCAAATCTCGCGAGAGGCCGTTATTTCCAGTTCTATCTGAGCTGACATGCGGCAAGCGGGGAAGGTGGGAGGGAAGTTTGAGTAATACCATCGGTAAGTATTTTTCGAAAAAATTTATTTTAAAGAAAAATACATTTATTTCTTCAAAATCGTTACCGATGGTATTACTGAGAGGAAGAATTAAAAAGAGGGGGAGGGTGCCGTTTCTATGGTCAAAAACCCCCAGGTAACTGCTTAGCTAGACCCCTGGCCGGGGCACACTCCCGACAATTTCAGTCAAGTGTTACCTATGGCGCCGCCAGCGCCGGGAGGGAGTGTTGAGCCACGGCAACGTCAACCACCAGAGCCAGGTGGTGCCGCTGGCTGGAGAGGTCACGCAAGTAAAAAACGGGCGAAAGTAGATTCAGCCCACAGCCGCCACAATGTCCTGCATGGAGCAGTAACGGTCGAAATCGACACCCACGGAGACAGCCCGTCTCTCGTGTGTCCGAATCCGCAGCCTCGTCGCTCCCGTAGGCGAGAGGTAATTGTAAGCAGAACGGATAACTCCACGCAGCCAAGCGGAGATCGTTTGGGCGGATATATCGTGCCGGTTCGGAACCAAAGGCAAGAAAAGGCGGGAAATACCCCGCCGTAAGGGCTTTGACCGGCGGAGATAGATTTTGTAACACCCGAACCGGATCCTGCTGTCTGTTGAACTGAGCCGTAAGCCCGGAGCTGTAGGCAAGACGGAAGTACGGAGAGAGCGTGGAGCTCACTCACGCGAAAAGTTGTGGCTATGGCCCGCAGGAAGCAGGTCCTCCTCGTCAAGTCTGAGAACCGGGCCAAGTGCAGCGGTTCAAAAAACGAGCAGAGTTGAGCCATGTTAACACCCACGCGCGCAAGGTCCCAACATGGGAGTAGTGATCGGGTCACTAGTCGCCGGAGATCAAAATGAGCCATGAGGTCAGCGAGGTCCCTGCAAGATCCCGGATCGGGTCGACCCAAATGGCGGTAAGTGTCAGCCACCATAGAAAGATAACCTCGAATGGTGATGGGTGCCAAGCCCTGATCCTCGAAGAGCCACAAGAAGAACTCCGCGAGTTGGGGCATAGTCAGAGTTGTGGGGGGGAGGTGTCGCGGCCCACACCACGACAGAAAAACCCGCCATTTACCCTCATAGACTTTCCTGGTGGAAGGCCGTCGAGCTGAAGCGATAGCCGCCACCGCTGCATCCGAGAAACCTCGAGCGGTGAAGGCGCGCCGCACAATCGCCAAGCGTGTAAGAGGAGGTTCTCCGGGCAAGGTTGAAAAAGATCCTGCCGGGGTTGTTTCAGCAATGTGGTAAGCGTTGGAAGCCACAGCGGGGGTCCATGGCGAGACTCAGGAGATCTGTGGTCCAGTTCTTGTTCCACGAGAACGTTGCCACCAGAAACAAGACTGCATGGCAGCCTCTGAGCTTGAGAAGAATCCTGGGTACCAGGACAGACGGAGGGCACGCATAGGCCAAGAGACCCTCCCAGGGGATAGAGAGAGCATCCACCGCCCATGCAAGAGAATCTGGAACAGGGGAGACGAAGAGGGGAAGTTGTGCGTTCCACCTCGTCGCAAACAGGTCGGTCATGGGTGTCTCCCAGTGCCGGCAAATCATCCAAAAAAGGTCGGGGCGAAGAGCCCACTCAGTATGGAGACACTGGCCATGAAGAGATAAGGAATCTGCCAGCACATTCGGCCGTCCCGGGATGTGATGCGCCTGTAGCGAAATGCCCCGAACCCGACACCACACCAGAATATGGAACAAAAGAATGCAAAGGGAGGGGGAGCGTGTCCCGCCCTGCTTCTGAATATAGGAGACAACCGTCGTCGGAGAGAACCAAAACTGCCTGGTTGGTCACGTGTGGTTCCCAAGAGATCAGGGCGAGCCGCACTGCTTTCAGCTCCAACCAATTGATGTGTCTGCCCACCAAAACCGGTGACCAAACATCCACTGTCGTGTTGAAGTCCTGGAGCAGGTGAGTACCTCAACCGGAAAGACTGGCATCCGTGCAGATCGACAGGGAAGGAAGCGGGGACACGAGGGGAACCCCCGACGCCAACCACGCGGAATCCGTCCACCGAAGGAGATGCGGCCGAACTAAGTGCGACACCGGAAGGCAAACCTCCAAATCTCCCGAAGACAGACGCCAAAGAAGGAGGAGATGAAGTTGAATTGGACGCGAGTAGAGCCGGCCAAGGGGAAATCACCGCATCCATAATCCTGGTAAAAACCCAGGGACTGAGAGTGAGGTCGAAGGGCATCGCCCGGAATGATACACCACTCCGTGGAAGGCGAAGCGAAGGTATCGGTGAGCCGAAGGGTGTATAGGAACATGAAGGTATGTATCGGCAAGATCCAGACCGACAGCCAAATCCATCGGTTGGACGGCGGCCCGCAGGGCGCGGGTCATTCTATACGAAAGGACGGAGTAGGCAACAACGGAAAGGTCTATCACCGGACGCCAACCTCCGTCCGACGTGGGGACGATGAAGAGACGACTGTAGAAAGCCAGAGAATCTTGTCGCCAGACGAATTCCGTGGCGGACTTGAGAAGCAAGGAAGCCACTGCGTCCTGTAAAGCCGTCATCTTGACGGGATCGTTCGGAACCCGAGTCCAAAGCGGGGAGCGGCGAAGAGGAGGAGGGCGAAGAAGCGAGAGGTGAAGACGCTCCGAAATGGTAGAAAGGAGCCATGGGTCGTCGGGAACAGTGAGAAGAAAGATGGTGAGCCATGGGCCAGATGTCCGTATGCGTATCCTTCACGGCTTGCCAAGTGGAGCCAAACAGCAAAGTACCGCCGATGGGCGCCTGGCGGAACTGAGCCTTGACTGTCGAAGAAAACCCAGAACAACCAGCAAGAACTGCATCCCGTCTAAGTAAATCACAGTTGATGGCGGCAGCTATCGCATTTGCAGAAGCATGTTACGCAGCCCGATTAGCCACCACCGAAAGAGAATGTATCTCTCGCAGCGGCGCAGTAGAGTGAGGATCCCAATGGTCTTCAAGAGCGCGTACCATCGCCTGGGTAGCGAGATCGCGGAAGCGGGAGCAGACCAGCGTGTTGCGGATCATGACAGCAGTTTTATCAAAACCGCGAGGGACCCGGGCAAAGGCAAAGCGGCGTTCACCCACCTGTAAATCCGCCGTATCATCAAGCTAAGGCAAAGGGCACGCAAAAGCCTGAGAGTGACCTGCGTACCAACGTTGGCGGAAGCGAATGTCTACGCCGTCAGGTCACTTAGTATAGGAAAAGAAGAGAGGCTCTTTGAAAGTGCCAATAGGCAATTGCGCCGAGAACGCCTCCGCCAGATCTCGAAAGCCAGATGGTGGCGGAAGAGATCGGAAATGCTTAGGGTGAAGGGAAACATCCACCGAAGACGACGCCTTTCGCTTCAGAGGAGGTGTAGGGAGGCAAATCGGCCCATCAGCCCATAAATCCGCCGCATCATCGGCGTCTGGGGGAAGAGAGCGAAGAATGAGGTCGGAGGCCTCGTCAAAGGACCGTTGAGTCTCGACACCCGGAGTGAAACAGTCCGAGGACGGAGAACAGCTGTGTTGAGAGTCCGCGGGTAAAGGACTCTAGATGGAGAAAGGTGCGGCAAAACCCCAAGGTCGCAAGCAGAATCCACCGGATGAAGGCGAAGAACATCCTCTTGAACCAGCGTTGCCAAACGCCAGGGGAAACAGGACCCTTGGAAAGAGTAACGATCGCGCGGTGGCCGGAGAAGATCGCCGAGGGACAGATGAGGAGTCCAGGTGCCCAGTTCGCCGAGAACTCCGACAGTCACATGAAGAAGAATAAGAAGGACGCCGTAAGGAAGAGGGCAGATGCTGACAGCTCTCAGGCAAAAGCAGGCGACGAGCAGGAGAACGGGAACGGGACCAGGACTGTCCCCCCTCTGGAGCACAATGAAGGTGGCGTCGACAGCACTGCGAAGGACGTTCGAAGCGAAGGGGATCCACCCGTCATCGAGAGGCGTGTCACGAGCGACGGGGGGCAGGAGAAACCCAGGAATCACGGTGACAGGGGACTGACGATGGTGTAGGATCCCGAAGGGAAACGTCTGCAATAGGAGAATAAAACCGACGGAAGGGGTGAGAAATACGCCGAGAGGACGTACCAAGTGTGGCACGAGTGCGCGGTGACTGGCTTTTAGCCAGGGCGCGAGGAGACAGTGGTTGAGACGAAGCGCCGAGCAACGAGTCGTGATGTGACGACAATTGTTGAAGTTGCGACGGAAAAGTGCAATTGGGTAAAGTCACGTCTGGCTGGAGAGGGCACGCACCAGGGACTGCCGATGGTCGCTGTCTCCTCTCCCCAAAAAGATGGGCTGGACTCCGTTGGAGACCCGTCTTAGAAGGCCGAGTCTGCGGAGCTGGCTGAGTTGCGCGGTGACTGGCTTTTAGCCAGGGCGCGAGGAGACAGTGGTTGAGACGAAGCGCCGAGCAACGAGTCGTGATGTGACGACAATTGCTGAAGTTGCGACGGAAAAGTGCAAGTGGGTAAAGTCACGTCTGGCTGGAGAGGGCACGCGCCAGGGACTGCCGAAGGTCCTGTCTCCTCTCCCCAAAACGATGGGCTTGACTCCGTTGGAGACCCGTCTTAGAAGGCCGAGTCTGCGGAGCTGGCTGAGTTGCGCGGTGACTGGCTTTTAGCCAGGGCGCGAGGAGACAGTGGTTGAGACGAAGCGCCGAGCAACGAGTCGTGATGTGACGACAATTGCTGAAGTTGCGACGGAAAAGTGCAAGTGGGTAAAGTCACGTCTGGCTGGAGAGGGCACGCGCCAGGGACTGCCGATGGTCCTGTCTCCTCTCCGCAAAACGATGGGCTCGACTCCGTTGGAGACCTGTCTTAGAAGGCCGAGTCTGCGGAGCTGGCTGAGTTGCGCGGTGACTGGCTTTTAGCCAGGGTGCGAGGAGACAGTGGTTGAGCCGAAGCGCTGGGCAACAAGTCGTGATGTGACGACAAGTGTTGATTTTTTTTTTTTTTTTTTTTTTTTTTTTTGCGACGGAAAAGTGCAATTGAGTAAAGTCACGTCTGGCTGGAGAGGGCACGCGCCAGGGACTGCCGATGGTTGCTGTCTCCTCCCCCAAATGATGGGGTTGCCTCCGTTGGAGACCCGTCTTAGAAGGCCGGGTCTGCGGGGCTGGCTGCGAAATACGCTCATATGAGCGGGGGCGTACATTCTCACCTGGTGTAAAACCACCCGCAGCGGGAGGGAAGGTTTCCAACACCCGCTCCTGAGTGGCAAAGAGCTGCAGAGAAGAAACACCGATAGCGGCAGAGCTGGTGGTGATAAGACAAAGAGGAGCTTCGTCGGACTGTACAGGGTGCTGACGACGGTAGAATTTCCACATTTCGGACCAGCGATCTTCTTCCCACTTAGCACAAAAATCACAAGTGTGGTCCGATGCACATCCCGAGCAAGGCAGGCAGCACGGATGTAAGTTACTAGGCCACTGGAAATTTTTACAGTTGGGGCACGTTTTTTAAGATTGATTGATTGATTGTACATTGCTTAACGTCCCGACAGCAACAAGGCTTTCTCAGGACGTGCCTGCACTGCTTGTGAAAAAAATAAAATAAAATAAACAGAACATTGAATGTATGTCGCCAGCCGGTCAAATACGTTAAATAAACCTAACACATGGGGCCTAAATAAAGCTAAGACCATTTAGCAACACACATCCAATATCAAGAGCTACAGGCAGTGCAGACAGTAGGGAGAGTTTTAAAAAAGCAAATACAGGTGAATGGACAAAGGGTAGACAGAAACACATGCCCCAGAATAGAGAGAAAAACCCACCCTGTGGGGTTGACCAGGGTGACCCTGGGAACTAAAAAATACCTAACCCCACCCAAGTCCCCCAGGGCAGACCCAGGTGGGGGACGTTTTTTAAGAAGAAAACTGCAACAGTGAACAGAGCGGAAATGAAACGCGCGTAGCCCAGAGGCTACGTAACCGAGCAGACGACCGTTAAAACCGACAATCGAAGACGAAGTCGAAACGAACGGCAAAATGCCGCAAATCCACGGAAATTGCCCAATTCGCCACAATCATCGCGGGAGGCAATGTCCGAGGCCTTACCTGGCCTTGTTAAGACAAACAAGGCCGAAGAATGGACAAAAAAGACGATGATAACGGGAGACTGAGAAAGAAGGATCTAAACAAAATGGCAGTCAAGTATAGAACTGGAAATAACGGCCTCTCGCGAGATTTGGACAGGAAGTCATTCCGAGGATAAGGATTGATTGATTGTACATTGCTTAACGTCCCGACAGCAACAAGGCTTTCTCAGGACGTGCCTGCACTGCTTGTGAAAAAAAAACAACCAACTAAACAGAACATTGAATCCGAGGATAAGGAGGACACTCGGGGGGATTGGGTAACTGCTTGCTAGAGGTACGTCCCTGGTTGTGTGGCAACACACAACAATTTTTGGAGACTGAAATTGTCAGTTAAGTATATCTTCCTCTCAGTAATACCATCGGTAACGATTTTGAAGAAATAAAGTGGCAAATAGCACAAATGCATAACTGATAAACATATCACCCTCACCCTTCCGATCCAACAGGTCACTCAAATGAGCAATGTTTAATCCTTTTCATCCTGATACTCCCACTGCTTGAAAAAAAAAAGTTACTGTGATAGTTCAAGGGTGGTGGTAGAATAGCAAAGCTATCCTGGCACCACCCTTGAACTAATATGTTTGATCTATCTCCTTCATAGGACAATAAGCAATTAAAAAAAAATCAGCTCAGGAAGTAATGGGTTACAGCATCTGGACATAATTACAGCTGGAATATGTGCATGCAAAAGTGCCATGTTTTGCTGATTATTTTTTCTTTCACATATTCATGGACTTCCTTTCATTCATGACTTTTTACCAATGGTCAACCAACTTAGAATAAATAGGAAGATCTTATCGACAACTACCTTTGTGCTAAGCTAGACTGAAACATTTGTTTTTGTCGTCCACAGGCATATGTTCTGTCTGTTACCTGACCAGCCAATGTTCTGGGGGTGCAAAGCTTCGTCTAGCATCCCTTTCGTGCAAAATTCTCAGCAACGTCAGTGCAGAGCTGAACACGTCACTGCTTGGTGCCACACTGATGTCTGTAAAAAAGAAAATCGTGAATACATAACTAGACTAGTTTTACTGACATTAAGGATGTGTTGTAAAGTACTAGACGGATATATTCAGGGTCCCCGTTTTAAACTCAAAGTCACATACAGGAAATGTAATGCAAGGGTAGGCAGACGTACTGTAATTCAGCACATCTGATCCAGGACGCACTAACCTTGCACCACCCTGCGTACTTTAACAGTGTCAGCTGTTCTATATTTAGTGATGAATTGGTCGTTCAGTGAACACAGATTTCAGATTTCAAAAATCAGAACTATAATGTACGTCTGCTGGCAGGGGGGGGGGGGGGGGGGGGGGGGGGGGGGCATCAACGCTAATGCTTACATAGGTCGTTTGATATCGGAGCACACGTTTTTTTTTTTTTTTCAATATCTCCACAAAGAACCACTTTTCTATATCAATCTTAGAACAAATATCATTTAGTGACAGTTGACCTAATACAATTTACTTTTAAGAAATTGGAACATTGTGTCCGTTTTGCTGCACAGTCGTAAAAATTAGGAATTTGTTCACGAAATGATCGATTTTACACCCCTGAATGTGCCCCATAATATTAAGCCCAGTATAAGAAAGATCCATTTTCACATGAAATGGGGAAGTTTTCAAACCTGCAACAGTGCAGGCATACATGAAGTCTGCATGCTTGACCTCAATATTAAAATCTGCCAGGGCTCTATCTAGGTATTGAAAATGGCTTGTTCTTGTCTTTTCACCCAATTTTTATGACTGTACAGCAACATTGACAAATCATAGGAGTTCAGTAAAAAATATTCCACATTAGGTCAACTGGCACTATATGATATTTGTTCTTAAAGTGGTACAGAAAAGCGTTTGTTTGCGGAGACATTTGGAAAAAAACCACATTGTGCGCTCCGATGTCAAACGGCCTATACCACAGTCTGACTTTATCAGTTTATGGTTCCTGGGTATGAAGATGTACTGAGGCTGACTTACAAAACAAATTAACTTAACCCTTTTAGCCCCAACACCCTACAGCAGGAGACTGCTTGACCATGATAATTCAAGGGTAGTGCCAGATCAGCTTGGTGTATTCAGGCACCAAGCTAATCGGGCACTACCCTGAATTATCATGGTCAATCCACCTCCTGCAACTGGTACATAGTCGTTAAGTAACACAACTAAAATGTGGGAAATGCGCCTGGGGGCTAACAGGGTTAACTGATGTCTCGGAAACCTAACACTGCTGAGACACAGAAATTTACCAATGAGGCCGTTCCATATCACCCTGTAGACAAACAGGTTGAGAAACTCGCTCATCTTGATGTAGTCGTTCATGGAGAAAATGTGCCGCTGTTCGTACATCTCAACGTCATCAAGGGTCCTGCACACAAACAAACACGACCAGTTAAACCCCTTCACTGCCAGTCAACGCAGATTAACCCTTATCATACTGAGGCTAAAGCTTCAAATGTGTACACTGCCATATATGCAAGCTACATTATAGTACTTACAGATAAGGATATAAACAAATGGCTTTAGTTCAAGGGTGGTGCCAGAATAGCTTGGCGCCTAGAGGCACCAAACTATTCGGGCACCACCCTTTAACTATTTTAGTCAAACTTATTTCACACACTGGTCACAAACTGGTGTATTCCGAATGATAAGGGTTAAGCCAATGCCAAAGAAACTAAAAGAACACAGGTAAAAGGCAATGTCAGCTATGGGCATACATCCTCATGAGTGGATGCTCATGAGGATCTATGCCTCCTGCTGTTGTGTGGAGTTCAGTTTTCTTGGCAGTGAAGAAGTTAACACAGGACGCATGCAAGAAAATGCTCGGAGAACCAAAACTGCTGTGTTGTGAGATATGAAGATTGCTACAATTAATTTCAACATACCAAAAAGTGTGATTGGGGATCTCAGGAAAAGGAAATTGTGATGGGTATCGAAAGTTAGTGATGCCTGAAGTTATAAGCAAAGTCAACTGCATCTTCCTTCAACTAAACCCCTTCACTGTCAGTGCCCCACTGCCCAGTTGTTAACCCATATCATACTGAGGCTAAAACTAAAAGCTTCAAATTTGTAAACTGCCATATGCAAGCTACATTATAGTACTTACATATAAGGATATAGACCAATGGCTTTAGTTCAAGGGTGGTGCCAGAATAGCTTGGCGCGTTGAGGCGCCAAGCTATTCTGGCACCACCCTTTAACTATTTTAGTCAAACTTATTTTACACACTGGTGTATTCCGAATGATAAGGGTTAAAAGACCATGCGTACAAAGTGGTGTCAGTAAAAGGCATAGATCCTCCAGACCTCCTGCAACTGATGATCTATGGTTCTTGCAGCTGAGTGTCATTCAGAGCAATGAGGGGTGGAAATGGGGGTGGGGGGGGGGGGGAGGGGTGTCAGGCTCAACGCATGTGAAATTAAATGCTCACGTGATGAGGTGGCTGGCTGTCTCACAGAACAAGGTTAGAAGAGAGAAAACTGGGTGTATCGTGGAGTTTGGAGCCTGAGTAAGAAGGTCCAGGAAAGTTTTCAGTCCGCACATGGGTCCGAGGTCACACATAAAACGCCACAGAAGTGGCAGAAGGGTGTCAGTGTAGCTCAGGCCTGAACGAGGAAAGAACAACTGTCAAAGTTTGTACTTCTGGAAAAAAAATCGCTAGCCTCTTGCTAACAACATACAGATGATGCAGTTTTTGGCTCACGTGCGAAGCAAAAGTGAGTATGTTTAAGGCCAGTGGTCATCCGTCGTTGTCTGTCATCCGTGGTAAACTTTAACGTTGGCATTTTCTCAGAGACTATTCAAGCAACATTCCTCAAACTTGGCCCAAGGATACTTTGTGATAAGACCTTTCTAAACATACCAATTTGAGTGACCTTTCACAAAGGTCAAGGTCACAGGGGATCAGGAAATAGGACATAGCTATATTTTGACATAATTTATTTTTTCTCAAATACTATTCACAACTTCAAACCCAAACTTTGTACAAAGATACCTGATGGTAAGACCTTTCTATTCGTACTAATTTGGTTGATCCCTCGGAAAGGTCAAGGGTTACAAGAGCTCAGGAAATAGGTGAAAAAGATGTTTTTTCTCAAATACTATTCACAACTTCAAACGCAAACTTGGTTCAGAGATACCTGATGGTAAGACCTATCTATGCATACTAATCTGGATGACCCCTCGGCAAGGTCAAGGGTCACAAGGGTTCAGGAAATATGAATTTTGAAAAATACTTACCGATGGTATGACATTGTGGAAAAGCCCTTAGCTAGCCTAATTTTAGCCAAAATTTGGTTGTGTCCGTATAAGGGGGTGTTGGCAGGAGTGGGGCGCCATAGACCAGGTCATGTCCTGAATAGTCTCCCCTTATTCCCACCCGGTACGAGAATACCCGTCATCCCTCAGTTTAGTTCCTTAGCGTACTTGAGGCAAGCGGGGTAGGTGGGAGGGTCCTTCGAGTCATACCATCAGTAAGTATTTTTCAAAAAAATTCATTTTAATGAAAAATTCATTTGTTTTCTCAAAACACATTACCGATAGTATGACATTGTGGAATTCCGAAGAGGAGGTGGGTGCCGTAAAAACGCCCCTCCTGCCAACAGACCAACCCTCAGACCCGCCCTCCCGGAGCAAACTCCCGATAATTTTAGTTAAGATACTTACGGCGCCTATGGCACCGGGAGGGAGTGTTGCGCCGCCATGATGTCTCCCACCAAGGCGAGGTTCTGCCTCTGGGTGGAGAGGTCTCTCAGGTAGAATCTAGCAAACGTGGTCTCAGCTCGCCATCCCACTGCCGCCACAATGTCCTTGACTGCACAGTTGCGGTCGAAGGCGAGACTGGTGGCCATGGCTCTGACCTCGTGTGCCCTGATGTTCATAAGCTGGGCTGCACCTGGGGCGAGGTCCTGATAGGCAGAGCGGATCACCCAACGGATCCAGGAGGAGATGGTCTGTGCTGAGATGTCGAGTCTACCTGGGGACAAAGGGAGAAAGAGGCGGGTACGTCCTCGGCGCAGCGGCTTGGTCCTGCGCAGGTATACACGTAATGCTCTCACCGGGTCCTGTTGTCTGGTCTCCCGGGTGGAGTCTGTCGTACGTAATGGGTGAATGGTCATCATCTGTGGGTTCGTCAAAGGCGACCGCGTCTTGGCCAGAAAGGATGGTTCAGGTAGCAACTGCACGGAACTGTCTGTCCGGAACTGCAGGCAATCTGCGCGTGTGGACAGCGCGTGAAGCTCACTGACCCTGGACGCCGTGGCTAGGGCCAACAGGAAGCACGTCTTTCGAGTAACGTCCGGCAAGCGCGCCAACTGCAGGGGTTCAAACCAGACGGAGTTGAGCCACGTCAGCACCCAAGGTAGGTCCCATCTAGGCAACAGCGAACGCAACGCCGGGCATTGTAAGCCAAAGTGTGCCATCAAATCAGCGAGGTCTTTGCAGCCACCAGGATCGGGCCGGCCCAGGTGACGGTAGGTGTCAGCGATCATGGCAAGGTATCCCCGAATGGTAATTGGCGCCAATCTCTGGAAGGTGAAAAGCCAGAGGAAGAACTCCGCCAACTGTGGTGTCGTCAAAGCCGTAGGGGGGAGGTCGTTGTCACCACACCAGTTGCAAAGCACTCTCCACTTTCCCTCGTAAACTCATCTGGTGGAGAGTCTGCGTGCAGCAGCGATAGCTTCCACTGCCGCACTAGAGAAGCCTCTGCTGGTGAGGGCGCGCCACACAACCTCCAGGCGTGTAGGAGGAGCCGCTCTGGGCACGGATGGAACAGTGGTTGACGAGGTTGCTTGAGCATCGTGCGTGGACAGGGTTGCTGTAGTGGCGGGCACGTGGCTAGGTTCAACAGGTCCGTAGTCCACGACTTGGTCCAGCTGAAAGGCGCCACCAGGAAAAGGATCGTGTTGCAGCCGCGAAGCTTGAGGAGGACTTTGGGCACCATCACCGACGGAGGATACGCGTAGGCGATGAGCCCGTCCCAGGGAATGGACACCGCGTCGACCGCCCAAGCTAGCGGGTCTGGCACTGGTGAGACGAACAACGGTACCTGGTGGTTCCATCGGGTCGTGAAGAGGTCGATCATGGGAGTCTCCCATTTGGCCCCAATCATCTGGAAGATGTCTGGCCGCAGCGTCCACTCGGTGTGGAGAAGCTGTCCTCGTCGCGACAGGGAGTCGGCGAGCACGTTGAGATGCCCCGGAATGTGTCTGGACCGCAGGGTGATGTCCCGATCCTCGCACCAGCGAAGCAGTTGGTAAAGGAGGATGCACAGTGATGGAGAGTGGGTCCCGCCCTGCTTCTGTAGGTAGGCGACGACGGTGGAGTTGTCGGACAGCACCAGGAGCTCCTGTCCCCGGAGTTGCGAGTCCCACGTCATCAAGGCCTGCCAAACCGCTTTCAGCTCTAACCAATTGATGTGTCGGGTCAGAAGATCTTGCGGCCAAAGACCTGAGGCTGTGATGAACGAAGGTAGTAGGTGAGCTCCCCAACCGGTGAGGCTTGCGTCGACACAGAGAGACAGGTGAGGAGGTGGCGTATAAAGCGGGACTCCTGACGCCAGCCAGATAGGGTCTGCCCAGCGTAGGAGGTGAGGGCGTAACATCGGGAGCACCGGAACCAGCACGTCGATGTCGTCCTTCGAGGGTCACCAATGCAGTAGAAGGTGAAGCTGCACAGGCCGGGAGTAGAGTTGCCCTAGGCGAAGCAGGTCGGCTGCCGCACTCATCAACCCCAGAAGTTGTAACCATACGCGCGCAGGGACACTGTCCTGTTGTGCGACTTGTCGCGCCAGATCGCCGAGTTTCTTGATACGCGCCTCCGGTAGCCGCACTTCGTTGAGGTCGGTGCGGAACTCCATTCCCAGGTGAACAAAGCAGCGGGACGGCGAGAGGTCGGACTTGCCCATGTTGACGATGAACCCGAGAGAGTCAAGGAGGACTAGGAATGCGTCTCTGTCCCTCTCCAGAGTGGAGTCTACCTGGTTCCTCAGGAGTAGGTCGTCGAGGTAGTTCGACGTAGGACTTGAGCTCGTCCGTCTGGCCCTGGCAACGACGGCGTCCATGATCCTGGTGAACACCCACGGGCTGAGGTTGAGGCCGAAAGGGACACGGCTTTACCAGCCAGTGCTGGCGCCTAGCACTTAGTTCGCTTCCAGCTGCCAGAGAGATAAGGCGCCGCGAGGTCACATTCCACTCTCGCCCGCTCATTCTATTTATATCGCACTTGCTACTGTGCGGTACACGGCGTGACCGGCGCTCTGCCGCTATAACAACTACCTACTGGTTTGTATTCATAACACATCTCTGCCTAAAGTGACTGTTGTGGAAGCAACATCGTTCAAAAGTTGAAATTCTCACCTACACACTGATACCAAATATGACAACATTACGACTTGCACTTGTGTAGCAGGTTATGGTGAAAATAAAGAGAACGGGAATTTGTTGATGTACGATGTCGGTGTTTGTTGTGAAATTGACAAAGTTCCCACAGCCATAACACGAAGACACTACTTTTCCCAACGAAACACACTTGCATGCATAAGGGTCAGCATGCCTACAGTAAGTATCACTTACCGGATTTTGGATTCATGGTGGGGGATGAAAGCAAGAGGGTGGTTAATGAGGTCACTGACAGGTCGCGTGTTTTGGCATTTCTCGCCCGCAGCCGTCTCGGTACTCCACAGACTGCTATTGCCATCCCGAAATACGATCCATAACAGGTCACAATATTCAACAGTGTTTTTAAACATACCTTGAGGTTTAACACATTTTCTGACACACTAGACATAAGAACCGAATACCGAGTTTCTGTTCACAGATACACAACTCCGGCGCCGTCTATGCGAGAATTAATTTTGTTTCTGTTTGACTACTGTAGGAATGACGGAGTGGAGGACGGGTGACACGAGTGTCATGTGCTCGGTCATGAGCAGTCTGAGTTTTTCCTCCTCTGTCTGCAAGCCATATGTCCTGCTCTTTAGAATGTTAATGGTAGCGTGACTCTCTTCACCTCCCTGAAGATCGTTTCTTTCCATGCCGGGAACCCCGCTTCGCTGGTCGTCCTCTTTTACCTAGCTGCATGAAGTGAACACACGCGACACATTCTTCAACACTCGTATTTGGATCGAACATGGTCCAAATGTGTTGTGATGAGGCAATATCAGACACCGCATTTCGCGTTGTCTCCTCGGACACACGTGTTTCAGTCGAGTCTATCCGTTTCATCCGACTATAGCAACTCCTACACATTGTTTTGGAGTGCATCATGTCTTTGTCTTCCTGGATATTAATTCCATAACACTTGTGGATTAAGTGTTCATAATTGATACGAAGAAATGACTTTTTATCTGTGTATTTCTTTTGTGATCTCTCGCCACATATCGTGTTCTGCACAATGCATTTACTCTCATTGCATGGAACACACCTGTGTGTACACAGACTGTACGCGTTTCATCAGACTCCATCATGATCAAAAGTTAAATCGAAAGTACATTTACAAGGTTGACTGTTAGTGTTACACTATTTCCCAAGAAAGAAACGTGGCTATCTCCTCAATAGTATCCGTGTAACTAAGCCCTCTCTTTCCCCAATGCCGGGAGTGTACACCAAGTCGGATGTCTGGAACTTGTCTGTCGACACCTGTAAGTGACCTCATTAATTACCCTCCTGCTTCCGTCCCCCACCATGAACCCAAAATCCATTAAGTGATACGTACTGTAGGCATGCTAACCCTTATGCATGCAAGTGTGTTTCACTGGGAAAAGTAGCGTCTTTGTGTTATGGCTGTGGGAACTTTGTCAATTTCACAATAAATTCTCGTTCTCGTACATCAACAAATTCCCGTTCTCTTTATTTTCACCATGACCTGCTACACAAGTGCAAGTCATAATGTTGTCATGTTTGGTATCAGTGTGTAGGTGAGAATTTCAACTTTTGAACGATGTTGCTTCCACAACAGTCACTTTAGGCAGAGATGTGTTATGAATACAAACCAGTAGGTAGTTGTTATAGCGGCAGAGAGCCGGTCACACCGTGTACCGCACAGTAGCAAGTGCGATATAAATAGAATGAGCGGGCGAGAGTGGAATTTGACCTCGCGGCAGCCTTATCTCTCTGGCAGCTGGAAGCGAACTAAGTGTCAGCTATGGTAAAGGCGTGGGGAGGGCGCGGAACTGGTAGACTACTCCGGCGAAGGTGAAGCGAAGGAAGCGTCTGGCCATAGGATGCATCAGAACATGAAGGTAAGCGTCTGACAGGTCGAGACTGACGGCGAAGTCCATGGGCTGCACCGCGGCTCGAAGGGCTCGAGCGGTCTCCATACGGAAGGCGGGGGCGACTATGAACTTGTTCAGGGCAGAAAGGTCGATCACTGGACGCCACTTGCCCCCCGGCTTGGGAACGACAAACAGACGGCTGTAGAAGGCTGGGGTGTCGTGTCGTAGCACCACCTCCGTGGCGTTCTTCCGGAGCAGCGCGTCCACCTCGTTGCATAGTGCGTCGGCCCTGAGCCGGTCGGTCGGCACCGCAGTCCAAAGAGGAGACCGGCGCAGAGGAGGGGGAGACCGAAAGGACAGCTGAAGGCCCTGGCAGACAGTCGACAGGATCCACGGGTCGTCGGGAAACAGCGCCCTCCAAGCGACGCTGTGTAGTGCTAGCCTTCCGCCGACAGGAGACCCGGGAGCGATCGGCGGAGGCGGAGACGGTGGGCAGTCAACGGGCCCTACCCCGCCCGAAGGGACGTCGGGCAGGTCTAGGCCAACCGGGGGCGGCGGCGTCCGAGGAAGAGGGATTCGGTGGACCGGGACGACCGAAGGCTGGTTTACGGGGGGGGGGGGGGGGTGGGGGGGGGGGGGGGAGACGTCCACGACTGGTGAAGGGGCGAGCGGGGGGTCTGGTGGGCCGCAAGACTCGACCCACAGGCCTGCGGGCTGGAGGAAAGCGCTGGGGAGCGACGCGGATAGGCCACAGATCCTTATTCGACTCCTTGACGGACTGCCAGTGTGGACCGAAGAGGAGTTCGCTGCTGACAGGCGAAGCTGGTTCTTGATATCAACAGGAAGTGAACAGGCTTGTAGCACCGCATCTCGACGCATGAGGTCGCAGTTCGCCGCCGCTGCCATGGCGTTAACGGAGGTATGGTAGGCTGCACGGTTACCAGAAACCGCCAAGGCTAGGATGTCTGCCAAAAGTGGGGCGATGGTAGGATTCCATGCTTCCTCAACGCGCCGAACTATGGCCTGTGTTGCTAAGTCCAAAAATCCCGCTGACGCAAGGGCATTGCGGATGAGTGAAGCAGTCGGATTCAGGCCCGGGGTGAAGCCAGCTCGTCGGAACAGGCTGGCACAAGACAGAGCGGGGGGATCCACTGCCGGAAGCGGGCATGCGAAGGCTTGCGAATGTCCGGCGTACCAACTCTGTCGGAACGCGATCGCCAGGTCTGCAGGCCACTTGTTGTCAGAAAAGAAGCCGGCGTCCCCGAGAGCTCCCTGAAGCAGGTGAGAGGAGAAGGCATCGCGAATGTCTCGGAACCCAGGAGGTTGCGGCAGGGACTTGAAGCGTTTAGCGTGAAGTTCGGAGTCCACAAACGCCAACGCTCTCTTTTTAGCAGGGGGAGAAGAAGGACAATCTTCCGCAGGTAGAGCAGCTGCGATGAGCCGAGCAGCTTCGTCAAGGGCGCGCATGGTCTCTGTCCTGTGACTCAGTGAAGCTGGAGGAATCTCTGCATCTTCCTGTGACTGCGAGCGTGGGGTAGGGGAGGATTCCAGCCAGGCCGACACCGAGTCCTCCGGGGCCAGGCTGATGGCGTCATCCACACGAGCGGGAAGAAGTGAGGAATTGGGAGCCTTTGTGGGACCAACGGGAGCCATAGCTGTCATGGGGCGGAGTGGCGGAGAGGCTGTCCGGTGTGTTGGTCGGCGTCTGCTGAGATGACGAGGCGACCTCTGCGGCGCAGCGAAAGTGAGAGAGTCGGAGCGAGCGACGGGGTGGTGATCCCACGGGGAACCGCTGCGGCGTGAAGAGCGGGAGCTGTGCGAGGCTGGTCGGGTCCGACGTGATTCTGGAGGGCCCCGCAAGGGCGACCGTCTACGACGATGGCAGCTCCGAGAAGCGGACCCACGAAAGGAAGAGTGAGGACTATCATGTCGCCTCGGCCCCACAGTACTGGTCCGCCGACATGGACTCGCTACGCGTAAGCCGTCTCTGCGTGCGTCAGTGTAACCACTCATGTCCGAAGAGCTACCCGCGCGAGAGCGGTAGCGGCGACCAGGAATCTGAACAGGCGAAGGCCGTCGTCTCTCCGGGCTGCGTCGTGATCGTGGGCTGTCTCTAACTAACACAATGGAAGAGATCGGAATGCCTCCACTAACCTGTGATCTAGACGAGGATCGAGCCCTGTCCTCTGGTTCGTCCGTCCGTCGTGTTCCCACTCTGGGCTGTCGGTGGGTAGTAGAGTGGTCAGCTCTCGAGGCCGTGTCCCGGTGTAAGCGAGACTCGTGTGTCACCGTGTGACTACTTGTGCGTGGTCGTTCCCTCCCGTCATGTCTGTGCTCCGCCATGTGCTTCTGGACTGGTAGTGTCGTAGACTCGGTTGCCGACGCCAGTCCGGGGGAAAGATCATAGTTGTCTGCCTTCTCCAGAGGTGTACAGACTGTAATCCCTTCCGCTTGCAAGGGTTCAGGATCAGGTCTCAAGGTCGCCACGGTAAGGGTAACCTCAGTGGGGCCCTCCGCGATAGTATGCGACTTGCCAGCTTTCTTTGTTCGGGACGCCTTAGCCACTGGTACCGGCTTGGTTCCCGTCTTGGTACTCCGCACCGGGTCTGTCAGTCGTTCCCTGACAGGAGTCGGTCGCTCTCGGTGGTAAAAGCCCCACAGCTGCGACCATCTTTCTTCCAGCCATGGGGCGCACACCACACACGTATGGGTCGAATCGCAACCAGCACAGGATAGGCAGACTGAATGCACGCCCGATGGCCACTGAAAGTCGCCACACAATGTGCAGGTACGAACCTGGTATCTGTAACAAGAGGGTACAATGAAGAAACGAGCGAGCGTGGCCTCCGAGGTCACGCAAAATAAAACGCGTGCGATGACGAAACGAACCTCATCGAATTCGAAAGAGTACAGCGTGTTCCTACGCTCGGCGCTCCTTCCCACCCTAGAGCGCCGGTCGAGGGCATTCACCGAGATATTACCTGTCCATGGCGGCAAACGGTAGCAAACCCACGTCTCAGTCTCCACCGAAGTGGACCCACTGTCAGCCGGTTGCAGAAACTCGTTGCCAGTCACGACCGGCCAGGCTCCGAAGTCTCGTCACAGCGACAGTCGAATGAGCTCGAAGTCCCAACAGCCAAACTCGTCGGCAAGTGAGTCCCCAAGTCGACGAAAGAGAACCGGCCCAGCAGAGCACAAGCAGTCCCACCCGACTCAAGCTCCACAGTACACAAGTTCCAAGATCAAAGTCTAAGCTCACAGTCACCAAGGTCAGAAGACCGGTCCAAGATCAAAAAACGCAGAGCACGAACAGACACAACCTTCCTAGTGCTAGCTAAGAACTAAACTGAGGGATGACGGGTATTCTCGTACTGGGAGGGAATAAGGGGAGACTATTCAGGCCATGACCTGGTCTATGGCGCCCCACTCCTGCCAACACCCCCTTATACGGACACAACCAAATTTTGGCTAAAATTAGGCTAGCTAAGGGCTTTTCCACGTCATACCATCGGTAATGTGTTTTGAGAAAACAAATGTTTTTTTCTCAAATACTAATAACAACTTTAAACCCAAACTTGCTACAGAGATACCTGGTAGTAAGACCTATCTATGCATACTATTTTGGATGACACCTTGGAATGGTCAAGGGTCACAAGAGGCTGGCAAATGTGTGTAAAATGCTGATTTTTGATAAAATTGTAGGTATTCCCAAATTTCTGCAAATTTTTCAACCAAATTTGGTACAAAGATAGCTGATGATGAGACCTTCCTATGCATACTAATTTAGTCGACTCATCACAAAGGTCAAGGTCACGGGGGGTTGACAAATGTGTGAAAAATGCTTACATTTTCAGAAAACGTGGATTTTGCTGCTGCAGAAGCCAGTCCTTGTCACAAAGGTCACACATATGCAAATCGGTCATACACATGAGCCATAATGGCTTTGCCTTTCTTGTTCTTAAATAAATTTGCGGACCCTCTATTATGCTCTGATGGGGGTCTGTGTACCCTCTGAAATTTATACCTGGGGGTCTACAGAACCATTAACCTGTTGTGAAAACAGACGCCCTGAGAACTTATAAGAAATTTGGCAAATTAATTTAAGATTTAAGATTTTGTTAAATTTCATACATTTTGATGACAATGGGTGACCAAAATGGACGACCTACCTCCTAAAATGTCCATCCTCAGTTCCGTGAGAGTCTGTAATGTGGTACGATAGAGGGCACATGGTAAACACGTTGCCATGGAAATGGAACTCTCCAACTTTATCTTTGGCCCATTGTTCTTGCTGGATGCTTTCTCGAATGCTTTTTTCAGGATGTCTGAAAACGTAGGATGTAATACAGTGAAACCTAACAAAGCGACCAACTGCATGAGGCAACCAACTGTGTAAGCAAACCACTCATTAACCCATTACATCCTGAAGCTGATTTTAAAAAAAAATTGCTTATTGTCATTATAGGCTACATTACGGATTAGGTGATAGATCAACCCTTTTAGTTCAAGGGTGGTGCCAGAATAGCTTGGCGCCTGAGGCGCCAAGCTATTCTGGCATCACCCTTGAACTATCATAGTCAAATTAATTTTAAGCAGTAGTGTATCAGAATGAAAAGGGTTAATGGTCCCATGGTCTTCTTTCTACTACTTAGATGACCCTGTGTAACGAGACCGCCTGTTAAAGGCGACACTTTCTGACAGTCCCCTGGAGGGGGAGGGGAGTGGGGGAGGGGTCGCCTCACACAGGTGTGACTGTGGTGAAAAGTGTGTGAAAAAGATCAGGTGGAAAGAGACTAGTTTGGACCAGTGATGTTTCTACTACGAAATTAACCCTTTGTGTGTTGGCAGCAGTTTTAGTCGCGATGATTCCTGTAGGAATCATCGTGACTAAAACTGCCACCGACACCCAAAGGGTTAAAACTTTGCCACTTTTGTGACTACCTATCAGTTTTTCAAATCCTTCACATAAAAAAACAGGGTTGCCACACCATCATTTAACCGCTAAACCATCGCTGCCCTACAAGGCAGCAGGTGTAACAGGTACTGACATACAGTACAAAAGTTTAGCCCATTGGCTGTTGGTTGTGCTTTTTGCTGAGGTGATTAACCCTTTGGCTGCCTTCGGCACCTTTTGTCAAGATGTTTCCTGCAGGCATCACGTTCACAAAAGGTGCTACCAACAGTCAAAGGGTTGAAAGTTAGGTTTTCTAATTCTCTACTCTCCCTCATGACAGCAAGTAGTTTCCATAAATTAAAAGCGTCTGGCAAATGTTATTCACATGCAATATTAAAGGCTAAGCAGTTTTAATTTACAAGCAACATTAAAGAAAATTACTCCCATAGCAACATGAAAATTTGGAAAGAAACCAAACTCAAAACAGCAAAAAAATGAAGAAACAAAAGCTGCAATTTGTAGTGATCGAACACAAAAATTAAAAAACCAAATGAAACAACTTTTGAAACAAACCAACACTAAAAAACAAACAGTAAAATGGAATGCAAATGCATCAAACTTGTTCTGAGCTACAACTTGTGTACTTGCTGGTGCGGGGCTGACATTTTATGCATCCACAATCTTTTCAGAAAAAAAGCAAAGCTAAACTGTGTAATTACAGAGCCCTGTGGCCTGTATATACATAAAAAATAATTTGGACAAAAGAACACAACGGAGAAAGAAAAATAAAAAGTCTGGATTGTAAAGTGAAAATTCTGCACCCAATCACAATCACTGGCAGGATCAATTCACTTTCAAATGGTGAAGTTAACCCATTCAGTGACAGGACAATCTGAACCCCACCCAACTGCAAGAGGTATAGAGCCTCATGAGCCCCCACAATTGCGGGGGCTCATGAGGATCTATGCCTCTTGCTGACCCTTTGAATTCATGTTCCGGGGACCTTCAGGCGCCAAGCTAATCTGGCACAACCCTTCAATTATCATGGTCAATCCATTTCCTGCTGTAGGGACTCGGGGCTAAATGGGTCAACAGTCTCCCTCTGGTCTGGATTCCTGTTTGCTATATGCAGTCTTCTGGCAAAGCATTCTACAAACACAAGTTCTGAGAGTTCATTGCTTGACCTCAATATTAAAATCTGCCAGGGGTCTATTTTGGGTATTGAACATGGCTTGTTCTTATCATTTCACAACATTTTTACGACTGAACAGCAAAATCAACAAATCACAGGAGTTCAGTAAAAATATTGAATATTAGGTCAATTGGCACTAAATGATATTTGTTCTTAATGTGGTACAGAAACGTGTTTCTTTGCAGAGATATTTGGGAAAAATGTTGTGCGCTCCAATGTCAAATAGCCTATAGTCCACCTCCATGCATTTGAAGCCTGATATCCACTTACTTTTAGATGGGGATGGTGATGACCCCTTGCTGCTGCCATGAGCGTTGGAGTTAAGCTGAACATACTCCACCAGCGCCGTAAACAGCAGACGGATCATCCGTTCACTCCACAACAGCTGTAGTTGCCGCACCACAAATGGCATCGCCTCGTGAAGTCTGCAGAAATTTAACGAAACATGTATTTTCTTTGCTTATTTTAACACAGCCTGCATTATGTCCCGCAGGTAAGTGTTAGAAATCCTGTGGCTGTTGGCGGCACTTTTTGTATGACAGATACCTGTTGGACGTGACACAAACTTTCAGCTGTATGTAGTACTTTTTGTCAAGACGATTCCTACATAAACCCTGTGGCTGCAGATAATGCTTTTTGTTGCAGTTATTCCTGCAGGAATCACCTCGTCAAATGCATTAATTACAGATGAAGGCTTAATTCAGACTGATGCCACACAATTCAAGGTCCACAAGGTATCTTGTACATCTAATATTAATTAACACATGCCAAACGTGCTGCACATGTATACACAGATTTTCGCTGATTACAAATATGTAACTTTTCACCGCATATCCACATAAAGCACACTTCAAATGAGTAAAATGGCTAGATGATACATGTATGCTAGAACGGCTTGGAAATGGAAGGGATCTCAGAACAACACATAAAGTGACTGTGTATGCAATGGTCGTAATTACAGTGTACGGCACTTGTTGGTGTATGTTGCACATTTTGGGGAGGCCTTTGCATATTGTGAGATGTCTGTGTACTGACGACCTCATTTTTGGATCTGGGGTCAGTAATTTAAATGTCATCTACACACTATTCAGTCACAATGGTGATTTTCACAGGTGGAAGATAGTGGGTTTGCAGAGGCATGGGGTAAGCCAAGAGAGGGAACATTTTACAGCCAGAGCTAACAGGAATGGCGATCTTATTTAACAAGCAAGTTCTGTAACCGTTAACAACAGTATTCTTATGTTATGTTGTGAGAGAAGAACCCAACGGAGAAAGAAACACGCTTAGAAAAGACAGTTACAACACAATTTATTAACATTTCCTCCCCTTCTTTAAAATGGACAAACAAACAAGTCTAGAGATCAGTCGCTACTTATCTTATTGAAGAAGAAATGTGGCAACTGCCACATTCCTTCTTCGATAAGATAAGTAGCGACTGATCTCTAGACTTGTTTGTCTATTTTTCAGTTACCACATTCCTTCTTCGATAAGCAGCGACTGATCTCCATACTTGTTTGTTTGTCTATTTTTCAGATGGGTATTTACCCGGAATATTAATAAATTGTGTTGTATCTGTCTTTTCTAAGTGTGTTTCTTTCTCCGTTGGGTTCTTCTCTGCGTACTACATGCTTGGCAGTCACCTTTTTGGGTCTGGATTATGGTCTGTTTGCTTAACGGTTTGTTGGAGTAAGTGTCACAGACTTTTTTTTCGCTGTCATATGCATTTTTACCAACCTTGTGTGTATATATACACACAACAACTAAAAGCACCAGTGCGACTCCCGTGTATGTATGGCTGTGTTGCTCCTTCATGACCAGTTGCTACCTTTATTTTTCTAAAAAACAGATTTATCTGATTTATTTTTTAAAACTCTGGTTTATCACATTCTGATGACTTGGTACAGATACCCTAGATTGCTAAGGGGCTGATTTGCCTTTATGGCATGACAGAGAGTCAAGATAAATCATCCGACTTTAACACATTCTATCCTAGGACCGAAATCCCCAAATTTAGAATTTTCCCTCTGAAGGACTGTATTACAATTCTACAGACAGATCGAGCATGATAGTTCAAGGGTGGTGCCAGAATAGCTTGGCGCCTATGGGCACCAAGCTATTCTGGCACCACCCTTGAACTATCATGCTCGATCCATGTCTTGCTGTGGTGTGTCAGGGCTGAATGAGTTAACTATTTTTCTCTCTCTCTCTCCTCTTTCTCTCTCCAAAGCATGCACATCACCTGTCTCTCCAAGTGCACACAAGCCACATTCCCTAAGAAGGCAAAGACAATAAGTCCGTTTTTGTGAAAAGCGCGATTTTCACTGTATTACAATGAAAATCTTGCTTTTCACAAAAAATGAATTTTTCAATTAAAATGCATTTTTTTGAAAAATACTTACCGATGGTATTACACTTAGGAAATGGCTCTTAGCTGGCCTAATTTTAGCCAAATTTTGGTTGTGTCCGTATAAGGGGGTGTTGGCAGGAGTGGGGCGCCATAGACCATGCCAAACCCGAATAGCCTCCCCTTACTCACATCCGGTACAAGGTTACCCAGCATACCCCAGTTTAGTTCTTAGCGAACTGCGGCAAGCGGGGCCGGAGGGAGGGACCTTCGAGTAATACCATCGGTAAGTATTTTTCAAAAAAATGCATTTTAATTGAAAAATTCATTTGTTTTCTCAAAACACATTACCGATGGTATTACACTTAGGAAGAATCACAAAGAGGAGGTGGGTGCCGCTATAGCGCCCCTACTGCCAACCACATTGCCCACAAACTCGCCCTCCTGCAGCACACTCCCGATAATTTTAGCTAAGATACCTGCGGCGCCTAGGGCGCCGGGAGGGAGTGTTGCGCTGCTGCGGTGTCTCCCACCAGCGAGAGGATCTGTCGCTAGGAGGAGAAGTCCCTCAGGTAGCAGCGGGCGAAGGTGGACTCCGCTCGCCATCTCATAGCCGCCACAAGACTTTGACTGCACCGGTGCTGTCGCAGCGGAACTTGCGGCCCTGGTTCTGACCTCGTGCGCCGCGTTGTGCAACATGTGGCCTCAACAGGTCAACGTCCTGGCAGGCCGGGCGGATAACTGCCCGGAACCAGGAGGAGCAGGTCTGGCTGAGATACCACGTCTACCTGTGGACAGAGGGAGAAAACAGGTGTGTGCGTCCCCCTGCGCCAGCTTGGTCCGGCGCAGGTACACACGGAAGACTCTCACCGGTTCCTATTGTCTGGGCTACTGAGTGGAATCTGACACTCGTACGGGCAGACAGACATAGACTGTAGGGCAGCCAAGGCGACCACGACTTGGCCCTGAAGGCTGGTACCGTAGTAGTTGCACGGCGCCGTCCGTCCATACCAGCCAGCCATCTGTGTGTGTGTGACGACAGCGCGTACGGATACTGACCCTGGAAGAGGTAAGGCTGTCACCGGGTTTTGAAGTCTGTTCTCCCGGGTGGCACCCAACACGCGCAGGGCGAAACAACTGTCGCCGTCATGTAGGCCGCGTCTAGTCCAGGCAGATGTGTCAGGTAGCTGTAGCATGAACCGGTCGACTGGCACTGCCAGCCACCCGGGTGTGTGGACAGCGTGCATAGTACTGAGCCTGGAGGTTGAGTCAAGGACTGCCCTGAAGCTCTCCTCCTTGAAACATCCGTCAGGCGCGTCATGTGCCGGGTTCCAACAGACGAGGTTGAGATCCCGTAAGCCCCCAAGGTAGAACTTGGTCCCTGCGCAGCACAGCGGGGCATTCCAAGCGAAGGGAGCCTCTGAAGTGAGGTTTTGCCGCTACCCGGGTCTGATGAGCGAAATCGCCTGTAGGAGTCGGCGATCATGGTGAGATAGTCCTGAACGGTGAAAGGGGCCGTCCTTAGGAGAAGAAAACCCCCGAGGAAGCACCCTGCCAGCTGGGGCTTCGTCCAGTTCGGAAGGAAGAAGGTTGTCATTCCCGTCACACAGCGCTCGTCATCTACCCTCGCAACTCGACTGGTTGATGGTCTGCGGGTTGTCTCGGTAGCACCTATGGCCGCCGTAGGAAGCCTCTGTGGAAGAGGGCTTGCTGCCCAATCTGCGGGTGCGCACCTACATCCACCAAGCTGCAACACAAGTAATGGCGGACAACCACGCGTACACTTCGGCATGCAATCTCGATGGCGAGCAGTGGAGCTGGAAGATCTGGCCACAGCGACGCCTCCCCGCGCGGCAGGCCTCCAGCGCACTAGCCACTCCCAATTACGCCCTCCTTCTCCAAGCAGAGGAGGTGGCAGGTTGAACGGTGATCCCCTAGTAAGTCATCCGTCCTAAGAGAGCTGAAGAAGGGACTGAGAGTCCCTCCAACACTGCCCTGCTCCCGTCTACTGGGAGTCCCACTCGAACAGGACGACCACGCACTCCATCCTCGACGGAATCCCGGCGAAGAAAACACGTAGTACCTGTCCCGTAGCGTCGGCCCTCTAGTCGACGGCGAAGTGGGCATGATCCCAGCCTATCGCCCGGCTTGCCAACTGGTTACGACTTCGAAACTCGAGTTGTCCCAGGTCCTGGAGACGCACCGCTGCTCTCAGGTCTTTGTCTGGTATCTGCCGAGATGACGAGGCACTTGTGTCGAGTCGAAGGACGAAGATCGTGCTCCAATCTACCGTCTAGCGGAAGAGCTGCGTCGACCCTACTGCCACAGGCCCGAGCGCAACGACCTCTCAGGAACTAATTCCTGCCAAGTTGTCCCGTCTAACTCCCTGTACTTGCGCCCCCGGCCGCAGGATCCACAGCGCCGAATGGGTAACTCCCTGAAGGCGCTACCGAGGGTAAGTCCATCCGCTCCGGTCCGGCGCTGCAGCCTGCCGAAACTCCAAGTTGCCGCCACCCAGGGACGCGAACGCTTCCGCTAGGTCCCGACGCTGTCGTCTAAGGAGGCGACAAGCGTGCCTGGTCACCGCTGACTACGGCCAGGCCCAAGCGAAGAGTAGCATCCCGTCGGGGAAATGAAGCGACTAGCCGCAAGTCAACTCAGGCGGAGCTAATCTGAACTGTGCGCATACCCCCGAAGAAGACGTCGTCCGCAGTGAAGTCTGTCGGACCAGTCCGCCACCCGCGCTGACCTCTATCCCTCGCGCGCCTGGAGTATGCTGTCCCTGACGTTCACAGGAGAGTGCCGTTGGCGTCCCGTCGCCGCCTCCGTCTCTCGGATGTAAGTCGCCCAATCCGGTGCATCGGACGAACCGCGCCTCCGCGGAAGAGTGGTCCCTGCCAATCCTGTCTGACGGTCCACAGTGTTTTAAGAAGGCAGCTACATCCGGCGGCGCCCGCAGCGTGAATCAGCTGAGTGACAGGCCTTGCAAGCCTCCTTGTCGGTCTGCCCAGGGGGCCAAGAAGTTCTCCACTGCGCGGTGCCCTGCGTGGCCGACTCTCCACTCAGCCGCGCGTAATCGATCAGGACGGACGCAGCAACCGTTGGCAGCGGAAGAAGTAGGATCCAGCTGAAGCCACCAGCGCCTCCCCCGGCGCCCTGAAGCGGAGACAGAAGCCGACCAGAAGGGGCAGGGACTTGAATGCTTGGACGCGATGAGGGGACCTGCGTAGTCCCCGGCTCGAGTAGACTCTCCTGTAAATCTTCGCAGTAGACGGCAAACGCAAGACCTCTCGGAACCGCGAGCGTAGCGACGTAGAGAAGCTAACCTCGTCCAGCTACGGCGAATGACGTCCTCTGGCGTCCAGCGGGAACCGTATGCTCCGCCCGCAGGCGAAGGGATGTCCAACCCCTCCGAAGTCCGGGGAACTCCGGCCGGCGGCGATCCAACGAAGGCGGACCCCGCACTTGGAAGGGACAACGTAGTCTCAGGGGGCCGCTCCCCCGAACGGTGGCGAAAACTCGGAGAGCCTGTCTTTCCCTTGCGTAGCGAGCCATGGAACTGGGACGGCGTCTCCTGTTCCTCTCGTACCCCTGGCTTGTGTGAGGCGAGTCCCTGCTTCCGAAGGAGAACTGAAGATCATGAGCGAACGCCGGAACCCGGATCCCATCGTGAGGTCGTCTCTTCTGCACTGCATCTAGAGCGGCTCTCGTCTGCATGGTCGGCGCGAGGCGTGGTCCAACATCACCGAGCCGGGATCCTGCAGTGCGAAGTGCAGTGGTCCTGTAGCCCTTGCGGTCGCCACAAGCCATAAAAAACTGGTGAGCAGCCCGGGCGAGGGCGCCCAACCTAATAATAAGAAAAATTAAATTAATCAATGCTTAATGCATGAGCACAATTTGATTGTAATAGCCCTTAAGGGATAATCAAGTTATTGAATTAGATTAAAATATGGGAGACAGAATACCCCTCTGTTTTTTCATCTCTATTGCCCAAAGCAAAGAAAGCGGATTAGAGGTTCCAGAAACCTAACCGTGGAAGGATAAGCGGTGTCGCGCCCCAGCGGCCTGGCGAACCGCTGAGCCGCTGGGAAGCAACCTTTTAACCCCTGTGTCGCGCACCACGATAACCGTACATACTCATACGTGTTTGCTACCGCGCCCACATGCTCTCACAGACACTAGACACTGTCCAGCGCCTGAGAAGCCGAGCAGTCGCTTCTGCATGTCCGTTTATGACTTGTCGTCTGGCCCGGGACTGGAAGCATCGTCGGTACGGTAGCCGACGCCAGCCCTCCGCAGTCAGTGACTACCAGCTTACTGGGCCGGGGCGCCTAGGTCACTGCCGTTGACATGGGCCCCACCTGGATGCTCAGTCCACCTGCTGTTTGTCCACTCTGGCCTGCGGAAGGACAGTGGAGCGGTTCACTCTTGAGGCCGGGTCCCGGGCCGGTGGAAGAATCATTGGTTTAGCCATGCAAGTAGAGGTTGTCAGCTACCTCTCCTGCTGACCAGAGCCCAGAACAAGGTATCTTGTGCTTTACAGGTCCGGGACCCCTTGGGTCCCACCCTAAAACACTTGGGCGTCTCTGTCCGGCGATCTCTGACAGACGACATCCTCTCTCTGTGGGACAGCAAGGCACTGCTTCTGATTGGGGTCCCCTTTGTACTCTTGGGCGTCTCTGACAGGCGAGCTCTGAAAGACGCCGACCGCTCTCTGAGTAACCACTTGCCGACCTGGTGACCCCCTGGGTGCAGTCAGTGTACTTCCAACTGACTAAAGTGTACTTTGGACTCACATGTGTATTATTCACAAGCCAGTGAGTTGTCAGTTTCTCCAAAATGTGTATTTGTGTAAAACGTGCACATGTATGTGTACCCCAAGCAAAATAGTGTACTTCAATACGCCGAATGTGTATGGTAAACCGGTCTGGGCAACCAAGCCACTAAGGCAGCAACGCAATTTAGTAATATTTAGGTAATTACCCCTTGTCAATAGACAAACAGAGAATCAGCCACGACTTATAACTTTCATATGAGGGAAGAGGCAACCAAGCCACTGCTTCCGTGGCCACGATCTCCGATAGGCGTAGCACGCTCTCTGTGGGACAGCAAGGCCACTGCTTGTGCCCTGGGTCCGACCTTGTGGCTGTCAGGCGTCTCTGCCCGGTATCTGATAGGCGAGGTACGCTCTCTGTGGGGAAACAAAGCCACCGCTCTGACTTGGGTCCCCGCTTGTCCCTGCCAGGTGTCACTGCCCGGCGATCTGATAGGCGTGGTACGCTCTCTGTGGGACCACGCAGTCCCTGTTTCGGACTAGGGTTTCGCCTTGTTACACTCTGATATCAGTGTCCGGCGATCTCTGATAGGCAACGTACGCTCTCTGCGGGACAACGAAGTCCCTGCCTCTGACTTGGGACCCACCTTGTTCATCTCGGACATCAATGCCCGGCGGTCTCTGATAGGCGTCGTACGCTCTCTGCGGGACAACGAAGTCCCTGCTGCTGACTTGGGTCGCACCTTGTAAACTCGGACATCAATGCCCGGCGATCTCGGATAGGCGTCGTACGCTCTCTGCGGGACAACGAAGTCCCTATCTCTGTGCGGGACAACGAAGCCCCTGTTCCTGACCTGAGGCGGCGTACGCTCTTTGCGGGACAACGAAGTCCCTATCTCTGTGCGTGACCACGAAGTCCCTGTTCCGGCCTTGAGGCGGCGTACGCTCTCTGCGGGACAACGAAGTCCCTATCTCTGTGCGGGTCAACGAAGTCCCTGTTTCTGACTTGAGGCGTCGTACGTTCTCTGCGGGACAACGAAGTCCCTGTTCCTGCCTTGAGGCGGCGTACGTTCTCTGCGGGACAACGAAGTCCCTGTTCCTGCCTTGAGGCGGCGTACGTTCTCTGCGGGACAACGAAGTCCCTGTTCCTGCCTTGAGGCGGCGTACGTTCTCTGCGGGACAACGAAATCCCTATCTCTGTGCGGGACAACAAAGTCTCTGTTCCTGACGTGGGTCCCTCCTTGTTAGCTTGGACATCACTGTCGGCCGACCTCTGATAGAGTAGGACGCCAACGGAGGTAAGCGTTAACCATCGCTCTTCCAGTCATGAGGCGGACACCTCACCAGTGCGGGTCGACTCGCCTCTTGCTCAGGGAAGGCCCTCCGCATGCTCGTCCGAGGGGCCCTGAAAGTCGCCACACATCGTGCAGATCCGAACCTAGTTACTGCAACAAGAGGGTACAAGATGAAAGAGCGAGCGTGGCCTCTAAGGTCACGCAATAACGACGCGCGCGCGCGCTGGCGAATCGGACATAATTGAATATGTAGTCGAATCAAACGAGTGTACAGCGCGTGCCGACGCTCGGCGCTCCTTCCCACCCAAGGGCGCCGGTCGAGGGCATTCACCGAGATATTACCTGGCCATGGCGGAAAAAAGGAGCAAACCCACGTATCACCATAACGTAACAGCACGCCACACCGCGCGACCGGTTCGGAGCGCAGGCCGAAGCAGCGTCCGGAAGCCGCCAGTCACAGTCTCCATGGCACAAGCCGTAGGTCCGTAGAACACACAGGTCGACGAGGCGGCACAGCGTGAGCACTACCATCCCCAGTCACGCCACCATCTTCACAGTTCAAGTCCCAACGAACAGTCAAGGTCGAACGACCGGCCAAGAACCAAAGCGGAGCTCGAACAGACACAACCTACTTCTGCCAGCTAAGAACTAAAACTGGGGTATGCTGGGTAACCTTGTACCGGATGTGAGTAAGGGGAGGCTATTCGGGTTTGGCATGGTCTATGGCGCCCCACTCCTGCCAACACCCCCTTATACGGACACAACCAAAATTTGGCTAAAATTAGGCCAGCTAAGAGCCATTTCCTAAGTGTAATACCATCGGTAATGTGTTTTGAGAAAACAATTGACTTGCTGCCTTTTGCCTTTACATGGCGCAAAAAATTCACCGACCTCTGGTTGGTGCTCTGTGAAAACCATCCCAAGACAGGATGCCAGTGTGTCAGGTTGGAACGCTTGCTCTGCACGTACAACTTGCACTTCTCCAGCAGTCGAATCATCACACTCTGAAAGTAGAGCAAGTGCAGAGCCTGTTTTGAGTCACCACCCTTATGAGAGATCACCTGTGCTTAACCCTTTCATCTTGATACATTGCTTGAAATAAATTTGTCTATGATAGTTCAAGGGTGGTGCCAGAATAGCTTGGTGCCTGAGGCACCATGCTATTCTGGCACCATCCTTGAATTAAACGTTTGATCTCTCTCCTGATCTGTAATGTAGCCTTCATAGGACAATCAGCAATTAAAAAAAAAAAAATCAGCCGCAGAATGTAATGGGTTAAAGACCATCATTTACGTGGTTATAGACCTAATGATATTTTTTCATGACAGCTGACACTTTTTGTCCTTCAATAAAGATTAAAGATTCAAATAAGTTATTAATCCCGTGAAATGAGAAATTACACCACCATGTCTCAGTAGGGAAATATTTAAAACAAATAAACAAATAAACAGCATATATCCACACGCAAAAACAATGCAATCACAGCTAACTTCTGGAGTCAGCACCTGGCTTTTTAAGATGTTTTCTTGCAAAAATTTTCATGAAAGTGAAGTGAAAGTCAACCATGTGTACTCAAGAAGCATGATTCAAATACTCACCATAAAGTCTGTTGTGTTTTCCACGAGGCCCTGGCAAACAAATAAATGGACTCATCAGTGTAATGTTACCATCAGCTGTTGTTTTTGTTTGCGTTCCTGGGATAACCTCGTGACCGCCATGTACAAATGAACATGAACAAACTGCAAGAGACACATGTCCTCATGAGCCCCTGCAGTTACAGGGTTCATGAGGATCTATGCCTCTTGCTGGCATCACCCATGATCCTGGGATGGCTGGACCTCTGTGGCTTGAACTAATGAAGACTGCAGAACACAATTTGTGTCAACTGGCAGTGACAGGGTTAAACACGCCCAGGAGCCGAGTGTCAGACTGCTTGTGTGACTGCTTTTAAATACTTCATTGTGTTGATGATCACAATCTGACTTAATCCATTCAGCCCTGACGCACTACAGCAGGAGATGGGTCGACCATAATAATTCATGGGTAGTGCCAGATTAGCTTGGCGCCTGTCGGCGCCAAGCTAATCTGGCACTGCCCTTGAATTATCATGGTCGATCCATCTCCTGCAACTGGTACATAGTCATTAGATGACGCCTCCAAAATTTTGGAAATACAGCCGTCGGGCTGAATGAGTTAAGTGAATTAAAATTATGTTAAAGTACAGTCACTTTAAAACAGGTATGTACCCATGTTTATATTAAATTTCTATGGATAACCGAACATAGTTGTTTAAACTTTGCCTACAAGACGCTTCAAATGTTGCTATAAAACAGTATAAACTACACCACCAGCCTATTCTTGTTGTTTTTAAAGTTGTAACCCAGAATAATGCCAGTAACATGATCATGCAGAATTACAAGAAACAAACATACATCAAATTTGTAAAGGAACATATCTTACCTCTAATTCTTTGTTCCCAAGTTGAATCAGGTTAGCTGCGATAGTACCAACAGAGAAAATTATGTGCAACTTAAATGATGTAAACAAACACAAACAGGTGCAACTTGCCCCCCCCCCCCCTCCCAACCCCCCAACACCCTCCTCCCCCCTTATCCCCCCCCCCCCCCCCCCCCCCCAGCTTAATAAAGTAGCAAAACTGTTTTTAATTTTAATGATCAACCGGGAAGGGCAATAAATTCCATTCTCTCGACTGTTCACGCCTTTCACAATTCGATTTCAGGAGGCCTTCCTAAAGACTGCACAAACTGTGGGAAACAGATCAGCTAAGATAGTTCAAGGATAGTGCCAGATAGCTTGGTATCTTTCCAAGTGCCAAGCTAATCTGGCACTATCCTCAACACTACAGGTACAATGTCAACGGACTGTGGAGAAATCCTTACCCATGAGACAGAGAGCGTAGTTGCCCTCCAGTGTGTTGAAAATGATGCGTGTGCTCTGCTCACATGTCATAAGTTCCAGGCATCGCCTGAATACTCTGTGAGTCACCAACAGCTCTAAACACTGAAAAAAAACAACAGTTGGTCTTGCCAATAACAAGTTCAGATACAACAAAAGTTTAAAATAAATACATCAGATATATACTGAGAAGCAAGAGAAATGCAACACTTTTGGAATCATCAGAAACACTACAGTGTTTCTGAAGATTCCAAAAATGTCACATCTATGTTACTTTCATTCCACACAAAAATTTCTAGTCTACAAAGGATGACACAACACAAATATAGATCAAAAAAAATGCAACATTTTTTGTTGTTAAGATTGAAATACTGTTACAACAACACATTGTCACATGTACCAAAAGTGTCGTATGCATGAAAAAAATGTTACATAAACCAATAGCAAAGAAACATTTAATTACTGCAAATCCCTGAAAAAAGGTGGGTACCAAACAAATGAGCGTGGGAGCTGGCGCCCTTCCCTACCACCCCCCCCCCCCCCCCCCCCCCCCCCCAGTCAATGAGGCCCAGTACAATAGGATGACTGAAAAACGATACCCTAAAAGAGTAGTGCTGAGTTAGTATGGAGATGGGGGTGGGAAAAAGTCAAACAACTCGCTGCTGTCACTTTGTTTTGCTTCTACCTGGCGCCAAGCTAATCTGGCACTACGCTTGAATTATCATGGTCAAGCCATCTCCTGCTGTAGGGATCTGGGGCTAAAAGGGTTAACAAGTGTCACCCTTGTATCATAAAATAGGTTTCTTGCGCTCCTCGGTATACATGTAACACAATTTGGACACAACACTTTCTCAAAGGTCTCAACCAGTCGCACTCCACTCATATTTAAATACCCAACAATATCTTAAAAACATTGACACTGACAACCAAAAACATATGAAGTAAAGTGATAGGAGTTACAAAATAAAAAAAACAAAAACAAAAAAAACAACATCAGCTTACCCCATCAGTTCCACTCCACTCTAGCTCTTTCAGTTCTGGTTCAATGTTCAAACTCAGCCATGTTCAAAACCCCTGCATATCTAGCATGATTTTTTTAAAAACAAATCTGGAGCAGTTTCTAAAAACCCCTTGTGCATGCGACCACTGCTACTATGTACAGTACCAGCGGCTCTATGCACAACCCAGTTAACATATTTCACCCCAGGAGAAAAACCCCCAAAGTTTTAAGTTGCCCTCTGAAGGACTGTATTACAATTCTGAAGACAGATCGAGCATGATAGTTCAAGGGTGGTGCCAGAATAGCTTGGCGCCTATGGGTGCCAAGCTATTCTGGCACCATCCTTGAACTATCATGCTCAATCCATAACTTACTGTGGTGTGTCGGGGCTGAATGAGCTAGCAATTCTCACAACAAAAGTCCACTCACCTCTGGTGCGATACTAGACAGATGCAGAATAATGGCAGGCACGGACAGAATGTGAAGCAGGAACACGTTCAGCAAATTTTCGGAAAAGTTTGCGCCAAGCAGTGGCCTGTGAAACAACACTATTTCTCTTTAATCTAATTACATGAATAAATAAAATAAATAAAATATTTTTCTCCTGAGGAATGAGAGAACCATCACTATAAACAGTCTACTTCACTTATAACAAGGTTGGATATAACAAACAATTTTCAGAGGTCCCGACACCCCTCTTTCCATGTAAATTACTTCGTTTATAACAGACTTAGGATAAAAAAAAGGCAAGAAAAGTTGGGTACCCTGGCGATTTCTTATCTCCAGAGTTGACCATACTGCAAAGTTCACATGGCAGCTTAAGGCAGTGCCCGATTGGCTCGTCATGACGGCCATGATAGTTCAAGGGTAGTGCAAGAAAAGCTTGGCACCTTGCTGACGCAAAGCTGATCTGGCACTATCCTCAAAGTATCACCAGGCATGGGAATTGGCCAAGCAAAAATCAGCTGAAACTAGGGGGGTCTGGGACCTTCAACCTGATACAAAAGGCCTCCACGACGCTAGACCTTGCTTCCAGGGGCCGAAAAATCAAACAATGGGGGGTTGGGGGTCGGGGGGGGGGGGGGGGTGGGTGGGTGGGTGGGAGTTGGGGGTGGGGGGGGGTGGAAGGGACACCTTGATTCCAGAGGCCGAAAATTAAACAACGGGGAGGGGGGGGGGGTAGGGTAGGTAGACGCGACACCTGGATTCCCGGGGCCGAAAAATCAAACAACGCATGTCTGCCCGCCTAGGTGTACTGTGCAGCGCGTGGCGCACTCAGACAGTGGCCAGAGCGGGCCGCGGGCACAGCCTGCCGCGTCACATCCTGCACGCAGAGTAAAACCGGTGCTTTGCTCGTTTTGCTACCCACAATGTTTTTTCATGGAGACACCTTTTTAATTTCGCGAACGATTTTTTTCCCCTGCGGAATCCCGCGTTTTCACGGACAATTCCCATGCCTGATCACACCCATTCATCTACCACAGATGGAAAACAGTCCTGACAGACTGTTCCCAAAATTATGATTGCCTTAATTATTAATAGGCAGGTGTAAGCCAATCAGGCACTACCCTGAAACTTTCATGATCATCTTCTATAGCCACTAGTTGCTACTGAAAATGAACAGTTGTGTAATATGATACAACTGATGATTAATTCAGCTCCAACGCCCTACAGCAGGAGATGGATGGACCAAAATAATTCAAGGGTAGTGCCTGAAGGCGCCAAGCTAATCTGGCACTACCCTTGATTTATTATGGTCCATCCATCTCCTGCAACTGGTACATAATCGTTTAGTGACACCTCCAAAATGTAGGAAATGAGGCCTTGGGTCTAAATGGATTAACGATAACTAGACACTTGTAGTGCTGAAAAACTCCATGCTGAGGATGTTTGTCGCATTGGGGTGGTTGGGATGGGTGGGGGGGAGGGGGAGGGGGGCGGGGGGGATAAAAAAAACAACTCACCTTATAGCGACTGTAAGAATGGCGGTGAGGGTTGCTTTACTGAAGACAGGTTTTGATCGGACAAGACCGTTTGTAAGAAGAACCTGAATAAAAAATGATTAACTTGAATGCAATTAGCTCTTTGTGGAGCAAAAAAGCCACAATGGATCAAACACCAAAACCAAACCAAAACATGGGATTGCAATCTGAAAAGTTCCGAGGTATAAACAGAACATTCACCAGTCCACCCAGCTACCCCTCTACATGCAGCAGAATCTGTTCCCAGTAAGCAAAGGTGCCCGGCCCACGACGGCCAGTGGGCCTGTGCACTAATGTGGCCGTCGTGGGCCTGAAGACTTTTTGCTACTGGGGTTATGGGCAACCACCTCTTCCTAACTGCTTGAACAAAATGGTCTTAACCCATTCAGCCCTAACGCACTACAGCAGGAGATGGGTGGACCATGATAATTTAAGGGTAGTGCCAGATTAGCTTGGCGCCTGGTGCATAGTCATTAGATGACGCTTCCAAAATTTGGGAAATACGGCCGTCAGGCTGAATGAGTTAACAGGATTATGCTCACTCAAAAGAAGTCTGTCACCTGTCAGAAAAGACCATCAAGGGTGATCCCTCAAAATAGGTTGTGCTCTACCTACCCACCAGCTAACAGCCAAACCCACAGTTCTTTCAATACTTCCTTTGGACTAAACCTCAAAAATCATGTGGATTGGTCTGTGAATTTGGACCTTGCTCCAGGTCATAAGGTCCAAAATCACAGACCAGCACACAAAGACCAGCGCTAACCTCCAGGATCCGGTACAGCCCTTTAGTGTTGAGGTGTCCCATCACGTTGTTGCATACTTGATTCAAACCTGTCAGGAACTGCTCCCCTGGGCGACGAAAACAATCAAAAGAATCATAGGTAAAGTTACATCAACATCAAAATACAGGCCAGCCTCATAATACTGCAGTAACCAGAAGCCCAAATGCCAGACCCTTTTATTCATAATCTCATTATTGTAGCGCTGGATTTACACTGACCTGTGAAGAAAAGACACATGATCAAAAGGCCGACATGAGTCTTAGCTGGCCCACATAATGCTGTGTGCAAGCCAGATAAGGCTAATGTTAACCTGAGGACCTTCTGCTCAATGTACCTCAGCGTGGCAACCAGATCCTGTGGTACATGTATACTGGAGCGCATGACAAGCATAAGGTTTATTTTTTCAATAATAAACAACACTCCTCAATATGGGCATGCAGAAGAAAAAGAAATGATCAACAATAAAACAGAGACAAACAGTACAATCTGGCCTGGGCTGCATTTAAACTCTTCCCAGATTAACAAAGGTTTAATCCCTCCCAATTAACAAAGATTTCAGAAACACAATATGCATCCACTGGCGTGGATGCATATTGTGTTTCTGATATCTTTGTTAACCCTTAAGATTCGTAATACACCAGTGTGTGAAATAAGTGTGACTAAAATAGTTCAAGGGTAGTGCCAGAATAGCTTGGCACCTCTAGGCGCCAAGCTATTCTGGCACCACCCTTGAACTAAAGCCATTGGTCTATATCCTTATCTGTAAGTGCTATAATGCAGCTTGCATATGGCAGTGAACAAGTTTGAAACTTTTAGCCTCAGTATGATCTGGGTTAATGAAACACCAAAGAGCCCCAGACACAAAGAGTAACACGGATATAGAGTGGTGTCAGAAAGTGGCACAGATCCTCATGAGCCCCTGCAACTGCGGTGGCCCATAAGGATCCATGTCTCTTGCAGCTGGATCATGTTTACTTTATCTCAGCAGTCAAGGGATAAACTGACCGTACAATAGTCAAACTCTCAAGCTGATTGACAATACTGCAACCATTCAGGAACTGCGCAGCTTAGCGAATAGAATAAACAAAATGATAAATGATTACAAACATTTTTCCCCCCTGCAGAAACCAAACGATCTTTCATCATGAAATCACTGACCCAAGGGCAGTTCTGCATGTTTCAAAGTCTCATCCATTGTCAAATAAAATGTCATTAATTTAATCCACCATTAACCCCTCCCGTGCCAGCTGATGCACAATTATGTCTTTGAAAACAGGGCAAATTCAACACAAAAATAATCATCTCAATCCAAGGGAGACGGATGAGGACAGGATAAGCACGAGGCAGAAAACCTTGTGAACACTCATGCGTGTAGGGGCTCATGCGGTTGTTTGCCTCTTGCGGGTTGGTGATGTTTGCGTCAGCATTGAAGGGGTTAAAGTAACTGGCAAATTTCACATCAACAACTTGCCTGCTTTCAATCTGATGGCCGTCCAGTTGACTGTGTTTGTGAAGGTGACCAACATTCGCAGATACACAGCCATGGCTCGCATGTCTGCATGGTTCTCCGGCTGTGGACACACATTATCATTAACCCATTTAACCCCAAAGTTACATTTCAGAAATTTCATAGGTGTCACCTAACCACTATGTACTAGTTGCAGGAGATGGACATACCATGATAATCAAGGGTAGTGCCAGATTAGCTTGGCGCCTGGAGGCGCCAAGCTAATTTGGCACTACCCTTGAAAATGTATTTTTTGGAAAAATACTTACCGATGGCATTACTATATGGAATACACTCAATTGCCTGTAGATTTCAGCCCGAAGTTGTGTCCCCTACACAACTGGGGAGGAGACACCGGGGATCCAAGTATAGGCGCCTGGGTGTCCTCCCCTACCAACCTATCCCGCCATGCGTGTGGAGAACTCACCTCAGTTTCACGCTTAGCCAAGGAGGCAAGCGGGGCAGGTGGGAGGGCCATCCGAGTAATGCCATCGGTAAGTATTTTTCAAAAAAATACATTTTAGAAAAAAAATTAATTTGTTTTTTCAAAATACATTACCGATGGCATTACTATATGGAAGAATACCAAAGAGGAGGAGGGTGCCGACACCCAAACCCTAACGTAAAGCCCTCCACTAGCCCGCAAGGAGCACTCCCGACGATTTCAGCTAAGAAGTGTCTATGGCGCTGTGGCGCGCAGAGGGAGTGCTGGGCCGCGGAGAGGCCGCCCATCAAGACCAGGGAGTCACGCTGGCCAGATAGGTCGCGGAGGTAGAAGAGGGAGCAAGTGGAACAGCACACCTGCCTACCGCCCGTCCCCAAGTCATAACCAAGCAGAAAGCGGTCGAAGCCGCTCAGGGGCTACTGCTCGTACGTCATGCGCCCGGAACTGTAACCTTCTATCCCGAAAAGGGAGAGGTTGGGTAGGCCAACAAGTCACCCACCGAAGCCATGGCGAACTGTCTGGGTCGAGCTACTCGGCCTGCCTGACGAAGGGTAGGAAGAGGCGGGCAGGCAAGACGATGTGGCCGATGGCAGTGCAGGAACTGCAGTGCCTGGACTAGGCCCTGACGACGCGCCCCGTGGGTCGGTCGTCCCTGAACGGGGGTAAGGTCAGCCACTGGGGTGCCGCCGAGAGAGGCCGGCTCAAGACCTGAAGGCCGGGTCGATGAGAAGTTGCGACGAGTGAAGGCTCGGACTGCCAACCTGCGGGGCGGACCGAGAGCGCATGCGACTCGCACCCGCGGGAGCTGTGGCGAACGCCAGGATGAACATGTTTCCGGGCAAGGACGGAGAACCGTGCCAAGGCAGGGGTTCGAAGCAGTCTGTAAATAGCCACGACCGGGTCCAGACGAGGTCCCACCGAGGTAAGAGAGAACCGGAGAGAGGACATCTGAATTCAAGGTCCCAAGGACCCAAAACTCGCCAGGGCCGGAGCCTAAAGGCCCCGGTTGAGGGAAGCGAGTACGATTACGGAGCGGTAACTCTTGACGGAAAAAGGAGCTTAACCTTGGTCGTCGAAGAGCCCTAAGGGGAACTCCGCCCGTAGGGATCGTGAGATCGTGGGGCGGAACGCCGAGAGGCGCGCCCCGACTGGTAGAATCTCCCCTAGCCGTCGCACACAACACTGGTAACAGTCCGCGGGCTGCTGCCATAGCCGTCCCGCCCCCTCCGAGAATCCAAAGCAGGGGGGCCACCAGGAAGAGAACCGTGGAGCAGGAAGAAGATACTGCCGAATCTTCGGCACCACACCGAAAGGGGGTAGGCCACAGGGAACAGACCATCCCAAGAAGAGCAGCGCGTCTGCAGCCCGGGCGAGAGGCAGAGCCCGTGGTTCTCTCAGTGCCTAGCCAGAGGCCAAAGGCCCCATAACCCAACCGGCCCAGGGTAACTAGGCTGTAACCGTACGCCTGGGAGGGCCGGTAGTGGCCTAGCCCTAGCCGCGCCTAAGTCCACAGAAGAAGGCGGGTCGAGCTCGCTCAAAGTCGGGTTCGCCTGACTCCCCGAAAAGGAGAGAGGCAGCCGACAGGTATCGAAGTGTCGTCCTTATGAGGGTAACTGTCTCCAGCCTGGTCAAGGAAGTCCCCACAAGCAAACTGCCGCGGACTTGCTTGGAGGCGGCAGCGCAGATCCGCCCTGAAAGAAGACGGGACTCATAGTACCGAAGACAAGCTGCGCGTCGACTACAGCGTCCGGTCAGCGCGCTCCACTGAGCGCGGTCCCGGAAATCCTGACTGAAGTGCTGCGATCTAGCCCTAGGAGCATGGTCAGAGCCGTCCTCTCGGGTCTGTACCTGCAACCGGCGAAGAAGCTCGCTCTCGTAGCTAACTCTCGCCGACCCACCGTCCCGGGGCAGGAACCACTTGGGAAGGTCCTAAATGGAGCGCTGACCTCCTGCGTAGGGCAAAGAGGGCAAGGCCCCACCTTCTTGGAAGCAGCAACGTAGGGCCCACCAGCTAATGTGCTGAAACCTGTTCCCGCGTCCAAATCGAGCCGAAGCAGTCGGCGGAACCGGGTAGAGTCCACTAGACGTGTGGAAGCTGCCCACTGTTTCCTGTAAGAATCCGAGTCGCCGAAGTCGGCGGAACCGGACAGCATCCAAGGAGGACTGTGGTAGCAGCCGGAGCAGGAGAACGGGCCCGTGACCGAAGTCGCAGCGTTGACTGTTCGTCGCCTGCAAGAACCACTAACCGTAAGCGCAACTGTAGATTAACCTGTGTCGCCAAGTCGCAGGAAGCCAGCCAGCGCGCTAGCCGGGTCTGAGTTTCGCTGCCGGAGTAAGAACGGACGCGCGACCGAAGTCGCAGCGCCGACTGTGCCAACGCCTGGTAGATCCCCAACCGGGACTGGAGGGATTACCAGCGTGTTAGACTTGTACTTGAAAGGAGAGTCTGTAACTGAAGCTTGGCTCTAAAAGCAGCAGCCGGAAGGGTGCACTAGACGGGACTGTTAGCTGCCGGTGCAGGAGGATGGGCTCGCGGCCTAAGCTGCGGCGTAGACTGTAGTCTCACCAGGTGAAAAACCACTAGACGGGTCTGAGGGTCTACCAGAGTTGGACCTAGATCCGAGCTGGACTTGTCAGCTGCAACAAAGCGAACCAAGGGACCAAGCGCAAGCGCCCCCGCAGGTACACCAGAAAGTGGAACCGCACGAGACGAAAACGGCGTATGCTGAAACAAGACGCCATACCCCGTCCCAGGAGCGCCGGACAGAAGCCGAGGCCGAGATAACCTTGCCAGAATGCAAGGAAAAGGCAAGAAGGAACGTAACCAAGTGTCGCCAGGCGCTGTCCCACCAAGATGGCGACGATCCGATACCCGTCCGGCCAAGGGCTACGAACGGCGCAGGAAGCAGAGCCGCCCGTCACCACTGGTCGGTGAAGATGGAACAGCACCGCGAGGCAAAGGTAACAACCAGGGCCTACGCAAGTCCACTACTAGCCCAGGCGAGGCCAGAGGGCACAAGCCGACGAAGGCGTGTCGTAACAGGGCGAAGAACGCACCGGTGAAGTCCCGGAAGCCGGCTGGCTGAGGGAGGGACTATCGATGCTAGGCCCGCCTCTGCGTGTAGATCCCCGCGGAAGCCTGTCTCTCCATAAAGAAGGAGGACCGAAGAAGCGGAGGGGGGGGGGGGGGGTAACTACGCCAAAACCCAAGCGAGAAGGCGGCGAGCAGCGCGAAGGGCCGACATCGTCCGAAGAGGAGACCGACGTGACCGCTAACAGCCGGGGGAAAGAACCAGTCGTCGAGTCTCGAAGGAAGAAGACGACAGCCGAATCCGTAGGAAGACGGCTGAGAATATCCAGTTCGAAGAAGCGAGGCACTCCATCGCTTGAGGCGCAAGGAAGGGCAAGCGGCTCCCAGAGCGCCGAAACGCCGCGCGAGCGTTAGACGCAACCCGCCCGCGGAGCCCGCAGGCGGTTCATCATACGACGGAGGGACCGCGAAAGACGGACGGACAGCAGAGAACTGAGATCCGAACGCGGGTGCCGAAGACCGCTACCCTAGCGAAACCGGTCTAGGGACAAGAGTCTGGGTCCCGCCGGGCCCGCTTGGGGGGGAGGGGGGGGGACCCACCGTAGTCGCCCAAGACCGTTCAGCCAGGCAAGGCGGGGAGGGAACAGTCCCAGTCACGCCAAGACCGCTCAGCGAAGCGAAGCGGTGAGGGGACAGACTAAAGTCACGCCAAGACCACTCAGCGAAAGGCGAAGCGGGGAGGGTACAGTCTAAAGTCACGCCGAACCCGCTCAGCGAAGGCGAAGTGGGGAGGGGACAGTCAAAGTCACGCCGAGCCCGCTCAGCGAAAGCGAAGCAGGGAGGGGACAGTCAAAATCACTCCAAGCCCGCTCAGCGAAAGCGAAGCGGGGAGGAGACAGTCTATAATCACGCCAAGCCTGCTCAGCAAAAGCGAAGCAGGGAGGGGACAGTCTTAAAGTCACACCAAGTCCGCTCAGCAAAAAGCGAAGCGGGGAGGGGACAGTCTATAATCACTCCAAGCCTACTCAGCAAAAGCGAAGCAGGGAGGGGACTGTCTTAAAGTGACGCCAAGCCCGCTCAGCGAAGAGCGAAGCGGGGAGGGGACAGTCTGTAGTCACGCCAAGCCCGCTCAGCAAAAAGCGAAGCGGGGAGGGGACAGTCTATAATGACGCCAAGCCTGCTCAGCCAAAGCGACGCAGGGAGGGGACAGTCTTAACGTCACGCCAAGCCCGCTCAGCGAATAGCGAAGCGGGGAGGGGACATTCTGTAGTCACGCCAAGCCCGCTCAGCAAAAGGGAAGCGGGGAGGCGACAGTCTATAATCACGCCAAGCCTGCTTAGCAAAAGTGAAGCAGGGTGGGGACAGTCTAAAAAGTCACGCCAAGCCCGCTCAGCGAAGAGCGAAGCGGGGAGGGGACAGTCAGTAGTCACGCCAAGCCTGCTCAGCGAAAGCGAAGCGGGAGGGGACAGTCTAAAATCACGCCAAGCCTGCTCAGCAAAAGCGAAGCAGGGAGGGGACAGTCTAAGAGTCACTCCAGGCCCGCTCAGCGAAGAGCGAAGCGGGGAGGGGACAGTCTGAAGTCACGCCAAGCCCGCTCAGCAGAAAGCGAAGCGGGGAGGGGACAGAAGGGGCGAACGAAACCGCACCTGTGAATAAAAGTCTAAGTCACACCGGGCCCGCCTGGAAACTTCGGGGCGGGGGGGGGGGGGGGGGGGGGGACAGAAAGGTGTCACGCCAAGCCCGCTCAGGAAAAGCGAAGCGGGGAGGGGACAACTGGTGCGCGCGAAACCGCACCTGTGAGTAAAAGTCTGAGTCACACCGGGCCCACCTGGAAAGTTTGGGGCGGGGGGGGTGGACCGAAAGGTGTCACGCCAAGCCCGCTCAGGAAAAGCGAAGCAGGGGGGGGGGGGGGGGGGGGGGGGGGGGACAAAAGGTGCGCACGAATCTGCACCTGTGAGTAAAAGTCTGAGTCATACCGGGCCCGCCTGGAAAGTTCGGGGCGGGGGGGGGGGGGGGGGTGGACAGAAAGGTGTCACGCCAAGCCCGCTCAGGAAAAGTGAAGCGGGGAGGGGACAAATGGTGCGCACGAATCCGCACATGAGAAATATAAATGTGGGAAGCACGACCCTGATACTCGCCTGCCCTGCTCAGAAGACTCGGAGAGGGGAGGGAGTTTCTGCGCGGCTAAGGTAAAAGAAGGGGACTTCTGCGGGCTGGCAGGCCCGGAAGCCGTAGTGAAGCGGGGCCCGAGAAGCCGACGTAGCGACGCCATCCTGCGGAGCAGTCCGGGGGAACGTTGAGACCAGGAAGAAGGACGCGTCTGGAGGATTCCCACCTGAGACCGCCGGTCCTCACTACCGTCAGCACACACGTCACACATCCTGTCGGAAGAGCAGTAGAGCACGGCCGGCAGGCGACGAGGGCGAAAGAGGGCCCCAGAAATCCTCGCAGAGGGGGGCAAACTTCAACAGAAGCCGCCATAGCGTTCGTTGTACACTGTTCACAGGAAGGAACACACTCAAGCGCCGAACTCACACCGCGAGGCAAAAGCCACGTGAGAAAGTCACAAGCTGAAACCCCAAGGCTGCAGCCAAGGACAAAGTTCACTGAAAGTCAAACCGGTCGGAACCGGTCGGCGCCAAGTCCACACACAGTAAAACGTCGAAGTGTAGAACACACTAACGAAGTACACTGAGTCCAAGGAGAAGTCAAAAACAAGGCAAAAGCCAAGTAGTAGAAACCACAGAAGAAACGGTCAAAAACCGTAGCAAGGCAAAAGACCGACCGTCCCCGGTCGAGCTAAGAGTGAAACTGAGGTGAGTTCTCCACACGCATGGCGGGATAGGTTGGTAGGGGAGGACACCCGGGCGCCTATACTTGGATCCCCGGTGTCTCCTCCCCAGTTGTGTAGGGGACACAACTTTGGGCTGAAATCTACAGGCAATTGAGTGTATTCCATATAGTAATGCCATCGGTAATGTATTTTGAAAAAACAACTGGCATTGCCCTTGAATTATCATGGTCACTCAATCTCCTGCTGTAGGGTGTCAAGGCTAAATGGGTTAATGCACTGTTAGTCTTATCGTCATTAACTCTTAACTCATCATTATGGACTCTAAACATTAACTCATTTGCAGCACCCCGCTTTGTATGACGTACAACTCTTGTGAGCTGATGCCATCGAAACACGTCACTTGATGCGCAGCATAAAAAGATTTGCTTCTGCTGCATGCACAAGGACGTGAATGTGCTTACACATCTGATATATATCCTGTGGACCACTAACAAAATGCAGAGGAGATATCAACCATGATGTGTGCTTATGATATGGAATCATGATTTTCAGGTTCTTTGCACACTTAAGCCCCAGCTGCTTATAACCAAATGTTCAACCAATGTAGGCTTAAAAAGCAATTTCTTTCAAGATTCAAAGAACTGATTAATCCCATTAGACAGGAAATTGCACCGTCTTGTCTCAGAAGGAAAGTAATAAAACAAATAAACAGAGAAATAACATATATCTTCACATAAAAAAACAACGCATCACACACATTATCACAGCCTTTACATATCACATAATTATTATCACTGCCTATAGTTACACATCACAAACATATATTTCACTGCCTAATATCAAAGACTTAGCAAAAGATATTAATACTCGTACACTCATATTAAAATTCATTTTTCTCTAAAAGGTATTTTTTCAAAAAATACTTACCGATGACATGACTTTATGGAAGTGTCTACTACTTACTCAATTCTAGCCTAAGAACCCGTTGTGTTACCACACAACCCGGGAGGCACTCGGGGAACCCCGAGGGGGGCCGAGAGTTGTCTCCCGTTACTGCCCATCCGGTTCCGAGTCACGGTGTGACTAATCAGTCAGGATACTTAGCTCACCAGCGGCGAGCGGGGCAGGTGGGAGGGTCGTCCGAGTCATGTCATCGTTAAGTATTTTTCGAAAAAATACCTTTTAGAGAAAAATGAATTTGTTTCTTCAAAAACATTACCGATGACATGACTTTATGGAAGAATTGCGAACAGGAGGAGGGTGCCGCACCCCAGCACACCTTTAGGGCCCAAGAGCCGTCCTCCCTGCCGCAAACTCCCGACGACCCTAGGTAGGTGTATACCTACGGCGCCAAGGCGCCAGGAGGGAGTGTTGCGCCACAGTGATGTCCCCCACCAGTGCGAGTAGTCTCGCTGACCTGCCAGATCCCTGAGATTGAAGCAGGCGAAGTTAGAATCTGCCTGCCAGCCCACAGCAGCCACGATGTGAACGCGACGTTCGTGGCCATGGTGCGTACCTTGTGTGCACGTATCTTTAGCCTCGTCGCTCCCTTGGGGAGGGAGCCTGGTAGGCGGACCGTATGACTGAGCGTAGCCAGGAAGGTATCGTCTGGGCTGTAGCGTCAGTCCTGCCGGGTTAACGGCAGAAGAGGCGTGCGCGTCCACCCGGACGGCTTGTGACGGCGTAGGTACACGTGTAGAGCTTGCACAGGATCTTGTTGCCTGGTCTCCTGGGGAAAGTACGTCCCTCTCAGCGGCCGTAAGGTGATCACCTGTGGGGCGGCCCAAGGAGACGTGGACATGGCAATGAAGGCAGGGTCCGTAAGGAGCTGTACGGAAGGTCCGCTCGAAGCTGCAGGCAAGTAGGGCGCGTTGAAGTGCGTGTAGCTCGCTAACTCGGGACACCATGGCGAGTGCCACCCGAAAGCATGTCGGAAGAGTCATGTCCGCAACAGGCCATCCGTGGTCTCTGAGAGCCAGAGGAAGAAGTCCACGAGCTGGGGTTTAGGTCGGTGGGGATGCGGCGATGGACGCCGCCCAGGAGCACAGTACTCGCCATCTTCCCTCGTAGACGCGTCATGTCGAGGGTTGCGGGCTGTAGCGACAGCTTCCACTGCTGCACTCGAGAAGTCTGTGGTGGCGAGGCCTGCCGCACAACCTCCAAGCGTGAAGGAGTAGGTGCTCCGGGCACGGGTGGAACAACGATAGTCGCGATAGCTTGAGCACCAAGCGGGATGCGGGAAGCAGTAGTGGGGGGTCCGTGGCGAGGCTGAGAAGGTCGCTGGTCCAGGAGGACTGTCGGGGGGCATGCGTACGCAATGAGTCGGTGCCACGGAAGGACAGTGCGACTACTGCCCAGGCCAGAGGGTCTGGGATCGGTGAGACAAGTAGGGGGAAGCTGGTGATTCCACCTCGTGGTGAACAGGTCGACCAAAGGCGTCTCCCATCGCGTGCAGATCCTCCGAAGACATCCTGGCGTAAGGTCCACTCTGTGTGTAGCAACTGGCCACGTCAGGAGAGTGAGTTGGTCAAGACATACTGTTGGCCGGGGGAGTGTCGAGCACGGAGGGAATGTTGCGGTCCTCGCACCAGCGCAACAGATGGTAGAGGAGCATGCATAGGTTGGGTGAGCGCGTCCCGCCGTGTTACTGGATGTACGCCACACACTGTCGCGTTGTCAGAGAGGACGAGCAGTTCCTGGTGACTGAGCTGTTCCTCCCACGCGATGCGGGCTTGCCCGACGGCTGCAGCTCCAACCCGTGGATGTGTGTTCCAGCGTACTCTGGCGGCCAGGGGCCAGACGACGTGAGGAACCGCGGAAGCAGGTAGGCTCCCCACCCAGCAAGACTTGCATCGACACACAGGGAGAGTAGAGGAGGCAGAGCGGTAGGGGGACTCCCGAAGCAAGCCACGACGTGTCCGTCCAAGCCGGAGGTGGGGGTGAACGGGGGCACGGGTACGATGAGGAGGGACGTCAGAGAAGCCGGAGGTGCAGCTGTAGAGGCCAGCGTAGAGACGACCGAGGGGGAGTAGATCCGGCGCCTCATAGTTCAACCAAGGAGCTGAAGCCTGACTCTGGCGGAGGCTGCGTCCTGCTGGGCTAGCCGGCCGACTAGCTGGCAAACTAGGATCCGTGGTCCCAGTAACGCACACTGTCGAGGCCGAAGGAGAACTCACGGCTTTACCAGCCAGTGCTGGCGCCTAGCACTTAGTTCGCTTCCAGCTGCCAGCGAGATAAGGCGCCGCGAGGTCACATTCCACTCTCGCCCGCTCATTCTATTTATATCGCTTGCTACTGTGGGGGTACACGGCGTGACCGGCGCTCTGCCGCTATAACAACTACCTACACATTTGTATTCATAACACATCTCTGCCTACAGTGACTGTTGTGGAAGCAACATCGTTCAAAAGTTGAAATTCTCACCTACACACTGATACCAAATATGACAACATTACGACTTGCACTTGTGTAGCAGGTTATGGTGAAAATAAAGAGAACGGGAATTTGTTGATGTACGATGTCGGTGTTTGTTGTGAAATTGACGAAGTTCCCACAGCCATAACACGAAGACGCTACTTTTCCCAACGAAACACACTTGCATGCATAAGGGTCAGCATGCCTACAGTAAGTATCACTTACCGGATTTTGGATTCATAGTGGGGGACGAAAGCAGGAGGGTGGTTAATGAGGTCACTGACAGGTCGCGTGTTGTGCGGTACACGGCGTGACCGGTGCTCTGCCGCTATAACAACTACCTACTGGTTTGTATTCATAACACAAATCTGCCTGAAGTGACAGTTGTGGAAGCAACATCGTTCAAAAGTTGAAATTCTCACCTACACACTGATACCAAACATGACAACATTACGACTTACACTTGTGTAGCAGGTTATGGTAAAAATAAAGGGAACGGGAATTTGTTGATGTCGGTGTTTGTTGTGAAATTGACAAAGTTCCCACAGCCATAACACGAAGACGCTACTTTTCCCAACGAAACACACTTGCATGCATAAGGGTCAGCATGCCTACAGTAAGTATCACTTAGCGGATTTTGGATTCATGGTGGGGGACGAAAGCAGGAGGGTGGTTAATGAGGTCACTGACAGGTCGCGTGTTGTGCGGTACACGGCGTGACCGGTGCTCTGCCGCTATAACAACTACCTACTGGTTTGTATTCATAACACAAATCTGCCTGAAGTGACTGTTGTGGAAGCAACATCGTTCAAAAGTTGAAATTCTCACCTACACACTGATACCAAACATGACAACATTACGACTTACACTTGTGTAGTAGGTTATGGTAAAAATAAAGGGAACGGGAATTTGTTGATGTCGGTGTTTGTTGTGAAATTGACAAAGTTCCCACAGCCATAACACAAAGACGCTACTTTTCCCATCGAAACACACTTGCATGCATAAGGGTCAGCATGCCTACACTGAGTAAGTATCACTTACCGGATTTTGGATTCATAGTGGGGGACGGAAGCAGGAGGTGGTTAATGAGGTCACTGACAGGTCGCGTGTTCTGGCATTTCTCGCCCGTAGCCGTCTCGGTACTCCACATACTGCTATTGCCATCCCGAAATACGATCAGTCCATAACAGGTCACAATATTAAACATACCTTGAGGTTTAACACATTTTCTGACACACTAGACATAAGAACCGTTTTACGGGGAGTAGACGTCGGCGGAATAAAAACTTGTATACCACTATCACCTTCATTAGTGCTGTTATCAGTGTCGGTGTTATGAGTGTCACATGCCGCGGATTGAAACGATCGTTTCTTTCCATGCCGGGAACCCCGCTTCGCTGGTCGTCCTCCTTTACCTAGCTGCATGAAGTGAACACACGCGACACATTCTTCAACACTCGTATTTGTATGGAACATGGTCCAAATGTGTTGTGATGAGGCAATATCAGACGCCGCATTTCGCGTTGTCTCCTCGGACACACGTGTTTCAGTCGAGTCTATCCGTTTCATCCGACAATAGCAACTCCTACACATTGTTTTGGAGTACATCATGTCTTTGTCTTCCTGGATATTAATTCCATAACACTTGTGGATTAAGTGTTCATAATTGATACAAAGAAATGACTTTTTATCCGTGTATCTCTTTTGTGATCTCTCGCCACATATTCTGCACAATGCATTAACTCTCATTGCATGGAACACACCTGTGTGTACACAGACTGTACGCGTTTCATCAGACTCCATCATGATCAAAAGTTAAATCAAAAGTACATTTACAAGGTTGACTGTTAGTGTTACACTATTTCCCAAGAAAGAAACGTGGCTATCTCCTCAATAGTATCCGTGTAACTAAGCCCTCTCTTTCCCCAATGCCGGGAGTGTACAACACCAAGTCGGATGTCTGGAACTTGTCTGTCGACACCTGTCAGTGACCTCATTAATTACCCTCCTGCTTCCGTCCCCCACCATGAACCCAAAATCCATTAAGTGATACGTACTGTAGGCATGCTAACCCTTATGCATGCAAGTGTGTTTCACTGGGAAAAGTAGCGTCTTTGTGTTATGGCTGTGGGAACTTTGTCAATTTCACAATAAATTCTCGTTTTCGTACATCAACAAATTCCCGTTCTCTTTATTTTCACCATGACCTGCTACACAAGTGCAAGTCGTAATGTTGTCATGTTTGGTATCAGTGTGTAGGTGAGAATTTCAACATTTGAACGATGTTGCTTCCACAACAGTCACTTTAGGCAGAGATGTGTTATGAATACAAATGTGTAGGTAGTTGTTATAGCGGCAGAGAGCCGGTCACGCGGTGTACCGCTCAGTAGTGCGATATAAATAGAATGAGCGGGCGAGAGTGGAACTCGCGGCAGCCTTATCTCTCTGGCAGCTGGAAGCGAACTAAGTGTCCGCTATGGTAAAGGCGTGAACTCCAAGCCAAGTTGGGCGAATCGACGAGAGGGGGAGAGGTCTGACGTACCTGTGTTGACCAGTCGCCCCAACCGCAAGCACAGCCGTATCAGGGCATCCCTGTCCACAGCCCGGTTGCTTCCAAGGTGCACCGGAGGATGTCTTCGAGGTGGGTAGACGCCAGGGAGACAGGGGCTGCTCCTAGGTACCACTGCGTCCACGAAGCGGTGAGGACCCAAGGGCAGAAGAGGAGACGAACGGCAGCGCCCGAACTGGTAACTACTCCGTCGCAGGCGTATCGGAGATACTCCCTGGAGGCCGAGCGCACGGGGATCTGGAGATAAGGTCGGAAGTCCAGGTTGAACGCGTAGTCCAAAGCTGCAGGTGGAGTCGAAGACCACACGGCAAGAACCACGGCCTAACAGTGGCGGGAGCGAAGAGGAGGTGTCTTGCGAAGCCCAAGGTCCTAGATGTCTCCTCCAGTCTGCTCGAATGCACCGAAGAGCAGGGCTGTCCAGGGAAGCAAGGCGCGGGAGAGTCCTCATCACCGGGGGGCAAACCGTGGCAGGTCGTCAAGTAGGGGAGCCAGGAGTCCTCGAAGCGACGGACGAAGCTCGAGTCAGGAGCTCCAGAATCCCACGCAGGCTAGGAAGAAACGGACAAGCAAGGTCACCTATCCCAACGCAGCGCTGGGTGCGGGTCCACAGCAGGCAGGGGGGAGAGGCACGCCTGGGAGAGTCCCGAGAACCAGTCCTGACGAAGGCAAGCCGAAACCGGGCGGACATCTATGTACGGCAAGCATACGGAGTCCCGGGAACCTGACAGGAGGAGCGCTGAGCCGCGTAGCGCAGGTCACGAAGGCCGGAAGCCGCGGCCGGGACAGGAATTCCTAGCAGTCTTCCAGCGTCCACCAGTGAAGATCCTTCTCATGAGTGTGGGGGGGAGGGGGGAGACGGCGGGTAGTCCGCGGGAAGCGTGGAGGCGAAGCGCAGGGCACTTTGTTCAGGGCAAGGAAGTAGTCCATATGCGACGAAGAGGTCGGCTTGCGTGAGGGTTTCGTACTGCCAGATGTCCTCGGACGCGTGCGTAATGTCTGAGGGTCCCTGGAGTGATGCGAAGCGTGGTCCCTCTTATTGTGCTTGCGAGCAGGGGAGCGAGAGCGGTGGTCCGCGTGTCGCGCCGGGACGGTGTACGCGTGCGAGAATGTCTCCGCGAGCCGGGCTCAAAGAGGTGGGCTCGCTGCAGGCAAGGTGACTCCGCGTAGGAGCCAGCGGGCTTCCATGGAGACGAGTGGGGATCGGCAGTGGACCAGGGACGGCGCGAAGCACGTCTCTCCGAACCGGGCTCAGTGAGGTGGGTTCTCTGCCTGTGAAAGGCTTGTCCGGGCGCGCTCCCTCCTGGGAGCGGCCGCAACGATCAACCCACTCCGCGCACTAGTCTGTTGCGTCCGGTGTGGCGTTCTCTCCATAAGGTCGTTGTGGTCTCGAGCGGTCGGTGCAAGTGAAGAAGCCAAAGTCCGGAAGACCGGCGAACCGGTCGAAAAACCCAAAGTCCGTAGGAGCAACACGTCTGAACAGCGTGAGCCTAAGTAGACTGACTGATTAGTCACACCGTGACTTGGAACCGGATGGGCAGTAACGGGAGACAACTCTCGGCTCCCCTCGGGGTTCCCCGAGTGCCTCCCGGGTTGTGTGGTAACACAACGGGTTCTTAGGCTAGAATTGAGTAAGTAGTAGACACTTCCATAAAGTCATGTCATCGGCAATGTTTTTGAAGAAACAAACATTTAAGTCACAAATCTCACACACACACACTCATCAGTGATTAGAATTTACAGTGTCAATCAACTTACCTTCAATATTTTCAAGTACAAACAACCCCTCCACAGAACATCTTTCAGCTGCTTGATCCAGGGCAACACATAGGTCTTGTTCATCGCCAGTGCGGCATAGCATGTCTGCAAGTGTGGAGAGAAAAAGGCAGAAATCAGGAAACAAACAGGCAAGCGACCACAGTAGCACGAGAGGCTGTGCAGATCAGAAAAAAACGTTTAACCCTTTTTCATCCTGATACACTATTGCAAGAAATCAATTTGAATTGATAGGTCAAGGGTGGTGCCAGAATAGCTTGGCACCTGAGGTGCCAAGCTATTCTGGCACCACCCTTGAACAAAATGGTTGAGCTAATCTGTAATGTATCCTTCTTAGGATAATAAACACATAAAAAAAAATTCAGCCTCAGGATGTCATGGGTTAAATGTGTGCTAGTCGTTAAAGCTCAAAGTCATAAGGTCCAAAATCGCAGTCCAACATATACATACATGTAGTTAGCATGACAGGCTTGATTGTACAATTTATTCCTGAAAACAAATCAAACACAACAAAAGGAAGTGCATCACAACCATAACCGTATTTTACAAACATTTTTATGTGAAACACCGAAAGAGTGTACCACACACACCAGTACCTTGATGCTGTCATTATCCATTGTTGCCAGAATGTATCGACAGAGGTATTCAAATCTCTGCAAAATACACACAACGAAGAAAATGTAGCCATATACTGAAAAAATGCGCCCATCGCAAGGGGTTAACATAGCCATACAAACCAGAAATGTATAGATAAACCAAATAAAATGTGAAAGCAATAAAGCTAAATGTGACAATACTGAACAGAACTTTTCATCACATACTTGAAAAAGAAAAAAAAAAGAAAGAGAAGAAAACAAAACCAAATGTTTTTCGTCACAAATTTACTTGAGGGCAAACGGCCGAGCAGCTTCTACCCTTGAGCTTTCATAATCAACCCATTTCTCACTGTTGGTGCAAGAACTAAGAAATTCTAAAAACACAGTACACATCCTCGATTCCTCTCTTTCCATGACCAGCTTCGTCTCTGCCACGGCCCAGGCATGCTACTTCCACCTCCGCCGCATCAGTCAGATCAGAAAATACCTCACTACCGAAGCTGCCACCAAACTTGCTCTCTCTCTCATCCTAGCTTGCATCGACTACTGCAACTCTCTCCTTTCCGGCCTCCCTCACTCCACCACTTTCACTCTCCAGCGCGTCCAGAACAATGCTGCCCGCCTCATCCTCAGAAAGAAAAAATCCGACCACATCACTCCCATGCTCAAACTCCTTCACTGGCTTCCCATCCCCCAACGCATCCATTACAAGATTCTGTCTCTCTGCTACAAATCCCTGAACAACTGCGCTCCCACCTATCTCTCAAACTTACTTCACCCTACACTCCTCACCGCTCCCTCCACTCCGCCAAACTCAGCACTTTCGGCCCCCGCTCCTTCTCAGTATACGGTCCATCCACCTGGAACACTCTCCCACTCTCTCTCCGTTAGAAACACTCTCTCTCCTCCTTCCAGTCCGCCCTCAAAACTCACCTCTTTCAACAGCTCTAGCACTATACCACCACACTCCCCACCCTAAGCAGACTGTCATAAAGTATTTCACTATTTGTGGTACGTGAGTCGTTGTCTAAAGCGTGCGCGAGTTGTGAGTGCGCGCTTAGAGTTATAATTATTATAAGATAAGCACATCATACCGTAATTATTATTATTATTATTATACACATTAAATCAGACGCTTTCTAACCTTTGCGTCTTTTTGTTCCTCCATGACCAGTATAAATCTGTGTACAACTGTGTACATCTCTGTGGCTGCGAAATAAATAAAGAAGCATTACGAGCATTGTCAAGTTATTGTACACTTGCAAACAAGATATTTGTAACCCATTCACTGTCAGTGGACACAGATCATGTTACTGAATTTACTGAGTTACTGTTGCTAAAGAGCCCCAGTCGTTCAAGGAACATGGGTACAAAGCAATGTCAGCAAGTGGCATAGATTCTCACGAGCCCCTGCAACTGGAGGGGCTCATGAGGATCTATGCCTCTTTTAGCTGAATTGTGTTTACTTTTCCCCAGCAGTGACAGGGTTAAAAAAGGATACAAAATTTGAGTTTTGGATGAGCAAATACAAGCATGTCAATGATGATAATAATAATAATAATAATAATAATAATAATAATAATAATAATACCAGTCATTATATAGGCACTCCAGACCAAAAAGGTGACTGCCAAGCGTGTGAAATGCAAAGAAGTACCCAACGGAGAAAGAAACATGCTTAGAAAAAACGGTACAACACAATTTATTAATATTTCGGGTAAATACCCTTTGTCAAAATAGACAAACAGAGACATTAGCCGCTACTTATCTTCAGATGCAGAAGGAATGTGGCAACTGAAGGTGACGTAAAAAGAAAAAGAAAAGAAAAGGAAAGGAAGAACAAAAGTAAAAATGACGTCAAAGAAAAAAATCGTAAGAGAAAGACTCCGAGAGAAACTAAACATGAGAGACAAGAGTGTGTGTAAGCGCGCGCAGGAGCGAGCAAAAGTAAATGCGCGTGTGTGAGGCCGGGGAGAGAGAGAGAAGAGAGACAGCGAGAGAGAGAGAGAGAGAGGGGGGGGGGGGGGGGAGAGAGAAAGAGAGAGAGAGAGAGAGAGAGAGAACGAACGGGGAGTACCCTTGGGCACGAAGTAGGCTGAGTGTCTAATACACAAAGCCAGCTAAACACCAACCCGAAGGCAAACCTTATATCACTATCGAGTTGAGGACTACCTCGGGGAAAAACGGGAGGACCCCGGGAAAAAAATCCCAGCATTTAGCATGGTACACAACAAGGAATATCGATGAAACAAAGCAAATAATCAAACTCAGTAAGAGAATAATGGTATAAGAGGAGAGTAGGTAGTTGTGAAACCATCTTCAAGGGTAACTCAAAAAAAAAAAAAAAAAAAAAAAAACCGGGTGTGGGGGGAGAGAAAGACAAAAGGGGCGGGGGAAGGGGAGGGGGAAAGGGAAGAGAGAGAAAGGGGGAAGAGAGAAAGAGAGAGAGAGAGAGAGAGAGAGAGAGAGAGAGAGAGAGAGAGAGAGAGAGAGAAAACAAAAAGGGGGGGGGGGGAAGGCAAACAAACAGAGCCACCAGCCCCACCCAACAGGCACCCTCCAGCCCACGGACGAACGCACAGGCATGCGAACAAGACGACCACATACATCCCCAAGGGAATGCACATGATCGCCCCCCACACACGCGCATAAATCCAAGGACCGGCGACCAGGCGCCCGACAGGGAAGGGCAAGGGATCCAACTTAACGTATGGCCAGCGCTGAAAAAGTCCCCATGGGAGGCACAAAGTACATATCAATCAGCGCCAGCCGCACCTATCTGGTTAGTGAGTAGTCATACAGAAGCGACTCGGTAAGGTAAATGACAGTTAGCAGAAGACACAGGTAAGGTCCAAAAAGTTAATCTTTCATATTCATCCCGAGTGGCGCCACAGTGCCCACAGTTTATTAATCAAAAATTTTTCTCGGTCTTTCCTGGCCCAGACATTACTGGCTTGCATAAGCCAGAGGCCTTTAACACGAATGTCCGAGACGGAGTGATCGGCCTGGTTGAAATTTCGCCCGACCGGTCTATTGTAATGGTACTTGACCGACTGAAGATGTTCTTTAAAACGGTCGTTGATGGTTCTTTCCGTCTCTCCAACATAGAGTTGGCCGCATTTCACACAGGAGATGACATAAATCACGTTGGTAGTTTGACATGTGAAGTATCTGTCTATGTTGAATTTGTAGCGTGGACCATTCACCACTGTAGAAGGGCAAATAAAAGGACATGTCTTGCAATTTGGAACATTGCACGGTGTGGAGCCGGAGGGTCTGGTGGTAGAACGAGGCTTAAGAGTAGAGCGAACAAGCATGTCTCGTAAATTAATATCCCTCTTGAAAGCCACCAACGGAGGTTCAGAAAAGATAGCAGCGGACTCTTTACTGGATGACAAAAGACCCCAGTTAGAAAGAAGTATTTTACGAACCGGATTGGTGTGCGGATGGTAAACCATGGTTACGATGGGCCTGTCACTCTCAGCGGTAGGCTTAGTCTGCAGTATACTCGCGCGACTAAGTTTTTGTACTGTTTGGAGAGAACCTTGAACAACAGTATGTGGGTAATGTCTGTCGATGAAAAATCCAGCCATTTCTTTGGATTGAACATCAAAATCTGATTTTTCGGAACAGATTCTTTTAAGCCGAAGAAACTGAGAAAATGGGATGCTATTCTTACATTTGGGGTTGTGCGAAGAGCGGTAGTCGAGGTATGAATGTGAATCGGTAGGCTTGTAATGTATTGAAGTTTTCAACATTCCGCAGTCAATACTGATGCTCATGTCCAGAAAGTCGACTGAAGTAGCTGATATATTGTATGTGAACTTGATGGATGGGTGGAAATCCTGCACGAAGTGAATGAAGTCTAAAAGTGCAGCGTGGGTCATGTGTGTAGCTCCGATACCATCATCGATGTAGCGTTTATACATCTCAGGGACAGGCCCGGTGTATGTCTGAAGTATTTGGTTCTCAAGGAAACCCATGAAGAGGCAGGCATAGCTGGGTCCCATTTTAGTGCCCATCGCTACGCCACTGCACTGAGCGAAGGTGACGCCATCAAAGGAGAAACTGTTAAGAGAGAGAACCAATTCAGCCAGACGTATAAGAGTATGAGTAGGAGGTTGTTTATGACTTCTTTGGTTGAGGAAGTATGAAAGTGCATTGAGGCCGTCATTGTGCGGTATGACAGTATATAGTGAAGTGACATCAAGTGTAAACAACAGTTCAGGTTTGAAAAGTTGTTTCTGGTTGACTTGGTCTATGATCTCTAGAGCATGGTTGGTGTCTTTAATGTAGTGTCCCACAGAACACATCTCCGAATACCTGGACATCATCTTCCAACCCTTTGTCCAGTCTCTACCTACCTACATTAAAGACACCAACCATGCTCTAGAGATCATAGACCAAGTCAACCAGAAACAACTTTTCAAACCTGAACTGTTGTTTACACTTGATGTCACTTCACTATATACTGTCATACCGCACAATGACGGCCTCAATGCACTTTCATACTTCCTCAACCAAAGAAGTCATAAACAACCTCCTACTCATACTCTTATACGTCTGGCTGAATTGGTTCTCTCTCTTAACAGTTTCTCCTTTGATGGCGTCACCTTCGCTCAGTGCAGTGGCGTAGCGATGGGCACTAAAATGGGACCCAGCTATGCCTGCCTCTTCATGGGTTTCCTTGAGAACCAAATACTTCAGACATACACCGGGCCTGTCCCTGAGATGTATAAACGCTACATCGATGATGGTATCGGAGCTACACACATGACCCACACTGCACTTTTAGACTTCATTCACTTCGTGCAGGATTTCCACCCATCCATCAAGTTCACATACAATATATCAGCTACTTCAGTCGACTTTCTGGACATGAGCATCAGTATTGACTGCGGAATGTTGAAAACTTCAATACATTACAAGCCTACCGATTCACATTCATACCTCGACTACCGCTCTTCGCACAACCCCAAATGTAAGAATAGCATCCCATTTTCTCAGTTTCTTCGGCTTAAAAGAATCTGTTCCGAAAAATCAGATTTTGATGTTCAATCCAAAGAAATGGCTGGATTTTTCATCGACAGACATTACCCACATACTGTTGTTCAAGGTTCTCTCCAAACAGTACAAAAACTTAGTCGCGCGAGTATACTGCAGACTAAGCCTACCGCTGAGAGTGACAGGCCCATCGTAACCATGGTTTACCATCCGCACACCAATCCGGTTCGTAAAATACTTCTTTTTAACTGGGGTCTTTTGTCATCCAGTAAAGAGTCCGCTGCTATCTTTTCTGAACCTCCATTGGTGGCTTTCAAGAGGGATATTAATTTACGAGACATGCTTGTTCGCTCTACTCTTAAGCCTCGTTCTACCACCAGACCCTCCGGCTCCACACCGTGCAATGTTCCAAATTGCAAGACATGTCCTTTTATTTGCCCTTCTACAGTGGTGAATGGTCCACGCTACAAATTCAACATAGACAGATACTTCACATGTCAAACTACCAACGTGATTTATGTCATCTCCTGTGTGAAATGCGGCCAACTCTATGTTGGAGAGACGGAAAGAACCATCAACGACCGTTTTAAAGAACATCTTCAGTCGGTCAAGTACCATTACAATAGACCGGTCGGGCGACATTTCAACCAGGCCGATCACTCCGTCTCGGACATTCGTGTTAAAGGCCTCTGGCTTATGCAAGCCAGTAATGTCTGGGCCAGGAAAGACCGAGAAAAATTTTTGATTAATAAACTGGGCACTGTGGCGCCACTCGGGATGAATATGAAAGATTAACTTTTTGGACCTTACCTGTGTCTTCTGCTAACTGTCATTTACCTTACCGAGTCGCTTCTGTATGACTACTCACTAACCAGATAGGTGCGGCTGGCGCTGATTGATATGTACTTTGTGCCTCCCATGGGGACTTTTTCAGCGCTGGCCATACGTTAAGTTGGATCCCTTGCCCTTCCCTGTCGGGCGCCTGGTCGCCGGTCCTTGGATTTATGCGCGGGTGTGGGGGGCGATCATGTGCATTCCCTTGGGGATGTATGTGGTCGTCTTGTTCGCATGCCTGTGCGTTCGTCCGTGGGCTGGAGGGTGCCTGTTGGGTGGGGCTGGTGGCTCTGTTTGTTTGCCTTCCCCCCCCCCCCTTTTTGTTTTTTCTCTCTCTCTCTCTTTCTCTCTTCCCCCTTTCTCTCTCTTCCCTTTCCCCCTCCCCTTCCCCCGCCCCTTTTGTCTTTCTCTCCCCCCACACCCGTTTTTTTTTTTTTTTTTTTTTTTTTTTTTGAGTTACCCTTGAAGATGGTTTCACAACTACCTACTCTCCTCTTATACCATTATTCTCTTACTGAATTTGATTATTTGCTTTGTTTCATCGATATTCCTTGTTGTGTACCATGCTAAATGCTGGGGTTTTTTTCCCGGGGTCCTCCCGTTTTTCCCCGAGGTAGTCCTCAACTCGATGGTGATATAAGGTTTGCCTTCGGGTTGGTGTTTAGCTGGCTTTGTGTATTAGACACTCAGCCTACTTCGTGCCCAAGGGTACTCCCCGTTCGTTCTCTCTCTCTCTCTTTCTCTCCCCCCCCCCCCTCTCTCTCTCTCTCTCTCGCTGTCTCTCTTCTCTCTCTCTCTCCCCGGCCTCACACATGCGCATTTACTTTTGCTCGCTCCTTCGCGCGCTTACACACACTCTTGTCTCTCGTGTTTAGTTTCTCTCGGAGTCTTTCTCTTACGATTTTTTTCTTTGACGTCATTTTTACTTTTGTTCTTCCTTTCCTTTTCTTTTCTTTTTCTTTTTACGTCACCTTCAGTTGCCACATTCCTTCTGCATCTGAAGATAAGTAGCGGCTAATGTCTCTGTTTGTCTATTTTGACAAAGGGTATTTACCCGAAATATTAATAAATTGTGTTGTACCGTTTTTTCTAAGCGTGTTTCTTTCTCCGTTGGGTACTTCTTTGCATTATATAGGCACTTTACCCATTCTGTGAATCATCTTAAAGCGCTGTGAACTGAACCCAACACGCACGCTCTCGTGACACATATATATATATGCATTCGCTCTGAAGACAAATACAGTACAAGACAAACACAGGACATTCACATGGTAAATGTGGTAAATGATACAGTCTATCAGCCAGAACTGCCATACGTAAGAGATGTAGATTCCAATAAGCCCCTGCACTCACAGGGGCTCAAGGGAACCTATGTCTCTTGCCAAGTGAACCTAGAAACCTGCTGTGCCTCACACTGTGTGAAGTTTGCCTCATGTGACTGAATATAGTCAGTACAACACAAATACAAGTCCAGCAAAGAAATCAGTGAAGAAATGTTGTGAATCATACCTGGAACCAGTGTAGGTGAATACTGTTCTTCTCCATTTTCTGGAATGTGTAGAAGGCCATCTACTTCTGACCTAAAATATGTACCAACATTACAAATATATACGCAAGTTCATAAAAATGTCATACAAACTAAGGTGGAAATGAAAAGCTATAGTTTCTTATGAAGTCGAGATAAAATTTACTTATTTTGTAGTCAAACACAACAGAATCAGCTAGCACAATTTTTTAAGTCAATGGAGACGTACTGTATATGGATACGCAGCGATTCGCAGCGTATCCGTATACGGCACGTCTCCAATGAGTGAAAGTCAGAGCAGCAGGCTGGCCACACTATTGTATCAAGACTCTCCAAAACTTATGTATGTACAAGCTTGAAAATTGAGGAAATGTTTCATTCAATGGGTCCATAAAAAAAGTCTCCAAGCATATTAAAATTGGATGTCTCATTGAAGAATAAAAGGGCCGTTTATATAAAGCCGGTTGACCTACATTTGAATCCTAATTATTGTCATATTCACTTGAAGTTTTAGATATAGCTAGCCCGCAGAAAAACATTGGATGAGTTTGTTAGCCAGCTTTGTACCTTTCTAACTTCTTCAGTAAAAAATAATTTTTTGCTGAAGAAAAAAGTAAAAGTAAAAAACATTGACTTCTGAAGAAAATAAGAGTGAGAAAATCAGAGCAGCAACTTCATCATCAAACAGACATTGATGCAACACTCTAGATAAAACGTACTACTCTCCCTCTCCCACACACTGATGCACTGTCTGAGAAGCACTGCGTGTACAGTAGCATATCATGTATCAACCTCATTTCCAAAAAATAATGGCAAGACTGAAATGGTAACATGAAATTTTATTTTATGCACCATTTGTCTCAAGCCTTGAAGCGAAAGTGAAACTCATATCACGTAAAATCTAAAATTAGTCATGACAAATGATGTTTATCAAACCAATGATACGTAAGTACTGTACCCCTTATGAAACTCACTGAATCATTTGCAAATCCGTGAAGCTCTTTCAATAGGAGTTATTTCAACATCAGAATCAGGCCAAAGACAACAGTTAGAGACCCTTGACAGCGAGGTCAACTCTCATACACAAGGGACTTTGTGGATTATGGTTAGTCCCATCTTGCTTTCAATACTGTACTTTGGCCGAACAACTGCTCAAAACAGAAAAAAATTCCTTCTGCTGATTCTCAAGTGTTAAACTACAAAACTCGTCCCTATGTTGTGCTGACTCTAGTCCCCTTTAACTCACGTCCATGGTCCCACAATCTGACACACTACAAGTACAAGAGGAGAGGGAACAACCATGATAGTTCAAGGGTGGTGCCAAAATTGCTCAGCACCTATGGGTGTGAAGCTATTCTGGCACCACTCTTGAACTACTATGGTCAATCTGTTGCTTGTACTGTTAAGTAATCTTCAGATGACAACTCCCATTCTGAAAAAAAGTTAAACGTTTAGGGATTAACGTCTTTTGTCCACCACAAAGGTGATATTAAAGACAGGGCATAAAATAAGGTCTGAAAAAATTCTGACCCCAGCTGGATTCGAACCTGGGACCTTTTGGATGAGAGTGGAATGCTCTACCACTGAGCCACCCAGCTCCCCAACTCTCATTTTGAGAATTTCTAGCTGCGGGCTGAGTGAGTAAAGTGGATCCATCTGCATTATTAACAACATGTAGTGCATACCTGACTTCACGCTTTAGTTTGGATCTTGCAAGGAATCCACGAACTAGTGCCTGAAAAAAAGCAAATGAAATGATGTTCATCATGCAAACAAAAAGAAGTATATTTACCTTGCAGGAACTGATAGTTACCGGTACCTGGGTGACAAAAGCTGTTATGATGCACAACCAAAAACATCATCAGAAATGTACAAACTCCATTGCCAGTGGACGCAGATTTGTGTTTCTGAAATAACTGTAAATTCCCAAGCCCTTGATGGAAAATGGATACAAATTGGTTTGAGCAAAAGGCATAGATCTTCATGAGGCCCACAATTGCAGGGTCTCATGAGGATCTATACCTCCTGCAGCTGAGTGGTGTTCAGTTTTTCTCAGCAGTGAAGGGGTTAAAGGGACACACTCCAGTCAAAAAAAAAAAAAGGTTAATAGTTCACAATATCTCCTTTTTGAATGTCCTTACTAATCTTAGTATGTCTTACAAGAATGATGGACAAAAGCACTAACATTAGAACTTACGACGTGTAAATGAAAGACTTGTCTTCTTTTTTTAACCTTTGTATGTAGGAGAGTTCCACCAAGTGCAGCAGAAACCCTCTATTATGTGTGCCTACTGAAATGAATTGTGGGAATAGAACAACTAGTACAGTCTTAATCGGGGCAAGACAACAGTGACAGCTCATTCAGTCATTGTATCAGCAAATTTTTAGCAAAGACTGTCCTGTTAAAGCAGATCACTTTAACCCTTTTTGTCCCAAGGTCCCATTTCTCAATTTTTGGAGATGTTGCCTAATGACCATGTACCAGTTATAGGAAATGGATTGACCATGATAATTCAAGGGTAGTGCCAGATTAGCTTGGCACCTGAAGGTGCCAAGCTAATCTGGCACTACCCTTGAATTATCATGGTCAATCCATCTCCTGCTGTAGGGACTCAGGGCTAAATGGGTTAAGCAATAAAAATGAAATGATAAACTTTCTTGTTGCTGTTATTTGTATACGCAAGCTAAACACACAAATAACCATTTAACAAGGTCACAGGTAACGTAAAATTGTGTGCTGGTCTATTGAATTGAATTGAATGGAATAAACTTTATTGTCCATTAAACAACAAGCATACAATGGAACATTTTCTTTGGCTCACAGAAACATAAAACACACAGGTAAGACATAATGACTAAGAGTAAGAGAATACTAAAGATACTACTAAACCATATGAAAACATTGTGAATTTTGGAACTTATGGATTCTAGTCATAAGTTTCATATTCACATACCTGCACACAATTCTAGAATAGGTTTTTCTTCTTGTTTACTACCGTGTAAATGTACAGAAGAAACCGTAACTTGAATGGGTTGTGCAACAGCAGGAAACCTGACAATTTGAAATATATTTGTAAAGATTAGAGCGACTGACATTTCTGATTACTCTCGACACTACAGGGAGGCTATGGATGGGGAAGTGGAGGGGGTGGATGAGGAGGGCAGGGAAAAGGGGATGGGTGCATGTGTTTGGGGGGAGGGGGGGGGGGCAGATTGTCAGTTTAACAATTTGCATGTCAGTAGTTGTTTTTTTAGTCATGACTAAAACCACTACCGACAGGCAAAGGGTTAATATCACTGTGTGACTGCACCTGAATCTGAATGGCAGCCTTTTCCCGTTGTCGTTCAGTGGCCCTCTCCTCTCTCAGTGCCTTGGCCTGCTCCAGGAAATGCTCCTTTTCCTTCTTTGGGTCCACCCGCTTGAACATTCTGTCGGTGTAGCTTAGAGTGCTGTAAAAAATGAATACGAGTGTGCCACTACCAGTGTATAGGTAACTGTACTGTACTGAGTGATAATGTTATATTTAATCCCTGTCACTGTTACAGTGTAACAGTGACAGGGATTAAATACAACATTATCACTCAGTAAGAGTTATAACTGGTATGAAAATCCATACTAGTATTTTAATCATATTTTTATGTCGTACCATTTTTTTTCTCTCAGTATACTGGCAACCACCATTATCACTCTTACACACCACTCAACCACACTTATGAGCATGTACATAGTCACATACAGTACACTTTCTCTCTCCCCCTGTCTCTGACGAGCGCATGCACACATACTACTGAGAGAGATTGATCGATTGATTGTACATTGCTTAACGTCCCGACAGCAACAAGACTTTCTCAGGACGTGCCTGCACTGCTTGTGAAAAAAACCCAACTAAACAGAATATTGAATGTATGTCGCCAGCCGGTCCAATACGTTAAATAAACCTACAACATGGGGCCTAAATAATGCTAAGACCATTTAGCAACACACATCCAATATCAAGAGCTACAGGCAGCACAGACAGTAGGGAGAGTTTTAAAAAGGAAAATACAGGTGAATGGACCAAGGGTAGACAGAAACACATGCCCCAGAAGAGAGGGGAAAACCCACCCCGTGGGGCTGACCAGGGTGACCCTGGGAACTAAAAAGTAGTTAACCCCACCCAAGCCCCCCAGGGCAGACCCGGGTGGGGGTACTGAGAGAGAGAGAGAGAGAGAGGGGGTACTGAGAGAGAGAGAGAGAGAGAGAGAGAGAGAGAGAGAGAGAGAGAGAGAGAGAGAGAGAGAGAGAGAGAGAGAGAGAGAGACTGAATCGTTTCATTTTTCAAGGATATAATATATATATTGGACTGAAAGATTAATGAGTAAGTTTTGTTCTTTCAGGGGTGAAAAGTACAGTAACCTATCTATTTTCAGTGTTGTTTTGGTTGATAAAATGTCACAATGAACACTGAAGGGGTAAAAAGTACATAAACCTATTAAACCTATTTCCAGTTCTGCTTTGGTTGATAGAATTTCAAAGCACAGCTAATTCAAAATTCGGCATTTACAAGTTTCAATCACTTTAACACTGGCAAGCTGCCATCTGATTTTTGCTTCAGCTCATTGCTAACACTGTAACAGTAACAGCCCAGTGTATCAGAACACATCAACTGTACAGGTACAATGTCATGGTATACTATGCAACTCTAATTATCAAAGTACCAAAAATCTTAATAAAATTAGTCACTATCCAGTATCATACACCATTTGCGGGAGTATGGCACAAGTACACTTCTATTCAAATGAGATTCTTCAATGCTTAGCAATAACATCTCAGTTGAATAGAAGTGTACTTGTGGTGTAATACTCAAGTTGGACGTTCTAGGTAGGGGTCAGCTCAATGGAACCCCATGTAGGTGGATCCCCTTGTCAATAAACGCTCTACGCCAAACATGTTAAAACACAAATCCGTCAGACTAATTGATAATTAAACTAATTAAAACTGAAACATTTTGCTGCAACCCACTTTCACTTTTAACTTAATTAATTACCAATCATTATCATAAAATGTCATTAATTATAATTATCATTTTAGTTCGACTGATTTGTTCATGAGACTATATAAGTTAATCTAAGTTAAATAACGTAGGGGATCCATCGACATGGAGATCCACGCAAACTGTACGGGATTATCAGCATGATCAAACGCATTCAGACACATTGTGTGCGTCTGACATTTTGTGGAAAAATCATTTGAAACACGAGTTGAAATTAAAAGGCACACTGTAGTACTAGTAGTCACACTGAATGACAACAGGCGTAATTTGTCAACAAAGTAAACCAGGGGACAATGTACGTGTCAGTATTTACAAAATCCACATGTTTATGCACTTACATTCATAGGCCTATGTGTTACGTCTCCACTAGCATGGCATGTTCTCCTTATTTCTCACGTTAAACACAATAAATGCACCAGAAGCTGACAATGTTTTTGTATCAAAATTAATGTGACATCGGTTCTTGGTTGAAAATGGCGACAAGGACAGCTACTCTTACTGACAGCTACCAAGGGAAGCTACCGCAACGGAAACGTCAGTATACCATCAAGGGCTAAGTGAATCAGTATATGCGGCCCGTAACTATAAGAATAACAATTTACGTCCTCATGACTTCTTTTCCAGATCTTTGGAAAGGGGGATGTGGAGGTCGGTGGGGGCCTAAAATAGTAATTCGTGACTGGCGTTTTTTCGGTTCTCGTCTGACTATTCCGGCGTGAATGGACGCCGGATCATATGTCAGTCACGACTGAGCCGCCGCGGGGATCACCGGCTCCGGTGACTGACTGACTGAGTTGTCACTGATATGAGTTCAGTGAATACTGAATTGCGGAATCACGATGGTAATTAACTCCAAAACTGAACGTCATTCAAGCATCACGATTATAGAGCATACGGCTTCTGCTCTCTCTCTCCCCGCCCTCCACGGTTTTCCCTGATCATCATCGGACGACGTTCCCCTTCGGGCAAAAGCAAAAAACTCATTGAATGATTATAGACCTATCTCCATTCTACCAGTCATCTCAAAACCTATTGTAAAACATATAAATACATCTGCAAAATTTTCTAGAACAGAACTGTCTTGAGTCAGTAAAATGCAGTCTGGGTTTCGCCGGCCGCAACACTAGTGCCAAACTGCCCTTATACACTGATATCATTGATAAATGGCTTACAGCCACTAATAATTCTCAGTTATCAGGTGCAGTTTTTCTTGACCTTAAAAAAGCTTTTGATTTAGTCAACCCGCCTCTATCTTATTAAAAAAGCTACCGATGTATCCGCACATCGATTCCAACTGATACCGTAGTGATATCATCCTATCTAAGTGACAGAAGACAGAAAGTTTTGGCTTAATGGTAATTACTCGAGTGAAGGTTAAGTAACGTGTGGTGTTCCTCAGGGGTAAATTTTGGGCCCATTGTTATTCAACATATTTATCAATGATTTACCATTCTCTATCCCACAATAGTCCCGATGCAACATGTGACTTATTCAGTTGCTGATGACACTACCATACAGCGAATTGCCAAAAATAAACGAAGTTCTCCAGCAAAGTCTTGGTGAGGTTTCAAGCTGGTGCCAACATAATCATATGATAATTAGTCTCCAAAAGACAAAGAGTATGTTGATTACTTCACGCCAAAAACATCAAAGTGGACTCCTGCCCTTAACATTATACCTGAACTCTGAGCCCCTTGATCAAGTTAAAAAACAGCGTTTGCTTGGAGTCACAGTAGATAACCAGCTCAGGGCTGGGAACCACATATCGAAAACACATGCAAAACAATATCTAAAAATCTATTCCTGCTGTCAAAACTAAATCAAATAGTTAACACTGACACTAGAAGACTCTTTCTCCATGCCCATATTAACTGTGATTACTGCTCCACTATCTGGGATGGATGCAGTGACGTACATTTAAAGAAACTTAACTCATTGCATCGTCGAGGGGTAAAGTTAACTGTGCCTGGTCCCTCTCCCACCGACGAAAAGTTTAGAACCATCCGACTGCTAAACCTAAACAAACAGTTCACATTTAATCGATGTATACTTATGCATAAAATTCCTCACCATAAAACCCCACCCCATCTTATGTTATTTTTGGATAGTCAAAGACAAAACACGAAGAACAGTTTGTTACAGCTACCATGGGCTAGGCTCGAGATATATAAAACCAGCCTTTCGTTCTCAGGTAGCAAAGCCTGGAACGAACTACCACCCGAAATTAAATCCATTTCTAACTCTAGAACCTTCAAAACTCGTTTATATAACATCTTGTTACAGTAACTTACTACCTGAACGGACTACTTATATATATATATATATATATATAATATATATATATATATATATATATATATATATATATATATAATATATATATATATATATATATATATATCCGCAGCAAGCGAAGACCACTGGTGGTGGTCGACTATGTCACCAACGTCGAGGTCCTTGAACAGGCAGAAACTGTTAGCATCGAGGCTTTGCTGCTGCGGACACAGCTCCGCTGGGCGGGGCACGTCTCCAGGATGGAGGATCATCGCCTACCCAAGATCACCCTGTTCGGCGAGCTCGCCACTGGACACAGAGACAGAGGGGCACCAAAGAAGAGATACAAAGACTGTTTCAAGAAGTCACTTAGTGCCTGCCAAATCGACCACCGTCAGTGGTCTTCGCTTGCTGCGGACCGTGACACCTGGCGCTCCACCATTTACAAGGCAGCTGTCTCCTTTGAGGACTCTCACAGAGCTAGCCTTAAGGACAAGCGGCTCAGGAGAAAAAACAGAGATGCCGCAGCTCAGAACCCCGGCCATACCTTCCCCTGCAGCCACTGCGGTCGAACCTGCCTGTCTCGGATTGGCCTCCGCAGCCACGAACAAGCCTGCAGACGTCGTGGGCAACTCCTATAAAATCTTCGTTCGCGAAGTCAAGCCAAGAGATATATATATATATATATATATATATAGTCTCTTCTTGGCTTGACTTCGCGAACGAAGATGCTATAGGAAAAGTCTATGGGGGTTGCCCACGACGTCTGCAGGCATGCTCGTGACTGCGGAGGCCAATCCGGGACAGGCAGGTTCGACCGCAGTGGCTGCACAGGGAGGTCTGGCCAGGGTTCTGAGTTGCGGCATCTCTGTTTTTTTCTCCTGAGCCGCGTGTCTTTAAGGCTAGCTCTGCGAGAGTCCTCAAAGGAGACAGCTGCCTTATAAATGGTGGAGCGCCAGGTGTCACGGTCCGCAGCGAGTGAAGACCACTGACGGTGGTCGATTTGGCAGGCACTAAGTGACTTCTTGAGACAGTCTTTGTATCTCTTCTTTGGTGCCCCTCTGTCTCTGTGTCCAGTGGCGAGCTCGCCGAACAGGGTGATCTTGGGTAGGCGATGATCCTCCATCCTGGAGACGTGCCCCGCCCAGCGGAGCTGTGTCCGCAGCAGCAAAGCCTCGATGCTAACAGTTTCTGCCTGTTCAAGGACCTCGACGTTGGTGACATAGTCACTCCAGTGAATGCCCAGGATTGTACGCAGGCAGCGCTGGTGGAAGCGTTCGAGGAGTCGTAGTTAGCTGCGGTAGAAGGCCCAGGACTCGGAACCATACAACAGGGTTGTGAAGACGACAGCTCTGTACACGCTGATCTTGGTGCCTGTTTTCAGCTGTTGATTGTGCCACACCCGCTTATATAGACGCCCGAAAGCACTGTTCGCTTTTGCCAGCCTGCTGTCCAGCTCTTTGTCCAGCTTGGCGTCTGATGTGATGATGCAGCCAAGGTAGGTAAACTGGTGCACTAACTTCAGTTTAGAATCGCCAATGGTGATGTGAGGAGGGCGATGCTCTACCTTGGGTGCCGGCTGATGGAGGACCTCTGTCTTTTTCAGACTGACTTCGAGTCCAAAGAGCTGGGCAGCGTCTGCGAAGCAGGATGTAATACGCTGCAGGGCTCTCTCTGTGTGTGCAACGAGGGCAGCGTCGTCAGCAAAGAGCAGCTCACGAATCAGTTGGTCTAGGGTTTTGGTGTGGGCCTGCAGTCGTCTGAGGTTGAACAGACTGCCATCGAGACGATACCTGATGTACACTGCATCGTCATCGTCGAGGTCCACTGTGGCCTGCTTCAACATCATGCTAAGAAAGATGGTGAAGAGGGTCGGTGCCAGCACACAGCCCTGCTTCACACCGTTGAGAATGGGGAATGGTTCTGAGAGGTCATTGTTGAGTCTGACCTGGCCTTGCTGGTCCTCGTGCAGCTGGACGATCATGTTGAGGAACTTTGGGGGACAGCCAAGTCGCTCCAGGATCTGCCACATGCCTTGCCTGCTCACAGTGTCGAACGCTTTTGTTAGGTCGACAAACGTTACATACAACCCTTTGTTCTGCTCGCGGCACTTCTCCTGAAGCTGTCTCAGCACAAAGACCATGTCGGTGGTGCTCCTGTTGGCTCTGAAGCCACACTGGCCCTCTAGGAGGTGGTCTTCTGCGATGGCAGGTACCAGCCGATTCAGGAGCAGCCTTGCAAGAATTTTCCCAGCAATGGACAGCAGGGTAATTCCACGATAGTTGGAGCAGGCGGACTTCTCTCCTTTGTTCTTGTACAGGGTGATGATGACTGCATCGCGGAGATCCTTTGGCAGTGTTCCTTCCTCCCAGCAGCAGAGAAAGAGGTCATGGAGCTTGTTGTGCAGTGCTGTGCCTCCATGTTTCCAGATCTCTGGTGGGATTCCATCAATGCCTGCTGCTTTGCCACTCTTGAGCTGGTGGATGGCTGTGAGGGTCTCTTCAGCAGTGGGCGGTTCATCCAATTCAACCTTTACTGGGAGGTGTGGGATTTGGAGGATGACTGCTTCTTGAACAGTGCGCTCAGCACTGAAGAGGTCCTGAAAGTATTCCGACCAGCGGTTCAAGATGGAGTTATTATCTGTGAGGAGTGCCTGTCCATCAGCGCTTCGCAGGGGACTTTGTATCAGGTGCCTAGGGCCATACACTGCTTTCAGTGCTTCGTAGAAGCCCCTGTAGTCACCGTTGTCAGCGCAAAGTTGGGTCCTCTGTGCGAGTCTGGTCCACCACTCGTTCTGGAGATCTCTGAGATTGCGCTGGAGACTGCTGCAGACGAGGCGGAAGGCAGACTTGTTCACATGGCAGGAAGGCTGGGCTAGGTGGGCCTGATGGGCGGCTCTTTTTTTTGCTAGGAGTTCCTGGATCGCTACGTCGTTTTCGTCAAACCAGTCTTTGTTCCTCTTTCTAGCGAAACCCAAGACTTCTGCAGAGGATGTTGCGATAGCCGTTTTCAGTTGTTCCCAGAGTGTTTCAGGGGAGGAGTCTGCTGGGTCAGCTGTGTCTGTGAGCCTGCGCTGTAAATCTGTCTGAAAGGCAGCTTTTACGTCGTCACGCTGAAGGCTGGCAACATCAAGCTTTTTCTTGGGGGGGGGGGGGGGGGGCCTTTCTTGGGTTTTGGCTTGAAGTGGAGCCTGAGTTTGCAGCGGACAAGGCGGTGGTCAGTGTGGCACTCTGCGCTGGGCATCACTCTGGTGAGGAGGACGTCACTGCGGTCCCTCTGACGCACTAGGACATAGTCGATAAGGTGCCAGTGTTTGGAGCGAGGATGCATCCAGGTGGTCTTTCGACTGTCCTTTTGCTGGAAAGTAGTCTTGGTGATGACAAGCTGCTGCTCTGCACAGAACTCCAACAGTAGGCGGCCATTGTCATTGCAGTTCCCGACGCCATGCTTGCCGAGGACTCCTTTCCAGGCTTCAGAGTCCTGGCCCACTCTGGCGTTGAAGTCGCCAAGGATGATGACTTTGTCGTCTGCAGGGGTGCTCTGTAGGAGGCTGCGCAGGTCAGTGTAGAATTTGTCCTTTTCTGCAGGTTCTGCCAGGAGGGTTGGGGAGTACACACTGAGAAGGGTGACGTGTTGCTGATGTCTCAGTGGGAGGCGCATGGACATTATGCAGTCTGAGTGACCGGTTGGTAGGTTTTCCAGCTTAGTCGCAATAGAGGTCTTGACCATGAAGCCCACGCCTGAGAGCCGTCTTTCTGATGCAGACTTGCCTGACCAGTAGAGGGTGTAGCCAGCGCCAATTTCTTGGAGACTGCCTTCGTCCGGGAGGCGTACTTCGCTGAGCGCGGCTATGTCGATGTTTAACCTCTGCAATTCATGGGCAATGAGGGCGGAGCGACGTTCGGGGCGTCCGCTGTCTGCTGTGTCGAGCATGGTTCGGATGTTCCAGCATGCTACGTTGAGTCCGGTCGTGGTCGTCATTAGAGTGGGTCCGTTGTTTTTACTTGTTTTCTGACCACAGGAGAAGATGCCCGTTGACCGCGGCTAGCCAACTGGGGTTGTGAGGGGATGAGCTTTGTTTATGCCACCTTTTCTAGGCCCCTCTCCGTGTGGAGCAAGCAGTGCTGTCCCTAGAGAAGCCTGCTTGGTCGTTCAGGGTGTGCCGAGTGACGTTGTCATCCCCAGGTCAACATCAGGCGACCAATATCCTGAACCGCCTGCATGCAGGTTAGAGACTGCGGCTTCCAGTGACATCTTTCACCTGCCGTTTCGCCCCTCGCCCGTCGCTACAGGACTTGGAATGGTCTGTGTCATGGTCCATGGACGTTTCCTAAAGCCTGCGCGGTGGAGCATTTTGGTGGAGTGCAGTGTGCGCAGGACTGGCCCCACCCTTTAAACCCTTGGTTCGTCTGCCATGGCCTAGCAAGCTGGGACGATAGCATGGAGGTCCTCGGGTCGTAGGTTTTATATCAGACTGTCCTTGTCCTAGTCTCTGGCTCAAAAACCTTCCCCGGAGACACGGGGGCTTTGAAGTCAGGGTTTTCCTCCCTTAGCCATTCCGCAGCCAAGCGGCCAGGCCTGCAAGGCAGCAGGACAATGATGATTAATTTTCGAGGTTCTCTCCTCTAGATCCGCCGTGTTTAGCCTGGGGGCTCGTGCTGCCCAGTTTTTGAGGTCACCTCGGAGAGGATGTGGCCAGGGACCACGCACGGACGGTCTTGGGATAGAGGGATGCTATGCTAGTCCGGAGGGATTACACACGAGGGTGCCTCACGAAGGCCAAGAGGCCCTAGACTAGGGTGATCCCGGGGGAGGCGCTGTAAGAGTTCCCCACTACCCGCACCACCAACGAAACTCATTCCCCTGGGGCCCCCATCCTTTGAGTCATGTATATATATATATATATATATATATATATATATATATATATATATATATATATTATTCACTGTTATTGATATGTGTGCGCATTATTTGCATTGCTTTTTTTCCAGTTTATTTCTTCATGTCTTTCGATTTATTGTGTTATTGTGTTTCTCTAATAATAATACTAATAATACCGTTATTATATGGGCGCTTTTTCTCAATTTTTGACGAATCGATTCAAAGCGTCGCGAACTGAAACCTAACACGCACACTCACGTGACAGACACGGATTTACGCCGAAGACAAACACAGTACAAGACAGACGAAGGGCCAGTTTAGCTACCAAAGTTACAGAGATTTTTGATCGCTTGTATTTGAAATTTGTAAAGTGGCCTGAGACCGGTACCAAAGTGTGGGGGGGGGGGGGGAGTGTGTTGGGGGGGGGGGGGGGGGGGGTGGAAGAACCGAAGTACCCGGATAAAGAACCCCCGACGGTCCGCCCGAATTAACGGTGACACTTACCAGAGGAGAAAAGTCCGACGCCGGAACCCGTTTTCGGACCTCGCACCTTTGGCATTGGTGGCAGGCGCCTTAACCACTGCGCCACGGACCGCCCCTCTTACTCTTTGCTGTTAATATTTCTTTTCTAACAGGACAGTTTGTAAGAGAGGCGTTTCGCGTAAAACTTTATCCTGTCAATAAAACGTTTCATCATCATTTGCCCCCCTCCTGCCCCCCCCCCCCTTTCAATTCAGTACTATGAATATGTTTGAATATGTTCAGTCATGAGATTTGCTCAGTACAACTTTAGTCACGTCAGTTTTTCATTTCAGCGATGTGCTTCACTGAGGTGCGGCTTTGCCGGCCGCGGGTGTGTGTGTGTGTGTGTGTGTGTGTGTGTGTGTGTGTGTGTGTGTGTGTGTGTGTGTGTGTGTGTGTGTGTGAGTGTATGTGTGTGTGTGCCGTGTGTATAACTGAGCCGGCCTTAGTGTGTGTAAGCTTCTGCCGCGTCAGTGTGCAATGATGTCACAGTTTCAGGTGAGTGTTTGTCAGTTTTGTTTGTTTGTACACTGTGTGTAAGTGCGGCGTGCGTGTGTGCGCACGTGCGTCACAGAGTTTCTGTTTACGTGCGTGTGTTCAATAAACAATGACTGAAACATGAGTAGAACATTTGTTGGGGGGCGGTGGGGGGGGGGGGGACGGTGTGGGGGTGGGGGGTATCTCACACGTGAGCTTAAATAAGCGTTTTGCACAACAAAACTGAACTCATAAAATTATCACTGCGATCAAAAGTTTGACTGACACCACACTGATATTTATACATACTTTGTTTACCGTCAGTACCGGTAGCTGCACGCTCGCGGGGCCGGGGGGGGGGGGGCGGGGGAAGGGTCAGCTTCACAACATCCGCAATATCACCAATATTGAATAGTCGTTTGCCAGCTGTGACAATACCGACTGCGCAGAGACCCCTTCCCTGCCAATGTGCGTACTGCCGAGTGACATCTTTGTTCGTGGCAGCGACCAAAAGTCAAACCCGTCCAAGAAGAATGGATACAAATCGGTTTCAGCAAGAGGCATAGATCTTCATGAGCCCCCATAATCGCGGGGCGCATGAGGATCTCAGTATGTCTCTTGCAGTTGGACCGTGTTCTTTTTTCAACTCGGCAGTGAAGAGGCGGTTAGTATCATTACACGCAAGTATGAGGTCAGCGCTGTCAACGGCACCGCTCTGCCAAGGTCTGTCATCTCGCGACCGACTCTGATCTACGATCCCGCCCATGGTGAGTAACTGCGGCGAACATTACGTACTTAGCTGCAATTTGCCTGCAAGAGGCGAAGATCCTCAAGAGCCTTTCGTAAACTGTCTGCAAGAGGCATAGATACATATGAGCCCCCGCAATTGCGGGGGCTCATGTGGATCTATGCCTTTTGCTGGACATTACACGTTACGCTGATTTCATGAAGTCAAGATTTTGAGATATGGACCTCCCGCGTAAAACAACAATATATTTCCAACTACAGAACTACGAAAAAACAGCTGTTGTTTAGTCCAACGTGTGAAACGATCACTCTACATGATGTCCAAACCATTTTGAACTGCACCGGCCATGGAGCCCAACATCCTTATTTTCACATAAAAGCCGGATCTCATTTGCCCGAACATATTAATTGTTCATCCCTCAGCTCAGTAGCTCCTTCCATCCAGCAAGCGGCTGTAGGCGTAGAGAGGCGTAGATTCTCATGAGCCTCAACTGCCGCATGTGTACACGAGAATCAACGCATCTTGACGGCAGATACCGGTCCCACTAGCATCCTAAACCTCGGAAAGTTATCCAGGTCTAAGTATACCATTAGGTATAATCATATACTGACGAGCAAAAGAAATGTGACATTTTTGGAATCATCGGAAGCACCGACTTTAGTATTTCCGATGATTCCAAAAATATCGCATTTCCAATTTTGCTTGTCAGTATTTAAAATATATATATATATATATATATATATATATATATATATATATATATTCATTACTTATAACAAAGGCGTCGCCCAAGCCAAAAAATGCACTCAATCAGAGTAGCTCCAAGGGACATAATTTTTCAATAAATTCTGAGAATGCTGTGCTAATGCCATGGAAATCCAGGCTGGTAAGCTTGCATTGTGTCATCAGGACATCAGCTGTCCTTTTGTGACTGCATCGCTTATTAGATCTTTTGAGCCTTCCACTGAACACCTACTACATAAGGTAATAGGGACTACCCCCAGGCGCCCCGCAACCCGCTGGAGAATATCCAGTCCTCCCCCCGAGAGGGGAGGCTAGTGCATGAATATTCCCAAACAGATCTTGGACCTGCTGGATAGATTTAAGATTTTGCCGCCTACGACCGGTTTCGACCCAAGGTAGGTCTCATCAGGTAGGCATACGGCGTAACCTGAAATTGCAAACACAACGCATATACCAGAAGCCGCCTCCAGAATTTGACTGGTAGCAACCACTAGGCCAGCGTGGATTGCATCCCTAAAGCTTTATGGGGTGTTTCAGTGGAAGAAGACTGACTAATTTTGAAAAGGCAACACCTAGGCAATTTTGTGGTACAATTATTCATTACTTTTAACAAAGGCGTCGCCCAAGCCAAAAAAATGCACTCAATCAGAGTAGCTCCAAGGGACATAATTTTTCAATAAATTCTGAGAATGCTGTGCTAATGCCATGGAAATCCAGGCTGGTAAGCTTGCATTGTGTCATCAGGACATCAGCTGTCCTTTTGTGACTGCATCGCTTATTAGATCTTTTGAGCCTTCCACTGAACACCTACTACATAAGGTAATAGGGACTACCCCCAGGCGCCCCGCAACCCGCTGGAGAATATCCAGTCCTCCCCCCGAGAGGGGAGGCTAGTGCATGAATATTCCCAAACAGATCTTGGACCTGCTGGATAGATTTAAGATTTTGCCGCCTACGACCGGTTTCGACCCAAGGTAGGTCTCATCAGATAGGCATACGGCGTAACCTGAAATTGCAAACACAACGCATATACCAGAAGCCGCCTCCAGAATTTGACTGGTAGCAACCACTAGGCCAGCGTGGATTGCATCCCTAAAGCTTTATGGGGTGTTTCAGTGGAAGAAGACTGACTAATTTTGAAAAGGCAACACCTAGGCAATTTTGTGGTACAATTATTCATTACTTATAACAAAGGCGTCGCCCAAGCCAAAAAATGCACTCAATCAGAGTAGCTCCAAGGGACATAATTTTTCAATAAATTCTGAGAATGCTGTGCTAATGCCATGGAAATCCAGGCTGGTAAGCTTGCATTGTGTCATCAGGACATCAGCTGTCCTTTTGTGACTGCATCGCTTATTAGATCTTTTGAGCCTTCCACTGAACACCTACTACATAAAGTAATAGGGACTACCCCCAGGCGCCCCGCAACCCGCTGGAGAATATCCAGTCCTCCCCCCGAGAGGGGAGGCTAGTGCATGAATATTCCCAAACAGATCTTGGACCTGCTGGATAGATTTAAGATTTTGCCGCCTACGACCGGTTTCGACCCAAGGTAGGTCTCATCAGGTAGGCATACGGCGTAACCTGAAATTGCAAACACAACGCATATACCAGAAGCCGCCTCCAGAGCTACTCTGATTGAGTGCATTTTTTGGCTTGGGCGACGCCTTTGTTATAAGTAATGAATAATTGTACCACAAAATTGCCTAGGTGTTGCCTTTTCAAAATTAGTCAGTCTTCTTCCACTGAAACACCCCATAAAGCTTTAGGGATGCAATCCACGCTGGCCTAGTGGTTGCTACCAGTCAAATTCTGGAGGCGGCTTCTGGTATATGCGTTGTGTTTGCAATTTCAGGTTACGCCGTATGCCTACCTGATGAGACCTACCTTGGGTCGAAACCGGTCGTAGGCGGCAAAATCTTAAATCAATCCAGCAGGTCCAAGATCTGTTTGGGAATATTCATGCACTAGCCTCCCCTCTCGGGGGGAGGACTGGATATTCTCCAGCGGGTTGCGGGGCGCCTGGGGGTAGTCCCTATTACTTTATGTAGTAGGTGTTCAGTGGAAGGCTCAAAAGATCTAATAAGCGATGCAGTCACAAAAGGACAGCTGATGTCCTGATGACACAATGCAAGCTTACCAGCCTGGATTTCCATGGCATTAGCACAGCATTCTCAGAATTTATTGAAAAATTATATATATATATATATATATATATATATATATATATATATATATATATATATATATATATATATATATATATATATATATATATATATATATATATATATATATATAAATAAGACGTTTGCCGATGTAAACGTCATCAGGGTCGGCCTGGATCTGCACAAATACGGAGAAAACTCTTCACCATGGCTACTCTTGCACTTTGCTCTGTCACTCTGTTCCTGCCGATCCGGCTTGTTCTTCATCAACGACCAAGGTAAACTAACCCATATACTGAGGCCAAAGATCCTACATAGTAATTCTATGTAGGATCTTTGCTGAGGCTAAAAGCTTCAAATCCGTACACGTACACTGCCATATGCAACCTACAGTATCAGTAGTACTTACGGATAAGGATATAGACCAATGGCTTTAGTTCAAGGGTAGTACCAGAATAGCTTGGCGCCTAGAGGCGCCAAGCTATTCTGGCACTACCCTTGAACTGTCTTAGTCAAACTTATTTCACACATTGGTGTATTCAGAATGATATTATTATATTATTATTATTAGTATTATATCTTAGCCGAGAGTATTCTCTTGAGAGAGTGAAATTATTTTTCAGCTTCGTTAGAGGGTCACCTATTCTACCAAGAACGAAAGCAGTTTGATATAAGCGAAGTAGATGGAAACAGTGTGGTCGGGACCGCTGAAAAAAAAGTTATGTCCGACTTTGTTATGAACGAAGTCAACTGTGCATGTAAGACTGACCAACGTAAAATCAGTATCTTCTGAATGTTCATTTAAAATACAAATATTCTACACTGTAAATATATACACTTTGCTTTCAGCTTGAAGATCGATTTGAAATCAGGTAGTACAGTCACTCCGACCACTGCTGTCGAAGGGATGGCTTGGGTGTCGCCTCTCAGCAATCCCTTTAGTTCCTGCATTTGCTGGTTTGTGAATAATAGTACATGTACTACTACTACTAGTACTACTACTACTACTACTACTACTACTACTACTACTACTACGTCGGCCCAATGACTGACCTTCTGCTCACAGGGCATCCACTTCGGCCGAGCAAGAGTCTGAGACCTATCTGCTTTATAGAGTTTCCATGATTATTAGTGCGCGTCAGTGAAATGTCACCCCCATCATCACAGTCCATCACCATCACCACTACCATCATCATCACCAACACCACCCACTGTCATTATTATTATCAATTTGGGGTAATACTATTACTACCACTGATAATAAAGTATACTACTACTACTACTACTACTACTACTACTACTACTACTTATTATTATTATTATTATTATTATTATTATTATTATTTAGTTGGTGATGGACTGTGATGATGGTGGTGACGCGCACTAATAATCATGGAAACTCTATAAAGCAGATAGGTCTCAGACTCTTGCTCGACCGAAGTGGATGCCCTGCGAGCAGAAGGTCAGTCTTTGGGCCGATGTCTGCCCGTGCCTCTTTTGCTGATTGGATGGCGTTTCTTTACAAGCCCATGTACAAAACTGAGCAACGCGAGCATGGTTTGGCTTCCATGTTGGATTGGTCCTGCGTCTTCATACAAAAAAAGGGAGTACTGACGTCATAAAAGCTCCCAAGCTCGCATTCAGCCCGACGGCCGTATTTCTCAGATTTTGGAGGCGTCATCTAATGACTATGCACCAGTTGCAGGAGATGGTTCGACCATGATAATTCAAGGATCTTGATAATTCAAGGGCAGTGCCAGATATCTGGCACTACCCTTGAATTATCATGGTCGACTTATCTCCTGCTAGAGTGCGTCATGGTTGAATGGGTTAATAGGAATACCTTGTTTGACAACCGTGTCAAGCTGACCTGTAAGCGTTATCTTTTTAAAGCTTTGTTGTCCCACAAGGAGAATTTGGGCTGATCGGAAGACATGTCGCCGCAGGGCGGTGCCAGCCAACCCACCGAGGTTTAAAATAAAAAAAATCATCAATTTTTCACAGCTTTACTGGTATGAAATGCATTGTGTTTTTTGTTTGTTTGTTTGTTTGTTTTTGTTGTTGTGAGTCACCCATGGTAAACCACGAACGACCACTCCTGCGTGGTTTTCAAATAATCGTTGTTGTCTGTATCTTATTTGCCTAGCCGTCGAGGGGTGCTGAAGCCGCTCACGTTTGACAAAACGAAACGAGTCCGGGCAGAATTCACCATGTGGTTCGAAGCTGCTCGCGGTTATTCTTTTCACATCGGGGACTCGGCAACAAATAACGGAAAGGGTGACTAGAATCATTCTATTAAAAAAAAAAATTAACCCCTTCACTGCCGAGAAAAAAGCGAACGCGATCCGGCAACTTCAAGAGGCACAGATCCTCATGAGCCCTCGCGACTGCGGGGGCTCATGAGGATCTATTCCTCTTGCTTTGACCAATTTGTATCCACGTCTCTTCGGGACAGCGTCGGCGTTTGGTCGTCAGTTGAATGAACCAAGATATCACGGAAACAACAACGTACGTACAATGTACGTACAAATAATTAACCCCTTCCCAGCCACTGTACGTACAGTGAACGTACAGTGGCAGAGAAGGTGTTAATCATTGACCCTTACGCGGCTTGGTACACGGCGAGCAACACCGGTCCAACTACAAGAGGCAAAGACTTAACCTCAATCATGAGCGCGGCCAGTACGTTCCTTTGCTATATCCGTGTTCATTTTTGACGGTTGAAGTTCTTGGGCGCTGAATTAACCAGCTGAGGCGGGCGTGGGGTCATTGACCTTTTGATTACTGTGTGGTTTTCGGGGCTTTACAAACTTACGCACATTTAACATGAGTAAAACCTTTTTCGAGGTGCTTGTACACGAGCACGGGTTCCCCTCAGGGTTGTGTATTATCTTCCCTTTTGTTCATTTTCAGTGTACAAAGATGACTGCAGAAGTGTGCACGAGAACCGTCACCTTGTCAAGTTTTCAGATGACACTGCCCTACTTAGTTTGTTGTTTGGCTCCGAGCAGTCATGGTCCTGTGTTAAACGAGTTTGTTGACTGTTGTGATAGATCATATCTTGAACTAATTGTTTCTAGGACGAGGGAGTTGCCTGTTGACTTTAGGCGAACTAGTGCTGTCCTGGTGAACACTGTGATTTATGGCCAAGAGGTTGAAATAGTTAGCCAGTTTAAATACCTTAATTGGTACAGTCTTTGTTGAAAAGCTGAGATGGGATGAAGACACAGACGCAGTGGTGAAAAAATGTAACCAGAGGTTGTACTTCGTCAGGAAGCTATATTCCTTTTCTGTTGACAGGACACTTCTGAGGCTCTTTACAAATCATTTGTGGAAAGTGTTTTGACTTTTTTGTTGTTGATCTGCTGGTTCAGCTCTTTAAGTGCCAAAAACAAAAAGAACCTTGAACGGACCGTGAAAATCTGCTCTAAGATCATTGGTGAGCCTCAGAGAAATATGCAGTCTTTTATTTTGACCAGCAGACAGTGAAGAAGGCAATGTCCATTATTAGCCGAAAAGACCATATTTTAAATACAAAATTTGAGCTGTTGCCCTCAGCCCGCCGGTACAGATGTCACAGCTGTAAGACAAACAGAAGGAAGTTCTCTATTATTCCCACCGCTATTGTTCTTTTGAACAAGGTGGCATGGACTGTTATTAAATGTATTCAGCTGTGACATCTGTACTCGAGCATGAGGGGGATGTCTTGTTCTTGTAAGGTTTATGTGATAATAGTTTTTTTAATACATGTTCTTCTTCTTTTTCTTCAGCGTTCCCGAGGTTCTGCCTCAGATGTCAAGATTAATATCCCCCTGAGGCATAATCCATGAGGGTTGCGTGTGTGCTCGTTTCCCTGACGGGTTTCCACACTATACCAGATGACATAGTCAGCGACACTCCGACTTCGTTGGTCATTGGTTGGTTTTCTGTCGGGGTTTGCTCCTCTAGCCTTTGCCGAGGCACCCACAAGGCAGTGGGGCTATTTACCCATAGTTGGGAGTCAGGTTCACGGGCATCAGGGCCTATCCACACACCGGTGGGCCTGCATGCCGCGTGTCTGGGGGCCAGACCTCTTCCGAGTCTCCTGTAGTTCAGCCTGAATCCGTGAGGTGCTCAGTTACCGTGTGTCGCTACGAGGAGGCGCTACATGAGGTTTGTTGTTGGAGAGGCTATGTACTGGCAGAGAGAGAGAGAGAGACTGACGCCCTGCCCTCCTTTTTGCAATACTGCTAGCCAGCGGTGGAAGCTGAGAGCGAGAAGTGACAAGCACTACCACTGCGCTACCACACTAGACGCATCACAACAACCATTTTGAACACTTTAATACATGCAATGTATGTCAATATTAGCATAGATGTCTGTATTAGTATAGCTGTCAGTATTAGTATAGTTGTCAGTATAGCTGTCAGTATTAGTATAGTTATTAATTTTATTCTGCGTGCATGAGTGCCTGGGTATATGTGTGTGTATATATGTCCGTCTTATCCATTTTTTTTATACTTCACTTGTTATACGCGGCTCCCGTCCAAACTGGAATTGACCCTTCGTGGGATGAAAGGGTTTTGACTTGACTTGATTTGACTTCACTAAAAATAAAAAAGGGAGAGACTTCACGACTGCTGAACAGCCTTCCGAAGCAAAATTAGTCTTGCAGACTCAAGATTTATAACATCCATGTCGCTTTTAAGTCCCAGTGCAGAAAGCAATAGGTAGTCGTGCTGAGGCCGCAATCATAGTGACCCCGTGGAGCGGGGGCCCATAGCGGCCGACGTCTGCCGGTATGATGACGTAGTTTTACTTACTTACACTGCGCGCCGGCGTTGTTTCAGCTGGAGACTGGGGCGCCCAAGAGAACGCAGCGGAGTTCACAACTTGGAGCACACCCTTCTTCTGTACGGCAAAGCTATCAGGTCCGGCGCACACTTGGGGGGGGGGGGGGGGGAGCTCATCACTGAGCCGCGGTGGCTATTTCAACGGCGCCTACAAACTGAAGTAGACGTCAACATCGCTGATAGAGCTGGTCACCGTCGATAACGGGAGGGAATCCATCTTCTTCCACTCCTTCAAGACGTTCGCGCTCGCAGGCCAGTCGGATTATGCCGGCCCCGTTAACTATGACGTGTACTTCAGAATGAATCGGGTGGTTGACGGCAACTACAGAGCCGGTACCGGCCTGTGCACCGTGCATATCACCTGGCATAATGCTACTCTGAAGGGCCTGCCACCGTAAACAACCCAAATGTGCAAAAGGCCATCGGGCCGCCGTTAGCCCGCGCACAACCGCGCGAGCCAATGTCGGCCGACGTTGGCCCGACGGCCTTTGCGCACTGGGAGGCGGCTGACTACATGGTGATTGTTTCAGGACTATGGACCGGCTGCACGATATTTGCCGCACACATTGTCGAACATAGACTTGCGCTTAAACATGTTTGTTAATCCTTTGGCTGTCCAGACGAAAAGTGCTACCGACAACCAAAGGGTTAATCAGAGATATTCGTCTATCGTACGATGGTGTAATGATGCGTGACTGAGGTAGGTCATGTGGCGTAATCGTAATATTGCATCAGCGCCTTTAAGATATATATGTCTTTGAGGCTACGAGTGGCGTTACTTTTTAACTGCGCAATGCTTCTTCAATCCTGAAATGTTCACCGTGTGCTTATACGGAACACAGTGACTCGACTCTTGCGCTATAAAGACGCAAAAATCAACAATAAAACATCATATTAAAACCACAGTTTTGTCTTGTTCAAATTAAAGAAGAACGCTGCAGGTTCTCTTAGCAGGGTTTCCCTTGCATCACGTCAGTACAAAAAAGCTCATTCGAGAAGTGGCGCATCCGGATACGCGGCATGAAGCCGCGTATCCGAATGCAGCACGTCTCGAACATGTTAAAATGTACAGGGATAAAATATTTAACATGTGATCAACTGATCGGTATTGACACTCTAAAACGAGGAATGCGACGACCGTGATAGTTCATCGATTGTGCTGAATAGCCTCTCGAGCCGAATCCTTCTAGCTGGCACCATCATTTCCACCACTAAACTTGCGTAATCTGTTCCCTGACTCTCAGATTTGAGGATTTCGAGCAAAATAAAACAAAACATAACGAAAATAGACCCCCCCAAAAAAAAAAAACACAACACAACACAACAAAAATTAACGAACGAACAAATTTGTCATGCAGTTCAATCAATCAATCAATCAATCAATCAATTAATCAATCAATCAATCAATCAACCAATCTCCGTAGCGTCGTCATAGACGTACTATCATCCTGTTATTTTACAAAGTAGAAAAAGATGAGCGTTTTTTTTCACTTCTGTTTTAATTTCAAGACGCGCTTTTTTGTTACCTAGTCCTGACTTCCGGAAATCGTCTATTATGAATCACTCAGAATGAGAATGAAAAAAACAAAAACAACAACAACAAAAACAACAACAAAAACAACAACAACCACCACTAAACAACAACTTGGGAACAATTTGTAAATGTAGACTTTATTATCAGCAGTAGACAAGCTGGAGGCCGGAATAGCCTCTCTCAGTTCCGACGGGCACAAGTGATGAGTTTCAACACTGCCCAAACAAGAACTTGACACCTAATTCCGTCAAGGCGATTTTTACAGGTTTTACAGCATCATAAAGTCATACCCACAGTCAAAGGCGTAAGTCTGAGACACGTTGGAAAGACGTGACTCCCGGAAAATGGCAGTGCATGGGATCCTTGAGCTCTGAGATCAGTCCCCAGATGTGGGGACTCTTTTCTGAAGACTGCTTGTCAATTCAGGAAATAGACCGACCAAGGCAGTTCAAGGCTGGTGCCAGAATAAATTGTCCAGCGTGTTAAATCGATCATGCAAGGGTGGAGTCAGAATAGCTTGGCGCCTACAGGCGCCAAGCTATTTTGGCACCAACCCTTGTATTAGCACGGTCGATCTATTTTTATAACGTATCAGTACTCAACGAAATTCGATCACCACCATTGAACTATTATTGCCAGGCGCCAAGCTATTCTGGCGCCATCCTTGAACTAGATTGGTCGATCTGTTTTTATAGCGCATCGGGACTAACGACATTCGGGCACCACCCTTGAACTACAATTATCGATCCGTCTTCTGTGGTTTATCAGACCAGAATCGTGTTCTGGCAACACCATCCTTGAACTATCATGTTCCGTCCTTCTTGTGTGTGGTGTATCACGGCGGCACGGGCTAAATTCAATCTATTTTCACAGACCCTTGATGGAAAAAATCGCACGACAGCCTTTGTCAACCCAAATTGCCCTGTTGTTGGTTTTCAGCCCGAAACTCTCCCCGAACTTGCAAGGAGAGGACGACGTTTGCTTGAAGACAAAAACTTGTGTGAGTCTTCGCCTGATGGTTGGTTTACACTCTTTGTATGCGAAGGCAACGGAGTTACATTCGAGTTGCATCAACTCGGCCACCCCCTCTGGAAATAAAATACACAACAAAGATGCAGCAGAAGAGGGTTTATGATTACCTGTGTGCCATATTACAAAAGAAGATGCTCATGCAAGCTGAGAAAACAAGCCTGGTGTCTGGGCTTGCTCATTTTGTTTGCGTGAATTCCTTCCGTTCAAAATGAGCGGCACACGCTAAATTCAAGACAAAGCAATCCAGCTAAACCCGAGTCACATGAAGTCAGTATTTCTTGCGAGTCTCCTGGCCAGATTGGACACAGCAGTTGCCGGCACCAGACACGCAACCCCCCGACGACCCCCCCCCCCCCCCACCCCTACCTGAAGCGGCATCCTCAACCCACTCCAAGCACACATTGTCAAAATTTTATGTTGCCTTGGATGTGCTGTAAATGAATACGTACAGAAAAAAAAAATCAATTTTTGTTTATCCATCGGCAGTTCGTTTCTTTGTTTGCCGGCCGAACACTCAGCCACTGAGTATAACTGGTGGCATCAGTCTTGAAAGAAATAATTGAGCAAACTTTAGAAACAGGATTATGTTTAGGTTTCAATTACGTAGATTTGACGTATTCGGGGGGAAAAGATGACGCGCCTTTGCACACTTTCAGCTTGTACATCCACAGTAAAGAATCTGGACAGAAACTGAGGGCTGGCATAGCGTTGACACTGTCGACAGCACCAATCTGGATATTTTTTCCTTCTTTTTTTAAGAACAGTGAGTCCGTTGTTCTCCGGAGAACGGCACTCTATACCCAGTGCGCAAAGGCAATCGGGCGATGTCGGCCAGATGGCCTTTTGCGCATTTGGTAAGAGCTATGTAATATTATCATTATTCATAAGGCTTTCCATTTTCTGATATTCATTTGTCGTTGTTCTTCCCAATGCGCAAAAGGCCTTCGAACCGACGTCGCATTGGGTTTTTGTTAAAGCATACCTGACTGCTTATTAGGAATGGAAATGATTGTCTTATTCTATACCTGCGTATTTCTCTGTGGGCTGGCGATTGGGTGCCTGATAGGCGGGGGCAGGGGATCTAACTGTTGTCTGTCCAGCGCTGTGATTCCCCTTGGTTTGAGTACTGACAATTCTGCCAGCGCTAGCCTCACCTATCTGGTTTGTGAGTATCATGTATAACTCGAGGCAAAATTTGTATCGTTACATTGTTGTGTAATGTTCTGTGCATCTACTGTGGGAAATCAGGGTATTTACCCGACCACATATAGTAGCGCACCTTCATGTTTGTGTATGTATGTTTCTCCTGCCTACTTCCTAAGTTCCGGAGAAAGACATGGGTTATATAAGAGACCTGATCCATTCTTATTAGGAATGGAAATGATTGTCTTATTCTATACCTGCGTATTTCTCTGTGGGCTGGCGATTGGGTGCCTGATAGGCGGGGGCAGGGGATCTAACTGTTGTCTGTCCAGCGCTGTGATTCCCCTTGGCCGTTTGAGTACTGACAATTCTGCCAGCGCTAGCCTCACCTATCTGGTTTGTGAGTATCATGTATAACTCGAGGCAAAATTTGTATCGTTACATTGTTGTGTAATGTTCTGTGCATCTACTGTGGGAAATCAGGGTATTTACCCGACCACATATAGTAGCGCACCTTCATGTTTGTGTATGTATGTTTCTCCTGCCTACTTCCTAAGTTCCGGAGAAAGACATGGGTTATATAAGAGACCTGATCCATTCTTATTAGGAATGGAAATGATTGTCTTATTCTATACCTGCGTATTTCTCTGTGGGCTGGCGATTGGGTGCCTGATAGGCGGGGGCAGGGGATCTAACTGTCGGTCTGTCCAGCGCTGTGATTCCCCTTGGTTTGAGTACTGACATACCTGACTGCGCTTTTACGTCGTTTATTTCACCTCTGATAGCCCGCATATCCTTTTGTATTTCCTCCACCTGCTCGGCAAGTCGTCGCAGTTCGCCGATCTGTTCTTCCAGTGCATGTACTTCAGACCTTAGGTCACCCTTTACGCTGCCAGCTTCCTCTGCGGAATGTCCAATAGACAAAACCACCGTCACCAGCAAAAGCACACAGAGAGGGCACAGGGACGACATTTTGTCTGTTAAGTGTCATCTGGCTGCGCTACGCGATATTCCCCCACACAGAACTTGTTTTCCTGAGGTGAAAATGCGTTCTGAAGATACTAAAATAAGTTCGACTAGGCCTATCATTCCGCCATTACAAACACAGTCGTCTCTTCTATGACGTCGAATCAATTATTTGTGTATCTCGTTGATACCATCATTTATATTGGCTGAATCGTCGTTTACCCATTGGCTCATTTGATTAATGGCGCTTTTTGTCATAAACCATACACTTATTACGTCAGAATAGAAGTCGGTCACGTACGCGCACGTGTATGTGCGGCTTATTACCAAATGATCAAGTAGGCTAGTGTGTGCGAGTGTGTGTGAATATTTAGGGTTCGAGTTCTGCTGTATCAGCGGTTTGAGTGTGTGGGGGAATGGGAGGTTGTAGGTTGTCTGCCCTATAAGGCAAAACCCAAAATGTCCATTTTAGGGGAAAGCGAGATTTTCAAAGTATTACGTTGAAAGTCTTTGCTTTTCACAAAAGCGGACATTTAATGCTGGTTTTTGCCGTCCACCGTGAAATGGCCTTAGTCGCCTGCTGGGCGTTAAACCCAAATAACTAAATAACTGGCTTTTGTCGTTGTATGGCAGAGGTCTAAGCGTTTGAGAGCATCGACATGCCATCCGGGCTCAGGGATCTGGATTGTCAACATTTTACCTTGACGTGCGCCAGTGCTGTACCTGTCCGACTTGTCAGTGGTCATATGAGTCAGTGACAGTCCCCTGATACTTTGGTGTCTCTCACGAACTGATAGGGTTAGACTGAGTCTTTGCTGATCCTTTGGTTACGGAGCATCCCCAGTGCGCAAAGGCCATCGGGCCGACGTCGGCCGCCGTTTGCTCGCGCACGGCCGTGCGCGGGCCAACGGCGGCCGACGTCGGCCGGATGACTTTTTGCGCATTGGGTATGATGGCTGTTGCAAAGACTAAATAAAGATATTTTAAGCCGTCTACTGCCTTCTTTATCACCAAGTTGCAATGTAATAGTGTGTGTGTGTGTGTGTGTGTGTGTGTGTGTGTGTGTGTGTGAGAGAGAGAGAGAGAGAGAGAGAGAGAGAGAGAGAGAGAGAGAGAGAGAGAGAGAGAGAGAGAGAGAGAGAGAGAGAGAGAGAGAGAGAGAGAGAGAGTACAAGACAAATATGAGACAAGACCAGACAGCGTGACACCTCCGACGCGTGACGAACAGTGCCTTAGATCACACAGGACGTATCATAATGGCTGCCGTGCTGACTTGTGACCTGTGTTTGCAGTGTCGAATGATTAGCTCTGTGGCTTTTCGGCTTGGATCTATCCACTGTCATTGTGTCAGTGAAACTGACGTTCCCATGAACACCTAACGCGAAAGATACTGACTTTTTGTCTGACCTATATATTTTTAATTTTTAACTTCCAAGGAACAGGAGCACTAAATGAAAAATGGCGGATCCGCTGTGGGGCTTGTTGGCAACATTTATACTTCTTTCTTCTGGATTATGTAATGGTACGTGCTACAAAACATGATTAACTTATTCAGCCCTGACGCACTACAGCAGGAGATGGGTCGACCATGATAATTCAAGGGCAGTGCCTGATTAGCTTGGCGCCTGTCGGCACCAAGCTAATCTGGCACTGCCCTTGAATTATCATGGTCGATCCATCTCCTGCAACAGCTGCATAGTCGTTAGATGACGCCTCCAAAATTTGGGAAATAGGTGCGCCGGGCTGAATGAATTAATATTTATACTGTTTAACAGATTGTCAATTTACATGCACAAATGCGTTTCGTATTTGTGACAGTCTCCCGCTTACAGTTCTATGTAACGTGGCATCCAGACACAAGACGTTCACTGCTAACCCACTGGCTGTCAGTAGCGCTCTTTGTCGAGGTGATTCCTCCAGAATCCTCTCGACAGAAAGCGCTGCCGACGGCCAGGAAGTCACCTCAGTCGACAACCAAAGGATTAACATAGGCCTTCGGGGTACAATGATTATTTTCACCTCCATCCACTAATTTCGTCTAAGAAATCCAAACAAAAAACGCCAATCGGCGTAAAACAATTGCCAAAACTGTACATTTCCTCATACACACGATGAAATCCCACTGAGGAATCCAAAACGAACACCAACGTAACAAGATTCATTCATTTCGAAGAAATATCTGTTACTCGTTCAACTTTTTAATTTGTTGATGTGTTTAGCCCTTGTTTTATAAAGAACATTATCTATGCATTATGTCACGTATACGTAATGTGTAATCGTTTGCAGCTGATACACAAGAAGATTTAATTTGACCTAGTACAAACAGGCACCTGTATGTACAATCTAGTCCTCTTATCACCGTGGTACACAGCACAATGTAGACAGTGCAAAATGATTTCGGGAACTGGACCACACGTTGAGTCAGCCGTTTGTGGTCAGGTGTGCTGAAAGAAGAGCTACCAAGCTAATCAGACACTGGCATTAAACAGTCATCAATCATCTCCGACAGATTGTACTCTGTCGACAGAAGACGCGTACCGATTTAACCCATTTAAAGGCGCACTACCGCCGTAAATGCATAGTGTAAAGATACACTTGTGTAACAGATGGTTACGAAACGCTACACACAAGTCTAGTTATGGTTCATTTAGAAACAGGGGAATCCAGTTCAGCACACGCCGTCTTTATATCAAATAACCTGACAACGATTCCAATCCGTTCAATAAATGCAACGCTATCAGTACGAGAAACAGCTAAAAATAGATTGACACGCGAACGGTAGCGCAGAATAAATAAGTGCGATTACGCGCGTGCTTTTGCTGCGTGTCTAAACTGCCTTTAAAGTTCATTAGGTGTGTCGACAAGGCATAACAAACACAAATGGTGCTGAAATGTCTTCAGATTTATGCGTAGTGGTACTTTAACCCCACGGCCGCATTTCCCGCATTTTGTAGGTGCCAACTAACGACTACGTACTTGTTGCAGGAGATGGATCGACCATGATAATTCAAGGGTAGTGCCAGATCAGCCTGGCGCGATCAGGCGCCAGGCTGATCTGGCAGTACCTTGAATTATCATGGTCGATCCATCTCCTACTGTTAGGGCGTCGGGGCTAAATGGGTTAATGAGTTAGACGTGATAAAAGTACGAGTATTTATACTATTCCAAGAGAATGCGCTATTTCAGCGGCCCTGACATTACAGCGGGATTTGATTCATTCATGATAGCTCGATGGTAGTGCATGATTAGCTTGATGCCTTCCCAGGCTGAAGCTAACCAGGTAGTACCCTCGAACTGTCATGATGTTCTCATCCCCACTTCTCTTAGTCGGATGACACTGAGACGCAATCAAAGTGATGACATCGATCCTAAAAATAAAATTTAATCCCAGTGTTAAAAACCTAATGAATTACGATAATACATAATTATTGACTGTTAACTCATTGGAGACGTGTCGCAACTGGGTACGCAGCAAAAATCCACGTATCTGAATGCAGCACAACTCAAAATGTGCTAAATGAATGTGTGCTCGACGCAGGTGCCACACAAACAACTGTGGATGCCCAGACAACACCAGACGCCGAGACAACTGCAGTCGCCCATACTCAAAGACCACATGGCCATACAACACAGGACGCCAAAGCACTGACAACCAACACCCAAACGACACCAGACGACCAAACAACACCCGTTGCTCAAGCGACAGCAACATCTATACACCTGACAGCCGCTCCGTGGAGACAGGAGTGCAAGGACTACGTGGACAGCGCAGTGCGATGTGACGGCCCGGAGCTACGAGGGTTCTGCACTCAAGAGCCGGGATATGCCAAAGTTATCTGCGCCAGAACTTGTGGATTTTGCAGTAAGTAGTCGGGTAACTGTTGTCACGTGCAAAATCATTCCCACCGTCATTCAGCCATTCTCCAGCGGCCGTGTGTCCGTTCGTCAATGCATCCTTTCATCAGATCTGTCTGTCCATCGGTCGGTCGGTCGGTCGGTCGGTCGGTCGGTCGGTCGGTCAACCAACCAACCAACCAACCAATCAATCAAACCAATCAATCAATCAATCAATCAATCGATCAATCGATCGACCAATCAATCAATCAGTCAACCAGTCAATCAACCTGCCCAACCAAACTCCCATCTATCCGGCATCCACCCATCCATCCATCCATCCATTCATCCATCCATCCATCCATTGTTTCATGCAAGATTGAAAAGTGCGAGTGACACGAAATAGAGACGACGGTGGTGATCATAGTGATGATGACGCTGTCGGCGTTTATGATGACGACGAATACGATAACGAATGTTTATGATGATGATTTTAACGACAGTCCCATGCGAGGATAACATTGACGGAGGGGGAGGATCGTGTGCCGATTTAGGCCTGCTTGGATTCTGTACAGCGGAGCCAATGTACGCAAGCGTCATCTGTCCGAAAACATGCAACCTCTGTGGTAAAGTATTCATCAAATTTATGTCATTGTAGATAGATATGTGTGAGCTGGTCTGTGATTTTGGACCTTACGGCCTCAGGCCGTAAGGTCCAAAATCACAGATCAGTACACAAACGATACTGTCGTAAACATGGATACTACTAAGTCAGTGGTCGTAAATGTGTGGGCATTCTGTTTTTGTCACGCTAGACATATCGTATATTATGGGGCCTACATACCCCGCCAGACACCGTATTTAAACCATGCTAGACATCGCATTTAACCCACGTTAGATACCGTTTGTTATGCCGCTTTCATCTGCAAGGTTACCACTGTAAACACTGTTAAAATATCACTGCAGATATCGCACTATATACCATTACGTAGCCGGATATAACTTTACATTTCACTAGCTCTCGCCTTGTCCGACCCTTTAACTTCTTTCAGGTAAATCGACCGCGACAACTCAATGGCAGTGCCTGTTTCTGTATCTGCCAGACTAATTAAAATCAAAGCGTGAGCCATTGTCCGTGGAAATAAACATTGAGTTCACTGGCGCCTCATAATACTTGCAAACATACAACGTAAGGGTGGATAACAGAGAAGAAAAGTTGGGTGCCCTGTCATGTTTTTAATTCCGAAGTTTGCTGTTATTTTGTGTTCTACAGGGCAAGTGCACGGCGTTGATGTTCTAAAATCTTCCACCGCTAATCCTGTATCAATGCCACAAGCATCGACTACTGCAACAATAGCAACGACAACGACGACGACAAGCCCATTGCCGACCGGCACTACAACTGCCACAGCAGACCAGTGTCGGGACAACACCGCAGCTGGAATGTCATGCGATCAGCTGCCAGGGGTGTGCACAACCGCGTTCGCTCAGTCCCTGTGTACCAAATATTGTGGGTTTTGTTGAAAGAAAATATATTCTTCCTATATCAAGCGTGGAATGAGCTCTGTTGGTTTTCAGTGTGTTTGTGTGTCGTGCATATTCACCCATACACTGCCAGCACTCAGAGCTTTCTCATACAGTTTTTCAAGTGACATTTTACCTTTATAGTTCACGGGTGGTGCCAGAATAGCTTGGCGCCTGGAGGCGCCAAGCTATTTTGGCCCCACCCGTGAACCAGCAGAGTCGATCCACATCATGCTGCCCTGTGTCACAGCTGCATGCGTTCGTTTCGCAATACTTCATTGTTGATTTGTGTGTGTGTGGTGTTGATGGTGGTGATGCCGGGATGCGACTTTCAATATCGCTAACTAGCAGCACGTTGAAAACGGACACGCGAAATTTACTACTACGTGAAAAATCAACACCTATCGAGCTGATACACATAATGATCCTAGATTGCTCTTCACACCTTCACGCTCGTGCTTTTATATCAGATAACGGGTTTGCTAGTGGCGCGTGAAAAAACAACAACAAAACAGAGTGCCGAAAAGTCGAGAATCATAGCCTGCACACATATGGGCGTTCTCGGTTTCATGTGGACCCAATGTGCAAAAGGCCATCGAGCCGACGTCGGCCGCCGTTGACCCGCGCACGGCCGGCTCGATGGCCTTTTGCACACTGGGGAGGTGATGCTTGTTGGTCTATGATTTTGGACCCAAGGGCTGCACTAGGTACAAGTTGAAATGTCAGCCGGGAAATAATGCCGGACGTTCGACTTTTTAAATTTCCACATTCGACATCTTGATAGAGGAGAGTGTGAAGCAGCGACGCAACTGAAAAGCCCGGTAATTGTATGCTTGCAGACGTGCATTCTCCATGCAGATTGTAAATGTGATATACCACAGAACTTTGAATATGCCCGCTTGGGCGACGCTCGCGCGCGCGCGCGCGCGTGTGTGTGTGTGTGTGTGTGTGTGTGTGTACATGTGTGTGTGGTGTGTGTGTGGTGTTTGTGTGTGTGTGCGTACGTATGACTTCAGTAGTACATTTTTGGCTCACGTGCGAAGCAAAAGTGAGTCTATGTTTTGGGCCAGTGGTTGTTTGTCCGTCGTAAACTTTAACGTTGGCATTTTCTCGGAGACTGTTCAAGCCACATTCTTCAAACTTGGCCCAAGGATACTTTGTGGCAAGGCCTTTCTAAACATACCAATTTAAGTGACCTCTCACAACGGTCAAGATCGCAGGGGCTCAGGAAATAGGTCCAAAATAGCTATATTTTAACATTTTTTCTTTTCTTTCTGAAATACTATTCACAACTTCAAACCCAAACTTGGTACCCCCCACCCGGGTCTGCCCTGGGGGACTTGGGTGGGGTAACTACGTTTTAGTTCCCAGGGTTCCACAGGGTGGGTTTTCTTCTGTATTCTGGGGCATGTGTTTCTATCTACTCTTGATCCATTCACCTGTATTTGCCTTTTTAAAACTCGCCCTACTGTCTGCGCTGCCCGCAGCTCTTGATATTGGATGTGTGTTGCTAAATGGTCTTAGCTTTATTTAGGCCCCATGTCGTAGGTTTATTTAACGTATTGGACCGGCTGGCGACATGCATTCAATATTCTGTTTAGTTTTTTTTTTTTTTTCACAAGCAGTGCAGGCACGTCCTGAGAAAGCCTTGTTGCTGTCGGGACGTTAAGCAATGTAATCAATGTAACCAAACTTGGTACAAAGATACCTGAGGGTAAGACCTTTCCATGCATACTAATTTGGTTGATCCATCGGTAAGGTCAAGGGTCACAAGAGCAAGCTCAGGAAATAGGTTCAAAATAGCCACATTTTGACAAAAGATGTTATTTTCTCAAACACAACTTTAAACCCAAACTTGCTACAGAGATACCTGATGGGAAGACCTATCTATGCATACTGTTTTGGATAACACTTAGGAAAAGTCAGAATCAAAGGCTGTCAAATGTGTGTAAAATGCCAGTTTGTGATAAAAATTTAGGTATTAGCAACATTTTTGCAATTTTTTTTCAATCAAATTTAGCACAAAGGTAGCTGATGATAAGACCTACCTCTTCATACCAATTTACTCAACTCATTGCAAAGGTCAAGGGTGGGGGAGGGGGTGCAGGGTTGGATCCAAGGGGAGGGGGGCAGTGGGGAGTGGGGTCCATGGATCCCCCCTCCAGAGCCAAAATTTGTAAAAATGCTATAACAAAGTCCCTTTTCAGGGGTGTTTGGAACCCCCCCCCCCCCTTCCCTTGTTTGTTCATTCGGCCCCTGGAAGCAAGGTCTATCGCATTGCCCCCCCCCCCCCCCCCCCTGCATTCCCCACTGTTTGATTTTCCACCCCCTCCCCCCCGGTTGTTTGAATTTTGCGGCCCCTGGAAGCAAGGTCCGTCGACTACCCCCCCCCCCCCCGCCCCCCCTCTCCCCGTTGTTTGATTCTTCGGACCCTGAAAGCAAGGTATGACGCCCGCCCCCTTCCCCCCGCCCCCTTCCCCCCCCCCCCCCCCCACATCGTTTGATTACAATGTCTGACGACACCACCCCCCCCCCCCCCCCCCCCATTTGATTTTGCGGCCACTGGAAGCAAGGTCTGACGACCACCACCACCACCCCCCCCCCCCCTCTGGTTTGATCTGTCAGGTCCTGGAAACAAGGGTCTGATGCCTACCCCACCCCCCTTTCCCGATCCCTGGAAACAAAGTTTGTCAACTACTCCCCCACCCCACCCCCACCCCTCAGTCACTGTTTTGATTCTTCGGTTTTTCGGCCCCCGTCGAAGCAAAGTGTAGGGTCGTGGAGGCCTTTTGTATCAGGTTCAGGGTCCCAAACAAGAAGTTTGGACCCCCCCTCCCCCCTGGTGTAAAGTGATCCGACCCTATCATGTGTTCTTAGAACATTTCGGCAGTATTTGTGAAAGTGTCTTACCCCATTTCGCCCGGGACCCTGAATCAGCAGATGGATTGACCATGATAATTCAAGGGTAGTGTCAGATTAGCTTGTCTCCTGAAGACGCCAATCTAATCTGACACTACCCTTGAATTATCATGGTCAATCTATATGCAGCTCTGTTACACAGAGGTTATGCAACATCTCCAACATTTGAGATGGGACCTTGGGTCTTAAAGTATGTGTGTGTGTGTATGTGTGTTGTGAAGGGGAGGGGGGGTGTGCATGGAGGGAGGGGGGTGGGGGTGGGGATACAAATACGTGAGGCTAGTATCTGATAAGTCAAGGTATTGCACGGGTCACGGGGGTTCGCTACACTGACCTGAGGCCTGAGGGAGGTCAAAGGAACCATGCATTGTACCCCCTGTGACCAATAAGGTATTCAAGTTGTTTTCTTTACAAAAAATAAAAAAATCAGTTTCGCTCATCTTGTGGTTATATGACATTTGACCACGTGACCCATGTGCGCGCTAGCCGCTGTGTTTTGAAAGTGTAGGACCTTGTAATTTATTTTAATTCTAAAGTCTTATGTGCGTTTTGGATATATATCTGCAAAGGAATTCAACTCCGCCATTGCCGGTCCCAAGCCCGGATGAGAAAGGAGGAGGGAAACTAAAAACAGCTAACCACCATACCCACCCTGCTTGGTTTACAAAAAACACTACCGCTAACCATTCAAGCACTTGACCTTCACTCATATGACACGTGCTTTCCAAATCATTCCAAAATTTACACATGAACCAAAACAACGAACACTTGTTGCACACACTGGTGTATTCCGAATGATAAGGGTTAATATTCAAAATGCTCTGTTGCCGTTTGTCTGAAACTCCAGAGTACAAAATAAAAGTCCTTTAATTTCCAGAATACATTATATCGATTCGCACATAAATGCCATGATAAACTGTTTTGCTTCAGAAGGACAAAACGCAGCAATGTTTAAAAGACTTCCTCTGTAAAAATCATAATCGAAAGGTTACGGGCCAGTGTTTATTGAATTTTGCACCATACAATGTTAAAAATGTTAAAGCACACATACACATTAAGTTGAAAAAAAAATTAATGTGAAAAAGAAGTATTCCATGAACTTGACCTTATTACAGACGCCTAATGTTGTGAAGACACCCATTTTGACTGTAATGCCAGTTTTTGTGTGAGAGGCACCCACTTTATTGGTAGAAACCCATTTTTTTCCATCTAGTGCCTCTGTTTCTAGAAAATGTCTATTTTATTTTAAGTTATAGAGCTTAGTTATAAGGTGAGTTCTAAACATTCGCATCAATTCCAGAGCCCTAGAATAAATAGAAATATGGGAACCCATTTTGACATAAAATGGTAGGTAACCCACTCTGACGCTTTTGTCTCCATGTGTGTGTGTGTGTGTGTGTGTGTGTGTGTGTGTGTGAGAGAGAGAGAGAGAGAGAGAGAGAGAGAGAGAGAGAGAGAGAGAGAGAGAGAGAGAGAGAGAGAGAGAGAGAGAGAAGGGAGGGGGAGGATTTTTTTCCAAAAATGAAAAATTACACATTTAAAAATATTCTGGGAGCCCTGGACCCTAAAACACACCCTCCCTCAGAATCTGCTTCTGAACACCTACATAAACCTGTGTCAATAATACAATACAATACAATACAATACAATAATATTAATCTCCTATGGAGAAATTCACTATCTGCCCATACAACGCATGGCATCACTCATTCAATTAAATAATCTATAACTCTCAGTTAAAGCCCCAAGTGCTTCTGGTGTCGGCAATGTTGCAGTGAACTACTGAATGGGTTCAGGGGCGGATCAGTTACCTCGAGGGGGGGGGGGGCTTCCAAATTTGTGTTTGGGACCTTCAACCTGATACAAAATACCTCCCCGACGCTAGACCTTAGTTTCAGAGGTCGAAAAGGCGGGGTGGGGGGTGGGGGGGGGGGGACTTTGTTATAGCATTTTAAAGAATTTTGGGTCTGGAGGGGGGGGGGGGGGCGGAACCCCTAGGATCCCCCCAGATCCGCTCCTGGGATTAGTACTAAATAACTAAAGAATGTAGGCAGACATTATCTACTGATATTACTGTTGAAAGGGTAATGCTAACTTTTATTTTGTTTTACTTCTGAGGTGGAAACACTAAATGCAGTAGCTTTTATTCCCCTAGACATAGAACATTTTCCACACATTTGCTGACCATGCCTGACTTTTGACCTTTGGAAGGAGCCAATAAAATTAATATGCATAGACAATGTAACCCCAAGCATCATTTCTACTGGGGTCTTACTGCAAAGTTCACATGCAAACTACCTGAAATAGCAACAACCTAACATAAATAGCCTTCTAACTTCCCGTGACCTTTGACCTTAACGAGAGGTTAACTTAGGACAGCTGCATACAAATGTTTTATCATTAGTTTTCTCTTTGGCAAGTTTTCAATACAATTATAACTTGTTTCTTTTTTTTAATCGCACATTTATTGACCTTTGTAACCTTGACCTTTTATGGAGGTCAGCGCAAATGACAGTCAAAGCTATTATCACTGAAATAGGATCACGGTGCCAAATTAGAAGTCTGTGGCTCTGATGGTCTCTCAGGAATTTAAAATGAAAAAATCTGTCACAATTGGATATACAAAGGAAGATGGATGGATGGACCAGTTGAGGACCAGTGGCGGATGACACATATTTATTTTACTTTCAATGTTACATGAGCCTGTATGTTTGCTAACCATCTCTCATACCTTAATTTTCCAACAAAATGTAAGTAAAACCTGTTTCATAATAGGAGACCTGGTATTTCATATTAGGCAAATGGTGCCTAATATGAAACAATGTGTCACTTTTTTCCAAACTGGAGCTGCTTCTGCGCATGGTCTATTCGAGTTTTGAAATTTGGCTCTGTCTTAAGATGCATCAATATAATCTCTATCAAACCTATAGGTGCTCGATGACAGTAGCTTTGACTAATGCAAATCCACTGCGCCGCCGCGTGCGCGCCACCGCCGCCTACTAATGCTCAAGACAAAAATTTAATACGCGCATTAGTAGGCGGCGGTGGCGCGCACGCGGTGGCGCAGTGGATTTGCTTAGTTAATGCTACTGTCATCGAGCCCCTATGATCAAACCCTGGTTTCAGATTGATTCTACCTTTCTTTGGACGGTTACGCGAGACGTTTTTGCTAAAGTGTTTCATATATGGGTCTCCTTCCCTACAGCTCCAATAATGGTATACTTTAGAAGATATTCCATCCTAAAAATGATTTTTAAAAAATCAATGTCGAATAGCGCGCTTTACTATACTAGCAGTCTACACTCGCGCTATTTTCCGCGAAGCACGGGTTGCAAGCCTGCCGGACCCCGACAAAAGGGGCGGAGCCTAAATCTTTCCGCCAAGAGTGGGTAGCTCACACGGTCGAATGCTGACGTGGAATTGTAGTGTGTGGCACGAAAGTGTATAAATACTTGCAGCTTTAAACTTTAGCAGCATGCTGTCTCTTGTATTGACTGATTTGAGAAAAGAACACACTTCCAGGTTAACCGGCTACGACATACACAGCCAATATGATCATGTCCGCTGCAGCACTGATTTTGGGCACATTGATGGTATTAGTTACAACTCCGCTAGTAACCTCCAATCAGTATGAAGCCCTGAATGAAATCATAGTACAGACGTCTTCTGAGTTACGAAATCTGGCATTAGAAGTCAAAGAACTGAAGAAACACCAAGCTACCTATCAACAGGCTCAGAGAAGAAAAGGTAATATTGATGGTATCCAGACCAATGGTGTGTGCCATGCGTGTAAAATGCAAAGAAAATCCAAAAAAAGAAAGAAAAACACTTAGAAAAGACGCAATTACAAGACATTTTCTAAGCGTGTTACTTTCTTGTGATTTTTGTGTGTGCGGTAATTTCATTACTATTCCCTTGAATGAAAACTTTAAAAACTTGTTCATTTGTTTACGCGATACACAAAAACCTTGGGGTGCATTACTTTGCAAATTACGGTACCAATTTGTTTCATGGTATACTAAAGTTCTACAAGATGGCCACGATATAAACATCGCCTAATCGTAGCAGTTCTTTTGTTATATGAATTTCTCTCAGATGAACAGTATTTATCAACTTGCCACAGTCTTGTCGGGCAAAATATAGCTATTTCCTGATCCGCTGTCCCCTTGACTTTGAGGTATGCCACTGAAATCATCGGTATGTTAGAAAAGGTCTTGGCACAAAGTATTATTGAACCAAGTTTGAAGACTGTGGTTTGAAAGGTTTCCGAGAAAAAGCCAACGTTAAAGTTACCACGGACGACGGCGGACAGCGGACGGACGACAGACGACAGAGAGACGATCACAGGTCCGTTACATAAACTCATTTTTGCTATCGCACGTGAGCCAAAAGATGTTTCTGTAGGTTAATTAGTCATATCTACCCTTGCATTCTTACTAGTCCAGTCAGTCACCTTCCAGACACAACAGGAGCAGAATCAGCCCTGATACGTCAGGGGTAGTGCCAGACTGTCTTGGTTTCTAAGATGGCACCACGATAGCCTGGCACTAGCCTTGAACTAATACCCGGATTCTGGGAATGCACAACGCTCAGTCTGGCTTTACCCTGTTACTCTCACAGTCGACCCATCTCCCAAATCAGGAGCACAGTTTTTCTCGATGTCTCCCCCAAAGGTTGTAAATGAGTTAACAGTATGTGTGAATGACTTATCAATATATCCCCCAGGCTGCACTTCCTCAATTTTGGAGGTGTCACCTAACGACTATGTACCAGTTGCCGGAGATTAATTGGCCATACTAATGTAAGGGTAGTGCCAGATTAGGTTGGCGCCATCTGGCGCCAACCTAATCTGGCACTACCCTTGAATGATGATGTCGATTCGTCTCCTGCTGTAGGGCTAAATGGGTTAGCCATCTATCATTCTTGTGCCAACTTTCGCCGTCAGCCTCGGTATTACACGCTCAAGTACATGTATACCGCAGCGATATATCCTAAGGTCATTTATACAATATTATGACCTTTAGAAAAAAACGCAGTTGTCTGGTCACCCCAGTGTTAAACAGCTGCGCGGGCATACCGCTGAGAACATAGAATCAAACTCCGGCCACCTCACTCTGCTTACTTCAAGTAATCTGTGACTGAACACGTTATGCACATTTAAACAACAAATATATTTGTCTTGCAGTGGCCTTCTCCTCATTATTCAGTACCGATGACCCTGTAAACGGCCATGTCCTCTCCGTTGGTTCAACTCTAAAGTTCGACAAGGTTCTCTTGAACCTAGGTAATGGCTACAACCCCCACAATGGCATTTTCACTGCACCTGTAGCAGGTCTCTACGTCTTCTCTCTGACATCCATGACATCTAACGGACGAGAGCCAGCATCCCTTGCAATTGTCACGGATGGTATGCGATGCATTTGTCTTACATTGTTTTTTATTAGTCCGCACAGAGAGACATTGGAATTACTGTCTCATTGTTGAGGACTAAATTCGTATATCCTTTTCAGACCTTTGGCGCTCCGTAGACTACCCCCCCCCCCACCCCCCCACCCCCCCGATCCCCCGTCCCGCGGGGGATCGGAGACTATGTTTTTCTGAAAGCCTATTCCAAACCACGTAGCTTTCTATGTGTTTGCCAAAATTAAACACCGTATCGAAGATACCACAGAGTTTGACCGAACCCACCCCCCAAAAAAGTCATGATTTTTCGGGGTAGGGGTACCGTCCTAGATGGACAGTAAGGCTTTGATAACTACAAGATAATACTCATTATTTGGTATCGGCGTGTTGGACCTCATCGGGCATTCAGAAAATAATTAACTTTATTATATTTTTTATACGCGATGACGTCACAGCATTCTATATTTGGAACCTATGAATATGGCACCATTTTTTAGGTGCGGTGTTCTGATGCACTTCTTCCATGATTAGTGGAATTAATTGCACACAAAAGACTTTTTATATGCTAAAACACTTCCAGTAATATATGTACACTTCATATTTACGCAGTTTGTAAAATCTGTTGACGTCATATAATAGTACAGTGAGTTTTAAAAAAAAGACGGATTTTCACTAGTTTCCAGAATACGAATTTTATAGAGCTAAAGTTCTTGTAAATTTTCAGATTTTGAAGTGAAGTGGAAACTGGTCAGTTTATGCTAAGAGTGTGAGTACTACGTCTAAGCTGGGCATAAATAAAAAATGGAGGTAGGTGGGTGGGGTGGGGGGTGGGGGGCTGCAAGGGGCAATAAACACACACACACACTCCCAGAGCTTACAGTATGTTTCTAATTAGTTTAGGCCTCTTGGCTTGACTTCGCGAACGAAGATTCTATAGGGCTTGCCCACGTCGTCTGCATGCATTTTCGTGGCTGCGGAGGCCAATCCGGGACAGGCAGGTTCGACCGCAGTGGCTGCAGGGGAAGGTCTGGTCAGGGTTCTGAGTTACGACAGCTCTGTTTTTTCTTCTGAGCCGCTTGTCTTTAAGGTTAGCTCTGCGAGAGTCCTCAAAGGAGACGGCTGCCTTGTGAATGGTGGAGCGCCAGGTGTCACGGTCCGCAGCAAGCAAAGACCATTGGCGGTGGTCGATTTGGCAGGCACTAAGTGACTTCTTGAGACCGTCTTTGTATCTCTTCTTTGGTGCCCCTCTGTCTCGGTGTCCAGTGGCGAGCTCGCCGAACAGAGTGATCTTGGGTAGGCGATGATCCTCCATCCTGGAGACGTGCCCCGCCCAGCGAAGCTGTGTCCGCAGCAGCAAAGCCTCGACGCTCACAGTTTCCGCCTGTTCAAGGACCTCGACGTTGGTGACATAGTCACTCCAGTGAATGCTGAGGATGGTACGCAGGCAGCGCTGGTGAAAGCGTTCGAGGAGTCGTAGTTGGCTGCGGTAGAGGGCCCAGGACTCGGAACCGTACAGCAGGGTGGTGAGGACGACAGCTCTGTACACGCTGATCTTGGTGCCTTTTTTCAGCTGTTGATTGTGCCACACCCGCTTGAATAGTCGCCCGAAAGCACTGTTCGCTTTTGCCAGCCTGTTGTCCAGCTCCTTGTCCAGCTTGGCGTCTGACGTGATGATGCAGCCAAGGTAGGTAAACTGGTGTACAGACTTCAGTTCGGACTCGCCGATGGTGATGTGGGGAGGGCGATGCTCTTCCTTGGGTGCCGGCTGATGAAGGACCTCTGTCTTTTTCAGACTGACCTCAAGTCCAAAGAGCTGGGCGGCATCTGCGAAGCAGGACGTAATGCGCTGCAAGGCTCTCTCTGTGTGTGCAACGAGGGCAGCGTCATCAGCAAAGAGCAACTCACGAATCAGTTGGTCTAGGGTTTTCGTGTGGGCCTGCAGTCGTCTGAGGTTGAACAGGCTGCCATCGAGACGATACCTGATGTACACTGCGTCGTCATCGTCGAGGTCCACTGTGGCCTGCTTCAACATCATGCTGAAGAAGATGGTGAAGAGGGTCGGTGCCAGCACGCAGCCTTGCTTCACGCCGTTGCGAATGGGGAATGGTTCTGAGAGGTCACTGTTTAGTCTGACCTGGCCTTGCTGGTCCTCGTGGAGCTGGACGATCATGTTGAGGAACTTTGGGGGACAGCCTAGTCGCTCCAGGATCTGCCACATACCTTGCCTGCTCACAGTGTCAAACGCTTTTGTTAGGTCGACAAACGTTACGTACAGCCCTTTGTTCTGCTCGCGGCACTTCTCCTGAAGCTGTCTCAGCACAAAGACCATGTCGGTGGTACTCCTGTTGGCTCTGAAGCCACACTGGCCCTCTGGGAGGTGGTCCTCAGCGATGGCAGGTACCAGCCGATTCAGGAGCAACCTTGCGAGAATTTTCCCGGCAATGGACAGCAGGGTAATTCCACGATAATTAGAGCAGGCAGACTTCTCTCCTTTGTTCTTGTACAGGGTGATGATGACTGCATCACGGAGATCCTTTGGTAGTGTTCCTTTTTCCCAGCAGCAGAGAAAGAGGTCGTGGAGCTTGTTGTGCAGTGCTGGGCCTCCATGCTTCCAGATCTCTGGCGGGATTCCGTCAATGCCTGCTGCTTTGCCACTCTTGAGCTGGTGGATGGCTGTGAGGGTCTCTTCGGCGGTGGGCGGTTCGTCCAATTCAACCTTTAGTGGAAGGTGTGGGATTTGGAGGATGACTGTTTCTTGAACAGTGCGCTCAGCGCCGAAGAGGTCCTGAAAGTATTCCGACCAGCGGTTCAAGATGGAGGTATTATCTGTGAGGAGTGCCTGTCCATCAGCGCTTCGCAGGGGACTTTGTACCAGGTGCCTAGGGCCATACACTGCTTTCAGTGCTTCGTAGAAGCCCCTGTAGTCACCGTTGTCAGCGCAGAGCTGGGTCCTCTGTGCGAGTCTGGACCACCACTCGTTCTGGAGCTCTCTAAGCTTGAGCTGGAGACTGCTGCAGATGAGGCGGAAGGCAGACTTCTTCACAGGGCAGGAAGGCTGGGCTAGGTGGGCCTGGTGGGCGGCTCTTTTTTTTGCTAGAAGTTCCTGGATCTCTACGTCGTTTTCGTCAAACCAGTCTTTGTTCCTCTTTCTAGCAAAGCCCAAGACTTCCACAGAAGATTTTACAATAGCAGTTTTCAGTTGTTCCCAGAGTGTTTCAGGGGAGGAGTCTGCTGGATCAACTGTGTCTTTGAGCATGCGCTGTAAATCGGCCTGAAGGGCAGCTTTCTTGTCGTCACGCTGAAGGCTGGCAACATCAAGCTTTTTCTTGGGGGGGCCCCATTTCTTGGGTTTCAGCTTGAGGCGGAGCCTTAGTTTGCAGCGAACAAGGCGGTGGTCAGTGTGGCACTCTGCGCTGGGCATCACTCTGGTGAGGAGGACGTCACTGCGGTCCCTCTGACGCACTAGGACATAGTCGATAAGGTGCCAGTGCTTGGAGCGAGGATGCATCCAGGTGGTCTTTCGACTGTCCTTTTGCTGGAAAGTAGTGTTGGTGATGACAAGTTGCTGCTCTGCACAGAGCTCCAACAGTAGGCGACCATTGTCATTGCAGTTCCCAACGCCATGCTTGCCGAGGACTCCTTTCCAGGCTTCTGAGTCTTGGCCCACTCTGGCGTTGAAGTCGCCAAGGATGATGACTTTGTCGTCTGCAGGGGTGCTCTGCAGGAGGCTGCGCAGGTCAGAGTAGAACTTGTCTTTTTCTGCAGGCTCTGCCAGGAGGGTTGGGGAGTACACTCTGAGAAGGGTGACGTATTGCTGGTGTCTCAGTGGGAGGCGCATGGACATGATGCGGTCGGAGTGACCCGTTGGTAGGTTTTCCAACTTAGTCGCAATGTGGGTCTTGCCAAAATTAAACACCGTATCGAAGATACCACAGAGTTTGACCGAACCCACCCCCCAAAAAAGTCATGATTTTTCGGGGTAGGGGTACTAGATGGACAGTAAGGCTTTGATAACTACAAGATAATACTCATTATTTGGTATCGGCGTGTTGGACCTTTATCGGGCATTCAGAAAATAATTAACTTTATTATATTTTTTATACGCGATGACGTCACAGCATTCTATATTTGGAACCTATGAATATGGCACCATTTTTTAGGTGCGGTGTTCTGATGCACTTCTTCCATGATTAGTGGAATTAATTGCACACAAAAGACTTTTTATATGCTAAAACACTTCCAGTAATATATGTACACTTCATATTTACGCAGTTTGTAAAATCTGTTGACGTCATATAATAGTACAGTGAGTTTTTAAAAAAAGACGGATTTTCACTAGTTTCCAGAATACGAATTTTATAGAGCTAAAGTTCTTGTAAATTTTCAGACTTTGAAGTGAAGTGGAAACTGGTCAGTTTATGCTAAGAGTGTGAGTACTACGTCTAAGCTGGGCATAAATAAAAAATGGAGGTAGGTGGGTGGGGTGGGGGGTGGGGGGCTGCAAGGGGCAATAAACACACACACACACTCCCAGAGCTTACAGTATGTTTCTAATTAGTTTAGGACTGAGGCTACAATTATGTCTGACGACAGTTGTGCTGCCCAAATCGGAATAAAATGAAAGAATATAAGCGTATAGACTATTATGGGGCCTGTAATACGAGCTGCATAAAACATCTATCTCCCTTACGTCACTGACAAACCGGTGGATGAATGCAATAGCAGTTCTAATGTCGGGATCATTTGTTGATCAGAGTGTGTGTGTGTGTGTGTGTGTGTGTGTGTGTGTGTGTGTGTGTGTGTGTATGTGTGTGTGTGTGTGTGTGTACGTGTGTGTGTGTGTGTGTGTACGTGTGTGTGTTTGTGTGCGTGCGTGCGTGCGTATGTGAAAGTACATTTTCCCCCCTTTGGCAACTTTTAAATTCTTGTCCTTCACATAACTCTAAATCATTTCCAAAACATCAAAATATGTGCTTGTCTGTGATTTCACAAGTTCAAAAATTACAGACCAGCACACGCACGTAACTGTCCGTGAAAACATGGCAGTAATAGATTTGTCGTATTCACATAGGCCTACGTCTTTAACAAATACGTCGTCGAATGGAACCGTTCATGTGTTCTTAGAACATTTCCATATGAGTCATGTGTGCAGTCAACATCGAGTATTTCTGAACGTGTCTTAATCCAGTTCGCCTGGGACCCTGCAGCAGGAGATGGATTGACCATGATAATTCAAGGGTACTGTCAGATTAGCTTGGAGCCTTCAGGAGCCAAGCTAATCAGACACTACCCTTGAATTATCATGGTCAATCATCTATCCAGCTGGTGCACAGTGTGTAACGCACGCAGACTTGCCCCCAGTCGCACGTACAGACTCTCGCACAACAGACGCATACACCGCCACTGACTCAGACGGGCGCATTCACGCGGTAAAACTCAACACACGGGCTTTCTTTCTAGCGTAGATATTTATAACAGATAAACAATAAAAGAACGCTCACCAAAACTATCAAAACTATGTACACCACACCTTCCCACTACAAGCACATCAAACCACATACACATGCACAATGTAAAGGCCAGGCTAGGTTTGAGTCTTTCACTATCCAACCTATCTGATGTTCTCGCCTGGTTACGTTAGTCCTTTCACGTCTAGGCGTGCAAGTCCCTTCTCGTACGCTCCCGAGTCGTCCCGTCTCTCGTACCGTAGACGTCCTCGTAGCTCGTACCGTATAGCGCAGTCCTCGCTGTGACCCGAGTGTCTCGGCACCGGTCGCTCACTCCCTGAGTGAAGAGATAAAGAGATGACCTCTCAATAGGTCCCTGGTGACTGACGTCTCGGCGTCCTTCGCTCCACTCTCCGACAAGCACTCTGAATAAATAATAAGGTCCTAAATTATAACACTTGCTAAACACACACACATATTGGATAATATTAGATACATTACGTAACCTGGCTGATACAAATAACTCACACGTTCATTAACACAAACACGTGCTTCATAACCCGACTACTTTCGACACACCCCATAACTGTACAACTACATTGAAACCTAACGCTCTCGCTATACGTTATCCCATACACTGGAAAAGACTATACTTAACCACGTACTACCTTCATAACGACTTAGGCACACACCTCACATTCCTTAGCTATCCATCTCGGTAAATAACTACATAGAAAACACCGGTTGCCTCACTGAATTCCAAACCAACATAACTGAACCAAACCAGTCAACACTACACAACCGAATTAACTCCTAATGCATACAATCCATAACGCAGTAACCATCAATAATACATATAGAAACATACCTGAATTCTAGGTTTCAAAGCCTTGGAATACGGGCTAAGGTATCTCACACACGTCTGTCCACACTGACAGTAAAGCCCCGTACTGACGCTCCTACAGCTCTGTTCGCCTGAGCTCACTAAAACTCCCCATGCTAAACGTTTCTTAAAGATTCTACGTGGGCCTCGTGCCACACAGAATTGTTGTCACAAGACAAACCGCTAATAGTCTAGCAGATTTTCGCAATTTCTGCAGAGGTAAGTAGTTCGTCAAAAGAGTAACAATGGTTTGCAGGTACGAAACGAAAGTACTAATGCCATATAGTTTATGCATGGCAACAATATTTGTCCTTAGGATGGAGACATTTTTGTAGAAGTGTTTTTCGAAAGCTATTTTTCGATGTGAGGGAACCAGTCCTCGTACACGGCCCAGATAAGGTGCAAGACATTTTTTTGTGCATAACATTGAAAATTTCGAGCATACAAGTTACACGTTTATTCCACTGAGTAAATTAAAATCATCAGCAAGTAAACATGCATACATATTTACGATAAAATAATTTAAAAAGTAATATTTTTAATGCCGTAAGCATACTCGCGTCGCTAGTTTCAAAATGGCGGTCAGCGAGATGCCTTCGAAAGAAGTCAATCAGACGCGCACGGTTAATCAGCTTTACTTTGCTCCTGAAGTGAAACAGAGATTATTTTGGATTTAAACTTTGAAGTACATCTTATCAACGTCAAATACGTTATTTTTCCTGGTCTTGAAAACAGCCTTTTCCATAGAACTCAGGTCTCATTTGTGGGAGGAAAGCATATCGAAAGTAAACTACCTTAGTCGTGCATGTTGTGCATTGTGTCTGCCGACCATCTTCAACATTCTACAGACTTTATGTCCGGATACAACATGCATGTTGTTCGTCCGTTTTCCAGCCTAACGGCTCTAAGTGTAGGTCTGCTCTTTTGTTATTAGTGGCGGAGATGGGATTTGTAGTAACTGGTCAAGCAACTCTTATCCGACTGGTCTTAAGCACAAGCCAGGCAGAGTAAAATCCATCTCCGAACCGTTTCCATCTAAATCACCTTGTTCAGCTAAACACCTAAATATAAAAATTGTAGTTTTTGCAACCCATTCAACCAATCCACACTCAAGTACTCACAAAAACTCACTATGATCAAGCTTTATCGGTACTGCATGAGACACAATACAGGTAGTAGCCCTCTCCATTGTATTACATGTTTTATTTATTTATTTATTATTGATTCATTTATGTATTCACTTACATATTTATTTATTATTTATCCTTTTAATTATGGATGGAAGGAATTCCTTGATGTACATGATCGCTGGTGGTATGGTGGTGGCCACGAAGGAGAGGAAATTATTTTTCAATATGCATACATCTATCTGTGCATGTTCATAATCTATCCATAGGTCCCAGGTATCCCCGACTTATTTTATTTATTAATTTATTATTTTTTAAAATTTATTTATTTACTTATTTGTTTGTTTGTGATGTATGTTTGCACATACACATCAGCATACAAGATGAGAACATACATGTACACATATATGGTAATAGGTGCATAAACACCTGCTCCCCACCCCACATACAAAACCACAGAACGCCCATTAAAAGACATGCAAGTCTGTGTATGTTCATAATATATCCGTTACTTGGTATTCATGTCCCAGGTATCTTTGATTTATCTTATTTTATTTATTAAAATTTATTATTTATTTTTATTTGTTTGTAAAGTAGGTTTTATACATATGCTGATGTTCTCATACACATACATGGTAATACTGCCCACTCCCAACCCCACTCCACAACCACAGAACACCCACTAAAAGACAAGTACATCTGTGCATGTTCATAATCTATCCTTTACTCAGCATTCATATGGCCCATGTATCTTGACTTTATCTTATTTATGTAACAGCCACGAGATGACATTAGTCGCCTGCTCGGCGTCAAACCCAAATAACTATTTATTTAAATTATTTATTTATTTACTTTTGTTTGTTTGTAATGCAGGTTTTGTACATACACATCAGCATACAAGAAGAAAATATACATATATATATAGAATTTTAGATGGCAATAGGTGGCATACCGCCCGCTTACAACCCCTACCCAAATACACACACAAAACCGCAGAGCACCTACCCAAAGACATGCACATATGTGTATGTTCATAATCTATCCTTTACCTAGCATGCATATGCCCCAGGTATCTTAGACTTACTTTATCTTATTTATTTAAATTATTTATTTATTTTGTTTGTAATGTAGGTTTTGTACATACACATCAGCATACAGGCTAAGAACATACACCATGATGCCTCTGTGCATGTGGCCACCAGTACTATTCTGTCAGATCTGTCGCACCCAGCCAATGATCTCTTCGAGCTTTTGCCCTCTGGCCGGCGGTTCCGTGCTTTGAAAGCCAGAGCCTCTCGATTCAGGTGCAGTTTCTTTCCAGAAGCTGTCCTCAGTACAGCACCATCCATGGAACAACATGATTCCATGATTTGTGACATATGACTGATTAGTGTTTAATATTGTGAGCACCATTCATTTGGAAGTTAAGCACTATATAAATGTACATTATTATTATTATTATTATCTATCGTTTAGTGCTCTATACAGGATGATCGCCAACTGAGTGTATGACATGATGAATGCCCTACAAGTGAGGATGTATTTTACTGTCGCCATGCCACACAAAAATCCTTATAACGTTTTACTTGGTGAATAAATGTCTTATACATGTACATTGTCATAGGTGCCATACCGCTCGCTCCCAACCCCACTCCAGTTACACACACAAAACTGCAGAACACCCAGCAAAAGAATGTATATCTGTGCATGTTCATAATCTATCCTTTACTTAGCATTCATATGCCCCAGGTATCTTTGACTTACTTTATCTTATTCATTTAACCATCATGAGGGTGGACGTAGTCGCCTGCTTGGCGTTAAACCCAAATAACTATTTAAATTATTTATTCATGTTTTTGGGTAATGTAGGTTTTGTACATACACACACACAGTAATAGGTGCCATACTGCCCCGCTTTCAACCCCACCCACATACAAAACCGCAGAACACCCACAAAAGACATGCACAATTGTATACTGATGGGCATTAGTGGACTGTAAAACCTATATACATGTGTATATAGAGATTTGAGATTAAAAAAGTGGCTTGTATTGACTGCCTGTATTTTAGCCTAACCTAAAAATCTCATGTGTACAGTTAATCACACTGCACATGCAGCCATCAGTTCTGTGAAAAGTAATGTTGGCCTCATGCAGTGATGCACAGGGGCACCAAAACTTACAGATAAGGCCACACCTGATAACAATAACAGAACTAATAGGCATACTCAGCCACTAGTTCTGTAAACAGCATCTTTGTAAACAATACTAGTGGCCAAATGCACACATACATTATAGATGACGCCACCACTGATCACTTCAAACAATAGGCTGCCCAGTTCACATTGATAAGGAAAACCGCAGAACACCCACAAAAGACATGCACAATTGTATACTGATGGGCATTAGTGGGCTGTAAAATCTATATATAGAGATTTGAGGTTAAGAAAGTGGCTTGTATTGACTGCCTGTATTTTAGCTGCTCACCTAAAAATCTCACGTGTACAGTTAATCACACTGCACATGCAGCCATCAGTTCTTTAATAGTACTGGTGGCCACATGCACAGGGGCACCAAACTTAAAGGTGAGGCCAAAACTGCCACCTCAAACAAAACGATACATACACACACATATCAATGATACAGTCAACCTCCATGTGCGATAGTCAGGACAGGTTTAAAGTATGGGACTGTAAATCTTACAGTGAAATGTCAAAGCCAGTAAGAAAATAATATAACAGCAGCAAGTACATGTATTTTGTAAATCACTCAAATAAAACATGAGAACTCATCGAGGCCAATGGTGTTATGATGGGTGATGGAAACACTGAAAGAAATAGTATGTGCACAATATTATAAAGTATGTGCCTACCCCCCCCCCCCCCTCCCTTTAAATGCCACCACTGATCACTTCAAACAATAGGCTGCCCAGTTCACATTGATAAGGAAAACCACAGAACACCCACAAAAGACATGCACAATTGTATACTGATGGGCATTACTTGCCATTAGTGGGCTGTAAAACCTATATATAGAGATCTGAGGTTAAGAAAGTGGCTTGTATTGACTGCCTGTATTTTAGCTGCCCACCTAAAAATCTCATGTGTACAGTTAATCACACTGCACATGCAGCCATCAGTTCTGTAAATAGTACTGGTGGCCACATGCACAGGGGCACCAAACTTAAAGGTGAGGCCAAAACTGCCACCTCAAACAAAACGATACCTACACACACATATCAATGATACAGTCAACCTCCATGTGCGTTAGTCGGGACAGGCTTAAAGTATGGGACTGTAAATCTTACAGCGAAATGTCAAAGCCAGTTGAGTAAGAAAATAATATAACAGCAGCAAGTACATGTATTTTGTAAATCGCTCAAATAAAACACGAGAACTCATCGAGGCCAATGGTGTTATGATGGGTGATGGAAACACTGAAAGAAATAGTACGTGCACAATATAAAGTATGTGCCTCCCCCCCCCCCCCCCCTTACTTTAAATAGCTGTTCATCACAAAGCATATCTCATTCATTTGATCACTCTGTGTTACCTGTCTCCGTTTTCTTTCTCGTTTTAATCCCTAAATATATGAGTGTCAGTGCTAATGCCAGCTGCTAAGAATCTTGCAGCAAACTGCAATAATGCAGACAAACTTTAAACTATGCAGCAGCAAAATAGTTCCTCTTTTGTGCAATAGGCTACTGCTAGCAAGATAGGGTTTAATTTTAAACAAAGCATTGCATGAACTTCCAAGCGTGTTCACATTGTGCTGTGTATTTTTTACGTGTCAAGTGTACTGTACCATCAGTGATAACTGATCGAGACCGCATGGCACTGATCGCACATCACAACATAGCTTGCCAGTACAACTGATTGAATTAAGTGTTACAGTATAATAATAATTAATCAAGTTCCGAAACTTTGTTCAGCCATGACAGTTACAACCTATAGTGGTGTGGCACTCTTTTACAGCATGCAACATGTTGCACTTCGGACATAGGTTTCGAAGATAGCCTTTTTTGTTTCTTTTTTTTTTTTTTTTTTTTTTTTTTTTTTTTTTTTGCTGTGGTGTCGAAATGAAACGGGCAAAGCGATGGTAAAGTGAATGAAAATAAACGTGACAAACCTTTATCAAGATGTAAAAATGCACAAAGCAACGTTGCATGTTCGCCTTTTTGGGAAACAAACACGCTTCTGTAGAACAAATCAAAAAGAACTCGCCGGTACATCGAAATTCATCGCAGGGAAATCCGCGTGTGCGGATGTTTTGATCACGTGATCAGTTTGGGATACCTTATTGTTGAGTAACGATATTTGAGTTCAATTCAAGCCTTTTCGTAACTGCTTCTTCTCTTAATATACCTAAGTGTGCAAATTTTATTAAAAAAAATAAATGAAATCCTTTTAAGTGACATATAGTGCATACTATCACTGAATACAGGAACAATGAGACCCGCGTAAACTACTGATCCCCTGATGGCTGCGAATGTCCTGGTTTCGTCTGCAGGCGAACTAGAAACAAAATGTGCTACAGAAAAAATGTCTCCATCCTCCGGCGGTTTAAAACGAGTGCGCACTGCTTTTATTGAAACTAGACTTCATTTTGCTATACCCAAACCTTTGTTACTCTCTAGAAAATCACTATCTTGTAAACGGCTGATCGTCTATGAAGGGCAGCTGCTAGACTATAACAAAACTGTACCGTACTAAACGCTCTGTGTGAACCCTATGCGTGAGCATAGAGTTTCATCACAATTCCCCCTTCCTTGGGGAAAAAAGAAACGACCGAGTTTCTTTTTAAGACAACTGGACGTAATACACTATCCTATCACAACCCTGGCAAAGAAACTAACCACAGCCTTAAACCCCAACGTACACCCTCGGATCGCACAGCGAACGCGAAAACAGAACTAACGCGTCAATACCACCAGAAATGAAAACGATCCAACGCCGGCCCACACTATCGCGAAACTCAACAGTCTCCGACCTACCCAAAGACGTGTTCGTGAGCGGCATTTCTGTCCGCAACAGAACTATGCCGTCTCTGGCCAACCCGACCAGTGGCCCAAACCCGCGGACCGATCCCCTGACTCCGGACGGCAATAACACAATCCCTCTGATCACAATTTCGCTTGCTTCGAGCTCTCATCGCGCCTCAACTGATGCGACTGAACCGCGAGGAACGTGAGCTCGCTTGTAATCGCGCCGACCCTACCGATGATTCGGGCTGCACACCCTTCATGTTACCAAGAACTAAATCAACTACTGGCTAGTCGATGACACAAGAAATCAGATCACCTGAGAAAAACTCCGTGTCAACCTCTATCCTAGCCAAAGGAAGAGATTCTACCTTCCCTCCGAACGAAATCACTTTCTGCGTCTCCCCCGTGTACTGTTCTTCCCTACAAGGCTACGTCTGACCCCTGCGGTCGCTGTACCTGAGTCACGGAGAATAGAAGCGAGACACCCGTTTACAACACCGTCCCCCAGAGGTAGGCAACCACCTCCGTCACTGAGCTGAACTCACTCCGCCCAGCTGTGGTTCCTCCCCGACTGGGACTGCAAAACTGGCCATGTGAGTGGGCTGCTCCGCCCCCTCCACCTACCAGTATCGCTAGGACATTGGTGAGCCAGATGGCCGTACCCCTGACAGGTGAAACACTGAGCCCCTGAACTACTGTTAGCACAGTTACGACTAAAATGCCCGTACTCATGACACGCAAAACACTGAGTGTCCGAATTAGCCATACGACCACGTCCATACCCACGCCCAGATTTCTCGCCTCGTGCGTAAGGATCGCAACCGCCATTGCTGTTACCGCTATCCTCTGGTCGAAAACGTAAAGTACCTCGTCTCCCGTTAACCAGTTGGGCCCCACGCATGGTATTGACACCCCGATACCCCCCAGTCGTGTTAGCGGCGACCAACCCGACTGGCGGCAACTCGGTCCTACGTGCTAGGTTTTTCGTCGGATGCGCCAGCCGAAAAGCCTCCGCGTTCTGAACTAACTCCTCTGTACTCTTGAGGTTACGCTCCCTCAAGAACACTGCTAGATCCTTGGAAACTCTACCAAAGAACTGTTCCGCCAACACGAGATCAAATAATGCCTCGTACGTGTGGTCAATCTTGGACAGTTCGACCCAACGTACGAGCAACCGTTTGCCAAACGACACAAACGATTCCCCTGTCTCTGGCCGACAAGCTCTCGAGCGTTCCCTGAATCCCTCCGCACTACACTGGAACTTCTGCAAGAGACACTCCTCAGTTCAAAGTATCGTAATCTACGTTCTCCGAAACGTTCAGGCTATGGAAACGACTCAAGGCCTGACCTTCTAACACCGACGAAAGCAAAACGGGCCAGTTGGCAGAAGGCCAACCCAACGCCTGCGCGTGAGCCTCGAAACGACACAAAAAAGCGTCAATGAAGTCAACAGACTCCTTAAACAGCGGTAATCTAGGGAAATTACGTATTCCCCGGCCTACTGAATCGGCACTATCTGGAGCTGCTCTAGACCCCGCATCTTGAGCTAACTGCAGCTGCAACTCCCTATCTCTCTCTTTTTCCTCTCTCTGAAACTCTAACTCCTCCTTTCTAATGATTCTTTCTCTCTCTCTCTCTCTCTCTCTCTCTCTCTCTCTCTCTCTCAGCAAATAAACAATGACACAATTACTTTATGCGTTGACCTACAAACCGACAACACACCGTGTGGTATTGGTCGCCCCCCACGTGAAACTCGCACGGAAAACAACGATCCTTGCGTCACAAGGGCGAATAGACAGAACAACACAGAAAGCGTGACAACACAACTGACAGATGACCTACATGCTATTGAAACGGAAGAGCTGGATGCTGGATCGACAGAAATAGACTTGGAAAAGACAGGTTATGACTTGGAACAAATAAAACAATAGGCCTACATGGGGGCAGTGGACAGAAGACTGCAGAGGCGTTTGAGGGACAGACAGAGAAATGTGGAATTAAAAAAAATTGTGCTTGACACTCGTTTTGAGAAGGAAATGTTCGTGTGTGAGAGTGACGATGTGGTTTTGTTGTTTGACAACAAAAACGAACATGTTGATCATTGGTTTTTCAAACGACTGTCAGGTGAACTCAATAAAGATGAGAATAAAGCCATCAGCGATCTCCGACGCTGGGCGCCAATCAACCGTGTTCGCTATAAGGAGGTGTGTGAGCGTGCTGAAATGGAATTGAAAATCATTCGGGCCTTTCTTCGACATTACATGGATTAGGTGGACGCCGGTTGTACTGAAGTTCTCAGAGACTGTAGCCATCGCCAAAACTGTTATGAATTATTTATTTCATTGATACTGACATTTCAAGGAAGCAGTTTGTATTTTTCAAGTATAAACTAAACATGGACTACCATGTTTGGGAAATAGGTTTACAAGCATTGTCCATTGTTTGTGAAGCTTTGTATAATCCCTTCCCCACCCCCCACCCCCACCCCCACCCCCCTTGTGAATGGTCCAGAAGGTCTGCCACAATAAACTTCTTGAGTCTTGAGTCTCTCTCTCTCTCTCTCTCTCTCTCTCTCTGTCTGAACTTCAAGTTCTTTCTCTTTTTAAGCCCGTTCCTTTTCGTCTTTCTCTCTCTGAAACGCTAATTCCTCCTTTCTAAGTACTCCCTCTCTTTCTTCTCTTTCTCTCTGAATTTCTAGCTCTTTCTCCTCCCTCTGTATCTGTATTTCCAGCTCTTTCTCCTCTCTAAGTTTACGAATCTCTAACTCTTTCTCGTCCTTCACTCTCTGAACCTCTAATTCTACTTTCTTAAGGACTCTTTTTCTCTTCCCGCTCTCTCTCTCTCTCTCTCTCTCTCTCTCTCTCTCTCTCTCTCTCTCTCTCTCTCTCTCTCTCTCTCTCTCTGAGCTTCTCTTTCTCTCGCCCTATCCTCCCTATCCTTACATTTCTCAACGTAATCAAAACGTTTATCCTATGGATTGTCAACTTCCTTGTAAATAGGACCCAGTCAGTTCGCTTTCAAACAGCTCTCTCATCCCTTAGGTCCACTTCCATAGGCGCCCCTCAAGGTACAGTTCTCTCCCCTGTGCTGTTCACACTGTACACTAACGATTGTAGTGGCACTGACTCTACCCTTCTTATAAAATACTCGGATGACACTGCCTTAGAAGATCTCTCCAATAATGATGCGACTTACTTTGCAGAAGTAGAACGTATTAGTGTTTGGTGTAAAGATAATTTTCTAGACCTAAATGTGAGTAAGACCAAGGAACTACTGATAGACTTTCGAAGAAACCCTGCCCCTGTCAGTCCCTGTTCTGATGATCGATGACGTGTCTGTTGAGCGTGTGACTGAGTATAAGTATCTTGGAACAGTCATAGATGATAAGTTGTCCTTTAACGCAAACACCACCCTCATACACAAGAAATGTCAGTCACGCATCTACTGCCTCCAGAAACTCAGGAAGCTGAATGTGAACCCCTCTGTCCTTCAAACTTTTTACTGCTCTTTTATTGAGTCTGTCATCACTTTCGGTTCTGTGTGCTGGTATGGAGGTCTGAGTGTGAAAAACAAGAACACCCTGGCACGAATGGTAAACATCTGCAGCAAAGTGACTGGCAGTAAGCAAAACAGTGTGGAGTCCCTGTATGAACAGCGTGTGTTGAGAAAGGGTAGGCGGATAGCTTCAGACAGATCCCATGTCCTTGCCCACCTCTATGAACTCCTCCCCTCTGGCCGCAGACTCCGCACGCACAAAGCTAGAACACTTAGACTACAGCACAGTTTCATCCCCAAATCCATCACTCTAAGCAATCTGTAGGTACATCCACGCATACCCAAACCTAACTCCTCCCCCTATCCCCCTTTACCTGTGCAGTTCAGTAGGAATGGAGCCTGTTGATTTTAGAGAAGTGATTATATTGTGTTTTATTTGGTGGTGAACATGGACATACTGGGATTGTTGTTACTGAGTGTTTACCCACTAATTATTTTACTACGGTAGACTTTAATTACGCAGCTTGTGTAATAATGTGTAATAATGTACTGAGACGTTTGTATAATAAGTAGTGAGGGTTAGGACTAGGTTGAAACACACGTATTATGTATACATGCATATGTAGAGGTGGGTGTGAATGTATAAGTGCCGCTCAGTTCAGTCCATAAAAGATGTTTGTGTGAGATGTGTAATAATAATAATAATACCGTTATTATATAGGCGCTTTTTCTCAATTTTGGGGAAATCGACTCAAAGCGCCGCGCCTGAAACCCAACACACACACTCACGAAACAGACACGGATTTACGCCATTTAAGACAAACACAGTACAAGACAGACGAAGGGCCAGTCAGCTACTGAAGTTACAGAGATTTTTGATCGCTTGTATTTGAAATTTGTAAAGTGGCCTGAGACCGGTACCAAAGTGTGGGGGGTGGGGGGTGTAAGAGTTATGTGTAAAGATTTTGTAGTGTTTACTTTATATCCATTTTGAATTTGTAGCTGTGCAAGTGCAGGGAGAAAATGTTCATAATTATGCTATAATGTTTTTATGTCTTGTTTGTACTATTTGTTATAAATGTACCACAACCGAATTTCTCTTTTCGAGATAATAAAGTACTCTTATTCTTATTCTTCTTATTCTTATCGTCCTTAAGCCCTAGCCTCTCATCTTGCTTAATATACACCTCTACCTGGTCTGACTCCATATTTACAACAACAATTTCAAAAAATATGAAAAAAAAACACAAATCAACGGCAAGAACTAACAAGCTAGACCCACAAAAATAGCAACAACCTACGCAAAAAGAAATAGCATCCTAATTCGAAGACGTCCAGATGGAACGAAAAGTAAACCGATAGAAAGAAGAGCAAGGAAAAAGAATTCCACAAGCTATACAAAAGGAAGAAACAAAAACTAGCTCCTCGTAAGATCCAGAAAACTACTGACACAAAAGGATCTTACCCCCTAGCATCGGAGAGGGGAACTAATACCGCAAACAAACACCCACATAACAATCAAACCTTATTCTAAAATCGCTATCCACTAGTGCCCGCAGCTACTCTAAAATACCGCTAAAACAGGGTCACCACTGTAACGCACGCAGACTTGCCCCCAGTCGCACGTACAGACTCTCGCACAACAGACGCATACACCGCCACTGACTCAGACGGGCGCATTCACGCGGTAAAACTCAACACACGGGCTTTCTTTCTAGCGTAGATATTTATAACAGATAAACAATAAAAGAACGCTCACCAAAACTATCAAAACTATGTACACCACATATCTTGGCTTGACTTCGCGAACGAAGATTCTATAGGGCCCCTTGCCCACGTCGTCTGCAGGCATTTTCGTGGCTGTGGAGGCCAATCCAGGACAGGCAGGTTCGACCGCAGTGGCTGCAGGGGAAGGTCTGGTCAGGATTCTGAGTTACGACAACTCCGTTTTTTCTTCTGAGCCGCTTGTCCTTAAGGTTAGCTCTGCGAGAGTCCTCAAAGGAGACAGCTGCCTTGTGAATGGTGGAGCGCCACGTGTCACGGTCCGCAGCAAGCGAGGACCACTGGCGGTGGTCGATTTGGCAGGCACTAAGTGACTTCTTGAGACCGTCTTTGTATCTCTTCTTTGGTGCCCCTCTGTCTCGGTGTCCAGTGGCGAGCTCGCCGAACAGAGTGATCTTGGGTAGGCGATGATCCTCCATCCTGGAGACGTGCCCCGCCCAGCGAAGCTGTGTCCGCAGCAGCAAAGCCTCGATGCTCACAGTTTCCGCCTGTTCAAGGACCTCGACGTTGGTGACATAGTCACTCCAGTGAATGCTGAGGATGGTACGCAGGCAGCGCTGGTGGAAGCGTTCGAGGAGTCGTAGTTGGCTGCGGTAGAGGGCCCAGGACTCGGAACCGTACAGCAGGGTGGTGAGGACGACAGCTCTGTACAAGCTGATCTTGGTGCCTTTTTTCAGCTGTTGATTGTGCCACACCCGCTTAAACAGTCGCCCGAAAGCACTGTTCGCTTTTGCCAGCCTGTTGTCCAGCTCCTTGTCTAGCTTGGCGTCTGACGTGATGATGCAGCCAAGGTAGGTAAACTGGTGTACAGACTTCAGTTCGGACTCGCCGATGGTGATGTGGGGAGGGCGATGCTCTTCCTTGGGTGCCGGCTGATGAAGGACCTCTGTCTTTTTCAGACTGACCTCAAGTCCAAAGAGCTGGGCGGCATCTGCGAAGCAGGACGTAATGCGCTGCAAGGCTCTCTCTGTGTGTGCAACGAGGGCAGCGTCATCAGCAAAGAGCAGCTCACGAATCAGTTGGTCTAGGGTTTTCGTGTGGGCTTGCAGTCGTCTGAGGTTGAACTGGCTGCCATCGAGACGATACCTGATGTACACTGCGTCGTCATCGTCGAGGTCCACTGTGGCCTGCTTCAACATCATGCTGAAGAAGATGGTGAAGAGGGTCGGTGCCAGCACGCAGCCTTGCTTCACGCCGTTGCGAATGGGGAATGGTTCTGAGAGGTCACTGTTTAGTCTGACCTGGCCTTGCTGGTCCTCGTGGAGCTGGACGATCATGTTGAGGAACTTTGGGGGACAGCCTAGTCGCTCCAGGATCTGCCACATACCTTGCCTGCTCACAGTGTCAAACGCTTTCGGTAGGTCGACGAACGTTACGTAGAGCCCTTTGTTCTGCTCGCGGCACTTCTCCTGAAGCTGTCTCAGCACAAAGACCATGTCGGTGGTACTCCTGTTTGCTCTGAAGCCACACTGGCCCTCTGGGAGGTGGTCTTCAGCGATGGCAGGTACCAGCCGATTCAGGAGCAACCTTGCGAGAATTTTCCCGGCAATGGACAGCAGGGTAATTCCACGATAATTAGAGCAGGCAGACTTCTCTCCTTTGTTCTTGTACAGGGTGATGATGACTGCATCACGGAGGTCCTTTGGTAGTGTTCCTTTTTCCCAGCAGCAGAGAAAGAGGTCGTGGAGCTTGTTGTGCAGTGCTGGGCCTCCATGTTTCCAGATCTCTGGCGGGATTCCGTCAATGCCTGCTGCTTTGCCACTCTTGAGCTGGTGGATGGCTGTGAGGGTCTCTTCGGCGGTGGGCGGTTCGTCCAATTCAACCTTTAGTGGAAGGACAGCACACCACACCACAAGCACATCAAACCACATACGCATGCACAATGTAAAGGCCAGGCTAGGTATTAGTCTCTCACTATCCAACATGTTTGGTATTCTCGCCTGGTTACGTTAATCTTTTCACGCCTAGGCGTGCAAGTCCCTTCTCATACGCTCCCGTGTCGTCCCGTCTCTCGTACCGTAGACGTCCTCGTAGCTCGTACCATATAGCGCAGTCCTCGCTGTGACCCGGGTATCTCGGCAGCGGTCGCTCACTCCCTGAGTGAAGAGATGAAGAGATGACCTCACAATAGGTCCCTGGTGACTGACGTCTCAGCGTCCGTCGCTCCACTCTCCGACAAGCACTCTGAATAAATAATAAGCTCCTAAATCATAACACTTGCTAAACACACACACATATTGGATAATATGAGATACATTAGGTAACCTGGCTGATACAAATAACTCACACGTTCATTCACACACACACGTGCTTCATAACCCGACTACTTTCGACACACCCCATAACTGTACAACTACATTGAAACAGACTATAACCTAACGCTCTCGCTATACGTTATCCCATACACTGGAAAAGACTATACTTAACCACGTACTACCTTCATAAAGACTTAGGCACACACCTCACGTTCCTTAGTTATCCATCTCGGTAAATAACTACATAGAAAACACCGGTTGCCTCACTGAATTCCAAACCAACATAACTGAACCAAACCAGTCAACACTACACAACCGAATTAACTCCTAATGCATACTATCCTTAATGCAGTAACCATCAATAATACATATAGAAACATACCTGAATTCTAGGTTTCAGAGTCTTGGAATACGGGCTAAGGTATCTCACACACGTCTGTCCACACTAACAGTAAAGCCCCGTACTGACGTTCCTACAGCTCTGTTCGCCTGAGCTCACTAAAACTCCCCGTGCTAAACGTTTCTTAAAGATTCCACGTGGACCTCGTGCCACACAGAACTGTTGTCACAAGACAAACCGCTAACAAAACTGTACCGTACTAACCCTCTGTGTGAACCCTATGCGTGAGCATAGAGTTTCATCACACTTTGGTTAGGCAACACCCCCAACATTTGAGAAATGGGACCTTTGGGCTAAAGTATGTGTGTGTTAGGAAGGGGTGGGGTGGGGTGTGTGTGTGGGGTGAGGCGGGGGGAGGGGGGGGCATACAAATATGTGAGGCTATTATCCGATAATTTATTGCCCGGGTCGCGGGGGTTCGCTACACTGACCCTTGTAGGCCAGAGGGAGGTCAAAGAAACCATTGCGACCAATAACGTATTTGTTTTCCGCTTCTCTTGCGGTTAGGTGACACCATTGAATATACATGTTCAGCCGGGGATTCCCATTCCCGTACGAGACAGAGTGACGTAGCATGATTCGGCGCATGCAGCGCAAACTTCTCAGTCGAGAGTAAAACGTTTATTCTGGCTTGTGTAGAGAATGCTTCAAGCTGCAGTGTATTCAAAAGGTCGTCAAGTTTGAGAGTGACACAGAAGAGTGCTTCTTGATTGCTGTGTGACTCAGAAAAATTAAGAACATTTACATAAAGTGAGAGAAAGTAAATATGAGAGTATTAGGGAATCTTCTATGGTCCTCATTTTTCTATGTTATTTGCTCACAAAAACGCACACGACCTTGCCTTTTCTTTTTCTCAAATTCCTTTTATTTTTCTCTGTAATTAGATATATAAAGAAAGAACTGAATCTTCATTAACACTATGACTGAGAATTTAAGGGGTTAACTCAGTCATAGTGTTAATAATACTTCAAATCTCTCCCCCCCCCCCCCCCCCCCCCCTATAGACAAAACACCCGGACAAACCAGTGCTGGTAACCCCGGAGCGATCACATACATAAACACCTCATGTCTGCGCTTGACTGGTTCTGAAAGACCCCCACTTCTATTCAGGTAAGATACGAATAGACATGTTCTGAAAATTCAATGGGCCTGCAATTATTCACATTTTCATGACGGGACTAGATTGCCTTTTGAAACCGGGATCGAAATCTTTTGAATAGATTGATTTGCACCCCACCCGTCGCGGTATTCACCACGCCTGTCTGCTTATTCAATATGGAATTTTTAATTTTTCCAATTATGTGTTCACCCATTTTGATTTGTCATTAAATGTAAATGGCTAACACCCACACACACAGTCAATCCCATCCCTTTCTTACACAGAGAGAGGCCCGTCATAAAGACAGTAATCATATACCTTTACCCCGCTCTGTTTTATGTCTGTGCTTATAACAACATTACAAGCACTGACAAAAGATTTTGGACGGACTGACCCGCTCTTTGTATAAACACCATGAAGGCTTTACAGACACAGAGTTAAAATGAGTTTGCAACCTGTTGGAAAACAGAAAAAGGCTTTAAGTTAAGATCCGTCTTGTATTTTATGCCGAGGGGGGGTGTTTACTGTTGACTGTTATTTCTACACATGTTGAAACAGGCATGATCAAGCCAGTTTGAACATGACTGATAACGCATGCACTGACAAAGGGTGTTTGCTTGTCATGAGTGGCCTCTGCTTGTTAGGCTGACTAGTTTGCCTGATGCATTTGTCTCTACACGTTGTGTAGTCATTTTGAAAGCAAGATGTGTTTTGCTAGAATGGATTTATGTGTTAAGAATCATCTAAACCTAAAGATAAGTTTTGTTTTAATTTTAAGTTACAACTAACTTAAGGTTACCTTAAAGTGAGTTACAATAGGAACTTATTAACTACTTACCATTAAGAACTTATTAATTACTTACCCTAATTACTTACAAGTACTTAATAACAACTTGACTCTAGTCACGTATACTAAGTCTTTTTTATTAAGATACAAAAGCAACTAAAAACTTTTTTTTCTTAGTAATACTCGGGTGGTGGTGCTGATGGTGTTAAATAATTAAACTGTGTAAGTGGCATGGCATCTCTCTGCGAAGTGTATGACATTAATAAACGATTACCAAATCTGATTTTTATTTGTTTAAAAGATTGTGTAGTTTTTCTGTGGTTTCCTGAACACCGATCTTTTTCCCCATCTCTAAAAAACTAGCCTTCAGTTCTTCAACATTCACGGGTGATTGACTACGCATCTTATTCTGTATTTCAGACTTTTGCTGTTTGTAGTTATTCAAATCATCTTGGACGCGCTTAAATTCTTCGTCATCGATAAAATTATCATTTAATGCCTTACTGATAATAAGTTTCATACTGCTCAGCTTTGCACCAGCCAGCGTACTCAACGCTTCATGTTTTTGTAATTTCGTGTGAAACCTCTTGTTTAAGGCCTCCAAACCAAAGCATGCTTGGCATGTAGCAACGCTAACAGCCTCAATTGCTATTCCAGCGAAACTTCCAATTCCTGTGGCGAACAGAGCTATACCTCCTACAGATAATCCGGCCGAAACTGCACCAATAGCCATAGAAGTGTTTTGAACAGAATTAAATACTGACTTATACCTCCTTTTGCACCGCGAGTACCTCGCCCCCTCACTCTCCAAATATTTCAAAGCTTCTGTAATATTATTTAATCTGAATGCGTCTGCCGGTAATGTTTTATCTGATGCAATTGGCACAGCTGTCGCATGCGGATCAGGCACAAATGATGACAGTCTCATGCGTCGGTAGTTGCGGATAGAAGTTTACCATTTTTTTTTATTCACAAATATTTTTTATTTAATCAGCAATTACATTTTGCAACTCTTCAAAAGTATACAATTTGCTGGTATAATAAAATGCAACAAGATCAATGTGTTCAAGGTTTATGTAACTTAGACGAACAAAAGTTGTTTTGTCAACCACCACCTTGACAGCTGGAACACTGCTCGAAACATTAATAACATCATTATTTTTTGTAATAGCAATAAAGACCTTTGATGACTCTGCCACTGTGTCATTCCATGTAAGTTTAATTCCTTGTGCTATATCTGCCTCTTTTACAGAAGCTACAGATCTCAAGATAATTTCAAATACTATTGTCGCGTCTCTTGCGATAAGAAAGTTTATTGGTGCAAACACAACCTTCGCATCAGACCTACCCTTCCTATGTGTAAGAAGATACCGCTGTCTCTCATAATTTTCAACTTTCAGTTTATCTCTGCTATTGTCATCTAAAGCAAAGCTTGGAACAAGGCTTACAATCAGCGGCCCAGAGTTAACAACTTTCCTAAACACTAAGGCGCCTTCGTCATCAGTGTATACATAAGGACTAATAAATTCCAACTTTATGTCCCAGTCAATTGTTGGCGGTGGTGCAGGCACAAGCGAAACCACCCACTTATTTCCCACATGTATTAAGTTGTAGGGCACATTATTTACTGGAACAGGAACAGTAACATCACGCAGCTGACCAAGTTTAGGAATCGGTCTCTCTGTGCCATCTTTCATGTCATCGATTACTCTCCGCTTGTACATGCCAGTTGAATCAAGTTCAAAACCATATATTTCTCCAATTTCCCCTTCCTTCTCAAAATCCTGTACGTCTGCCAAATCTTTCAACTCTGTTACCGGACATGCAACTGGTATGATTCTATGCTTTGGACCACCACTCATTTTTTATAAACAAAAATAAAATTATTTAATTTCCAACACAACACTAAAATCATGCATAAGAACTGGTTTGTCATCCTGATTAGTTACAGATATACTCAGTGACTCAAAGAAACTAGAACCTAATTTCTTAAACTGTAAATTAGGAAATCTAGCAACCACACTTTCACAATACGGAGCAGTTCCAGTTGGTAAGCATCTCAACAAAGTTGAAGGCTTTCCATTGTGAACATTTTCAGTTGTGTTCAGTTCTTTCAAATAAACATTTAGTACAGTATGTACTGACAAATTGACAGGTCGTTTTCCAGTTATTTTAAGTTTTTTTGTCTTCATTGTTATAATACCAAACATAGCTTCACCTAAATCATCTGATCTCCACCAATCTTCATCAATATAAAATCCAAGTAAATATGCAAATCTATCTGAGATCTTTAACCAATTTTGTGTTACTAGAAATTCTAATGTAACAAGTAGGTTAGCTGGATTTAAAGTTGCTTTAATTTTAAATTTACTTTGAAACCATTCAGCTATAGTACAAAAGTCATAATACCCAGGCGGTAAAGCTTCAGTCTTACCATCAAAAATTACTTTATTATATATATCATCTTCTACATTAAACCATTTTACTGTATAGAACAATTCATGGATAGCTACAGACTTGCTACCATCTCGATTATCAATCCCATTAGTTAACCACACTGGTTTGCTTGTGTCAAGATTTGTTAAGGTAATAAACATTTTTATTATCTCATATAAAAAAGTATGGAATTTAAATCACCAACCATTACCACAACAAACGCATTACAATTTAATGTGAATGCAAAATACAATGTTGCACCAACTTATGAACAGAAAATAATTCAGCTAAACCAGATTGACATAGCTGTGTCTGAACAAGATTTATTTCAAGTCAAAGTACCAAATCCATTTGACCATTACCTAAACCCTCCAATAACAGACGACTCTACTGCAAGAAAGTGGTCTTCAAGTCCACTACAGATGTTTCAAAACCAACTTAACTTTGCCATACTGTGTTCAACTACAGGCTGTGGTGTTTCATTTACAGACCACTTGAATCACTCAAACAAACTGATTAGATCTGTGTATCATTTCCACACCTATTACCAGCTTAGAAGAATACTGTCAGAACTGCATACACCTCTACCAACTGAATCCAGTTTCAACAGGTATAACAACCCCATGGATATGAAAGCGTTTGAACGCATTTGTAATGAATTTAACATCAGTACCAAGTATGACTTCACACAAAAACTTGATGATCACCACGGCATTGGTACATTGTATTATGCTATGAGTCACAGACAATACCCACAAGATTATTACCCTGGTTACACTTCATTCTCATCAAAATCAGAAGTCTGGTTAGGATCAATAGAACAGAAACAGTCTAATGCGTGGACCACATTTATTTTAGACAAGAGTGACGGGTTTACTCAAGCAGGAGTCGAGCGCGTAAATGAGTCTATCAGAACATACGTCTGGTGTATACTAGGTGCTCAATCACTAACAAAATCGAATATTTTGAATGGAAGTGGGACATTCGATTCGCAAAAACAATTTCTCGCTAATCTTGAAGATTCAGTAAATTCATCAGTTGATCTCCCATCTAGCATACAACGCTACCAAGACGTACTCAGATATGCCAGATCAAAAGTTGACTTTGTAGTTGGCATCAGGTTATACATGTTACCATCTGACCTTCAACTCCAAATGGGGACAATAACAAATTATAATAATGAAATCATTGTTGCAGGTCATGATCAAAAACTAGGTCTCAATCAATCTGTAAACTTGGGGGCCACAACCACACATGTACAGCTGTTAAAACCATTACAGACGGTAACACCCCCGGCCCCAGCCCCATCACCGGCACCCATACAACCAGTACAGTCAACACCATCCCTTGACAAACATGAGTCTGAGAGAACAGCATTGGTAATAGGCCTCACTGGACTAGGAGTATTACTTCTTTATCTGTTTCATTAAATAACCCACCATCAACCCTCCTACTGTCACCAAAAATACCCATACATGTTCTGCCATAAATCCAACTACCTTTGCTGCAGTACTAATCAACCAACTGACAACAGTGCCTATAATGCCAGGCAACGCGTCTACTGCTTTCACAGCCAATTTTTTAAGCAAGTCTGATATATGAGACAACTGTTTCTTTACCCATGACTGTAAGTCTTTTGGGTCTGTTGGTGGTGCCGGAGGTGTCGGGGCTGGCGGTGTTGAACCACTGGGTCCACCAGCACCGGAGACAGCCAACACAACAGTACTGATAATAAATCCCAGAGCTGTAATTAAACTAGCAATTGTGATACCCTGTTCTCTGAAAAGTGTTTTAAGTCTCTCAGCCAGAGTAGTGTCTTCATGAAGTATTTTCTGAATAGTTTCCCTAATCCTGTTAACTTGTGATTTCAGTTTCTGTCTCCCAATACTAATCACTTCTAACCTACCTGATCTTTCTATCTGCAAATTATTTAATCTGTGTTGTATTCTTTCTTTCATTTCTGTGTCAAGATTCCCATTGTCTGCTGTAGCCAGTTTCTCTTTTTCACGTTCAATGTGTTTATCAAGCTCTCCTAGTTTGGCAACATTGTTTACCATCTCACCTCTTATCGTCTGCAGTGATTTATCCAACCCTATAATCTCCCGCATTGACAAAGGCGGGTCGTCTATTGTTTTCATTGCATCATTTAATTGCCCTTCAGTAAATGATGTTTCTTGTATCACTGTGTTTGCTATTTCTGGTAGGCTTGTTACTGGTGCCATTTCAATCTCTTGCCCTGTTGGCAACTTTGTTTGCGTGTCGTGAAGAACACTAACAAGACGCGGTGTGACAGGAGACCCTCCAATTCCAAGTTGACGCAAGGCACCAACACCACCTTCATTTTTGATTGTACTTAAAGCCCTAAACCTACTAGGGTCTTTTTTGTTAGTCAATAGTACTTTTCCTTTGTCAACAGTATTTAAATATAAATGACCCTTGACATCAATTTCAAACTGATTAGGGTCTATGTTGTCTGGGTGGCCACCAACATGATCATAAAATGAGTTCACTTTGGTTTCTAAAAGTTTGTGACGTAAACTGTAAATATTTCTTGTACCAGTCATATCTGTCATATCTGTTGTATTACCAAAATCATACGTGTCATCCATTTCAAAATCTTCATGATTAAATCCTCCCGCTGCCATTGTTTTATTAATTTATTATTTTTTATTGTGCATAATAAAAATGACACAGTCTTATGGATCAAAGTTAGACCCATACAGAAAACTACGTGAGCCCTTGGGTGTTAAGGCCATTAGACAATCGATAGTCATCACAAACAATCCTAGTACCATAGACCAGAACCAAACACTTACAGTCAAGTTTCCAAACCTAGGACCCAGTGACGTTATTGTTCCTGGCACTGCACGCCTAGCATTTAATATTGAACTATCATCAGACGCAGATGTGAACAGAACTCTAGTTGACAATCTTGGCAGAGCAATTGTTAAAACTATTAAAGTAAAACTTGAAGGACAGGAAGTGTTTAGTCTTGATGACTCAGATGTGTTTTACTGTTACAAAGATCTTTGGCTCACAAGAGAAGAACGAGAAGATCGTATTTATCAAGGCATACAGCCAGATAATGTTGGGAAACTTCGAATCAATGCCGGAGACAAAACAACTACTGGGGTACCAAAGGAAGTTATTATAGCAGAAACATATGGAACCAGGTTTTACATTCCACTTGAGTTTGAAATCCTAACAGCTCATTTGCCTTATTATCAAGGGGCACTGAATGACCGTCTGAGTTTTGAACTAACTTTTAATGACTACTCCAAAGTTATTAAATCATCTGCCACAGATGCAACATACAAGATCTCTAACATTTCCTTGGAATATGAAATTGTCACACACACTGATCTAGCCAGACTCATACAAAATCAGTACCAGTCAAGACTTCCAATTTATTATGACAGGGTGATTAGACATAGTTTAATACCCAAAGATAAGAGTGACCCAATGTGGAACATAAACTTAAACACACCTGCTAGGTCACTGAAAGGTATTCTTATGTTGTTTGTTGAACCAGCAGATCCATACAAACGGGATTCAGAAAAATTCTACAATCCTAAGATTACACATTTGTCCTGCACAATTGAAGGCCGCCCTAATCAAGTGTACACTTCAGGAATGCTGCCTTATCAACACTACGATGAGATCACAAAGTATTTTGCAGGAGGAAGGATTAGAGATAAACCAGCAAACATTGCGTGTAAAGATCTATATCTGTTTGACGTTAGGATTGGACAATACCTGACAAACAAGTATGCACTTTGGTTAGATCTTCGCAGTACAGATGACGACTATCTTCATGGGTCAGGACGAACTGTCGAGAACGGTAGTGATGGAATAACAATTCAGATACAAAAGAAGGTTGAAAAAACCGAAGCCTTAAACATATATTTGTACCTGATATATGACGCACAACTCAATATTGCAGAAAGCAGACTGAGTGGACACATATATTAAAATTATATTGTGTATTAAAATGAACCGAAGCTTAATGACCCTCGACCCACACTGTGAATTGTTTGTTGGTGCCACAGGGTGTGGAAAAACTCAATTCGTACTTGACTTATTACAAACAAGATACATCCACCATTTTGAAAACATTGTAATATTTTGTCCTACAATCAAACACAACAAAGCTTATCACAACCGTTTATTCATTTGGACTGACAGCAACATATACTTAGTCGACCCTGAGAAAAAACTGAATGACTACCTACAATATTTTTACAAGCAATTTGAAGGACAGCCAACATTGTTTATTGTTGATGACTGTTCTGCAGAGAAAGACATTGTCAAGAAGAGAAACACTCTATCAGAACTTGCCTTCAGTGGCAGACATGCAAACATCAGTGTATGGATTCTCACTCAGAAATATAATGCTGTACTGAAAGATTTTCGAGAACAGTTAAAGTTTATCTGTTTGTTTTACTGTAAGGACCGTGACAGCTTTGAAGACTGTCTCAGAGAGAATGATGTCATCCCAAATAAGCATGAAAGAGACGATGTGAAAAATAAACTGAAATCAACTAAGCATCTAAAGCTCATTTTAAAGACAGATCAGCCCACAGGGTATGGGTTAGTAAATTGATGTAAATTAATTTATACATTTGTTTGTCCAATAAAAATGACAGACGGACAAATCATACAGGTGCTTGATCTCACACACCTTTTCAAAGATGTTATGCACTTTACTGACTTAATATCACCCAAACAGACTTACATAAGCCTTTCAGCACCATCAGAAATATATGCTACACATAGTGTGACTTTGGATTATGTTGATGAGCATCCAGATGTGGAACGCATGACAGTTGATTTAAAGACACCTACTTTTAAAGTTGATGATACCAACTATGGTTGGTTAGGGGAAGTTTGTTATAGCATATTTAAGCAACTACGCAAACTAAATGTTTATATTGACAGTGTTACAGTTAATAAAGTGGTATTACACAAGGTGAGTCAGCAGAGTTAACGTTAATATTTTTTATTTTATTATTTTGTCGGACAAATAAAAATGACGGACAATTCACAAAGCCCTGGCCCATCAAACCCTGGCTCATCTAGTTTAAGAAACGTGTTTCACACAACAAACTTGCCTATATCAAATACTAATAATGTTTATGAATCAATAGAAAACTCTTTTTCTGTCATACAACAAAATCTTCTGACAGGCAGTGTTAAGATTCAAATTGTTGCAAAAATAGAATTTACTAGAATGGACGGTGAATTAATTGTATCGTATATATCAACGAGACAACACACTGTTAACACAAGAAGAGAATTAGAGAACGTGTTTAGAGACAGACTATTACCTGACTTCCTCCAGGCAATCGACAGTGCAAAAATGAAGGGGTCTGGTTGGCACGAAGGACATGTACATGAACTACAATTAAAGCAGTCTAGGTATCATCCTATACTAGGTAAAGCATGGATACCACTGCCAACAGAAGTAGCAAACAAAAAGGCTGTTGTTAACATACAGAACAAAGACAACCATTGTTTCATGTGGTGTGTGCTTGCTAAACTACACTTTGTGAGGTCAAGACCTGATCGCGTATCTAACTACATCAAATTTGTAAATGAACTCAACTTTAGTGGCATTGAGTTCCCTGTTAAAATAGAGGACATAGACTTGTTTGAAAAACTAAATCCTGGTATATCTGTGAATGTGTTTGTGTGGGATAATGAATCTGAGAACAAGTTACAGCCAATTAGAGTGTCCCCTCTGGCTCCAACCTACGGTCAGTCAGAAGATAAACATGTTGACATGTTGCTAATCGGCGATGACAATAACTTTCACTACACAATTATCAGGAATATGTCACGTCTAATTCATGCACATACAACAAAACACAATGGGAAACAGGAAGTGTGCAAGAGATGTTTACAGAGATTCTCTTCTATTAAAATAGCGCACAAACACATTTTACACTGCAGGTCAGCTGATGACATACAAACTGTACTTAAGTATCCAGATCCTGGTAGTCAAGTGTATTTTAAGAACTATGGAAATCAACAAAAGCTGCCGTTTGTAGTATACGCTGATTTCGAATCATTGGTTGTATCATATGAGGGTCCTGTTCCAGAGTCATTACCAAAGACTATAAAACTAAGTGACCAAGTGGTGTGTTCTTTTGGATACATTATTGTTAGGTCAGACGGTTTGCATTCAGAACCTGTTATCTACAGGGGTCAAAATGCAGCATGTTTGTTTTTAACAGAAATGAGACATCTGTATAGTCAGGTAGTACAGTATCTCGCAACATGTCAGATGCCTTTAGTGATGACAGAAGAAGACAAACAGAAATTTGATACAGCTGAGACATGTTGGATTTGTGAACAACCCCTCCAGGGTGATAAAGTTTGTGACCATGATCACATAACAGGGCGTTACAGAGGTGCTGCACATAGCAATTGTAACTTGTTATTAAAAATAGATCCTAAGACATACAAGTTACCAATCTTTTTCCACAATCTCAAAGGATATGATTCACACATCATCATGCAGGCTGTGGATGAGTCGTACAAAAACATAAGTTGCATTGCCCAGACAACTGAGAAATACTTAACTTTTAGGTTAGACAAATTAGCATTTTATGACTCCATGCAACATTTGTCTTTAGGGTTGGCTAGTCTGGCAGAAGGACTGACTGAGTATCCAATAACAAGTAAATATTTTGAGCCAGACTTGGTTAAGAAAGGTGTCTATCCGTATGAGTACATTGATCACTGGGTTGTGTTTGAAGAAAGGAGACTGCCACCAAAAGATAAATTTTATTCTACACTAATTGGCAAAGGTATTTCTGACTCTGAATACCAGCATGCACTTGATGCATGGGATAAACTAGGGTGTCAGACTATTGGTGACTACCACGATCAGTACTTGAAAGCTGACGTTTGTTTGCTAGCAGACGTATTTGAAAGTTACCGTGAGAAGGGTTTGTTGCACTACAGACTTGACCCAGCTTGTTACATAACTAGTCCTGGCATGACGTGGGATGCATTTTTGAAATCCAGTAAGATATTTATAGACCTGTTGTCTGATCGTACGATGGGTGAAATGGTGGAACGTGGATTGAGGGGAGGAATTAGTATTGCAGCGAACAATTACGCCAGGGCCAACAATAAATATCTTGATGACTTTGACCCCTCAAGGTCAAGCTCATTCATTACGTACTTGGATGCATGTAACTTGTATGGGTTCGCGATGTGTGAGTTATTGCCCTTGAAAAACTTTTGTCTGCATGATTTGTCACAGTATGACATAACAGACATAACAAACAGTATTATTAATCTTGACCGAAACGACGCGAAGGGTTGGATCTTTTAAGTTGACCTAGAGTACCCACACCATCTACATGATTACCACAATGATTATCCATTAGCTGTTGAGAAAATGAGTATGACAGGGAAAAAAGAAGACACCAAACTTGTGCCAAATTTGAATGACAAATTCAATTATGTTTGTCACTATCGCTTGTTACAGTTTTACATCAGACACGGGTTAGTACTAAAGAAAGTTCACAGAGGAATCCAATTTGACCAAAGTGCTTTCATGAAAGATTACATAATGAAGAACACAACCCTTCGTGCCAGAGACGGCAACACTGCATTTGACAAAGACTTCTTTAAGCTTATGAACAATGCCTGTTTTGGCAAGACAATGGAAAATCCTCATCACAGAAAAGATGTGAGACTGGTCACAACTGAATTGGGTGCAATTAAACTTACAGGTAAGCCACAGTACACAGGGTATAAAGAATTTCATTCATCATTGTATGCAGTGTCACTCAAAAAAAAGATTGTTAAACTGGACAAGCCAGTATTCATTGGTATGGCAATTCTTGAATTGTCAAAACTGGTGATGCTTGAATTTTATTATGATTACTTCAAATTAAAGTATCCTGACTGCCATCTGCTATACACTGACACTGACTCTATGATCATTGATGTGTGTACTGAAGACTTTTATGAAGACATGAAAACAGAACTACACATGTATGACACGTCTGATTACCCTAAAGACCACCCGCTGTTCAGCACACAAAACAAGAAAGTGCCTGGTAAGTTTAAGGATGAACTAAATGGTGTGCCAATAGTTGAGTACGTTGGACTGAGATCAAAAATGTATTCTATACTGCACCAGAAGGGTAGTCAGTCAAAAGCCAAAGGAATAAAAAAAAAACAGCAATAAAAAATAAGACATTTGTCATGAACATTACAAGCAAGTGTTAGATGGTGCATTGATGCCTGATTATCCAAACAAGTCACTGAGATCAAACAAACATAATCTTGAAATGATCCAAACACATAAGAAATCTCTGGCAGTTGGGGACACGAAACGAGTGTTTTTTAGTAAGGAAAAGGCTTATGCACCTGGTCATTACAGACTCAAGTTATCTGAAGAAATAGCAGATGAACTGGTTGATGAATTAATTGACGACTTAGTTACTGAAATGAGTAACGGTGTCTGGGGGAATAATCTGTAATTCTTCTCTGACAAATGCCCTCTGGGGCGCAGGGTCGTACAGGTAATATATTGTTGCGTCAGGACCGGGGACTATTTTTTTTTTATATTATGAACGGATGTTGACCAGATGGGGTCTGTCGCTCTGCGCCTGATGTCATTCTCAGCTTCCCCTGGTTGATATAAATATCTCACTTGTTTAGTAAATAAACTTGTGTCGGGGGGCTGGGGTTGGGGTTGGACCTGTTTTTGGCTCTGTAATTGTTTTCAATTTAATAGCATCAGCAGGCTTAGGGTGGCCTTCGTTATTCATTGCTTTTATCACATGAGGTAATCTCTTTACCCACTCAGTGTTCCGGGTGTCATGCATGAGTTCCTTTGAATACTGGTAACTGAAAAGTCTCTCTGACAACTGTTTGTTAAAGTTTTCTACAATTGCCTGTGATCTGTGCACGCCTGGAATGCCGCGTCTGACTAGTACGCCATGCTTCGCAAATAACTGATTAACAGCACCTTTGAATTCTGATCCGTCATCAACTTGAACAAGTCTGGGGTATCTTAAAGGACCTCTTTTATAGATACTTGATAAAGCAGTCGCAACTGTACTGGCTGTTTTGTCAGATATGGGTTCAGCGTCTTTGTACCTTGAAGCTATGTCAACGACAGTCAGTGCATACTTGTATCGTTTCTTTCTTATTGTGTCATGTGGTAAGAACAAAAGGTCCATTTGATGTGTGTCATTTGGTGTAGTGTTTTCAAAATGGGGTCTTGTTATCTTTCTTGGAGCAGGTAAATATATCTGCCAAATTGCCTGTCTCTGTAACCATTGCTTGACTTGATTGAGTGTTATATCTCCGCCCACAGCGGCATGTAATTTCTGAATAGCGGTTGCTCCTTTATAATACCCTGATGGTGAGTAATATATTTTCGATAGTTTATTTTCGGCTGCCATTTTTTCTAGCAATGAAAACTCCAGTAAAATAAACAAATATCATTCCCACTAGAACAAAGATTATCTCCCCGTTTCTTTGTTCTGGGCTTGGTTTGTAATAGTCACTTAGTTTTGGTTTCGGTATAGACATGTCTTCACCCGTGACAAGATAGTATTCCCTGATTGCGTCGTCTGTATTTGAAAACGTATGCTGTGCGTGGTTTTCTAGATGGAGTTTTTCATTGATGAAATCAAGTTTTTCAATTCTATTCTTTTCATACGCCTGTTCTGCCTGTGCTAATTTTTCTGACGCTTCATTATGACGTTTCATTTCTTCAGCACTCTCTTCTCTACCCATTTTTGAAAAGAGATAATTAGAGCTGCTAAATGTGAGGGCGTTAACCATCTCACCTCCCACCATAATAGCTATCGTCGCCATATTATTTTTATTTACATAGAAACATTTTCGGGAATAATTCCCTGCTTGACAAGAAAATCTTTTGTCGCAATTGACGCTGTAACAACTGCAATTAGCTTAACTGAATCTTCAATGTCTAATCTGCTCAAGTCTACAGACCTCATTTTGAGTAGACTTTTTCCCAGCGTAGAATAAGCTACTGCTAATCCACTGATTACGGCAGAATGATACACAAGATTCATCATGTTCTTTGAGTCATTCATTTTCTAAGGCAATAAAAATTAAAATAAATAAATTTATTAGTGCATGATAAATGGGTCGACAACTTTGGATATTGTTGATAATGTGGAGACTTCTGTTTTTGATGATGGAGTTGGACACTGTTCGAGTCTGTGGCTTGTATTTTTTGTATAATTGGTAAGCTACAAAACCAGATCCGACAACAAATGCGGCAACTACATATTTTGCTGTTTCAGAATTAGACTGGGTTGAAGGTCTTTCACTTTGATGTGGGCGTGACAGGGGTGTTGAAAGTCCTGACAGTGTTGACTGTCCTGACGGTCCTATCGGTGTTGACGGCGGGTCAGACGCATGAGCCTTTTCTGTTAGCGCTTGAAGCTGTAATTTTTTTTTGCCTGTTCCATTCAGCTAAACGTTTACCAGACTGAACCCTTCCTTCATTTTTAATTTTTGTCACTGTGTGAATCGGGGTCTTGACAGGGTCCGGGGCAGGGTTCATCTGTGGGGTCGTTTGGTCGTCCATTTTTATCAACAAAAAAATTTAATTTCGTAAAATCGACATGGCTGCTAGTTACAATTAATGTTACCAGAGGAGCAAGCAAATTACCAAACCTGTAGAATAAAAGGCAAGCTAATTTACCAATTGCACTCGTTACAATGGGGTTACTCTCGAGGTCATTTGTGAGATTTTCAATGTCTACAGGAAGAGCATAACTCACAGCTTTTGAATATAAGCAGACAATTGATTTGCTCAAATCACGGGTCATTAGTGAAGCCATGTGCTGTTCATATTTAAAATGAAGTTTAAATAAATCATCAGCCATGAGGGATTGTATATCTTCGGTTGAATATTGCTTTCCGAGATATGTTTTGGAATGACCAGAAATCACTACAGATAAAAGTCGTTCCCGCTTTGAATCTAAGTCTATGTTTTCTACAGCGCTGATATCATTCAATAGAAGGAGTTCATCAGAATTCATTTCTAATGCAATTAAAAAAAAAAATTAAAAACACATTTGTTTCTTTGTCAGTAAACCAGACATGAGTACATTAAGCCCTCACATGTAGAACCGTTTTGTTAAATGATTGCTCTCTTTTGAAAAGTAACATGTCCCCTGTTAATCTTTGACATCACTTAGCGATTTAAACGGCTATAGCTGTGAAAAGGCCTTTTGACGGCTGAGAGCTTTTCAAAAAGCTTGCCCCTTGAATAGGAATGGAATGCCACCGCTATTCAATAGCGTGGCGTGAGGCAACACAAAAGGCGATCAACCGTGACACTGGCAGCTCATGCCCGTCTCGCATTAAATAGCGGCGTGCTAATGCACGGCGCGTGGCAACATTAGACACCACAAAGGTAAACAGGTGAGCTGGCTTGCAAAAGACATGTGCAACAGAGTAACTTACTCATTGAAAAGAAGCTGATTTAAAACGTGTAAGTTTCACATGAGTGGAGTCTATGTCTGTGTTGTCAAAGCGGGTCTTTCTCTCTCTCTGTGTGCGGTAGCTAATGGGGGCTTTATTCCCATTCAATCTTAAAACCAATTTACATTTGTGGGGGGTCATGATTTTCGATGTGCATTTTCTTAAGGTCAAAAATAAATTGTGTGAATATCGACTCAGGGTCGGTGCATACCGATCTAGTAGCTCAGGATTAAAAAAGGTTTTGAAAAATGTTGGCAAACGTATTGCGACATTGTAAATACACTGTAAGTGCTATGAATATTTTATTCTGACGCGTCGTATCCTTTATGCCTAGAGTCAGCTGGCGACGGGCTGTGTTTACGTACATAGTATCATTGCGACATCGGTCATATGAGCTAATTAAGAGAGAGAGAGGAATACTGAGTGGACTGAAGTATTATTAACACAATGACTGAGTTAACCCCTTAAGTATTATTTTTGATTTTCATAAAAATGTGGCTGTTTAAATAATAATGATTTAGGGGTAACTTCCAATGGTATTTACTCTGTGTGGGAGACATGGATATGGAGGGCCAAAAAAGATATAATCAAGGGGGTTAACTCAGTCATTGTGTTAATGAAGCTTCAGTCCACTCAGTATTCCTCTCTCTAAAGTGATCGGCATTTGACCACGTGACATGTGCGTGTTAGTTGTGATCCAGGGGAAGCTTGGAATGTGCAGCACATTGTCATTGTTTTATTCTAGAGTCTCATGTGCGTTTGGATATCTGCAAAGGAATACCAAAGAATGCTCGTTGTTGACAGTCGGACTGGTGCTGAGAGGGATTTTAAAGTTAAGATTTTATTGTTACAGCGTTCACATGAGGTCAGATAGTGAAAGGACCGGGTTCATTTTGCTGTTTTTGGCTCGCGTGCGAAGCAAAAGTGAGTATGTTTTTTGGGCCAGTGGTGGTCTGTCCGTGGTCCGTCTGCCGTCGTCGGTGCCGAAAACTTTAACGTTGGCATTTTCTTGGAGACTATTCAAGCCACAGTCTTCCAACTTGGCCCAAGGATACTTTGTGGCAAGACTTTTCCAGACATACCAATTTGAGTGATCTCTCACAACGGTCAAGGTCACAGGGACTCAGGAAATAGGTAAAAAAAAAAAAAAAGCTATATTTTGACATCATTTATTTTTTCTCAAATACTATTCAAAACTTCAAAGCCAAACTTGGTACAAAGATACCTGAGGCTAAGACCTTTCCATGCATACTAATTTGGTTGATTACTTGGAAAAGTCAAGGGTCACAAGAGCTTAGGAAATAGGTCCAAAATAGTCATCATCATCAGTCCCTTGCCCGAACTGGGCGTTGGGGGGACTGAAAGGCAGCAGCAACAGACAGTGCTCTCCACTGAGTTCTATTTTGGACGGTGGCAAGCAAGTCTGGCATCTCGAGTTCGGTCCATTCTTTTATGTTTGCGACCCAACTCTTTCTCTGACGACCTCGCCGACGACTTCCTTCGAAAGTGCCTTGGAGGATAGTCTTGGACAAGGTGTTGTGTCGGGTCACGTGGCCAAACCAAGCAAGCTTGCGCCGTTTTACGGTTGCCAGAAGGGGTTCATGTGGGCCCACCAGGGAAGTGACGATGCTCCGTACATATTCGTTGGTCTTGTGCTCGCGGTACGAGATGCGGAGCAACTTCCTCAGGCACTTGTTCTCAAAGGCCTGGATTTTCTTTTCTGAGTCTGCAAGCAGTGTCCAAGTCTCACAGCCGTAGAGTAGAATAGACACTACGAGGGACTTGTAAAGCCTGTACTTGATGGTGAAGCTGATGGAGTTACTTCGCCATATCCTGTCCAGCCTGGCCATTGCGGATGTTGCTGTACCTATCCTGATACGGATCTCTGCTATGCAACTACCGTCTTTGGACAGGGTGGCTCCCAAGTACTTGAAGCTATTGACCTCTTCTAGCTTCTGGCCGTTCATGTGAATGTTGCTGCTGCTGTCGCTTGTGGTGTTGATCATCACTTTGCTTTTATCCGTACTGATCTCCATGCCATAAGACCCTGCGCTACTTGAAAGTTTGTCTGTCAGGTTTTGGAGCTCACTATTGCTGCCTGCCATGAGGTCAATGTCGTCTGCGAATCGAAGATTGCACAGGGATCTGCCACCAATAGAGATTGAAGTATGGTGGTCGTGGAGGGTTTCCTGCATGATCTTCTCCAGGAATATGTTGAAAAGGACAGGAGAGAGCAGGCATCCTTGACGGACACCGATCGTCGTCCTGAAGAACTCGCCTGACTGATTGTTAAGTAGAACCGCGCTGCAGGCGTTCTTGTAAAGCGCTTCTATCATTTGGATCAGTCCCTCCTCTATGTTGAACGATCTCATGACTTGCCAGAGTCCGTCGTGCCAGACGCGATCAAATGCTTTCCTGAAATCAATGAAGTTGTGGTAGAGTTCGCGCTGATGCTGCAGATGTTTCTCGATCAGGACACGGCAGTTGAAAATCTGCTCTACAGTGCTTCTTCCAACTCTGAAGCCAGCCTGTTCTTCTGCCAGCAGTTCCTCGGCGAAAGTTTTGAGGCGGTTGAGAATGATTCTAAGCATTACTTTGCTAGGGTGACTTATCAGACTGATAGTTCTGTAGTTCTGGCACTGTTTCAGGTTTCCTTTCTTGGGGAGCGGGATCACTAGAGACTGTGTCCATTCTACTGGCCATTTCTTTTGCTCCCAGATCTTTTGACAGAGTGTATTGAGGACCTTCGTTGTTACTTCTCCTCCATGTTTCAACAGTTCAGCAGGTACGTTGTCTACACCTGGAGACTTTCCTCCCTTCAGGCCGCGTATTTTGACAAAAGATTTTTTTTCTCTCAAATCAGCACTACTCACAACTTCAAACCCAAACTTGCTACAGAGATACCTGATGGTAAGACCTATCTATGCATACTAATTTGGATGACCCTTAAGAAAGGTCAAGGGTCGCAAGAGCTCAGGAAATAGGTTCAAAATAGACATATTTTGACAAAAGATTTTTTTTTCTCAAATACTATTATAATAATAATGATGATGATTTCTATGGTGCCTAACCTCAGGTAGAGCTCTAGGCGCCTTACAAATTTCAAAATTACAATTACACAAACTGTACACAATATTACACGCACACATACACACACCATCACACACACACACACACACACACACACACACACACACACACACACACACACACACACACACATTCCAGCACCACAGCAAAACTACAACAGAATCCTCAGCAGTCAATGTTTAATCAGTGGGGTAATAGAGTTGGAAAAGGTGTGTTTTTAGCGCAGATTTAAAAACGTCTTTTGAAGCACTATGGCGGACATGGGAGGGGAGTTCATTCCAGTACAGCGGCCCAAGATATAAAAAAGACCGCTGGCCAAAAGACTTGGACAAAAGGTACACGCAAAATGCGGCTGTCAGCAGAGGATCTGAGTTGTTTTGAGGTAGTGTACAGCTGCAGGAGACAGGACAGGTACGGGGGGCTTGATGTGGAAATGCAGCTGAAGCAGACAGAAGAAAGTTTATACTGAATTCTTGCAGCCACAGGGAGCCAGTGAAGGGATTTCATTACAGGTTTAATATGATCAGTTTTGCGCTTTTTGGTAATGAGCCTCGCAGCACAATTCTGAACCTTTTTGAAGCCTGTCAATCTGATATTTGGGACAACCTACATACAGTGAATTACAATAGTCCAGCTTGGAAAGAACAAATGCACAGATGAGGGTTTTTGTGGCTTCGATGGTCAATTAGTGTCTGATAGAAGAAATGCGACGGAGCTCCATGTAGGCTGTGAGACAGGTGTTGACAATCTGTTGGTTCATGGACAGTGTTTCGTCCAGGATTACTCCAAGATTTTTGGCGGTGTGTGAGAAATTGATGACGCTGGTTCCTATGGCCATTAACGTGGGGAGGGAAAGTGAACTGGTCAATCTGGGGGGTTTGATTATAAGACACTCAGTTTTATCATCATTAAGTTGAAGTTTGTTTGATGACATCCACTCTTTGACATCACAGATACAGTTCTGAAGGCTTAGGATGGCGCTAGGGACTTGGTTGGGAGTAGCGTGTTTGTACAGCTGGGAGTCATCGCAAAGCCATGGTGGGAAACCGAGAATCTCTCATTTTCACTGGAAAGAGGCTGGATGTAGAGAATGAAGAGAATGGGGCCTAGGACTGAGCCCTGGGGGACCCCAAAGCGCAGTAGAGAAGGACTCGACCAGTAGCTGTTAATGACAACAGTCTGGTGACGATCAGTCAGGTAAGATCTGAACCAGGACAGGACACTACCCGTGATGCCAAACGTGGAATGAAGTCGGTGCAGAAGGATCTCATGGTCTATTGTATCGAAGGCGGCTGTCAGATCGAGCAAGGCTAGAACAGAGACATGCCCATCATCAATAAGTCCTAAGCATGTCATTCACAATCTTGAGGAGAGCAGTCTCAGTGGAATGCCCGGGCCGATACGCTGACTGGCGAACAGGAAGAAGACTGTGAGCATTGACATGGTCAAGGAGCTGGGAGAGAACAATCCTTTCAATGAGCTTGGATAGGAAGGGCAGATTTGAGACAGGCCTGAAGTTTTTCAGATTTTCAGGGTCAAGACTGGGCTTTTTAAGCAGGGTTTTGACGAGGGCTGATTTGTAAACAGCAGGGAAAATACCAGAGGACAAAGAGTCATTGACCAGGGAAGTGATGGTAGGGGGACTATGTCAATACAATCAAAGAGAAGTTGGGTAGGGATGGGATCCAGGTCACACGTCTTTGCAGCGCACTTTGTCATGATCTTACAAACATCATCTTCGGACAAACTCGGACACTTCACAACTTTAAACCCAAACTTGCTACAGAGATACCTGATAGGAAGGCCTATCTATGCATACTGATTTGGATAACCCTTCGGAAAGGTCAAGGGTAACAGGCTGGCAAATGTGTGTAAAATGCCAATTTTTGATAAAATTGTAGGTATTATCAACATTTTCGCAAAATTTTCAATCAAATTTGGCACAAATGTAGCTGATGATAAGACATTCCTGTGCATACTAATTTACTCAACTCATTGCAAAGGTCAAGGGTGGGGGGGGGGGGGAGGATGTGGGGGGGGGGGGTGTACATAATTATATGTGAAAAATACTTACATTTTGAGAAAACATGGACTTTGCTGGTGCGGAAGCCAGCCCTTTACTTATTGTTACAAAGGTCACACATAAGTATATCGGTTGTCCACGTGAGCGATAATGGCTTTGCCTTTCTTGTTCAAAGAATTGTAGTTACATGTATTATCTCAAGTTTTGCAAACTTTTCAATCAAATTTGGCATCAAGGTAGCTGATGATGATAAGACTTTCCTATGCATACTAATTTAGTCGACTCTATGATATCATAAAGGTCAAGGGTCACGGGTGTTTGACAGCTGTGTGAAAACTGATTAAATTTTGAGAAAACATGGATTTTGCTGGTGCAGAAGCCATCTCTTTACTTTGTCACAAGGGTCACACATGTTACATCTAATACACATCAGCTATGGTCTGCGGGGTTAAATCAAGATCTATGCCGTTTGGAGATGGGCGGCGTTTGCCTATAGATGTCATTGTTTTTATCCAGGCTTACCTACGTCAGCAACACAATCAAAACCTGATAAATGTTTAATGCAGCAGGCAACACTAGCATACCTTTAACCCTCTAGCACTGACATACTATATCAAGATGCGGATCGACCTGTAGTCGCCAAGCTATTCTGGCACCACTTTTGAATAAATACGGTCGGTAGGAGTATTACAACTATTCTGACGCTACCCTTAAGTTCGTAATATCAATGTCGATAAGCGCCTAGCTGTCCAGGCAATATTTTAAACTATCACGACCGGTAGTCGTCAATTAACATTCTGGCAATTCCGATTAAGTTTGATCTACCATGGTCGATAGGCGCTAATAGCTTTTCTGGCACCACCCTTGACTCGTCATGGTCGATGGTGTGGAATGCAATTTTTGCAGTTTACCAAACGTGCGACTGACCCTGACGTTCAGTGTGTTAAATAATCCCTTCCCCCTGTTAATGAAGACGGCCGGTTCAGGCTGTCTCAGTCAATCGTTCATTATTGACGTGATATATATATATATATAGGCACATACCCTGTTCTCTACTTCTTCCTGAATGCTGACAGTCTCCTGGCTAAAGACGTAAATAAAGAAATCCTTTGAAGGTAGATTCTTTGGAAAATGAGATACTCACAAACCAGATAGGTGAGGCTAGCGCTGGCAGAATTGTATAACAAACCAAGGGGAATTACTCAGCGCTGGACAGAACAGTTAGATCCCCTGCCCCCGCCTATCAGGCACCCATTCGCCAGCCCACAGAGAAATACGCAGGTATAGAACAAGACGATCATCTACATCCCTAAAATGAACCTAGGACGGAAGACTAATTAAAGGTAGATTGATCGTGCGGATGGTGGGCATGATTTGTATGTGTGCATGTCAGACTGTGCGTGCGTGTGCGTGCATTCTTGCGCGCGCGCGCGTGTGTGTGTGTGTGTGTGTGTGTGTGTGTGTGTGTGTGTGTGTGTGTGTGTGTGTGTGTGTGTGTGTGTGCAGGGGCAGATCAGTTATCTTGAGGAGGTGGGGGGGGGGGTGTCCAACTTTTTGTTTGGGACCTTCAACCTGACACAAAAGCAAAAGGCCTCCCCGACGCTAGACCTTGTTTCCTGGCGCCCAAAAATCGAAAAGCTGTGGGAGGGGGTGGGGGGGGGGGGTGGAAGGGGGGTGGAGGGGGCGGGGAGGAGAAGACGTGTGCGTGTTAAGACTCTCACCGCTAAATCCAACAACAAGGGAGGGGGTATGGGGTGGAAGCGGGTTCCAAGCGCCAAAGGGACTTTGTTATAGTATTTTAAAGAATTGTGGGTCTGGAGGAGAGGAGGGGGGGGGGTTCCGGAACCCCTGGACCCCCCATCCCACCCCTGCCCCCCTGATCCGCCTCTGGTGTGTGTGTGAGTGTCAAGGTGCGTGCGTGCGTACGCGTGTGTATGTCGGTGAGTCGTGCTGTTAAAGAATGGGTGGTCGAGGTAAGGGTTTGCGATTAAAATGTGGGCATGTGGAATCTAAACAGCAGCAGGTTTAGGGACTTGTCTTTTCTGTTATGATCATGAGAGGCAACACATAAAATGCCCACCTTGCCTAGATGTATTCCGAAGTGTACTTCTAGACTATGTCAGTGTGAACTGAGCTATCTTGATCCTAATAAAAATATAATAGTATGACAGATCATAGTAGCGTATAACATCCTGATAGACAGCACAATCCAAGACTAGTCAGACACAAAAAGAACTAATCATACAGACGCTGTCCATAAACACAGTACTATTGCTGTGCTGAAAGGCATTTAGCACTTTTTCAAATATCGCAAGTGGGCCAACGGCCGAGGCAGACTGTCCAGTAATCCCAAACAGCCATATGCATGAGACAACGTTTGTGACGATCTAAATCAGGAGCACATTAAACTAGGGCGCTCTTTGATATTCAGTGTGTACAGTATCGTAGATTGTTAACGTTTCCTCCATAAAAATACCTGTGTGCACTATTTGGGTCCAACTTTTTGTTTGGGACCTTCAACCTGGCACAAAAGGCCTCCCGACGCTACACCTTACTTTCAGTATTGGCCGAAAACTTTCACCAGTCGCCGAAATATCAAACAACAAGAGAGGGGGAGTGGGTAGGGGCACGTGTGTCGGGACTCTCACTGCTCGTCAAAATATCCACGGGATCGGGTGAGGGGGTGCTCTCTGCTGATGTTCGATTGCTAAAATTCGCCGATACAACGAGTTATCAATATTGGCTTGCCTGAACTAAGTCTTCTCTACCCTTCCTTTCACAATCCACGTATAGCGAGTAGTCGCATGTATCAGTTTGTTTCCACTGCCCTTTTGAGCTTAACGTAAAGAACTGTCCGGTGCCGACTAAAGGTGAAGGAGAGCACAAAAGTCTTTCACTTTACGACATTGAAACTTCATAATTAACCCTTTTGTCCAGCATTATTGTCAGCCATACCAAGAACATTTACACGGGAGATATTGCGAACTATTAAGGAGACCGTACACGAGCGTAGAAATGGGACTGTCCTATCCTATCAGCCCACTCGATAGTTTGTCGATAGGTCTCGCTAGCTCGGCGATACTTTTCTATCCACCGGATAGTCCGAAAGAACCTACTTCTATTTTTCCTATCCTAGCCTGCTCGCCTAACCGCAAACAACCAATCAGCAGAGCCCTACGCGTCACGTATCAGTGACGGTATATTGCCGTCAGCACTTGGCTGAGAACTTCATTGTGTTGTAGCTGCATGGATCTTTCGAACACATCTCTTGCACAAGCATCCCTCTCAAAACCGGACATCGAAGTAGCCACTCTCTCGTCCAGACTCATTTCTCTATCTCAAGGATAATTGTGGTTTCTGCGAATTGTTCTCAAGTCTTCATCTTTCATGTACGCACCCTGTTTGTCTCGAGGCCTCAAAAGTTTTGTGAGATTTTCCACATAGGGAAATAGTGCATACGCAGCTTGTGGAGAGGTATCACCGTCTATGGTGAAAAACTATCGATAGGATAGTTTGCGGATAGTTTCTATCTTCAAGTCAAAACTATCCACATGTACGATTGCCTTTTAACCCTTGAGAGATAGGAGAAAGAAGATTTCAAAACCACCTCTCCCATAATGACCTAGTCCACACCTAAAACAAATCTATTTTAAACATCAATGTCCACAGCTTTCAAAACCTCTGCCTCATGCCACACCATAATGTATTTTGAGGAGAAATGAAATCGCAAAACCACCTCTCCCATAATGACAGAGCCGATGTATAAAACAATGCTTTTTTAAACATCAACATCCACAGCTCTCACAAAACCCATGCCTCAAGCCACACCATTATGTATTTTGAGGAGAAGTGACATTTCAACAATACCCCTCCCATAATGACCAAGCCCACGCCTAAAAAAAAAAAATCTATTTTAGACATCAATGTCCACAGCTTTCAAAAACTCTGCCTAATGCCACACCATACTGTATTTTGAGGAGAAGTGAGATTTGAAACCGGCCCTCCCATAAAACTGAGCCCATGTCTAAATCATAGCCTTTTCAAACATGAACGCCCACAGCTATCACAAAACTCTGTCTCAACTTGAACCACAAACTGTATTTATTTTGAAAGGATAAAAAAAATACCATGCTAGGCAGATGGTAACCTAGTTAAATAATCCTACCACATTAAATAACACAACATCAACAACTCTTTAAGTTAAGTAAATTACAAGTACTTGATTAGGTAACCGATAAGTTACCTACACCTGACAAGTAACTTCAAAGTTACCTCCACAAGTTCTTATAAGTTAATTGACATAAGTACTTATAAGTGACTTAAAATACATACTTGTAAGTGACTTGGCCGAAGTTCTTACAAGTTCTTGACTCAAGTCATTAAATTACTTGGACAATTTTACCAAGTTACATGAACAACAAAATAACTTTTTTTTTCTCAGTAATAGTCTGGAGCCCCAAGTGGTGGAGCCGATGGCTTAAATAGTTAGGCACAAGGGGCCCAAGCGGGGTGTCATCCCTCTGTGAATTGCATGACAGAAGTAAAGAAAAACTTATCTTTACATGCTTAGAAGACCTTCAACTTTTTGCATTGTTTCTTTCCCCCTATCTTTTTCCCTTCTTCTAAAAAAATATGCCTTTAGTTCTTCTACATACACGGGCTGACTACGCATTTTGTTTTGAATTTCAGACTTTTATTAATTGTAATTGGTCAAATCATCCTGCACTCTCTTAAATTCATCATCATCGATTTTATTGTCCTCTAAAGCTTTACTGATAATAAGTTTCATACTGCTCAGCTTTGCTCCAGCAAGAGTACTCAGTGTTTCATGCCTCTGCAGCTTCTTATGAAATCTTTTGTTAAGGGCTTACAAACCAAAGCATGTCAGCCCTGCGAAACCACTGACACCTTCAAGAGCAATACCAATGATGCTCCCCACCCCCATTGTAATCAGAGCTACACTGACAACAGAGCAACTGGCTGAAACCGCACCAACAGCCATTGATGTGTTTTGTATAGAATTGAAAGCAGTATTGTACTGTCTTTTACACCTGGCATATTTCACCTGTTCTTCTTCCAAATACGTCAATGTTCTGTAATATTTATTAAATGAAACGAGTCTGCCTGCAATCTTTCATTATGTGGCATTTGTGAATACAAGTTCACCATTTATTTTTTTTTTTTTTGGTTGCAAATTTTTAAAAATTTAATCAGCAATTACATTTTGCAACTCTTCAGGGGTGTATAATTTGCTAGCATAATAAAACGAAACAAGATCTATGTGTGCCAGGCTTATGTAGTTTAGATAAACTAGAGTTGTTTTATCAACTACTACCTTAACAGCTGTGTTACTATTTAATACTTCTATAGCCCATTCCCATTTGTAATAAGGAAGTTAAGCACGAGTATCCTCCCTTTGCTACACCGAGTTCCGGCAAGATGGAAGCAGACATAGAACGCATGAACGTGAAACAATTAAAAGATTTTCTTCGAAAACATGGACAACTTGTCAGTGGAAAAAAAGAAGAATTAGTGCACAGAGCAAGAGGCACATTTCTGCTGCGAAAAGATGTTGAGGATGCTGTCGATGATGCTGTGGAAAGAAATGATGCAGGTCAGTAAACAGTTGACTCCACTGACCACTGCCATATGATATATTATAAATATTTCATATTTGTCAGCATGTGCTTCTTGTGCTTTGGACTCTGTTTATAAATTACATTATTGTCATATGTGTGTGTGTGTGTGTAAAATTTGATCTGCGAGTTAGTAGTTTTGTAATATAAGTAAAATCAATTATCCCTGATTTCTTATATAAATAAAGTATTCTACATGGCATAAAGTACATGAAATTGTTAATATTAAAAAAAAATTCATAAACTTTATAAAAAAAATCAATGTCTGTTTACTTGAGTACCTATGCATTTTTGTAGCGCTATCAAACGTACTTCGAGCAGTCCCCTTTATTATTATTTAATTTAATTTTTTTTTTACAAAATGCTGAGTGCTAACTACTAGCATAGTCAGAGTTCCTTTCAAATAATGAGTATGAAGTTAAAAATGATGTAACATGAGATGATATGATTTTTAAAAAAATAAAAAAATATATATAAAAATAAAAAAAAAGAGAGAGCTATAGGCAACAAGTAGAGTTTCTAGTAGTTGTTGCATTTTTTTTTTTAATCGCATATTCAAATTAAACTAATGCAGGCTGTTGCATCGGGGCGATGGCATTGCTGGACTACTACAGTACTAGTACTACTAATACTAATACTATAGACTAGAGGAAATCTCAAAGTGTGATTAATAAATAAAGCTTCATTAAAGAAGACTAAATAAAGCTTCAGTAAATAAAAACACAAGTAATAATTTAAATAATTTACTAACCGTAGAGAGTTTAAAAGTTTGATTCGGGAAAACAGATGGGACATCATCACCAAATACAGGTACACGTTTTCCAACAAAATGTTCCGAGCAAACAAGTGGATATTTGACCGTGTTATAATCTTGTCGGATCAAACGTAAGCGCTGCTCCCAAGCTCTTTTAAGTTGCTTGTTTGCTGGACAGCTATGTAGCTTGACAACTCTTCCGTCAATAATTTTTCCTCGGTGGTTATGGCAAATAACACAGTAATGTTTTCCACCTCCACATACTTTTGCCGATCTAGCCTTTAATGCTGACGCCATTGTCGAAACAGCAGCCGGAACTCAGTGAGCGTTCTCCTACGCTAAAGAGCAGCGAAAGATAACCCGTACTTGATGAGAAGTGAGACTGTCCTATATCTGTGCCTTTTCTAATAGCAATAAAGACTTTTGCTGACTCTGTCACTGAGCTATCCCACATGTTTGATTCCCTGTGCAACATCTGCTTTTTTAACACCCTCCAAAGGTCTCATGATAATTTCAAAAACTATTGTTGCTTCTCTAGCTATTGTAAAGTTTGGTGGTGCAAACACAACAGCTGGATCAGATCTACTTTGTTTCTCATACTCTTGCAGTTTTAGTTTATCTCTGCTATTGTTTTCTTTGGAATAGCTCGGAACAAGACTCACAAGCAACGGCCCAGAGTTAATAACTTTCCTAAATGTTAAAGTTGGCTTCATCAGTATATACATAAGGACTAATAAATTCAAACTTTATGTCCCAGACAATTGCGGATGCAAGACCAGTGGCAGGAGCAGGAACAACTACCCACTTATTACCCACATGTTTTAAGATGTAGAGCGCATTATTTACAGGACTGGGTACAGTAACATCACGAAGTTGATTAAGTTTAGGATACCTTATTTCTGTGTCATTTTTCACATCATCAATTACCTTCTGCTTGTACAACCCAAAGGAATCAAGTTCAAGACCATTCACTTCTCCCACTTCTCCTTCTTTATCAAAACCTTGCACATCAGCCAAATCTTTCAACTCTATTACTGGACACGCAATGGTGTAATTCTCGATTTTGGACCGCTACTCATTTTTATTCAACAAAAATAAAATTTATTTAACTTCCAACACAATACAAAAATCATGCATCAGAACTGGTTTACCAACCTGGTTAGTTACGATATATACAGTGATTAAAAAAAAACTGACACCCAATTTTTTAAACTGCAAATTTGGAAATCTAACAGCCACGCTTTCACAATAGGGAGCAGTTAAAACCGACATACATCTTAAAAAGTTGAAGGTTTTCCATTGTGTACATATTCAGATGTGTTTAGTTCTTTCAAATGAACATTTAGTATTGTGTGTACTGCCAAATGAACAGGATATCTTCCAGTTATTTTTTGTTTATTTGGCATCAATAGATTTTCTTTAGAATCTAATGTCCAATCTCCATGATTTGCTGCAAAATCGCCTACTAAACCAAGAACTCGACAAGTCTACCTGATAATGAAAGCTGACTACCTTTCAGAAATTCTAATGTAACAAGTAAGTTAGCCGTATTTAAAGTTGCCTTAATTTTATATTCACTTTGAAACCATTCAGCTATAGTACAAAAGTCATAATACCCAGATGGTCAAGTATCATGCCACCTATTGTCATCATCAAAAACATAATATTCATTATGATTTATGACGGCTACAACCTTGTTACCATCTCGATTATCAATTCCATTAGTTAACATCACTGGTTTGCTTGTATCAAGATTTGTTAAGGTAATAAACATTTTTATTATCACATAAAAAACACAATGGAATTTAAATCACAAAAAACGTTAGATGCCTTTGATGATGACAGAAGAGGATAAACTAAATTTTGATACAGCAGATGTGCAGGCAGTGTGTTTTATTTGCGAACAAGTCCTAGAGGGTGATAAAGTTTGTGACCATGATCACATAACTGGGCCTTACAGAGGTGCTGCACATAGCAATTGTAACCTGCTATTAAAAATAGATTCCAAGACATATAAACTGCCTATCTTTTTCCTCATTCTCAAAGGGTATGATTCACACATTATCATGCGGGCTGTAGATGAGTCTTATGAGAAGATTAGTTGTATTGCCCAGACAACTGAGACGTACTTGACTTTTAAATTAGACAACAAACTATTCTTTAATGATTCCATGCAATGTTTGCCTTTGGGGCCTGCTAGTCTGGCAGAAGGTCTGAGTTTCCAATAACAAGTAAATATTTTGAGCCGGAGTTAATCAAGAAAGGAGTCTATCCCTATGAGTACATTGATCACTGGGTTGTGTTTGAGGAAACGTCTCTGCCTCAAAAAGAGGCATTTTATTCTACACTAAATGGTAAAGGAATTTCTTACTCTGAATACCAACATTCTCTTGATGCTTGGGGTAAACTAGGATGTGAAACGATTGGTGACTACCATGATCAGTACTTAAAAGCTGATGTTTGCTTGCTAGCAGACATATTTGAAAGTTACCGTGAAAAGGGACTGTCACACCGCGGTCTTGACCCAGCCAGCTATATAACTAGTCCTGGCATGACATGGGATGCATTTTTAAAATCCAGCAAGATACATATAGACTTGTTGTCTGATCGCATCATGGTTGACATTGTGGAATGGGGTTGACAGGTGGCATAAGTATAGCTGCAAAAAATTATGCCAAAGCAAACAAGTATCTTGATGATCTTGACTTTGATCCCTCATGGTCAAGGTCATTGATTACGTACCTTGATGCCAGTAATTTGTTTGGCTGGGTGTTGACTGAATTATTGCCCTTGAAAAACTTTCAACTGCATGATTTCTCACAGTGTGATATAACATACTTAACAAACTGTATTATGACTCATGATCGGAATGATGGGAAAGGTTGGATCTTTGAAGTCGACCTGGAGTACACACATAACCTACACAATTACCACAATGATTATCCATTAGCAGTTGAGAAAATGTCCTTGACAGGAAAAAACGAAGACACTAAACTTGTGCCAAATTTGAATGACAAATTCAATTACGTATGTCACTATTGCCTCCTACAGTTTTACAACAGGCATGGGTTAATACTAAAGAATGTCCACAGAGGCATTGAATTTAATCAGTGTGCTTTCATGAAAGATTACATAATGAAGAACACAACCCTTCGTGCAAGGTACGGTAACACTGCATTTGACAAAGACTTCTTTAAGTTTATGAACAATGCCTGTTTCAGAAAGATGATGGAAAACCCACATCACCGCAATGATGTGAGACTGGTCGCAACTGAATCAGGCGCAATTAAACTTACAAGCAAGCCATGATACACAGGGTATAGGGAGTTTCATCAGTCATTGTATGGAGTGACACTAAAAAAAAAAAGAGTGTTAAACTCAACAAGCCCATATTCATTGGTATGGCAATACTTGAACTGTCAAAATTATTGATGTTTGAATTTTACTATGATTATTTTAAACCAAAGTATCCTGACTGTCATCTGTTATACACGGATACAGACTCTATGATCATAGACGTGCCTATTGAAGACTTTTATGAAGACATGAAAACAGAGTTACATATATATGACACGTTATCCTAAGGATTATTTATTTATTTATTTATTGGGATTTAACACCGAGCAGGCGACTAAGGCCATCTCACGGCGGGATGGGTAAAAATCTGCTCAGCCAGACTAAAAGCAAGGTTGTAAGACAAGATGGAAATATATCTTAAAAATATGACAGGCTAAAATGTCGCACGAGTCTTTAAAAGAAACGTCTACAGACTCTCAAAAAGGGCAAAATAAAGAAATTCACATAGTCTAGGAATGCTCAGATCTTGTTAAAAATATTGCATTCTCTCCAAAAATTGAAGATTTTGTCTGGGGGAACATCCAGGAACAAAACCTTCAAGGAGTCTGCTGTGAAATGTTTATATCTCGTGTCAATTAGATCGGCACAATACAGCAAAAAGTGTCGAACAGAAAACTGCTCATCACAGGCAAAACACCATGGACGCTCATCCTGTTTAAGTAAGTAAGAGTGCATAACATACATGTATCCTAAGGAGCACCCACTGCACAGCACATTAAACAAGAAAGTGCCTGGAAAGTTTAAAGGTGAACTTAATGGAGTTCCTATAGTTGAGTACGTTGGACTGAGGTAAAAAATGTATTCCATACTACACCAGAAAGGCAGTCAGTTGAAAGTAAAAGGTATTTTTAAAAAACAGCAATTAAAAAATAAAGATATTCGTCATGAACGCTATAAGCAAGTTTTAGATGGAGAACTAATGCCTGATTATCCAAACAAGACCCTGAGATCAAATAAACATAATCTTGAAATGATCCAAACACATAAGAAGTCACTTGCAGTTGGTGACACAAAACGGGTGTTTCACAGTAAGGAAATGTCTTATACACCTGGGCATTACCGGCTTAAGTTATCTGAAGAAATATTGATGAACTGATTGATGAATTAGTTGATGAAATGGCCCAAATGGTTAAAAGTGAGTAACAGTGTCCGGAGGAATAATCTGTAATTCTTCTTTGACAAATGCCCTCTGAGGGGCAGGTTCATACAGATAATAAATAGATGGCTTACCACCGGTGCCGGGGACTATTTTTTTAAATATTGTGAACAGATGTAGACCATATTGGATCAGTTGCCTTACATCTTACATCATTCTCAGCCTCGCAGGGTTGATACATATAGCTTACCTGTTTTGTAAACAAACTTGTGTCCGGTGTTTGTTTCGTTTTTAGCCCTGGCCCTGGTGGCATTGTTTTTAATTTAATAGCATCAGCAGGTTTGAAATTACCCTTGTTATTCATTGCTTTTATAACAGATGGTAATCTCTTAACTCACCCAGTGTTATGTGTGTCATGCATGAGTTCCTTAGAATACTGATAACTAAAAAGTCTCTCTGATAATTGTTTGTTAAAGTTTTCAACAATTGCCTGTGATCTGTGCATGCCTGGTATGCCATGTCTAACCAGTACACAATGCTTTGCAAATAACTGATTAACGGCATCTGTAAATTCACTTCCATCATCAACTTGAACAAGGCTAGGGTATTTTAGAGGACGATTGTTATATATCAATGATAAGGCTGTTGCTACAGTAGTAGCATTTTGGTCAGTTATGGGTTCATCATCTTTGAACTGGGATGCAATATCAACAACAGTCAGTGCATATTTGTATCGCTTTTTCCTAATCGTATCGTGTGGAAGGAACAGGAGATCCATTTGGTGCATGTCATTAGGGGTGGTGTTTTCAAAGTGTGGTCTTATTATTTTTCTTGGTGCAGGTAAATATATTTGCCAACTGGCTTGTTTTTGTAGCCAGTGTTTTACTTGCTCTAGCGTAACATCACTGCCTACAGCAGCATACAATTTCTCTATTGCAGTTTTTCCTTTCCAGTAGCCAATCCGGGAGTAATATATTTTTTATAGTTTAGCATTACTGCTTGTCATTTCTTCTAGCAAGAAAACTCCTGCGAAATAAACAAATGTCATGCCTACTAGAATGAATATTATTTCTCCATTTTTTTGTTGTTGCTGGCTGGGTTGGTAGTAGTCGCAAAGCTTAGGCTGTGGGGTGGACATGTCTTTAACAGTAACAAGGTAGTATTCTTTGATAGTCATCAACATTAGAAAATGTATGCTGTGTGTGACCTTCCAGTCTGAGTTTTTCATTTATGAAATCAAGTTTCTCAATTCTTTGTTTCTTGTAATCTTGCTCCACTTGTGCTAATTTCTTTGATGCTTCATTGTGTCATCATTTTGTCTACAGACTCCTCTTTACTCACTTTTGAAAAGAGAAAATTTGATTCGCTAAAGCCAATGCATAAACAACAGCACCGCCAATGATAAAAGCCAATATTGCCATATTTTTATTTACGTTGATACATTTTCTGGAATAATTCCTTGCTTAACGAGAAAGTATTTTGTCGCAATTGACGCTGTTACAACCACAACTAGCTTAGCACTGTCCTCAAAGTCTAGTTTGCCTAGGTCTGCAGAACGCATTTTGAGAAGACTCTGCCCTAGCATAGTGTAAGCTACTACAAGTCCACTTAGAATGGCAGAGTGATAGACAAGGTTCATTATGTTCTTTGCGTCGCTCATCTTTTCTTATGCCACAAAATTAAAATAATAAATTTATTTACTGCATGAAAAATGGATCAAAAGGTTTTGGCGCTGCTGGTAATGTGGAGACTTCTTCCTTTGTTTTTGGATTTTCTGGTTTTTGGGACACTGTTTGAGTTGTGGTTTGTATTTTTCCATAGCTTGTAACCTATGTAACCAAATTCTACAACAAATCTGCCAATTATATATTTTGTTATTTCAGGTTTAGACTCAGTTGTTAGTCTCTCACTTTGTTGAGGGGGTGGTGGTGGTGGGGGTAATGACGTTGGTGCCGGGGCTTTTTTAATGGTGGTCCTGACGATGGTCCTGATGGTGGTTCGGTTACATGAGCCTTTTCTGTTAACGACTGAATCTGTAATTTTTTGGTCTGTTAAATTCAGCTAGTCTTTTTCCCGCCTCAACCCTGCTTGGGCTTTTAGTCTTATTTACCGTTTGAACCTGTGTCAAGACAGGGCTCGCTTGTGGGGTAATCTGGTTCTCCTCCATTTTCTCTGCTTTAAAATTTATTTTAGAAAATTCAATATGACTCCCAGTAACAAGCAAGGTTACCACAGGTGCAAGGTAATTCCCAAACTTGTAAAACATAAGGCATGCTAATTTGCTGATTGAACTTGAAACAGTAGGGTTGCTTTCGAGATCGTATGATAGACTGTCAGTGTCTTTGGGCAGGAAGTGAGTAACAGCTTTTGTATAAGAGACATTAATGAACCAATGTGCTTTTCATATTTTGCATGCAATTTAATTATTTCCTCAGCAGTGAGAGATTCTATATCGTCTGTCGTATACTGTTTTCCCAGATAAGCTTTTGATTTGCCAGAAACTATCACAGAGAGAAGTCTTTGTTTTTTAGAGTCTAAGTCTTTAGTCTCTACAGCGCAGATATCGTTTTGAAGTAGTAATTCATCTTGATTCATTTTATAATGTAATATATTGATTTTTTAAGCTAGTAATAATCTCTCAAAATATAGTTTGTGGTTTGAGTTAAGACAGAGTTTTGTGATTGCTGTGGACGTTTGTGTTTAAAAAGCTTTGTTTTAGACATGGGCTTGGTCATTATGGGAGGGGTGGTTTTGAAATGTCACTTCTCCTCAAAATACATTTATGGTGTGGCATGAGGCAGAGTTTTTGAAAGATGTGGAAATTGATGTTTAAAAGAGATTTGTTTTAGGCGTGGGCTTGGTCATTATAGGAGAGGTGGTTTTGAAATGTCACTTCTCCTTAAAATACATTATGGTGTGGCTTGAGGCAGGGGTTTTGTGAGAGCTGTGGACGTTGATGTTTAAAAAAGCATTGTTTTACACATAGGCTTGTCATTATGGGAAAGGTGGTTTTGAAATCTCCTTTCTCCTCAAAATACATTTATGGTGTGGCATGAGGCAGAGGTTTTGAAAGCTGTGGACATTGATGTTCAAAATAGATTTGTTTTAGGCGTGGGCTCGGTCATTATGGGAGGGGTGGTTTTGAAATCTCTAGTAGGCAGTCAGTGTACACGATTTTTTATTCACGTTGTGATTTGTTTCTCCGGGCCTATCGCGTACACGATGATATGGCCTTCCCTCTATAGCCTAGGGCGTCTCTGCTGGTCTGTCTACAAACTTGTTTTTAGATTCATTGGAAAGATAAGATTCTTAGCTATGAGCATTAAAACATATTCATGGGATATTCTGCAAGATGTGCGTTTATAGAAATCGTTTCTGACTTGTTACAGATCATCATAAAAAAAAACGGAAAACAACATGCATTCCGGGTTCCAATCAAATGCCATTCAATTTCCAGCAGGTCTGTCTAAATTGCATGGATCTAGAGAAAATAGCGTAGACGTCCACTGCGATGAGAAACAGTAACTGTACTGTACGTCGTCTGACTCAATAATGTGAAAAGTCGAGTCAGTAGTCCGGTATGTCTGAAATGTGTTACGAAATTTAAAATAAAACATACATTTAATTCGTTATTGTATCTTCGCCTCATGTAAGGATGTTATTGTTTCTGTTGCCTCACGTACAAAGCAAAAGTGAGTCTATGTTCTGGGCCAGGTTGTCTGTGAAGTCTGAGTTAGAAACCTTCCTCCGGTCAGTTTAAGAAGGTTGTGAAAACTGAGTCCGTCCATAATGAACATCTAGTCCCGCAGTCCCAGTAGTCCTAAACACGCCCCCTCCCCCCCCCCCCTTTCCCTCACCGCACCCTGCCCCCGCTCGCACCCGCGCCCCCCTCTTCCCCCTCTCCCCTTGTCCTCCGCATCCCACCCCCACGCACTTGTTCATTACATTAACTGTTCTTCTTGATAATTAATAATAATATAATTTAAAATTCGGAGCAAACCGATCATGCGTTTACAGACTTATTGCAACAAATATCGCTGCTGTGTTCGTGACCTTGCGCTTTTTTCCCAAATGAACTATCATCATGTCAATCATGGATCAAAGTGCAAAGTGATTTACAACATTAACAACCCAAAACATGTAGCCACTTGAAATCAGGACACCTTGAAAGCAGGATAAACTTTTCTCTTGATCAAGTTTTAATGATGGAAAACACTACCTAAACTCAACGTAAAATCGAATGATTCTCTTTCAGTCACCACAACAATTGTTTAGCCGCTGCCCTCGTGAAATTTTGAATATGACCTATTTAAACCTGCTAAAATATTTCCTTATTGAGTCCCACTCAGAAACACCGACACCTATTTATTCCTGTAAACTTCACGCTCTCTGTGTTGAATGTTCAATAGCTTAGTCTTGCAAGGTCTGATCCGTGCATAGCTTATTAAGGTTTCATCATCAGTGATATAGGTCAGTGGTCACTGAAGCCTAAACAAGGTATATACGTCAACTTTAAAGTAGGTCATCTCCCGAAGGTAGTGGCTATACTTGCCTTGGAAGCGAACTAAATGATATTTAAATTAAATTAGGTCCAGTACATTTTTGGTTATCACTTTAATTTCTTAGTGGTGTCCTGCAATATCTTTTTCAAAACTTAATCGGAAAAGAAACGAGGCAAGCTTTGCTCAAACGGACTGTAAAGCTGTCGAGGTAGGACTTATTTATTTCAGTAATCAGTTATTTTTGAACGTAGTGACATCTAGGACTTGAATGTGATAGTATTCGATGCTCGTGTACTTTAGACCGGCGGGCTCAGTAGGATGTTTGTAATTTTTGCATAGTATGGCCCGGTAAGTTCTGTTTTTTAGCCAAGGTAGAGTGAGTTTGGTTTAGCCTCTGTAAGCATTGGACATGTTCGTTCTTTACTTGATGCACATATACATCCTGCACACATACTTGTGCGCGTTCCTACACACACTCTCACATACGCACCCAAACACATATGCTTTTGCTTTTACATTTCATATTGTTTTCTATTTTTCGTCAATATGTTTCAATATGTTTTCGGTATTCAGTATGTTTTCCGTATGAGCATTTTCAAAGGAACCTACCTCTGTTTAGCCGTTCTTTCTGTTAGTAATATTACTTGCTTTTAACTAGCAGTGGTGTAATTCCTGTCCATTTTCCATGTCCGCAGCTGATACATATGACCAAGCCCCTCCCAGGCGAAAGCTTGTTTTAAATAAACTGGACGACAGTAAGCCAGGCATGTGACTTCTTCAATTACCTTTTATATTTTAGGCAATACCATAGCTCTCACTTGGGGAGCCGGCAAACACGACACTGGAGACCAGAGCACCAAGACAGTACCAGTGCAGCTGGATGCGGGAGACCAGGTTTGGGTGGCCCAACGTTATGGTGACGGCATCAGGGGAGACTGGTGGACTAGCTTCTCCGGTTTTCTCCTGCAGGCAGACCAGTGACGACCCTAAACGTCATGCTTAAAAGCTCCATCTGGATATGCCAAAGATAAGCGTGTTTAACCCCGTCACTCCGAGAAAAAAAAACAAGTAAACATGATCCAACAGCAAGAGACATAGATCCTCATGAGCCCCCGCGACTGCGGGGGCTCATGAGGATCTATGCCTCTTGCTGAGACCAACTTGTATCCATGTTTCTTGGACGGGTCGTTTCTTGGTCGTTTAATAAACCAATATTTCAGAAACAAATTCATGATGTGCGTACAGTGCGACTGCGGGGGCTCATGAGGATCTATGCCTCTTGCTGAGACCAATTTGATTCTTGGATGGAGTGTTGGCTTTCGGTCGTTTGAATGAACCAAGATTTCAGAAACAAATTCATGGTGTGCGTACAGTGGCAGGGAAAGGGTTAAACGACACCTGTCGCACGCACCCTTGGCGTATTCAAGTGTAGTGAAATGGTCCAAATTACTCAGGTTCGACAAGGCACAATCTGAATTTAGATGACAAGAGCAGCAGATAAGCAATAAATAAATAAATAAATAAATAAATAAAACGCAACAATGATAAAAATATGTTTGTTTTTGTTTTTCTGTATGTTTTGAAACAAACAAGACACATTCGCCGTGTTCTCAGCACTCACGCACATCGATGCATGGGGAGTTTCATCTGCTTTATCTACAGTAATAAAAATGTGCGCTAGAGCCGTGAGGTTCAAAACCACAGGCCAGTATTACACAAACTCTGTTATCATTTGTAAATAATTCATTCATGATTACAGGGTTTAGGCGAAATAATAATGAAGGGGTTAGTTCGTGGGTCACAGCTTGTATTGCTACAGACGATACGTGTGGAGATATCCATTTCCCTGGACTTAGTCAGTGAAACTGGGTTACTTACTTAGTTATTAGGCTAAACGCTGAGCTGGCGACTAAGAAGAACATCTCACGATGGATATTGATAACTGAGAAAATGATTTCGAAATTATGCTTTGCTCCAGAAGGAAGTGAATCACGTTTGAGCGCACAAAACATCCTTGAGGCAATGGCGCCGGATGCCCGTCAGATTATCCTTTTACTGCCGAGAAAAAAGTGAACACGATCCAACTACAAGAGGCATAGATCCTCATGTGCCCCCGCGACTACGCCAATTTGGACGGTAGTGGCTTTTGGCCGTTGAATTAATGAACCAAGATTACAGAAACAAAAACATGTTCGTACAGTGTACGTACATGCTTGTTGAGAGTATTTTACCTGTGCCCACTTCATTTTCGCTTTACAGTATGCTTTAATGTCTTTTTTTAATCAGTGGCAGGGAAGGGGTTAAGCCGCGAAACAACCGACCAACCAAGATCAGTTACAGGTCAGCCTCGGTATATCGCGCTACCCGCGCGGGAGTCATGAAGTCAAAACGCATTATCCGAGAGTTGCGCTGTTGTAGTCCTCAATATACGTAGACTTGTGAAGAAAAGCACAAAGTCCTAGGGCCGTCGTCAGCTCTTTGCTGGCCCGCGCACGACTGTGCACATTATATATGCAGTGTAAAACCGGAGCGTGTAAAACTGAGGCTGCCCTGTAATTTAAAAAAAAAAAGAGCTCACAAACACCCCCTCCTCCCCTCCCCCCCACCCCCACCCCCACCCCCCCCCCCCTCCACGCCTAAAAAAAAACAAAAACCAAAACCCCACAAAAAAACAAAAGACAGCTTGCCATCGATTTATGTTGTTACAAATGTGACTTTTACGAGTAAGCGGAATGACATTCAAAATATAAAACAAAACTAGTGCAAAAGGACGGAAGCAAACAATTCGGACGGACAAAAGCGTTGCACATGGCGAGAACATCCGGCAGTTTTATCAGCTTGCCTAGTCAATGGATCCAATTCTGGGCTGGAAAAACAAAAAATGAACCATAACCAACAAAGTCCCTTCTATATGATAGCTGTCTTCGCTGTAAAGGGTCTCTACCTTTTGTCTTTGACTTGCTTCTGATGTTGTAATATCTACTTTTGAAAAAACCTCGCAGATGTGCCAGTGCGCCATAGTGAACTCTATAAGGGGCGCGCGCAGTGCATACGCGTCATTGGTTTGTCAAACGTCATTTGTCATGACGTATTTTTTCGTTTTTACGTAATTTTATATTTAACGTGATATTCTTCTTCCTCGAACACTCTTATTTAACGTGATATGAGTTTCGCTTTTGCTTCAAGACGTTGGAAAATGGTGACAAAACTAGAATTTCACACTGTACAATTTCAGTCTTGCTATGATTTGTGTGAAAGCAGGTTGACTTTACCTAGGTACATGATATGTACACCTGCATGCTCTTCTGAAAGCGGTGTCTATGTGTGTGTATGTGTGTGCGTGCGTGCATGCCCGCGCTCCAAACACCCACAAGAGGCATAGATGTTCATGATCCCTCCGGGCACATGAACATCTATACCTGTTGGAGATGCACGCATATGTGAGAGAAAGAACGAGCAAGCTAGCGAGAGAGAATTACGTCATATTTAGAATATGTCTGCGTGGTGACGGGGTTGCCTCTTTTACGTCACCGCCACTGTCTGACTTTCTCTAGATGTCAAGATTTTTTACTGTTTTTTGTTTTTTGTTGTTGTTTTTTTTTTTTCTGTAAAGAATTAAATTTTACTGAAGAAGTTGAAAGGGTACAAAGCTGGCTAACGAACTCATGCAATGTCTCTCTCCAAACTAGCTATATCGGGTCACCTGAATGCTCTTCTGAAAGCGTGACGATGTGTGTGTGTGTGTGTTCGTGCGTTTTAGTGTGTGCAGAATAAGAATAACATGCCGGATCGGTCGGGGCCCGGATCACCAACGACCGCGCACCCCATTGGAGGTCTCCAGGGTGGGGGCGACAAGTGTGTTACTGGAACCAAACCCACCATCAAGCTGCCCACGCAAGGAATGACTATCGGAACTTGGAACGTTCGCACACTCTACCAGTGCGGCAAAGTGAAGGAACTCACCCACGAGTTAAAGCGCTATCGCTGGGACATTGTAGGACTTGCAGAAGTTCGATGGACAGGCTTCGGAGAAACAACAACAGATGAAGGCCATAAAATCTGGTTCAGCGGAAAAGAAACCAAGCACGAACATGGCGTAGCTTTTATCGTAAGGAAAGAGGTGGCTGGAACTGTCATCAGCTGCACCCCCGTGTCAAGCAGACTAATCTCCATCCGCATCTCCGCCCGACCGCACAACATCACTATCATACAAGTATACGCTCCAACAGCAGATCATGATGATGAAGAATTAGAAGAATTTTACGAACAACTGAACAACATCATCAAGAAAACACCTAAGAAAGACATTCTGACTGTCCTCGGTGACTGGAATGCAAAGATCGGCCCTGACGCCTACCAACAATGGGCAGGAACAGCTGGCAAGTTTGGCCTTGGAGAAACAAACGACAGAGGCCTGCGACTTTTAGAGTTCGCACAGAGTCACCGTCTCACCGTTGCTAATACCCTCCATCCACACAAGAAGTCAAGAACAGTGACATGGCAATCGCCAGGAGGCCTGGTCCATAACCAGATTGACTTCATCTTGCTGCCTCGACGATTCAAATCCAGCGTTAACAAAGCACAAACGAGGTCCTTTCCTGGCGCTGATATTGGCAGCGACCACAACCTTGTCCTTACTAGCCTCAAGTTGAAGCTGGCATTGAAACGAGATAGCAAGAGCCCTCGCATCAGATTCGACCTCCAGAAGCTAAAAGACCCGGAAGTAGAAGAGCTCTTCCAAGCCCAGGTGGGAGGCAGATTTGCAGCCTTGGCTACTTTGGACTGCGACGTAGACACCCTTGCTGGAAATATAAAAGAGGTGTTACTTTCTACAGCAGAAGAAGTGCTGGGGAAGCAGAGGAAGCGCAAACAGCCCTGGGTCACCGATGACATCCTCGATCTCTGTGATGAGAGGAGAGCCTGGAAGAAAAAGAGAGGCCAAGACCTCACATCAGCAAACAAGTACAGACTTGTCAACAAGAAGATCAGGAAGAGGATGAAAGAAGCCAAAGAAGATTGGATTGAAGACCAGTGTTGTAGCGTGGAAGAGAGCATGGCAAACGGCAACAGCAAGAAGGCTTATGAAACGCTAAGGACCCTCACCAAGACTCAACAGCGAACAGCCACAGTCATAGAAGACAGCAGCGGCCAACTCCTTACGGAAAACACTGCTGTACTAAACAGATGGACTGAGTACTGCCGAGACTTGTATAACTACAAGGCTGAGCCAGACACCAGCATCCTCCAAAACAACCAGGCTGGGGCCAGGAAGGCTGAAAACCTGCCAGTGTTAGCTGAAGAGGTGGAAGCAGCCGTACGCGGCCTGAAGGGAGGAAAGTCTCCAGGTGTAGACAACGTACCTGCTGAACTGTTGAAACATGGAGGAGAAGTAACAACGAAGGTCCTCACTACACTCTGTCAAAAGATCTGGGAGCAAAAGAAATGGCCAGTAGAATGGACACAGTCTCTAATGATCCCGCTCCCCAAGAAAGGAAACCTGAAACAGTGCCAGAACTACAGAACTATCAGTCTGATAAGTCACCCTAGCAAAGTAATGCTCAGAATCATTCTCAACCGCCTCAAAACTTTCGCCGAGGAACTGCTGGCAGAAGAACAGGCTGGCTTCAGAGTTGGAAGAAGCACTGTAGAGCAGATTTTCAACTGCCGCGTCCTGATCGAGAAACATCTGCAGCATCAGCGCGAACTCTACCACAACTTCATTGATTTCAGGAAAGCATTTGATCGCGTCTGGCACGACGGACTCTGGCAAGTCATGAGATCGTTCAACATAGAGGAGGGACTGATCCAAATGATAGAAGCGCTTTACAAGAACGCCTGCAGCGCGGTTCTACTTAACAATCAGTCAGGCGAGTTCTTCAGGACGACGATCGGTGTCCGTCAAGGATGCCTGCTCTCTCCTGTCCTTTTCAACATATTCCTGGAGAAGATCATGCAGGAAACCCTCCACGACCACCATACTTCAATCTCTATTGGTGGCAGATCCCTGTGCAATCTTCGATTCGCAGACGACATTGACCTCATGGCAGGCAGCAATAGTGAGCTCCAAAACCTGACAGACAAACTTTCAAGTAGCGCAGGGTCTTATGGCATGGAGATCAGTACGGATAAAAGCAAAGTGATGATCAACACCACAAGCGACAGCAGCAGCAACATCCACATGAACGGCCAGAAGCTAGAAGAGGTCAATAGCTTCAAGTACTTGGGAGCCACCCTGTCCAAAGACGGTAGTTGCATAGCAGAGATCCGTATCAGGATAGGTACAGCAACATCCGCAATGGCCAGGCTAGACAGGATATGGCGAAGTAACTCCATCAGCTTCACCATCAAGTACAGGCTTTACAAGTCCCTCGTAGTGTCTATTCTACTCTATGGCTGTGAGACTTGGACACTGCTTGCAGACTCAGAAAAGAAAATCCAGGCCTTTGAGAACAAGTGCCTGAGGAAGTTGCTCCGCATCTCGTACCGCGAGCACAAGACCAACGAATATGTACGGAGCATCGTCACTTCCCTGGTGGGCCCACATGAACCCCTTCTGGCAACCGTGAAACGGCGCAAGCTTGCTTGGTTTGGCCACGTGACCCGACACAACACCTTGTCCAAGACTATCCTCCAAGGCACTCTCGAAGGAAGTCGTCGGCGAGGTCGTCAGAGAAAGAGTTGGGTCGCAAACATAAAAGAATGGACCGAACTCGAGATGCCAGACTTGCTTGCCACCGCCCAAAATAGAACTCAGTGGAGAGCACTGTCTGTTGCTGCTGCCTTTCAGTCCCCCCAACGCCCAGTTCGGGCAAGGGACTGATGATGATGATGATGATGCGCGCGCGCTCCAAACATTTCCAAGAGACATAGATCCTCATGCGATCTCCGGGCGCATGATGATCTATGCCTCTTGGAGATGCGTGCATGTCTGTGAGAAAGAGAGAGCGCAGCGAACGCTAGAGAGAATTACGTCATATTTAGAGTACTATGTCAATGTCTTTGTGGTGACGGAGTTGCCTCTTTTACGTCACCGCCACTGTCTGACTATCTATAGAAGTCAAGGTTTTCTTTTACTGTTTTAATTTTTTTTCTGAGAAGATGTAATTTTTACTAAAGAAGTTGAATGGATACAAAGCTGGCTAACGAACTCATCCAATGTCTTTCTTCAAACTAGCTATATGCAAAATATGACAAAAATTATGGACTCTAATCTGGGTCAACGGACTTCCCCATAAACGGTTGTTTATGTCTTCAGTGAGACATTCAATTACAATATGCTCGGAGGCTCTCGTAGCCACCAACTTAAGAAAGTATTTCGTCAAGTTTCAAGCTTGTATGTACAGACATATCGGAGATTCTCTTGTTTGCATACATACGCACACACATGAATACATACATACATACATACGCACATACATACATACGCGCATACGGAGCTTCGCGCCAAATGTAAGTTCAGCAGCGAGGTTAGCGTAACTGTTCATGACCTGACATAATTTTTATCTTGTTACTTCAATTGTTAGTAACAAAAAAGAAATGAAAATAAGAAACGAGCGACAAATTATCAGTCATTTAGTCCATTCAAGCGATCTGTGTCAGGCAATAAAGGATTACTAGTTCGTAATATATTCTTTATAAACGTTCTTAATGTCGCACAAAAAATGATAACTTAAAGTCCCACCCCCTACCGCCGTAACTGTTCAAAGATACACTCCTGTAACATTTGGTTACAAAACGCTACACACAGGTCTAGTTATGGTTCATTTAGACACAGGACAATCCAGTTCAGCACACGTCGTCTTTATATCAAGTAAACTGACAATCACTCCACTCTGTTCTAGAAATACAACGCTTTCAGTACGAGAAATGCTAAAAGATTGACACAAATATGATAAACTCCGATTGGGCTGATAAACGTAATGATCTAGATTGCTCTTCGCACCTTCACGCTCGTGCTTTCATATCAGATACATTTTGCTAGTGGCGCTTAGGGGAAAAAAAACAGACTGCCGAAAAGTCGAGAATCACAGACCGGCACACATATGGGCGTTCTCGGTTTCATGTGGGCCAAATGCGCAAAAGGGCCGATGTCGTCTCGATGGCCTTTGCACACTGGGGAGGTGGATGTTTGTTGGTCTATGATTTTGGACCCAAGGGCCGCAAGGTCCAAAATCACAGGCTTGCACTAGGTACAAGTTGCAATGTCAGCCAGGAAATAATGCCGAATGTTCGACTTTTTGTTATTTCCACATTCGATATTCAATTGATGCAGGAGCGTGTGAAGCAGCGACGCAACTGAAAAGCCCGGTAATTGTATGCTTGCAGACGTGCATTCTCCATGCAGATTGTAAATGTGATATATCACAGAACTTTAAATGTACCCCGCTTGGGCGACGCTCGTGTGTGTGTGTGTGTGTGTGTGTGTGTGTGTGTGTGTGTGTGTGTGTGTGTGTGTGTGTGTGTGCGTGCGTGCGTGCGTGCGTGCGTGCGTGCGTGCGTGCGTGCACAAAACCACTAATATGGGTGACTTTCTTTACCATCCTTCTGGAAAATGGGTGTGTGTAAAATTCTCGGTGACCAAGTCAGGCACCCATTTTTTCTGAGGGTTGTTTCTGCATTATCTTTCATTCAAAAGTCAGAAAAAAATATAAAAATTGGATGTCCCATTTCTGCAGGTTTACCTAATGTTGTGTGTTTTAAACGCACTGGGCCAGTGTGTTACCATGGAAGCGAGCGTCGTTCAGCTGCGCAGAGTGAACTGAGTTGTTTCCCCTTCTATTGTCTCTCATCCCGCCAACCGTCGTTCCATCAGGTAAGATTGTTTTTATGCAATATTTCTTAGTTAAAAGCACGCCCAAGTGTACTTCTTCAGCGCAGTTATTTAACTGAGATGCTCCCAATCAGGTACAATTGCACAGTAGCCTATATGGACCCGTTTGGCCGAGAAAACTGAGACGCCGTCTGCTACGACCCGCGTCTCAGTGCTGCTCAGTCAGTCTTGTAGTAACAGATAATAGAACCCCACAAATTTAACAAAAGCTTTCTTCTTCAACGAAAGGAATTTGTTCAATAACACATTACAAGGTCAATCTGTCACGCGACTGGGTTGCTTTTTTTTTTCTGACATGTGTGATTGTGATCGACAAGTAACTTGACATGTATGCATGCACTGTAAACAAGATGGCGCCAGATTTCATTGTGTATTTGAATCCTCGTACGCAAAACTACCTCGCGATTTGAAGAACAGACTTCCACGAATAGTTTTTTTCGGATTTTGCAACTGAAGTGTCGCATTTTACTGTATTACCAGTTATTGTTCGTAGGGGGCAGGGGGTACTGCAGTAATTATGTATATATCTGATTTAAAATGTCAATGGTTTACATGGTTGTATTTGACATGTTTGCAGCAACACCGTTTTGGTCACACTCAGCACTTTCTGCACACACCCAGCACCGGATGGCAGCAGGATGTCCAAACCCATTGGGATCTATGGAAGTGGACAAGCACGCCCCTTCCTGGCACATGACCAAGGCCCATGACAAAATTAGTCAGCTGCAGCATGATGGCCCAGCGTCGTCTGTCGCAGAGGGTGCGTCTGGTAGGAGGGTGCATAGACGGCAGCGGAATGCCCCCAATTACAAACTGGTAAGTGATTCTATGATCATCTTCATTTTATTGGCTCGCGTGCGAAGCAAAAGTGAGTTTATGTTCTGGGCCACTGGTCGTCTGTCCGTCTGCGTCCATGGTAAAGGTTAACAGTGGCATTTTCTCAGAGACTTTTCAAGCCACATTCTTCAAGCTTGGCCCAATGATACTTTGTGGCAAGACCTTTGTAGACATACCAATTTGAGTGACCTCTCTCAAAGGGTCATGCGGGGTTGACAGATGTGTGAAAACTGCTTACATTTTCAGAAAACATGGATTTTTCTGCTGCGAAAGCCAGCCCTCGTCACCAAGGTCACACATATGTAAATCGGTCATACACAGGATTACTCTTTATATTCTTGTGCAAAGCCCCTTAAACCAAAATTGGGCTGCTTTTGTACTAATGCAGCTTTCTTTTTTTCTTTCCTTTTCCAGTTGGCAAATGGAGCCTGGGATGGGCCTGAGACTGAGAGTGCAAGCGCATCGCAATACAAGGACAGTGATGACGAGGAGTTTGTTCCTCACTCGAGCTCACAGGATTCAGATGGTGTGTCGCCATCAATCTCTGGGGTCTCTGACACAGACAGTATTGTATTGAATATGTTAGATTTCAAAGTGGCTGTTTCAGGGTGGGCAGGTGTCAGTGAAGCAAGTACCAGCAAGGTGCAGTGTGCGTTAGGGGATGAATTAGGGGGTGGCAATGACAATGTGGATAGGCAGAAGGAACATGATGTTGGGGGTGGGGAAAGAGCGCTTACCAAAGAAACGGGTGTGCACGTGTCGCAGAGAGGGAAAGGAAAGTACAAATGGGACAAGAAACATGCATGCAAATTTTGTGGCAAGCTTGTTTTGAAAATGAGCACGCACTTACACGATGTCCATGCAGATGAGGCAGACGTTGCTAAAATTTTGATGATAAAAAAAGGGACTAAGCAGAGACGTCAAGCATGGATCAGAATACAAGATGAGGGTGATTACATGCATAATGTTGCAGTTCTTGAAAAGAAATCAGGATGTTTGATTCCTAAGTATCGCACCAAAACTAGTAAGGTAGACGACCTTCTCGCCTGTAGCCATTGCAAAGGGCTCTATCTAAAAAAGCTGATCTCTGTACACTCAAAACGTTGCTGTCAGAAACAAGGAGGGTTTCAGTTCACTAAGAGAGGACAGGCTGCTCAACGTGGGAGGTTAATGCTTCCAATACCTTTAGACGTTGACTTTTCCTTCTATCATAAGGTTTTAGCCAGACAGAGAGAGGATGAGATAAGCCGTCTCATCAGAACTGACCCCTTGCTTCTGGAGTATGGAAAGAGAATATTTGACCGCAGGGACATTGAAGAACACACGGCTGGGCAAATCAGCTCCAGGATGCGGGAGTTAGGGAGAGTATTAAAGATTCTTAGAGTCAGGTCAGAAATGAAAATCGCAAGTTTAAATGCTGTGGTCAATTCAGCTAGCATTGATCATGTTGTACTGGCTGTAAAAGAGCTAGCAGAATTTGATGAGGACACACATCAGTTCAAAAAAGGCAATCTTGCAATGCGCATAGGCCATGCTTTGAAAAAATGTTCACAGATCAAACAGTCGCTGGCATCCAAACAACTTGGGCATGGTTCAGATGACAGGTGGCGACAGGAGCTCTCTGAGGCACAGCGCTTTGACTCTGTCTTCACCGGGGACTGGTACGATTGTGTGTCAGCTACAGCAGCCCAGTCCGTCGGGAAAATGACCATGAACAAACCCAAGCTGATCCCATCATGTGAAGATGTGAGGAAGGTCCAACAGCTTCTTGAGACAAGGATGGTTTCGGAAGATTATCCGACAGTGGTTAAAGCAACTCTTTGCGCTGTATCACTTTTCAACCGAAAACGAGGGGGAGAAGTTCAGAGAATGAAGGTATCAGACTTCCAGAATGCTAAGATTGGATCGATCACCAATCAAGATATCTTGAAAGGTCTCACAGAGGTTGAGAAGAAAATGGTGAATCATTTTCAGCGAGTGGAAATCAGGGGCAAGTTTAATAGGAGTGTTCCCATTTTGCTGACGAAGAAGATGATGACAACTGTGGACAGAATCCTTCAAATGAGGCAATCAGTGCCAGCTCTCGCTGGTTCCCAGTACATCTTTGCCACACCTTCTGGTCAGAGGCCTTACAGAGGCCATGATGTTCTGAAGGAACATGCGCTACAAGCACAAGTGTCAAACCCAGCCATGTTCACATTTACTCAGTTACGGAAGCAGGTTGCAACTTTGGCTCAGTCCATGGCCATCTCGGAGTTAGACCAGGATCAGATGGCAGACTTCCTTGGTCATGATATTCGGATACATCGCCATATCTACCGCCAACCTCAAGACGTCCTTCAAAAGGCAAAAGTGGCAAAGATTCTTCTGTCAGTTAACAATGGGATGACATATTTTGAGAGTTGCATTAGAGCTGAACTGGGCGATGATGAAGAGATTGACTTAGACAATGAAAACACATCAGAAACTTGCAGAGAGGTCTCTGGGGAAACAGCACCTGTAAATGAAGCAAATAGCAAGTCAACAACACAGGAATCAATGAGCATGACCGAGAAAAGACGTCCAGAGCCTGATGACAAACTAGATAGTTTTGATGATGACAGTTCTGCGTCGGCTCCTGTTCGAAAGAAAGCTAGATTTACAAGGAAACCATGGGGGAAACCTGAAGAGAAAGCTGTTGAAACTCGTTTTAAGACACACCTCGTCGTGAACAAACTTCCTGGAAAGGCCGAGATACAGCAGGCAATTGCAGAAGAGCCCGCACTTAGACATAGGCACTGGACAAACATTAAGGATTACATCAGCAACAGACTGAAAAAGTTACAAAAGAAATGAATTGAGATTCTCCGACACTCGCGTCATTTTTGTTTTCATACAGATTTATTACAAGAGTGTTCATTATTATTGGGTTGGTTTCAGCATGTCTAGCTTGTTTTTTGTCAATGGAACTGCAAATGGAACAACGCTTGGGGACGAGAGACAATAATAAGGGGCAAGAAAACCATTGTCAACATAAAGATTTATTACAAGAGTGCTACTATGGGGTTGGTGCACCTGCATCATTTTGTATACTGTATATAACATGTAAAACTTTGAAAATGGAACTGCTGATGGAACGGCGGTTGGGGACGAGAGACAATAATAAGGAGTAAGAAAACCATTGTCAACATAAAGATTTATTACAAGAGTGCTACTATGGGGTTGGTGCACCTGCATCATTTTGTATACTGTATATAACATGTAAAACTTTGAAAATGGAACTGCTGATGGAACGGCGCTTGGGGACGAGAGACAATGATAAGGAGTAAGAAAACCATTGTCAACATAAAGATTTATTACAAGAGTGCTACTATGGGGTTGGTGCGCCTGCATCATTTTGTATACTGTATATAACATGTAAAACTTTGAAAATGGAACTGCTGATGGAACGGCACTTGGGGACGAGAGACAATAATAAGGAGTAAGAAAACCATTGTCAACATAAAGGTTTATTACAAGAGTGCTACTATGGGGTTGGTGCGCCTGCATCATTTTGTATACTGTATATAACATGTAAAACTTTGAAAATGGAACTGCTGATGAAACGGCGGTTGGGGACAAAAGACAATAATAAGACAAAAAAAGAAACAAACATTGTCAACATAAAGACTTATTACAAGAACGTTATTATTCGGTTGTTTTCAGCGTGTATAGCTCTGTTTTTATCTGATGTACACCTGGATCATTTTGTATGCTGTGTAACATTAAAAAAGTACCCAACGGAGAAAGAAACACGCTTAGAAAAGACGGGTACAACACAATTTATTAATATTTCGGGTAAATACCCTTTGTCAAAATAGACAAACAAACAGAGAGATTAGCCGCTACTTATCTTCATTGGCAGAAGGAATGTGCAGCACATTCCTTCTGTGAACAAAGATAAGTAGCAACTGATCTCTCTGTTTGTTCATCTGTTTTGACAAGGCGGATTTACCCGAAATCTTACTGAATTGTGTTGTAACCGTCTTTTCTAAGCTTGTTTCTTTCTCCGTTGGGCACTTCTTTTCTTTGCATTTTACATGATTGGCAGTCACCTTTTGGGTCTGAATAATTTTATTGTTTGTTTGTTGTTGTTGTTTTTTGTGTTTTGTTGTTGTTGTTGTTTTTTGTTGTTGTTGTTGTTTTTTTGGGGGGAGGGAGGGTGGTGGTGGTGTATCTCTCTTGATTTTGGATGTGTGTTGCTAAATGATCTTAAGTTTATTTAGCATATTAGACTGGCTGGCGACATACATTCAATATTCTGTTCATTATTTTATTTTATTTTTTTCCCCTTCATTATCAGTGCTGGCACGTCCGGACGTTCAGCAATGTACAACCAATCGGGATGAAAGACAATAATAAGATAAAAAAAAAACCATTGTCAACATGATAAACATTTATTACAAGAGTGTTATTTTTTCAGTGTGTATAACTTGTTTTTATCTGATGTACACCTGGATCATTTTGGAAATGTCTGTAACTTTTTTTTTGGTTACTATAAAGTACACTTTGCATACTGTGCATTGTTTCTAAAGTCACAGGAAGCATAAACCTTAGCTGAGTTGGTATACCTTGCCCTCTACCTAGGTTAAACGCACCAGCGGTGCCACTGTTGCTATTTTCGCACCAGACCGGTCACTCGGACCAGTCATGTGCACCAGAACTGTGCGCGCAGGTTGGCTTGTGCACTTGTAGTGTGGTCTCGTACGTTCACGCAGAAGATTGTGATCGCAGTCGGAAAAAAAGGTTCGTTTGCGGTTTTAACTTGTGGCCTTTTATCTCCCCGAACACGCCAGTTTTGTGTTGAGATGGCGGAGGCTTGAGTCATGCCCAACACCACTGAATCAAGTCTATTGTACATGTAGTGCGCTCATTTCTCGAACTTCATCTTTGACGGTGCTTTCTGCCGCAAACGACGCAGATGTCGCAAAAATCACCTCCATTGAGGATTTTAAAAAGCTATTTTTAAAAATCTGCCAAATCGCGTAATGTTTAGTGGTGCTAGCCTAAGGATGGATGCATAATTGCTGGATTGCATATATGGGAAAGGGTTTATTCTTTATTCATGTTATTTTGCAGCAGTCAAACGAAGCTCACGTGATTCTTTCTCCGAGGTTGCCCATTACAGGTGCAGAAAGCACACGCTCTAAACCGATCGGGTGCACCAGACCGGTCCGAGCGACCGGTCTGCTGCCAATATAGCAACATTGGCACCACTGGTGCATTTAACCTAGGCACTGGACGAGGTATACCAACTCGGCTAAACTTTATTGTCGGACATGCTAGAACTCAGTATTATATTTCTCTCTCCATTTTATGAATAGAGGCACATAAGTCGCGGTAACCCTTTACGTGCCGAACTTGGGCAAGAACTAGTTTTCCTCATCACAAAGTTGGCAGAAAAAGGTTCGACTGCTCTTGATTGTTTGATTTGAAGTGTTTACAAACAATTACTGTGTTTTTATATGCATGCACCTTTGATGTGATTAATAAAGGATGAAGTTTGAAGTGATTGATTTCATATGTTGTCAGTTCATTAATTAATGTCAGTGTTCTGTTTTGTCATTTTAACTCATTCTACCCCAAGACCGGAATCCCCAAATGTTGAAGTCGTCTTCTGAAAACTGCGTTGCAGGGCAGGACACAGATCGACCACGATAGTTCAAGGGTGATGCCAGAATAGCTTGGCGGCCATAGGCGCCACTCTATTCTGGCATCAGCCTTGAACTATCATGGTCGATCTTTATTTTGCTCTGGTGAGAATAAGTTGTTAGTTTCTTCGTCTGGGTCTTTTTCTGTCTTTCATATTTTTCCACACTTTTTAACCTGCATCATACTGAGGCTAAAAGCTTCAAATTTGTACACTGCCATATATGCAAGCTACATTACAGAACTTACAGATGAGGACATAGACCAATGGCATTATTAGTTCAAGGGTGGTGCCACAATAGCTTGGCGCCTAGAGGCGCCAAGCTATTCTGCCAATACCCTTTGGACTATTTTAGTCACACTTGTTGCACACACTGGTGTATTCCGAATAATAAGGGTTAATATTCAAAATGCTCTGTTGCTGTTTGTCTCAAACTGCAGAGTACATTTTTTTTAAAGTCGTTTAATTTCCAGAATTCTCACATAAATGCCATCATAAACTGTTTTGCTTCAGAAGGACAAAACGTAGCAATGTTTAAAAGATTTCCTCTGTAAAAATCATAGTCGAAAGGTTACAGGTCAGTGTTCATTCAATTTTGCACCATACAATGTTAAGAATGTTAATGCATACATACACATTAAGTTGAAAAAAACAAAACAAAAAAAAATGAATGTGAAAAAAAAGTATTCCATGCACTTTACCTTATTACAGACGCCTAATGTTGTGAAACACCCATTTTGACTGTAATGCCAGTTTTTGTGTGAGAGTGACACCCACTTTATTGGTAGAAAACCTTTTTTTTTCTGCATCTAGTGGCTCTGTTTGTAGAAAATGTCTATTTTATTTTAAGTTATAGAGCTTAGTCAGGGCTAGAAATTAACTTTTTTCTTTGGGGGCCACCGGGCCCCTTGATTGAAAAATTTGAGGGCCCACAAGCAACTTTCGGGGCCCAACTTTGAAAAATAATGCAAACAAAAAACAAAAGAATTATTGACAATATAATAAGTAGAAAGTACAATTTGTCTGATAATCTAAAATAAAAACAATTGAATTTCCAATTTTGCTGAGTGATGTCATTTTTATTTGCCTTTTCTTTCACTTTCAAACATTACCAACAAAAAAGGGGAAAAAACACACACACACACACATTCAGTGACACACATATTCCAGTGACTAGTGAGCCTGAAATGGCCATTAAACAAAATAGAAAAAAATCAAGTGAGTCTCTTGTATAATACTTTTCAGTTTTGTGACTGAGTATTGCACAATACACATCATTAAATTTTTAATATGAGTAACCTAACAAAAAATCTGACCTCAATGCACAAAAGTTCAAAACAAAACCATGAAAGGGAACTAAACTTAACAGTACTCTTCCTGATAAACTAAAGTGAAACAAACAGATTTTGCCTTTTTTTTTTTTTTTCAATCATCTATTCATATTACACTTATGTGCACTTGAGTTAACAGAAGTAAACTAAAAATACAATAACCAAAAAAAAAAGAAAAAAGAACACAATACTATTACTGTGAGTGAGGGCACCGGTGTGGGTTGCTTCCCTTGGCCCAAATACGAAACTGCCGAGTAGAGCTAGCTGTAGCAGACGAATTATTTTGCGGGCCAAGCGGGCCCTTCGTTTTTCAACTTTCCGAGCCCGAAATCAACTTTGCGGGTTTTTGGCCCCGGGCCCCCGCTAATTTCAAGCCCTGTTAGTTATAAGGTGAGTTCTAAACATTCGCATCAATTCCAGAGCCCTAGAATAAATAGAAATATGGGAACCCATTTTCACATAAAATGGTAGGTAACCCACTGTGAGGCTTTTGTGCGCCTGTGTGTGTGTGTGTGTGTGTGTGTGTGTGTGTGTGTGTGTGTGTGTGTGTGCGTGCGCGTGTGCGCGCGCGCGCGCGCGCGCGCGTGTGTGTGTGTGTGTGTGTGTGTGTGTGCAGAACAACTTGGTGTAAATGGACACACACAGACACACACAGACACACACACACACACACACACACACACACACACACACACACACACACACACACACACACACACACACACACACACACACAGGCGCGCGCACACACACGCAGAGTAAAGTCCGGATATAACAAATTCGCTGGGGACCTATATTTTTTGGTTGTTTTAAGCGGAATTTGTTAAAAGTGAAATGTCAGACTTTCCGAATGTAATAATCGCAACATATCGACAAAGGCTTGTTTGCAGCTTAATTTCATTCATTTACATTTTAATGAAAAATTACTTAAGTAGAGTAGTTTGCATTTACCATACGTAAACGACAGTTTATTTTTACATTTTTTTTATTTTTATGTTTTATGTAAAAATTATGAGGAGGAGAGGGCGGTGGGACTTTAGTCAAATCAGCTACTGTCCAAATTGATGTCCTTCCCCCCTGAGCCTAACGTCCATATTTTGCGGGGGTGCGAGTCGTTTTAGCTTCGATAATGAAATGATTTTTCCTTTTCACTGCCGCCTTGGATACGCAATTTGTTTTCACAATACAGAAAACACTGGATATAACAAATTGCCAGGGACCCAGCTTTTTGTGTTATAAGCACACTGTGTAAACACACTATTAATTTTGTGTAAACGTTTCAATAGGTGCTCTCTGTGCTGCGCTACGTTCAGTCCACGCAAAGGTGTGAAATCCTGGATGAGTTCATATTGACTGATAGATGATGATAATGATTAATATATGGCAGTTAAAAAAAGAGTTTTGTTTGCACCCCCACCCCCATCTCCCACCCACCCCCCCACCCCCCTTATATGAGTGTGGGGGGAAGGGGCAAGGGGAGTACCATCAGGAGGATTTATTTTGCGATTCACGAATTGCGAATAAAACAAAATAGCATTCACGTCAGTTTCGCGATGGCACTGAAGAGATGATGTACAGAGAATCCAATGCGCGGAGGGGGGAAATGTAATGCTTCTGAGTAAATTTTACAGTGGGACAACAGACTTTCCTTGTTTCACAAAATGACCAGGACATTTTCTCGATCACGAAGATATCATTTCCGCTTTCGCGTTTCACTACGAACTGTTTCTTCACGAATCACGAGGATGATAAAACTGCAGTCACGAAAACCGAAAACAGGCATGATTTTACGACATATCCACCCCCCCCCCCTCCCCCACCTTTATGTCATTATACAAAACAACATCCGAGCCGGCTATTTTTATTTTAAACTCTGTTTCGCAAAAAAAAATTCTGCGTCCGCGACAGTTGTGTGTGAAGTCTGCTAAACGACACGAGGGTTGTTCTGCAAGTCCGTAGAATTTCATACAGTACAGTACAGTACAGTACAGTACAGCACAGTACAATAAATACTAAAAAAAAGTTTAGGACTTAACGTCTTCTGTCCACCACGAAGGTGATTTCAAAGACGGGTCACCGAAAGGGGTCTGAACAAATTTTGACCCCACTAAAATGAGCTGGATTGGAACCCGCGACTTTTCAGACGAGAGTCAAACGCTCTAATATCGAGCCCCCCAACTCCCCCTCAAAACAAAACAAAACAAAACAATAAAAAAGCACAAAAAACAACCAACACAAAACAAAACAAAACAATACACTTTATTGTCTATGAGATGGAAAATTTCCTTCGGATTCGACTGCAAAACACATATAAGAACATATAAAAATAATATATATACTTGCAAATAATTATTATAACCATTCTCATGCACACACGCGCACACACTCAACGCACATACAAACACACACACACGCACGCACCACCATCCACGGACAAATATATCACATATTTCATTGCGGTGGTCAATTCGATTAGCAGTAAACATTCGTAGAAAACATAGTGCTTAATACAAATGTTTGACATTCAAGTAAAATGAAAGTTTCAAAACACACACACACACACACACACACACACACACACACACACACACACACACACACACACACACACACACACACACACAGGGAGACGCAACCATCAGAGTGGGTTACCTAGCATTTCATGTGAAAATGGGTTCCCATATTTCTATTTATTCTAGGGCTCTGGAATTGATGCGAATGTTTAGAACTCACATTATAACTAAGCTCTATAACTTAAAATAAAATAGACATTTTCTAGAAACAGAGCCACTAGATGCCGAAAAAATGGGTTTCTGCCAATAAAGTGGGTGGGTGTCTCTCTCACACAAATGAAACTGGCATTACAGTCAAAATGGGTGTCTTCACAACAGTAGGCGTCTGTAATAAGGTCAAGTTCATGGAATACTTCTTTTTCACATTAATTTTTTTTTCCCAACTTAAATGTGTATGTGTGCTTTAACATTCTTTACATAGTATGGTGCAAAATTCAATAAACACTGGCCCGAAACCTTTCGATTATGATTTTTACAGAGGAAATCGTTTAAACATTGCTGCGTTTTGTCCTTTTGAAGCAAAACAGTTTATCATGGCATTGATGTGAGAATCAACATAATGTATTCTGGAAATTAAAGGACTTTTTTTGTGCGTTTTGGGGTACTCTGGAGTTTCAGACAAACAGCAACAGAGCATTTTGAATATTAACCCTTATCATTCGGAATACACCAGTGTGTGCAACTAGTGTAACTGAAATAGTCCAAGGGTTAGTGCCAGAATAGCTTGGTGCCTCTAGGCGCCAAGCTATTGTGGCACCACCCTTGAACTAAAGCCATTGGTCTATGTCCTCATCTGTAAGTACTGTAATGTAGCTTGCATAGAATTATGGCAGTGAACAGATTTGAAGCTATTTAGCCTCAGTATGACTATGATGCGGGTCAAAAAGTGTGGAAAAATATCAAAGATAGAAAAAGACCCAGACGAAGAAACGAACACTTAACTTATTCTACCCCAGCAAAATTTAAGATCCACCACGATAGTTCAAGGGTGATGCCAGAATAGCTTGGCGCCTATGGGCACCAAGCTATTCTAGCATCACCCTTGAACTATCGTGGTGGATCTGTGTCCTGCACTGCAACGCAGTCTTCTGAAGACGACTTCAACATTTGGGCTTAACTTATTCTACCCCAGACACACCACAGCAAAATAAAGATCCACCATGATAGTTCAAGGGTGATGCCAGAATAGCTTGGTGCCTATGGGCGCCAAGCTATTCTGATGAACCATCATGGTGGATCCGTGTCCTGCACTGCAACGCAGTCTTCTCAAGACGACTTCAACATTGGGCTCAACTTATTCTACCCCAGACACACCACAGCAAAATAAAGATCCACCATGATAGTTCAAGGGTGATGCCAGAATAGCTTGGCGCCTATGGGCGCCAAGCTATTCTGGCATCACCCTTGAACTATCATGGTGGATCTGTGTCCTGCACTGCAACGCAGTCTTCTGAAGACGACGTCAACATTTGGGGATTCCGATCTTGGGGTAGAACGAGTTAAAATGACAGAACAGAACACTGACATTAATTAACTAACTGACAACATAAGAAATCACTTGAAACTTCAGCCTTTATTTAACGTCTTTCGTCTCCAACAAACAACCAGCCATTCTTTCATTTGCAAAATGGTATGGCAGTACAACCAACCATTCTTCAGAGCATGGAATTACTCGTACTAAAAAAAGAGGAAAACCCCTTTTCACTAGGGGGGTCCGGGGGCATGCCCCCCCGGAAAAATTTTGAAAATTTACATTAAAATTTGTGCAATCTGGTGCATTTTAGAGAGAAACTGAGCAGTTTAACCACCTAAAAATCTTGCTTTTTTTTCTTATTTTTGGGGTGCACTTTTTATTTTTTGTGTCAAAGGTTTAAAAGTTATACTAAAACAAAGTATTCAACAGAATATTTATATCCAAATGCTTATTCAAAATACATCTGAATGTCTTTCCATTTTTTTTAAAATTTGAGTTTAATTATATAATATATATACTTTCTTTAATAATCTCTGCTTAATCAGCTGTAAGTATGGATTCCTTTTATCTCTTATTTAATACTATGTACCATGGTCACTGAGCTGGAGAAAGGTTATATAGATTTTTCAACATAATTTCATCAAACTTTACTGGCAAAAAAATACATTGTAATAAATTTATTCACCATCATGAGTAATATTTCCAATGGCACTGCTTTTAGCTTTCTTGTGTTTCGCTGTAGACACGTGAGCATCAAGTGCTACGCGGCCGCGTAGTTAATATCAACTCTGCGCAGTTCGCGGCAATACGCCTGCCCACAGGCCGCTAACTTGCGAATACACTGAGCGCGGAGCTCGTCGTTTACGCTTTTCTCGAGCCAAGTCCATCTCCAAATATTCTTGGCTCCAGAATCGTCTGACGTCTATTCTGTCTCCGCGTTTAAGTATTTTCTCTTCGCCGTATTTTGACCAGACTACGACTCCACTGAAGACCGGAAGTGACCTGTGCGAGCTAAAGCTAACGCCTCGCTCAATTTTCAATACGCGATTTGGGGATATCCGCCACATAAAGATCACGAAACACGGTATTGGAATAGTGACTTTACGATTTTGTTTTCGGCGGAAATTCGGCGGAATGGCAGCTTCATTTAAGCGGAAATCCGCCAAAAAGAGGAAAATTCCATGCTCTGATTCTTTCATTTGCAGAGTTTTTAAAATGGCATGCAGTATATTACAAAATGATCCCCCCCCCCCCCCCCCAATAACACTCTTGTAATCAATTTTTACATTGTCAATGGTTTTCTTATCTTATTATATTGTCTTTTGTCCCCAGCCGGCTGTTTCGTTTTGCAAATCCAAAGGTTAATACAAAATGTGACCCTTTCTCACGAAACCAGTCTTAACTCGCAGCGAGCCAATCAGCACTACACGCAATAATATGTGGTGGGGGGGTCAATCTGGGGCATTTTCACTTTTTGGGAGAAATGTATTCTACATACACCAAAGTATCGTATGGTTAAAATCTTTATCATGAAAAATGCCATTAAATAGGTAAAGTATGATTTTAAAAGTCTGCCCTTGGCCCCAATTATGCTGCACACAGAAACTTCACAGGCTGTTTTCTCAAAATGGCCGCCGGAGGCTTTAACAACTTTAAACACTTAAGAACAGCTTTTACAATTTTTGCACTACAGCATACAGTCATATATCACAGTAATCAGCAAACACTGTAGTTTTCATAAATGCATATATGTCAAAACATCCAAAATGCGAGTTCTTAAGACTGATTTTGTGAGAGAGAGGGTCACAAATGATCCAGGCGTCCATCAGATTAAAAAAAAAAAAAAAAAAAAAAAAAAAAAGCAGGCTATACATGCTGAAACCACCCCAATAATAACACTGATGTAATAAATCTGTATGAAATCGAAAATGCTGCGAGTGGCGGCTCAATTCATTTCTTTTGTAACTTTTTCAGTCTGTTGCGGACGTAATCCTTAATGTTTGTCCAGCGCCTATGTCTAAGTGCAGGTTCCAGCGCCATTGCATACTGTATCTCGGCCTTTCCAGGAAGTTTGTTCATGACGAGGTGTGTCTTGAAACGAGTTTGAACAGCTTTCTCTTCAGCTTCCCCCCATGGTTTTCTTGTAAATCTAGCTTTCTTTCGAACAGGAGCTGACGCAGTACTGTCATCATCAAAACTATCTAGAGTGTCATCAGGCTCTGGACGTCTTTTCTTCGTCATGCTCATCGATTCCTGTGTTGCTGACTTGCTACTTGCTTCATTCACAGGTGCTGTTCCCCCCGAGACCTCTCTGCCAGTTTCTGATGCGTCTTCATTGTCAAAGTCAATCTCTTCATCATCGCCCAGCTCAGCTCTAATGCAACTCTCAAAATCTGTCATCCCATTGTTAACTGACAGAAGAATCTTTGCCACTTTTGCCTTTTGAAGGACGTCTTGAGGTTGGCGGTAGATATGGCGATGTATCCGAATATCATGGCCAAGGAAATCTGCCAGCTGATCCTGGTCTAACTCCGAGATGGCCATTGACTGAGCCAAAGTTGCAACCTGTTTCCGCAACTGAGTAAATGTGAACATGGCTGGGTATGACACCCCTGCTTCTAGGGCATGGGCCTTCAGAACATCATGGCCTCTGTAAGGCCTCTGACCAGAAGGTGTGGCAAAGATGTACTGGGAATCAGCGAGAGCTGGCACCGATTGCCTCATTTGAAGGATTCTGTCCACAGTTGTCATCATCTTCTTCGTCAGCAAAACGGGAACACTCCTATTAAACTTGCCTCTGATTTCCACTCGCTGAAAATGATTCACCATTTTCTTCTCAACCTCTGTGAGACCTTTCAAGATATCTTGATTGGTGATCGATCCAATCTTAGCATTCTGGAAGTCTGACACCTTCATTCTCTGAACTTCTCCCCCTCGTTTTCGGTTGAAAAGTGATACAGCACAAAGAGTTGCTTTAACCACTGTCGGATAATCTTCCGAAACCATCCTTGTCTCAAGAAGCTGTTGGACCTTCCTCACATCTTCACATGATGGGATCAGCTTGGGTTTGTTCATGGTCATTTTCCCGACCGACTGGGCTGCTGTAGCGGACACACAATCATACCAGTCCCCGTTGAAGACAGAGTCAAACCGCTGCGCCTCAGAGAGCTCCTGTCGCCACCTGTCGTCTGAACCCTGTCCAAGCTGTTTGGATGCCTGTGACTGTTTGATCTGTGAACACTTTTTCAAAGCATGGCCTATGCGCATTGCGAGATTGCCTTTTTTGAACTGATGTGTGTCCTCATCAAAATCTGCTAGCTCTTTTACAGCCAGGACAACATGATCAAAGCTAGCTGAATTGATCACAGCATTTAAACTTGCGATTTTCATTTCTGACCTCACTCTGATAATCTTCAACAGTCTCCCTAACTCCCGCATCCTGGAGCTGATTTGTCCAGCCGTGTGTT